>CP126884.1:11200000-11879129 GCA_032355295.1 Fusarium meridionale | reverse complement strand
CCCTAACCCTAACCCTAACCCTAACCCTAACCCTAACCCTAACCCTAACCCTAACCCTAACCCTAACCCTAACCCTAACCCTAACCCTAACCCTAACCCTAACCCTAACCCGCTCCGCGTCCGTGCTCCGCACCCCTGCCGGGAGCTAAAAACACGGGTTCACCCACCCACCCACTATAACTATTCTTTTAACTTTAATAACTCTTTTTTATTTTATTTTATTTTATTTTATTATATCTTTATTAAATATTAATTTATTTACTTATTTACTAATAATCTCTTCTTAATTTTAATATTAACTTTTCTCTTTTTTTTTCTTTATAACTTATTATTTTTTTACTTTCTTATTTTACTTATAATAAATTAAATTTCTTTTTTAATTTATTTCTTTATTTTAACTTTTAAATTTTATTTTACTTATAATATAATAAATTCTTTTTTTATTTATTTACTTTTTTATTTTTATTTATTTTATTTTATAAAATTACTATATAACTTTTAATTAATAATAAAATACCTTTTTATTTTTTATATTAATTTTAAATTTAGCTATAATTATATCTCTTATATAATAGCTCTTTAGCTTTATTAATACTATTAATATTACCTTATTTATATATATATATTTATTTTCTTTATTTTATATTTCCTTATATTATATTAATAAAAGCTTATATATAAAGTAATATAATAGCTTTATAAATTTAATTTCTTTATATAATATATTATTTTTTTTTTCTTTTATTATTTTAATTTATTACCTTTTTAACTCTTTTATTCTTTTTTCCCTTTTACCTTAGCCTTTATATTTACTATATCCTTTTCTATTTATAATAAATTAAATAATTAATTAACTTTTTTATTTACTTTTTTATTTTTTTATTTCTTTTTTTATTTCTTTTTTTATTTCTTTTTTTATTTCTTTTTTTATTTTAAAATATAATATATAATCTTATTTTATATTTTAAATCTATTTATTATTAATATTTTATATATTTATTAACTCTTTTTAATTTAATATTAATATATTTACTTATTTTTATAATTTATATTAAATTTATCTCTTATAAGCTTCTTTATTATTTTACTTACTTTTATTATTATTATTAATAGTAATATCTTATTATAATAGTTATATTTACCTCTTATTACTTTTTTTAATATTAATTATAATATTTTACTTATATTTTTTTATAGTTATATATTTTTTAATTTTAATTTTATTAAAAAACTAATTTAATATTAAATATTAATAGCTTTTATTTTCTATAAATAGCTTTACTTTTTTCAATTAATATAATTAATATTATTATTAAATTTATTTTCTTATTTAACTTTATTATTTATTATTATAATTAAATTTATTATTTTATTTCTTTATTAGCTTTTTTATTTAATTCATTAAATAAAATTAAATAGCTTAAATAATAAGTTTATATAAATTACTTTAATAATACTTTTAATATTTATTTTTATTTTTAATTTTATTATTATTATAATTTACTATTAATTCTTTTACTTATTTATTTAATCTTATAATATATTAGCTTATATATTCCTTATTAGCTTATTAATATAAATATATTTTTTTTACTTTATAATTTAATATTACTATTAACTTTTTTATTTTATATATTATATAATATCTTATTTACTTTATTAATATATCTTTAAATTTATTTACTTTTTTAACTTTTTATATTACTTATAATTATCTTTTTATTTAAATTTATTAAATTAATTATTAATTTTAATTATAATTTACTTTTATTATTACTTTTATTATTATTTTTATTTCCTTTTTAAATATAATATATACTTTTTTAATTTTTAATTTTTTTAATTTTTATCTCTTTTTAATATTATTAGCTATTAATATTATTATTATTATTTTTTTATTAACTTTTAATATATATTATATATATTTTATTATTTTTTTAATTTTATATTTCTTTTTAATATTAATAATTATCTTTATATTTTATTATATTTTTATTTTATATTTATATATTTTATTTCTTTTATAGCTATTATTATTATTATTATTATTATTATTATTATTATTATTATTATTATTATTATTATTATTATTATTATTATTATTATTATTATTTATTATAATTATTATATTATTATTATTAATATATTTTTTCTATTTATTATATTATTTTTTATTTATTTATTTATTATATATATTTCTACTTTTTTATTATTAATATCTTATTAATATATTAAATATTTTAATTTTTTTATAATCTTTTATATATATATAATTATTTAATTATATATAATTATTTTATATTTTTATTTTTTTTATTATTATTATTTTATATTTAATATTAATAATATTATTTTTTAATATTTTATTTATAAATATTAATATTATTATTTTTTAATATTTTAATATTAATATAAATATTTTTATTTATATTTAATTAATATTATTTATAAAACTTTAATATTAATTTTTTTATTATAATAATTTATTATAATATATTTAATAAATAACTTAATTAAATAAATAACTTAATTAAATAAATAATTTAATTAAAAAACTCTTATTTTATATTAATATTATTAAATTAATTATTTTTTAATAATTATAAATAATTTAACTTTTATTTATAATTAATTTAAATTTATATAAAATATAATTATAAAATATAATATTTAAATTAATAATATTTAAATCTTTAATAAAATTAGCTTTATAATAAATATAATTTTAATTAAAAAAGTAATTATAAAAATAAAAAAATATAAAAATAAAAAAATATAAAAAGTTAAAATTAATATAATTTAAAAATTAAAAATAAATTATTATAATTAAAAAGATTAATATAATAAATTAAGCTATTTTATTATTTATTATAATTATAAGTAAATATTATTTTTATAATTAATAAATAAAAAATAGCCTTTTAGCTAATTAAGTTTATTATTATAATTTAAAATAAATAAATAAATAATAAAATAAGTCTTAAATAACTTAAGTATTTTAATAAATATATAATTAATTAATTAATTAATTAATATTATTTTTTAATTTTTAATAGCTATAAAAGTTATTATTTAATTAACTTTAAAGTATATTATAAGGAAAAGAAAATTATTATATTATATATACCTATTTATACTTCTTATTTACTTTAGCCTTTTAATATTAAGTATTTTAAGTTATTTAAAATAGCTTATAATTAAAAAACTAACTATTTTATTAAATATTTTATAAATTATATTATTAAAATTAAATTATTTTTTTTTTATATATTATTTATTAAATTATTATTATAAAAAGTAATATTAAAGGAAATTTTAAAGGAATTAAGCTTATTTCTTTTAATTTAAAAAATATAATCTTAAAGCTTAATATATAGCTATAAACTCTTATATTACTTAAAAAGGATATTAATTAAAATTAATTTTAAACCTTAAAGATATTAAAAATAGTTATTAAAGCTAATTTTTATTTAAAATACTTTTAAAAATAAATTAAAAAATATAAAAATAGCTCTTTAAAGTCTATTATTAATATTATTAAGTTTAATATTAAAATAGTAAAAAATAATATATAAAAGATAGTATTACTATAAATTAAAATTTAAAAGCTTTAAAAGGAAAATATAACTTTTAATTAAATAAAAAGAGTTAAAAGAATTTAATTATAAAATAATAATAAAATAACTATAAAAAATAATTAAAATTAAATTATTTAAATAAATATTAATATATAAATAATAATTAAATTATTAAAAAAGTAATAATTAAAAAAAATTAATTAAATTAAATATTTAATATTATAATATATATAATAAAATTAAATATAATATAAAGACTTATTAAAAAGTAATAAAAATTATTAATAAAAAGAATAATAATTAATTTTAATTAATTAATATATTATAATATTTTTATTAAAATTTTAATTAAAAAAGTTAAAATTTTTAATTAAATTACTTATTTAATTAAGCTATTTATTAAATATATTATATAATAATAAATTATATTAATTTATTTATTTAAATTTTTTTTTTAATTAATTTATTATATAAAATTAATAAATTTATATATATTTTTTTATATAAATTATAATTATAATTTTTTTAATATTAATATTTATTTTTAATTTAATTATTATTATAATTTATTAATTTATTATTATAATTTTTTATTTATATTATTTTATATTTTATAATAATTTTATTTATTTATATTAATATAATAAAATTTATATTTAATTTTATTAATAATTATTTTATATTAACTTTTTAATTAATAATATATAATTCTTTTTAATAATTTATTATATTTTAATTTAATTATTTAATTTAATTATTTTAATTATATAATTTTTTATAATTTTATATTTAAATTTAATTTATTAAATTTTATTTATAAATTAAAACTTTTTAAAATAAGCTATTTTTATATTATATAATAATAATAGTTTATTTAATTATTTAAATTACTTATTTATTAAATATATTATTTAATATTATAATATTTTATATCTTTAATATAAATTAATTTATTTATTAAAAATTTAATTATTATAAATTAATAAAAATATTATAATATATAATAAATTAATTAAAAGGACTACCTTAATACTTTTATAATTAATTCTATTAAGTAGTAATCTATTAATAGACTTTAAAAGGACAGTTAACTATAGTATTTAATACATTTAATTATAGTATTCAGTATATTTAATTATAATATTTAATATATTTAATCAGTATAGTTAATATATAACAGATAAAATAAGATAATATAAATAATAAGATATTTAGAATTATTAATAGCTCTAGAATTATATTATATTATTTACCTTTTATCTATAATATAATAAAATAAATTATATATATATCCTAGATAGAATAATAGCAATTACTATAATAAGGTTTAAATGCTTACACTTAGGCTGATAATTATTAATACAGAAGAAAATCTATTCATTCTATAAAAGACTCTTATTGTTAGGTAGTATATTAATTAATATATCTACTATCCTACCCTTCCTGCAATTGCCTACCATTGGTTACCAATCTACACTTTGTTGCGTTTCGGAGTGAGGCTGTTGGCATTATCATCTGCAGGACGCTTGTCGCCAACCTTGGGAAGCTGATGTTCCTCCTCGACAACCTCTTCGTCAGAGTCAATATCCAAGTTCGTAGATGTCGCATCATCGTTGTTGGAAGTGGTCACGCCTGACCGCTTCTTCCTCGCCTTGGGTTGCGCGGGGCCGCCAGACTCATCGTTATCGCTCGCATCCTCTTGGGCTCCATCGTCATTGATCCCATTGTCGCTCACAACGGCAGAGGATTTCTCCTTTGCCCTGTCCTGCATCATTCGTCGAAGCTTTTTGTGCTTCTTCTGGGTTTCGGGATCAGAGTCAATTGCACCCTCGACATGCTTGAAAGCTTCGATGAAGAGGGGTGTAAACTCTGCTTCAAGTTCGTCCGGATGCTTGAGGAGGTTGACAGAAAAGTCAACGTCGGACTCTTCGACAATGTGCCAACAACCGAGAGTGAGGAAGGCCATGTTGTTACACCAAAAGTCTTGTTCGAGTTCGAGGTTACGCAGAACGATCTTGGCGATGACAGAAAAGATGTGTCCCAGATTGGTTGCCCTCTTGTCGTGGTGGCTAAACTCGTGGCCAAAAATGTCGCGAAGGACAACCCAGGAGTAGCGGTTAAAGGGCTGAGCGAGGTAGGTCTTGATCACTTCGTAGATGAGAATCTCTCGAAGTTCGTCACCGATCCAGTCCGGCAAGTCAATCTCGGCGGAGAGCTGCGGGGCCCATTTGCTGACAGCAAGTCGTTCAATGTTGTCGTGATAACTATCGGCAATTTTCAGAAAGGTCCAAGTCACCTGGTGCTTCTGCCCAATACGAATAAGCCGACCACAACACTGAAGATTGATCTTCATGTTGATGTGCCACGAGATAAAAATTCCAGTGTGGCAGCATTGATGCATATTGACTCCGACCGACATTGTATTAATGTTGGCGACAAAAACCTGTGCTCCAGAGTGAGCATCGTTCCAATCCTGGAGAGCCTGGTCCTTATCGGACTGCTTAGTCGAGGGTCGAGTGGTAAGGACATTGAATCCGGCGACAGTAACGACATTGACAACAACACTGTTGAGAAGTTAGTATATCAAATAGTAGAATGTAAATCGGGCGAGATTCAGGGAGGGGAGAGAGAGAATAGTATAATATGAATCAGGCCAGATCCTCCATTGAGAATAGGGACCGATTCAGATTATGCCAACTTACGTTTGGATCCACGGAGTGTCTACGTAAATGAGGACACGTTTCTTCTCCTGGTTGACATGAAGAAACAGGAGTTCGACCATACGAATCATGAGGGGCGATTCGGCGCATACCCAGCGCAACATGCTAGCTCGATCGGAGGGGGCGAGGGTGTTTTCGTCCTTTCGTGTCATGTTGTATAGCCACGTCAACCCACCGTTGGGGTCGTTCGCGACGAGGTGCTGGACGTGGTCGACGCCGACGACAACTGGGGATTCCTCGGCTTCCTTCTTCTTCATCTTGTCGAGCTCAGCCTTCGTCTGGGGCTGGTTGGGGTCAATCATAGCCTGGACTCTCAGCTCGATGGCCTTCTTGCTTCCCCTGATCATGTCGTTCTCGGGACTGAGTAGAACCGAGTTGCGCCAGTCGAATGTCTGG
The DNA here is from genome assembly GCA_032355295.1 of Fusarium meridionale. Taxonomy (NCBI): domain Eukaryota; kingdom Fungi; phylum Ascomycota; class Sordariomycetes; order Hypocreales; family Nectriaceae; genus Fusarium; species Fusarium meridionale. The sequence continues at coordinate 11,872,435 of CP126884.1, read as the reverse complement.
AGAATGCCGGTTCGGTGGACTCCGAAGTTCAAGGTCGCCTCGGCGGAAGCACCTTCGATGGACTGGCTCGAGGCTGCTTGTACACTGTCGGGAATCGTTCCCTCATCCTTGGGTTGCTGAAATAAGCGTGAGGCCAGGAAAAAGCCCTCTTCTCGGACTGCCATGGCAAGCTTGGCTCCAAATCGGTATTCCTGGATGGAAATGACGGGAGGCAAAAGGTCAATGCCGGGGTAGGTGATCTCGCCGTTGGGCAAGGTCAGTGGTGTCCTCATGGTCCTTCGAATGTGCATCTCCTGGAAAATAGGTCGGACCACCCAGGAAGAGAGGTTCGAGCCCCAATGATGCAATGAGCCGGCCGCACGGTAGAGGTCTGGGTGCAGGTACCAAAGTCGAGAGCCGTCTTCCTTCCAGGCTTCCATCAGTTTGCCAACGGCTGGGTTGAGGGCCATGAATGAAGGGTGAAAGATACCCTTGGTGACCATGCCTTTGAACTCGTTGTTCTCCTTTTCCGGATCGTACTGGGCGTCGTACAATCCTGGGAGGTACCCGATGGCGCCGATCTTGGGCTTCCAGTCCACGCCGAGGGCCCGCCACATCAAAAGCAAGGGGGAGATCAGATCTCTCAGCGAGTTCGAGAGAGGTGTACCAGAGGTCCAGAGGATGATGTCCCACTTGAACTTGCGCAAAAGATTGTTGTAGCTTCCGTCGTGCTTCTTAGCAATCTGAGCCTCGTCGCAGACCACAAAGGTAAACTTGAGGTTCTTGATGCCCGGCTTGTTGCGGGTATACCACACGAGGTTTCCGTCAGCCTTAGCTGGGTCGTCGACATAGGTGATGTTCTTGCGGTTGACCTGCGCAAGTGAATAGACAGGGACCTTCTTCCGTCGCGAACCTTCGGCTGCTTCCTCGCTAGAGTCATCAGCCTCTACATCGCCAAGCTCTTGGTTCTTGGCCGCCTTCTTCTCTTCACGGTCGCGTCGCTTCTTGATAGATGGAGGTGCCTAACCCTCGTTGAAAACAAAAAGGCGGTCATTGCGAGAAATAAACCGAGCGGAGAGAGTGGTATACGAAGTGATAACTAGGGTCTTGCCAGTCTTGGGATTCGTAGGATCTAGCTTGTTGAGATGGTTGATGAGATCGTCAATCCCCATGACTTTCGCACCTTTGTCGACAAAGGTAGATCGTTGGCCATAAAAGACAATCAGAGCAAAGTCGGGGAAAATCCTCTTTGCTTCGAGGTATGTCTGCGGCAGCGAGTTCACCGGAGTTATGATGATAGAGGGCGAGAATGTCACACTGTTGCCCTGTTGTTGCTGCTTCGCAAGACGTCGGGCGTGAAGGTTGATGGCAAGCAGGTAGATTCGTGTCTTTCCAGTTCCCATATCATTCGATAAAAAGGTGTGGCGTTTCGGGCTTTCTGCTCGTTGTAGAATACTATAGGCATCTAGATTGAGTTAGTAAAATGTGAATCAGGCGATATTCTAGGTGGAGAGAAAATAGGATAATGTGAATCAGGCGAGATTCAGAAGAAAGAGAATCAGGCCAGATTCAGATTGTGTAATAACATACCGTAGACCTGGTGGGGTTTAAAGGGCTCGATAGCATCATTAGCGGGATGAAGGCGAATAGCAGGATATCGGCTTAGGCCCAACTCGTCACATAATTGATCGAGATCGAAGTGGTGGTTGGGTTGGAGAGACGACATAAACATTTCCATAGCAAAGCTCTGGTTGTTCTGCTTGGTGAGTTCGTCGAGCTTGTCGGGGTGCTCTCGTGCGAATGCGACAAGGTTCTCGTTGCCGGCTTGTGTTGCGACATACTCCGCCATCTTGTCTGCGTCGATAAGACTGTCAACATAGGTGAGCGTCTTCCGAATGTCGTCCACGGGGGGGTCGACCATGGCGTGTGAGCGTCGCAGGACTTTGACGACCTGTGCTGCTCTCTGGTTAGACATGATAGGCATGGCGTCTGCCTTAACGGTCAGGCGCTTCTCGCCGAGTCCGGTCTTGGGCTTGGGTGCAGATGAGAGTGCAACGGTGATCCGGTCGGCGAGGTCGATAAAATTGAGTCCGGTCACGGCTGGTAGATCCGATGAATTCACCTGGTCCTTGTTATTCTCGGCGTCTTTTTGGTCCATGAGCATCTCTTCCGCGTCGAGCTGGGCCTCTGCATGCCCGTCGACGATGACCTCAGTACCTTCCAGCTCTATGTCTGTACTGTTCCAGCTGGGGTCGTGATACCCCATCCATCGTGTGTTGCCAGTACGCTTGGTCGGGATGCCGCTAAGAAGGTTAGCCTTACCTCGACGGTTATTCACCGTGAAGATGAGGTAAAGGGCCCTGTTCAAATCCTCCATGGAGAACTTGCCAGCAATCGTCTTCGTTGGACTGAAACCTTGATTGATGGGGTAACGTCGCGGGTAGTCGCTCGTCTGCACCAGCTTCAATTCGGGGTCCCAATGCGACGGTGCAAAAATCAATACCTGGGCAGCTGCGGCCAAAAACATGGCAGGAGGGCATGGCTCATCCCTGTGGTTCTTCTCATCGATGCTGATGGTGTTGTTGAAGATGGGAATAAAGGTGGGTTCAGGACAATAGAGACAAATCGTCTCCACCATGTCTCGGCACTCCTTGCTGTTGGCATAGAGGGTAATGCAGTCGATAGGCCGAGGGATAGGTCTTTCTGGCTCATTTTCCCCTGGAGGAACAGAGGAACAGAATGCTTCAGTGGCGCGAAAGCTTTCATTCATAAAATTGTAGAACCTAGGGCTCTGCTCCAAGCCCTTGAGGTCTTCAACATCGGGATCCTAACCCTGAACTTCGTCCTCACGAGCGCTGTTGATAGCTGATGGTGTAAACTTGGACTGCATGACCTGCCAAAGGCATAGATGATCTCCATTACTGCCATTGTTAGTATAAAGGAAAAGGGAAGGGGGAAGAAATAGTAGAATCTGAATCCGGCGAGATTCAGAAGAAGAAAATCAGGCCGGATTCAGATGCTGCTAACTTACATGGTCCATCGCAGTAGGAAATGTAGTCGGCTTCAGACTTGAATCCATTGTACTTGGCAATAAGTGTGGCGTCACCAAGAGAAGCTGGCAGGGCATTAGGCAGCGAGATGCCAGGGGGATATCGTGACTTCTCCCACTCCAACTTTCGATCACGCTTCTTCTTGTCCTTGCTCATCTCGGGTGGTTCGTCGGCAAGATGTACAGTATAGTCGCAAGAAGTGTGCCAAGCCGGGCAGTCGGGATGCTTGCGAACATTCTGAAAGTCGAGATCAGACTTGTTGTTGGTGGGCTTTACCGATTTGACATCCTTGGATGACGCTTGTAACCCTGACGGAGGAGAGTCCGTGGTCTGTTCGGTTATTGCATTAGCCTTGCCCTTGGCCTTGCTTTTCTCTCGAGAGCTTTGTCTCGGAGCCATGGCGAGAAAGGGAAAGCGGGGATGATGCTGGTAAAGTTGTTGATCAAAAAGAAGACAAAATACTGAAATCTGAGTCAGGCGATATTCTCTATATGATATGTTAAGAGAGTATAAAAGTGTTAATACCTCTTAATGATAATGTAATATCAATGAAGAGATGCGTTGTAGGTTATTAAAAGTAGAATGTGAATTACGAAAGATTCTCTTGTTGGTATAGATAGTCGATAGTAGAATGAGAATCAGGAGGGATTCTCTTGATGTGATATGTAAGGAAGAAAAATAAAAGAGGAAGAGAAATTGAAAAGTGGGGACGGCTGGGATATAGGCCCCCTGCTTGCGCTAGGCCCAATACAGCTAGTCTACTTATATCAGCAGTCACGGGACTGCCACAGCAGTGCCAAGCCGGATTAACGGTTACTCCGGATGACTAACTGATCTCGACTCGGTATTCTGAATCCCTCAAGATTCACATTATGCTATTCTTATATTAGTATTTATATAAGATATAAAAATAACTCCAAGGAGGAGTCAAAAGAAGAGTCTAAGGAGGAGATAAAAGAGACTAAGGAAAATAAAGATAAAAGTAATAAAATAGAGTCTAGAAAAAGAGGTAAAGAAATATTTATAGTAAATAAATAAAAAAAAATTAAAAAAAAGGTTTATATATTTATTTATCTCTTTATGTATTTCCTTCTTTTTTATAACTTTTTAACTCTTATTTTTTACCTTATTTCTCTTTTTCTACTAATAGTAATATATAAATCGGACCTTATTCTCTTCTTCCTAGCTGTACCTCTGAATCGGGCCTGATTTATATCTTGCTATATGTATTTACATTTTACCCTACTGTTTCTGCTTATATAACCTTAACCTTAGCCCTTTCCTTCAATAAATCAACTAATCTCTTGCTAATAGTAAATATAAAGATAGTCTAACTCTATAGAATACTACCCTTTATTATAATGTCTTAGGAGTATATATCTCCCAAATAATTGCTTCCCATAATGCATGCGCATTAGTCCCCTTTACCCCATGAAACTGCCTTCCAACCCCCAGCCAATAAAAAAATGCCCCCTTATCCCTCGTATTAACCCCAAATGTAGTATATGCTAAATCCCGCATCCGCCAGCTCTTTAATCCCATAAGTACTACTGGCAGCACCTTGTCCTTATATATACACCTGCCCTCCTCATCCTGCGTTTCTATGCACCAGTCCAATGGCAGCTTGCATATAAAGCAGCATGATAGTTCTTTAAACCTGATGGCCTTATTTACCACATCATACCCTTCCCCCGCCACTGTCTCGCACCACTGCCCAGCTATTTCATGGCGTGGCTTGTCTGGGACCTCTCCTAGCTCTAGTCCCTTCTGATGACGTCGGACGTGACACACTGGACACTCGTCGGCAACATCATCTAGCCATCGGAGAAGGGTCCTAACCCGTATGCCCTCTTCCTTGCCGAATGCCTTCCAAATCTTCCCACCCTTCCTCATCTCGTGACTTTCGCTCTCACTGTCTCCTGTCTCTCCATTACTCTCGCTCTCACTGTCTCCCTCTGTCTCTCCTCCGCTCTCTTCTTCTGTTACCTCCTCGACCCTATCTTTACCTTTGTCATCATCGCCCTCCGCTTGGAGCACCTCGCATCGATCACAAAGCATAGCCCCGTCAATATCCTGACACCTCTCCCCAGCCGCTCCATCCATAAACGCCGATATAATTGCCCTTCGACATCCCGGCGTCAATATGAACGCCTCCATCTGGGCCTGATTGATAGTGTCCACGAAGCTTCGATGTTGATCCTCTCGTTGCGGCCGTCCATCATGTATAATAACGGAACGTACTACCTCGCCTGCCCGGCGCCCTCCTCGGCCGGTCTGCTGCACAAAATCAACAAGCCCGTATGGCTTCTCCATGTGAACTACGGCTACGATCCCCTCGATGTCGATGCCTGTACCTAACCCGGTCGTCGCTGCAATCCACCGGCTTCCGCTGCGGCCATCCGTCCATGCTGTGCGCGCCTCGTGGCGCTCCTGTTCGCTCATGCCGCTGTGATGAAACCCGCAGCCAATCTCGTCAGCCATGGCCTCGCATTGGCTTTTCGATCGGCAGTATATGACCCCCTTTTGATGACCAGTCATATCGTGACCCAGCTGCTCGATGACTTGAACAGCACGGTCCTCGACAGCTCTACTCCCAGGCTTAACCTGCTGCACCTCGTACCGGCAGTTCAGCTTGACTGTCCGATCTCGCACCACTGTGGCTGACCTCGCCAGCATCTCGCCGCGGAACCAGTCCTCCAGCACGACGGGCAGCGTTGCTGTGAGAAGCACTAACGGGAGGCCAAACCGGCGTAACCCTACTAGCTCGCCAAGCTTGGCCCGGTAGCTGATGTCCATGATTGCGGCGTGGCATTCGTCTATAAATATCCGCTGCAGCAGCCCTGTGCATGATAGCCCGTCGACGTATCCGCGAAACTCGGCGCTTGATACGACGTCGGCGCTGGCAACGATTAACCGAGCTGCCCTGGGCATGCCTTCTCGTCCTGCACTCATCGATGGCCTGTATCGGATGCAGTCGACGCCCATGTCTATTGCTCTTGCCACCAAGTCATCCATCAGCGCAACAAATGGCACGACTACAATGCTTGTGCCTGTGTCCTGCATGACGGCCGGCAGCATGAATAGTATGCTCTTGCCGGCCCCTGTTGGCAGCACGTTGATGGCCGTGTCGTCTGCTTTGAGCGCCATGATCGATCGCATGCTCTCGGCTTGCTTATCGGATCGCCAGGTGGCCTTCGGTCCAAGCAACCTTCGCAGGCCGTCGGCCATGTCGTCTTCCAGCTTCTTCTTTTTCCTCTCCTCCCTTTCCTCTTTTGTATCCTTCCTCTTCATGACCTCCTCCTCCTCTTGAGCAGTCTTTCTTCGCTTTCTGCTCCTAGTCGTCTGGGTCAGACTATTATTTGGCTGCTGCTGCTGCTGCTGCTGCTGCTTGTTGGCCTTCTGACTATCCCGCTTACGTTTCAGTGCCTTTGCCTCCTTACCTTTATCTCCACTGCTGCTTTCCTCTAAAAACTGATGCCACAGCTTGCTGATCTCCTTGAACGTTGCGATCATCTCTGGCTGCAGCTTACCCGGGAAGCCAGTATGCACGGCGTAGTGCTGCCTTGCAATCCGTGTTCCATGCGTCGACTGCAAGTCCCACACGATGTTCCAGCTTCCTCCACAGTCAACCGGCTCACCTGTAATCGGATCGATCTCGACGTTTTCATCCTCATCCTCATCCTCCATCTTACCTTCTAGCTGCCTTATCACAAGTCCTCGAATCCTCCGCCCCATCTCGATTGCAATCGCCCGATATCGTCCTACCCCTAATCTGACCCCTGTCCCGGCCTGCATGATACGAGCAAGCTTCTTGCTGAGCCGGTCGGTCTCCCATACCGACGAGCTGCCATCCCTCCACATATATTCAAGCTGCTCCCCACGGGGCTCGTCAATCTGACATTCCCGCCGTAGTACCCTCTCGGTCGGAAGCAGCCATGCGATATATGCCACTACCATCCGCCCGATCCGGTCGGGGACAAACCGTGCTACCTTCCGGCCATTATCGCGGATGGCCTTCATCTTATCTCGATCGGTCACGATCATGACCTGCCCGTCTAGTATGAACACATTCCGGATCAGCTGCCACGAATCGCAGTGCCGTAACGTCGTGATTTCCGGTCCCCTTCCCGGAAGCCCACCCCACGTATGCACGAGCACGAGCAGCGTCTCTCGAAGCAGCCGCAAGTCGCGAAGCCACTTCCTAACACGCTGCCGCTTCCACCGGACCCTTGCGCCATCCCATATCGATGCTTCTGTCAGTCGCATCACCTTTTCCGGTCCGGCCTCTAGCCACTTGTTCTTCGGGTTACTTGCGAATGACTGACCTGCCCCGAGCCGTATCATGTTATCGACGATCCGATCCATATCGATCTTCTTACTGACCATCGGCCACGCCCCACCGAACAGTCCGTTCAGCAGCCTCTCCGCCTCGGTAACCTCGTCGCGCAGTGTGCGGGTAAAGTCCTCGATGCTGATGTGCTCGCCCATATGAAATAAGCCTTGTTCGTCGTCAGACCATCGTATTGACGGCTGCCCCCCGTTCTTCTGCCGATACCCTTTTCCATATGCCATCCATCCGATGATCGTGCTTATGACGCTGTGAGTGCCTGTACACATCCATGATGCATGTTCCTCTCGAAATGTCAATACGGCCTCTACCCCAACCTCATCCTGATCTACCGGCTGATTCTCAAATATAGCTTCCAAAAAGAACAGCCGGGCCCACCATAGTATACCAGCTAGCATACCAGTATATAACTGCGGCTCCAAATAGCCTAGTGGGTGTCGGTTGATACCGAGTGCTGCACAGAAGCACAGCAGCGAATTCGTGTATACATTTCCGCCGACGCGAGTTTTAATCGAAGCCACGATAAACCGGAACACGGCTCGGTCTAGCGGATCCTGCGGCGGGCTAGTCATACCTTCACCCCCCTGATCGCCGTCATCACTATCACCGTCATCCTCATATTCGTCCTTGTCCTTGTCTCCGTCTTCGTCTTCGTCTTGATCCTTAGCTTGTCTCTCTCGGCCGCTCAAGAACAGGCTGTCGCGACGGCTTCGAACCCGGTCTGTTTCAAGCTCGTCTGCAATATCCTGTAGCAGACTCCACTGCTCATCCGTAAAGCGAACGGCCCAGCGTTCAAGCGCTTCCTTGCGACCGATACGATATGCCTTCCAGCAGAAGCCCAAGTAACGGTGACCGACAGACTTGTATTTAGTCATCGATGCCTCCTTGCCTTTGCGACCGAACGGTTGACCGGACGCTGCTGTCGGCGAAATGCTAGCGAGCCACTGCAGCGTCTCAGTCGGCACGCTGTCAAATCGCCAGCAGCAACGTTCCACCTCACGATCAAAGCTCTGTCCAAGCCGGCCAAGCAATAGTCGTTCACGGACTGCTTCTTCATCGTCTTGTGCCACAGTCCGTCTGCCCGTTGCTGCCCTCGCCCGTAGCCACTGGGCTGCATCATATACATCGATCAAGTCTCTCGAGCCAAAGTGTCGTACCCAGCCTACCCTTTTAACCCACGACGAGTCACGGTCGATATCTTCCTTTAAGTCACCTTTTCGCAGTCGTACGGCATCTTCCTCTTTCAATCGAGCCTGACTTGCTGCAATAACCTCATCTATAGCGCTTCGACTGGTAGTATCAGCTGCATCGGCTGCATCGGACGGGCCGTTGCTGTTGCTGTTGCTGTCATCTCGAACGATCCAGTATCGCGCATAATGCCCTCCCATCCACGTCTGCAGCCGCACCTCGGTCCACCGCTCCTCTGTGTCTCCGTGCCCTGCCTCTCTCCAGTGGCGGACAATATTATCTCGTGCAATAGTAAGATATCGGCATGCGTTGCAGCTATAGCCGTTCAAAATGACAAGCTGTTCAATTGCCTTACTGTTATCTTCGGGGGTTGCAGTAAGCTTCGGGTCAGCTAGTTCAAGTGTGCCATAGTAGTCTTTAATGTCCTTAAGCACTTGGCCCTTCAGTAGATGCTTCTGTCGAAAATGTATCTCAATGCTATTGCCAGGTCGAATAGCTGCTTGACAAAGCCGGCAGATAAGTATCTGATAGATTTCATTAAGCTGAATAAGATTTTCCATTACTGTATAGTGATAACTTATTATTTAGAAAAATAGCAGCTATATAAAATAGCATAATATAAATCAGGCATGATCCTTAATTTTCTGAATAAGGCGGGATTCAGATAATACTATTATAATAATAAGAACCCCCTTTTTCTGTAGAGCTAACCCTAAGCTAATATAAGCTAACCCTGAGCTGACGTAAGCTAGTCCCAGCTGTGGAGTTAGGGTTATTTTTACCCAATCAGCTACTCGGCCGAGCCTTTAGCTGTACATCCTTTAAAGTTAAGCGAAATTATTAATTACAGTGTCCTATTCATGATGAATCGTCTCTGAATAATTCCTAGGGACTATCTGGAGAACGACGAACTCGTCCAGGACAATGAAACCCAGGAAATCTTCGCGAACTGGGAAAACTTCGAGAAAGCCCTAAAAGCCAACTTCGGAACTGTCAATGAAGAACGACAAGCCGTAATGGAAATCATGAGCCTACGACAGGTAAAGTCATGTGCGGAATACTCCGCACGATTCCGGCAACTCGCGTATAAAACCCAATGGGACGACGACGCCCTCATGGAAGTCTACTATCGAGGACTAAAGGAAGAAGTCCAGGACACTCTATTCGAGAAAGACCGCCCGGAAGACTTAAACGCATACATTACCATGGCCATCAAAATCGACGAACGACAGTATGAACGACGAAGGGAGAAGGCAGCAGCAAGGAAACACGCTGCGTTCATCCCGAACCGGCAAGGCAACCAGAGACAACAAGCCAACCAAGGAAGGCCCCGACAAGTTGATACTTCCTATGGAACTCAGGCAGGTCCAATGAACATCGCAGCTACCCAAACCAACAGACCACCCCCAATCTGTTGGAATTGTGGCAAGAAAGGCCATCGGGAAAGAGAATGCCACAACCCGGTAAAGACCAATCAGAAGTACCGACCGGTACCAGAAGGAAGGAACGTCCGGAGCACTAACCTCGAAGGGGAGGAACCCCAAATGGCTATACGCTCAACCAGGAAGGCGCGATGGAGCCCAGTACCAGAAATGGCAACAACCAACAACAACGACGTCACCATTGCAGTCACCCGCAAAGGAAAAGGAACTGCCCCTCAACAGGACATTCAACCTACACCTACGGGAACAACCCAGATAGACGACATCCCAGTACGATCAAAGCAATCCAAGCTTCACCGCAACAATCCCAACTGTACCAGCGCCAGGAAACTCATCGACGAAGCAAACTTTCAACGCCTCACCAGGGAACTACGCGAAGAAACTAAGCCAAACCCTTGGTTCGACGAGGTAATCCCGCGATATAATGAGTCAGGATCCCGACAATGGAACGACGCGAAGCAGATGTATTAAGAACTGGCACGGGAAAAGGCGGAAACCAAACAAGATAACGACATCTACATCCGCGCCATGACCCAAAAGGAAGCCAAAAGTAGCCAAGCCATGCTAGAATGACCAATTGCAATGAAAGAACTCCGAAGATACCCTGCAAGCCCAGACCACACACAAATCTCATGGATATCCTGCACTGCACACTACTGCGAATTCCACAAACAAGACAAGATCAACCATAACTGCTTCCCTGCCGCTATTAAAGAACATATGCACCAGAAAGCCTATATACCTATCGAAGTAGTAGGGTACTTCATTTATCAGAAGCACGATAACTATCAGGTAGCATACCTGAAGTCTGACTGGATTACCCGAAACAAGGCATTAGACTATATCGAAAAAGGGAAACAAGTGAATCAATGGAGACAAAACGTCCGCACAGCGGAAGAACTGGATAATGAACGACTTATTTAAGAATGGAGACAAAGCACAAAGGAGGACAAGGATTGTGGCCCTACCCCTGAGCCCCACGAACTGAGACTCTACGAATAAAGAGAACTACGAGACTGGCAACTCGCCAAAGAATGCCAGGAAGAACTGAGGCAAGAAAACGCTTGCCCAGATGACGACCTATGTTATGACGAAGAATGCAACCTACGTCACTCCAACCAGGGAAAAGACAACAGCCTGCTGTACTGGTAGAGCTACAGCATGGCCACAAGAGCAGAAGGGATACCACGATACCCTTAAGAGCTCTACGAGCGACCAAGAACGGTTAAAGAAACTGCCTAGAACTGAAAGTACGAATCAAAGGAACATGGCTTACAGCACTGATAGACTGTGCAGCCGATGTCAACGCGATCGACCCTAAAACGGTCAACCGCTTGAAGCTACCATGGAAAACCAAGACTTACCCTTACCCGGTAAGAAACTTAGAGGGATAACTGTTCTCATACGACGGAGGACTTATCACTCGCGAGATTGATCACCTTAAGATGTTTATCGGAACTTAAAGACAGAACATCAGTACCGATGTTATCCCCACACCAGGCTACGATTTAATGTTAGGATACCTATGGTTGTACCGCTATAACCTACGAAACATCGATTAGAGAACCGGCCAGATCAACCAAATGGAAGATCGCTCCGACGATAGATTGACCGATTCAGAAACAGACGAAGAAATAAGATCTCAAACTTCGACTGAACCCAACGGCGAAGTACGGCATGAATTAAGCTTTTACCCACCTCCAGAAGGAACACGACACAAATAAGAAAAAGGCAGAGCGAGAAGAATCAGAAGGACCATCGCAACTTTTAGGAACCAGCTATAAGCGCTGGATGAACAGCTACAACAGCAACCGAAAACAACAGACAGACTTAAGAACATGCCAAAGGAATACCATGTCTATAAGAAACTATTCAAGGAGGAGCTCGAAATAAAGATACTACAGCATAGCCGCTAGGATCACGAGATTTGCCTCATATCAGACAATCTACCCTTCCAGAAGATCTACAACCTCAATGAGATGTAACTCACAACGTTAAGAGAATATCTGGATGAGGAACTACGCAAGGGCAACATACGGATCTTAATATCCACTGCAGGATTCCCCGTTATGTTTATGCCAAAGAAAAACGGAAAACTACGACTTGTCGTGGACTACAGACGATTAAACACTCTCACCGTCAAGGATCGAACACCACTTCCGCTCATCACGGAACTCAAGGATCGCCTACAGGGAAAACAAATCTTCACTGCCCTTGACCTCAAAGGAGCCTACAACCTAATCTGCATTAAGGAAGGCGACGAATAGAAGACCGCCTTTAGAACGAAATTCGGACTATTTAAGTACCTAGTCATGCCCTTTAGACTCACCAATGCCCCAGCAACCTTCCAAAGGATAATTAATAACATTCTACGATAGTACCTTGATATCTTCGTGGTTTGCTACCTAGATGATATCCTAATCTTCTCGGATAATGAAGAAGAACATAAGGAATATATCTATAAGGTCTTAAAAGCACTATAAGATGCTAATCTACTAGTGGAACCAGAGAAAAGTCACTTCTATGTCACTAAAGTCGACTTCCTAGGATATACTATCTCACCAGGAGAAATCCGAATGGATCAAAAGAAGATCGCTGCAGTTAAGGATTAGCCAATACCTACAGATATCAAAACAGTATAAAGCTTCCTAGGCTTCGCTAACTACTACCGACGATTTATTAAAGATTTCAGCAAAATAGCGAACCCCCTTATGGAACTTACAAAAAAGGATCGAAAATTTATCTGGCTAAAGGACGCACAAGACGCGTTTAAACGACTACGCGATGCAATCCTCGAAGAACCAGTTCTAGTTATATTTAACCCCACGAAGGAGATTAAGTTGGAAACAGACTCATCAGACTTCGCCTTGGGAGGACAGATCGGTTAACGAGATAACGAAGGAAGATTACACCTAATAGCCTTTTACTCGCATAAACTACATAGAGCAGAGCTCAATTACCCCATCTACGACAAAGAATTCCTAGCCATCGTCAACTGCTTCAAGGAATTTAGACACTACCTCATGGGAAGTCTCCATCAGATCAAAGTCTACACCGACCACCAGAACATTTCACACTTTACGACTACCTAAGAGCTGAATCGACGACAACTCCATTACGCAGAGTATCTATACGAATTTGACTTCATAATCATACACCGCAAAGGATCAGATAATGGACATGCAGATGCCATCAGCAGAAGACCAGACTACGACACCGGTACCACGAAAGCCAAGGAACAAGTCCTCGAGCTTAACATAAAAGGAGAATACTAATTCACCCAACCAGCAAGAATGATCGCCAGGACGATATAAGGGACCCCAGACCTAGAAGGTCACGCGGAAGAAGAACAACAAAAACAATTAGTACGGGAAATACATGAACATCCCCTACATAGACACCAGGGCGTCATAAAGACCCTTAAACGACTATAAAGCCACTATAACTGGCCGAATATGAAAAAATTAGTAGAAACCGTCATCAAACAATACGACATTTACATGCGGACCAAGTCATAAAGGCATAAGCCTTACGGAAACTTACAAGCACTCCCAGTTGCTCAGAGACCTTGGGATTCGATCACGATGGATTTTATCACCAAACTGCCCTTATCAGAAGAACCCTCAACCGGAATCTTCTACGATAGCATTATAGTCATCGTAGATCGTCTTACGAAATTTTCTTACTATCTACCCTATAAAGAATCAATAGACGCAGAGGAACTCGCCTATGTCTTTTATAGGCATGTCGTCAGCATATATGGCCTACCCTGAGAAATCCTATCGGACAGAGGACCGACATTTGCCGCTAAGTTTTGGCAAGCACTTATGTCCCATTTAGGACTTAACCACCGACTCACCACGGCCTTCCGGCCATAAGCGGATAGACAGATAGAACGCATAAATCAAGTTCTGGAACAATATCTGCGATGCTATATCAACTATAAACAAAACGATTAGGTTAAAAAGCTACCTATTGCACAACTAGCTTACAACACCGCCTACAATAAGAGCATAAGATTAACACCAGCCTATGCCAACTTTGGATTTACGCCTGACAGCTACCACATAGCCTGGGAAGCACCAATAAATAACCTTGCCGCCAGAATCAAGGCAGAAGACATAAAAAATCTACACAAAGAAATAAAAAACGAACTTAAATTCATCAGAAAAAGAATAACAAAATATTACAATACAAAAAGGATTAAGAGACCAACCTTCAAAGAGGGAGAGATAGTCTACCTATTAACAAAAAACATCACGATAAAGAGGCTAACACACAAACTAGACTTCAAGTACATCAGACCTTACAAAATCCTACAGAAAATCTCAGAAAACAACTACAAACTGGACCTACCACCGAAGGTCAGGATCCATCCAATCTTTCACATTTCCTTACTTAAATCAGCCGCCGACACAATTCAAGTCAAGATCGGCAATAAACCAGAAGAAATCGACGGACCAGAAATCTATGAAGCAGAAGCAATCAGAGAAATGCGCAAAATAAACGGGCAAACGGAATACTTGATTAAATGGAAAAACTACCTAGAAAACGAAAACACATAGGAACCACCGAAACACTTGATCAATGCCCAACGACTCCTGAAGAACTTCCATCAGCACCAAGGAAAAACGAATCGGACACCGCACTCCAGTCAATAGCCCCAGGATCATCCAACAACTGAACCTCGCCCAGAGTAGAAGACTCCCCGGCCCGAGAAGCAGAAGACTCCCGCGCCTCAATCTCTTCTAACTCATCCAAATCTTCACAGCCTCGACGAATCATTTCAGCCGCCTTCTCACGAAGATGCTTCTCCTGACGGCGAAGACGCTGCAGACGAGCCAAAGCATCCTGAAGATCAGCCTCGGCCTGCTCTTTCTGCTCATCAATACGGTCCTTCTCACGGGACACTCGCGCAACTAAGAAAGTCAGCCGAAAATAGATATACCCAACACCGGGAAAAACCCACAAGACTGAGCCGTCACACCGCCAAAATCACAATTCACGTATCGCTTCGACACGCAGAAGTCGCAACGCTGCTTCCCCTCAGAAACAACACACTGGGGTTGACCTGCCCGAAAACAAGCGGAACAACAAGGCATCTCGAAACCAAATTTATAAATCAAATTAGAAATATCGCCACGACGCTCAGCAGCCACCTTAGGACGATTTGTACGCTTGGAAATTCGACTAGACATGACGATCAGCAAGAGGGAAATAATTACAAGGGAGAGTCGGAACCAACACGGGGAGATTAGCGCTCGGCCACCTTATGGGTCTTGAGGACAAGACCTTGAAGAGGGGAGAGATCGTGTTACGACCTAACTAATCCCTACACACGTGAGATAATGTACCCACTATTTTCCGCCTATTAGAATAGACCTACCCTATATGAGTCGAACGGACCCCGTTCGACTTACATGACGAACAGAGTCGAACCGACCTCGTTCGCCTTGCATAACGATCGAACAGAGTCGAACCGACCTCGTTCGACCTGCATAAGACTAAGTATATATACCTTCAGATATCACTAGTTAGTATAGTTAGCTCACCAGCTATCAATAAGACTTCTTTACCTGAATACGCCTAAACCGCTCTATTCACTATTAAGAGACGTGACACTTCACTATTGCTCAGTAACGCCCTACGCATCTGCCAACATAAACCTAGTACGGACTAGTTTATCCCTTGGAAACTCCACCTGTCACAATATAGTCAGCTTTAGACTTAAATCTATTATACTTAGCAATAAGTATAGCATTACTAAGAGAAGCTGGTAGGGCATTAGGCAGTAAGATGCTAGGGGGATATTATAACTTCTCTTACTCTAACTTTCGATTATGCTTCTTCTTATCCTTACTTATCTCAGGTAGTTTATCGGTAAGATATACAGTATAGTCGCAAGAAGTATACTAAGCTAAGCAGTTAGGATACTTATAAACATTCTGAAAGTTAAGATTAGACTTATTATTATTAGTAGGCTTTACCGATTTAATATCCTTAGATGACGCTTATAACCCTAATGGAGGAGAGTCTGTAGTCTGTTTAGTTATTGCATTAGCCTTGCCCTTAGCCTTGCTTTTCTCTCGAGAGCTTTATCTCAGAGCTATAGCGAGAAAGGGAAAGCAGGGATAATGCTAGTAAAGTTATTAATTAAAAAGAAGATAAAATACTAAAATTTAAGTTAGGCGATATTTTATATATAATATATTAAGAGAGTATAAAAGTGTTAATACCTCTTAATAATAATATAATATTAATAAAGAGATATATTATAGGTTATTAATAGTAGAATATAAATTATAAAAGATTCTCTTATTAGTATAAATAGTTAATAGTAAAATAAGAATTAGGAGGGATTCTCTTAATATAATATATAAAGAAGAAAAATAAAAGAGGAAAAGAAATTAAAAAGTAAGGACAGCTGGGATATAGGCCCCCTGCTTACGCTAGGCCTAATACAGCTAGTCTATTTATATTAGCAGTTATAAGACTGCTATAGCAGTGCTAAGCTGAATTAATAGTTACTTTAGATAACTAACTGATCTTAACTTAGTATTTTAAATCCCTTAAGATTTATATTATACTATTCTTATATTACTATCTCTATAAGATATAAAAATAACTCTAAGGAGGAGTTAAAGGAAGAGTCTAAGGAAAAAATAAAAGAGACTAAGGAAAATAAAGATAAAAGTAATAAAATAGAGTCTAGAAAAAGAGGTAAAGAAATATTTATAGTAAATAAAAAAAAAAAAAAAAAAAAAAGGTTTATATATTTATTTATCTCTTTATTTATTTCCTTCTTTTTTATAACTTTTTAATTCTTATTATTTTTTACTTTATTTCTTTTTTTCTATTAATAGTAATATATAAATTAGATCTTATTCTCTTCTTCCTAGCTATACCTTTAAATTAGGCCTAATTTATTTCTTACTATATATATTTATATTTTACCTTACTGTTTCTACTTATATAATCTTAACCTTAGCCCTTTCCTTTAATAAATTAATTAATCTCTTACTAATAGTAAATATAAAGATAGTCTAACTCTATAGAATACTACCCTTTATTATAATATCTTAAGAGTATATATCTCCTAAATAATTACTTCCTATAATATATATATATTAGTCCCCTTTACCCTATAAAACTGCCTTTTAACCTTTAGCTAATAAAAAAATACCCCCTTATCCCTCATATTAACCCTAAATGTAATATATACTAAATCCTATACCTGCTAGCTCTTTAATCCTATAAGTACTACTGGTAGCACCTTATCCTTATATATATACCTGCCCTCCTTATCCTGCGTTTCTATATACTAGTCTAATAGCAGCTTGCATATAAAGCAGTATAATAGTTCTTTAAACCTAATAGTTTTATTTACTATATTATACCCTTCCCCTGCTACTATCTTATATTACTGCCTAGCTATTTTATAGTATAGCTTATCTAGGACCTCTCCTAGCTTTAGTCCCTTCTGATAACATTAGATATAACACATTAGATACTTATCGGCAATATTATCTAGCTATCAGAGAAGGGTCCTAACCTATATGCCCTCTTCCTTGCCGAATGCCTTCTAAATCTTTTTACCCTTCCTTATCTTGTGACTTTCGCTCTTACTGTCTCCTGTCTCTCTATTACTCTCGCTCTTACTGTCTCCCTCTATCTCTCCTCTGCTCTCTTCTTCTATTACCTCTTTAACCCTATTTTTACCTTTATTATTATTGCCCTCCGCTTAGAGCACCTTATATTAATTATAAAGTATAGCCCTATTAATATCCTAATACCTCTCCTTAGCTGCTCTATCTATAAATGCTAATATAATTGCCCTTTAATATCCTAGCATTAATATAAATACCTCTATCTAGGCCTAATTAATAGTATCTATAAAGCTTTAATATTAATCCTCTTATTATAGCTATCTATTATATATAATAATAAAATATATTACTTTACCTACCTAGTGCCCTCCTTAGCCAGTCTGCTGCATAAAATTAATAAGCCTATATAGCTTCTCTATATAAACTATAGCTATAATCCCCTCGATATTAATGCCTATACTTAACCTAGTTATTGCTGCAATCTATTAGCTTCTGCTGTAGCTATCTGTCTATACTATATGCGCCTTATAGCGCTCCTATTTGCTTATGCCGCTATAATAAAACCTACAGCT
The DNA here is from genome assembly GCA_032355295.1 of Fusarium meridionale. Classification (NCBI taxonomy): domain Eukaryota; kingdom Fungi; phylum Ascomycota; class Sordariomycetes; order Hypocreales; family Nectriaceae; genus Fusarium; species Fusarium meridionale. The sequence continues at coordinate 11,854,249 of CP126884.1, read as the reverse complement.
AATCTTATTAGCTATAGCCTTATATTAGCTTTTCGATCGGCAGTATATAACCCCCTTTTAATAACCAGTTATATTATAACCTAGCTGCTTAATAACTTAAATAGTATAATCCTTAATAGCTCTACTTCTAGGCTTAACCTACTATACCTTATACTAGCAGTTCAGCTTAACTGTCTAATTTTACACTATTATAGCTAACCTCGCTAGTATCTCGCCGCAGAACCAGTCCTCTAGTATAATAGGCAGCATTGCTATAAGAAGTACTAATAGGAGGCTAAACTGGCATAACCCTACTAGCTCGCTAAGCTTAGCCTAATAGCTAATATCTATAATTGCAGTATAGCATTTATCTATAAATATCTGCTATAATAGCCCTATATATAATAGCCTATTAATATATTTATAAAACTTAGCGCTTAATATAATATTAGCACTAGTAATAATTAACTGAGCTACCTTTAGTATACCTTCTTATCTTATACTTATTAATAGCCTATATTAAATACAGTTAATACCTATATCTATTGCTCTTACTACTAAGTTATTTATTAGTGCAATAAATAGTATAACTATAATGCTTATACCTATATCCTATATAATAGCTGGCAGTATAAATAGTATACTCTTACTAGCCCCTATTAGCAGTATATTAATAGCTATATTATCTGCTTTAAGTGCTATAATTAATTGCATACTCTCAGCTTACTTATTAGATTGCCAGGTGGCCTTCGGTCTAAGTAACCTTTATAGGCTATTGGCTATATCGTCTTCCAGCTTCTTCTTTTTCCTCTCCTCTCTTTCCTCTTTTATATCCTTCCTCTTTATAACTTCCTCCTCCTCTTAAGCAGTCTTTCTTTACTTTCTACTCCTAATTATTTAGGTTAGACTATTATTTAGCTGCTACTACTGCTGCTGCTGCTGCTTATTAGCCTTTTAACTATCCTACTTATATTTTAATGCCTTTACCTCCTTACTTTTATCTTTACTGCTGCTTTCCTCTAAAAACTGATGCTATAGCTTGCTGATCTCCTTAAATATTATAATTATCTCTAGCTGCAGCTTACCTAGAAAGCCAATATACATAGTATAGTGCTGCCTTATAATTTATATTCTATATATTAACTGTAAGTCTTATATAATATTTTAGCTTCCTTTACAGTTAATCGGCTTACCTATAATCAGATCGATCTTAATGTTTTTATCCTTATCTTTATCCTCTATTTTACCTTCTAGCTGCCTTATTATAAGTCCTTAAATCCTCTGCCCTATTTTAATTGCAATCGCCTAATATCGTCTTACCCCTAATCTGACCCCTATCCCAGCCTATATAATATAAGTAAGCTTCTTACTAAGTCAGTTAGTCTCTTATACTGACAAGCTGCTATCCCTCTATATATATTTAAGCTGCTCCCTATGCGGCTTATTAATCTGATATTCCTACTATAATACCCTCTCAGTCGGAAGCAGCTATATAATATATACTACTACTATCTGCCTAATTCAGTTAGGGATAAACTATATTACCTTCTGGCTATTATTATAGATAGCTTTTATCTTATCTTAATCGGTTATAATTATAACCTACCTATTTAGTATAAATATATTTTAAATTAGCTGCTATAAATTGCAGTGCTATAATGTTATAATTTCTAGTCCCCTTCCTAGAAGCTTACCCTATATATATATAAGTATAAGCAGCATCTCTTAAAGCAGCCGCAAGTCATAAAGCTACTTCCTAATATGCTGCCGCTTCTACTAGACCCTTGCGCTATCCTATATTAATACTTTTATTAGTCGTATTACCTTTTCCAGTCTGGCCTCTAGCTACTTATTCTTTAGGTTACTTATAAATAACTGACCTGCCCTAAGCCGTATTATATTATCGATAATCCGATCTATATCGATCTTCTTACTGACTATTAGCTACGCCCTACTGAACAGTCTATTTAGTAGCCTCTCCGCCTTAGTAACCTTATCGCGCAGTATATAGGTAAAGTCCTTAATGCTAATATGCTCGCCTATATAAAATAAGCCTTATTTATCGTCAGACTATTATATTAATAGCTGCCCCCTATTTTTCTGCTAATACCCTTTTCTATATACTATCTATTTAATAATTATACTTATAACGCTATAAGTGCCTATATATATCTATAATATATATTCCTCTTAAAATATTAATATAGCCTCTACCTTAACCTTATCTTAATCTACCGGCTGATTCTTAAATATAGCTTTTAAAAAGAACAGCTGGGCCTACTATAGTATACCAGCTAGTATACCAGTATATAACTGCAGCTCTAAATAGCCTAGTAGGTATCAGTTAATACTAAGTGCTGCATAGAAGTATAGCAGCGAATTTATATATATATTTCTGCCGATGCGAGTTTTAATCGAAGCCACAATAAACCGGAACACGGCTCAGTCTAGCAGATCCTGCGGCAGGCTAGTTATACCTTTATCCCCTTGATTGCCGTCATCACTATCACTGTCATTACTATCACCGTCATCCTAATGTTCGTCCTTATCTCTATCTTCATCTTTATCTTAATCCTTAGCTTGTCTCTCTCGGCCGCCAAAGAACCTGCTGTCGCGACGGCTTGGAACCCGGTCTGTTTTAAGCTCATCTGCAATATCCTATAGCAGACTCTACTGCTTATCTGTAAAGCGAACGGCCTAGCGTTTAAGCGCTTCCTTACGACCGATACGATATGCCTTCCAGCAGAAGCCTAAGTAACAGTAACCGACAGACTTATATTTAGTTATTAATGCCTCCTTGCCTTTACGGCCGAACAGTTAACCGGATGCAGCTATCGGTAAAATGCTAGTAAGCCACTGCAGCATCTCAGTCGGCATGCTATTAAATCGCCAGCAGTAACGTTCTACCTTACGATTAAAGCTCTATCTAAGCCGGCCAAGTAATAGTCATTCACAGACTGCTTCTTTATCGTCTTATGCCACAGTCCGTCTGCCTATTGCTGCCCTCGCCCATAGCCACTGGGCTGCATCATATACATCGATCAAGTCCCTCGAGCCAAAATGTCATACCCAGCCTACCCTTTTAACCCACAGCAAGTCACGGTCTAGCTCTTCCTTCACGTCGCCTTTCCGTAGTCGCACGGCATCTTCCTCTTTCAATTGAGCCTGACTTACGGCAATAACCTCATCTATGGCGCTTCGACTGGTGGTATCAGCTGTATCAGCTGTATCGGACGGGCCGTTATTATCGCCGTCGTCTCGAACGATCCAGTAGCGTGCCTAATTCCTCCCCCCCATCCACGTCTGTAGCCGTACCTTTGTCTATCGTTCTTCTGCTACACCGTGCTCTGCCTCTCGCCAATGGCAGACGATATTATCCTGTGCCTTAGTGAGATATCGGCATGCACGACAGCTATACCCTTCTGAAATGGCAAGCTGTTCAATTGCCGATGTATTATCCTCCGGTACTGCAGTAAGCTTCGGATTAGCTAGTTCAAGTGGGCTATAGTAGTCTTTAATGTCCTTAAGCAGCTGGCCCTTCAGCTGATAAATATAGCGAAAGTGTGACTTAATGCCAGCGCCAGGTTAAATAGCTGCTTAATAGAGCCGGCAGATAAGTATCTAATAGACTTTATTAAGCTAAATAAGATTCTCTATTATAATATAGTAATAACTTATTATTTAGAAAAAAAGCAATTATATATAATAGTATAATATAAATTAGGTATAATCCTTAATTATCTAAATAAGGCGGGATTTAAATAATACTATTATAATAAAGAGAACCCCCTTTTTCTATAGAGCTAACCCTAAGCTGATATATTAACCTTAACCCTAAGCTGATATAAGCTAACCCCAGCTGTAGAGTTAGGGTTATTTTAAGCCAATTAGCTACTTATCTTTAACCTAAGTGTTATAAGTTAAATTTTAACCCTAGAGAATCCTAATTTAATATATAATTTAACTTAAATTATCTATAAATAGTTCTTAGGGTTATTTTTACCTAATTAGCTACTTAGCTGAGCCTTTAGCTATATATCCTTTAAAGTTAAGTGAAATTATTAATTATAATATCCTATTTATAATAAATCGTCTCTAAATAATTCCTAGGGTTATTTTTACCTAATTAGCTACTTAGCTAAGCCTTTAGCTATATATCCTTTAAAGTTAAGTGAAATTATTAATTATAGTATTCTATTTATAATAAATTATCTCTAAATAATTCCTAGGGTTATTTTTACCTAATTAGCTACTTAGCTGAGCCTTTAGCTATATATCCTTTAAAGTTAAGTGAAATTATTAATTATAGTATCCTATTTATAATAAATCGTCTCTAAATAATTCCTAGATTATATTTTTAATAGCACTTAAAGTCTATAAACTATAAGCTTACTTACTATTAATTAAAATCTTTCTACTACTATAGTTAATAGTCTTTCTACTTATATTTTATCTTCTCTTTATTTTCTTTTTTTACTTTATATATATACTATTTAATAAAGTATATTAAATATCTTATTCTTTATATCTAATTAAGCTAGCTATATAGCTTTATTATTTACTATTTTTCTTCTTATATATTCTCTTTTAGTCTATTAATTACTATAGCTACTAAGACCTTCTCTACCTTATTATTATTATTATCTTCTTTATTTTCCTCTTTATCTTCTTTATCTTCCTCTTCTTTATCCTCCTCTTCTTTATCCTCCTCCTCTTCTTTATCCTTCTCCTCTTCTTTATCTTCCTCTTCTTTATCCTCCTCTTCTTTATCTTCCTCCTCTTCTTTTTCTTTATCCTCCTCCCCTCTAATATCCTCTCTATTATACCCTCCCTATTACCTACCCTATTTGCTCCCTTCTTTAAATATCAGTTACAGTATTCCACTTACGGCAAGCCTATATAAATTACCTTAATAATGCCCCTAATATCTACTCCTATCCCCAGCCCTATTATTACTATAATTTACTGCTGACCCTCTTACCTATCTACTTAGTCCTATAGTATGCTAGCTTATATATCCCTTATTAGCTTACTATAATATACCTTATAGCCTATTAATATAGATATATTTCTACCTTATAATTTAATATTACTATTAACCTTTTTATTATATATATTATATAATACCTTACTTACTCTATTAATATATCTTTAAATTAATTTACCTTTTTAGCTTTTTATATTACTTATAATTATCTCTTTATTTTAATTTATTAAATTAACTATTAGCTTTAATTATAATTTATTTTTATTATTATTTTTATTATTACTTTTATTATTATTTTTATTTCTTTTTTAAATATAATATATATTTTTTTAACTTTTTTTTTTTTTTTTTTTTTATTTTTATCTCTTTTTAATATTATTAACTATTAATATTATTATTATTATTTTTTTTTTTATTAACTTTTAATATATATTTCTTTTTTTTCTTTTTATTATTATATTTCTTATTTATTTACTTTTATATTTTTTTCTCTTTTTATTTTATATTCTTTTTTTTCTTATTTTTTTCTCTTTTTTTCTCTCTCTCTTATTATAAACCCCTCTTATAATAATATATCTATATTATAATCTCTAAAACTACCTTATAGCTACCTTTTATTCTTATATATCTCCTAAATTACCGCTTCCTATATAGTATATGCATTTATCCCCCTTATACTATAAAACTGCCTTTTAACCCCTAGCTACTAATAAAACTCCTTCCTATCCTCTATATTAACCTTAAACTTACCTTTAACTATATCTCTAATTAGCTAGCTCCTTAAGCCTATTAATACTACCGGCAGTAGCTTATCCTTATATGCATACTTGCCCTCTTTATCCTGCGTTTCCTTATACCAGTCTAGTGGCAGCTTGCATATAAAGCAGCATAATAGCTCTTTAAACCTGATCGCCCTGCGTGCCCTATTGTACCCTTCCTCTGCTACCGTCTTACACTACTGCCCGGCCTTCTTATGCCGCGGCTCATCTGGGACCTCCCCTAGCTCTAGTCCCTTCTGATGACGTCGGACGTGACACACCGGACACTCCTCTGCGATATCATCTAGCCATCGTAAAAGCGTTCTGACCTGTATGCCCTCTTCCTTACCGAATGCCTTCTAAATCCTCTTACCTTTCCTTATCTTATCGCTCTCACTCTCGCTCTGACTCTTACTCTCGCCTTCCTTGCCTTAACTAATCTCACTATTAGTCTCTCTATCAGTCTCTCTATCAGTCTCTCTATCAGTCTCTCTATCAGTCTCTCTATTAGTCTCTCCGTCAGTCTCTCTATCAGTCTCTCTATCAGTCTCTCCCTCCCTTACTCTATCCCTTACTCCCTCCCTTACTCTCTTCCTCACTCTTACCATCACTTTCCCCTTTAATCACCTCCTCCTCGGCCCTACCTACACCCTTGCTACTGTCATCATCCCGTCCAAGCAGCTTATACCGATCACAAAGCGTAGCCCTATCTATATCCTTATATGTTTCGCTGGCTGCCCTGTCTATAAATGCCGATATTACTGCCCTTCGATATCCCAGCGTTGATACGAATGCCTCTATCTGTGCCTGATTGATATTATCTATGAAGCTCTGATACTGATCCTCTCGTTGCGGCCGCCTATTGTGTATAATAACAGACCGCACCACCTTGCCTACCTGACGCCCTCCTCGGCTAATCTGCTGCATAAAGTCAATAAGCCTATACGGCTTCTCTATGTGAACCACGGCCATGATCCCCTCGATGTCGATGCCTGTCCCTAACCCGGTTGTTACTGCGATCTATCGGCTTGTGTTGCGGCCCTCTGCCCATGTCGTCCGCGCCTCATGACGGTCCTGTTCGCTTATGCCGCTGTAATGAAACCCGCACCCGATCTTATCAGCGATCGCCTCGCATTGACTCTTCGATCGGCAGTATATGACCCCTTTCTGACAACCCGTCATATCTTGATCCAGCTGCTTGATCACCTCAACCGTGCGATTCTCCACAGCTCCACGCCTAGGCTTGACCTGCTGAACCTCATACCGGCAGTTCAGCTTGACCGTCCAATCCCGCACTACGATTGCCGACCTTGCTAGCATCTCGCCGCAGAACCAGTCCTCCAGCATAACGGGCAGCGTTGCCATGAGCAGCACCAACGGGCAGCCAAACCGGCGTAACCCTACGAGCTCGCCAAGCTTAGCCCGGTAGCCAATATCTATAATCACAGTATGACATTCGTCTACGAATATCCGCTGCAGCAGCCCTGTGCATGACAGCCCGTCAACGTATCCGCAAAACTCGGCGCTCGATATGATATCGGCACTGACGACGATCAACCATGCCGCCCTTGGTATGCCCTCTCATCCCGAACTTATCGATAACCTATATCGGATGCAGTCGACCCCTATATCTATTGCTCTTGTAACTAAGTTATCTATTAGTGCAATAAACGGCACGACCACGATGCTTATGCCTATATCCTGTATTGCGGCCGGCAGCATGAATAATATGCTCTTGCCGGCCCCCGTCGGCAATACGTTAATTGCCGTCTGATCTGCTTTAAGTGCCATAATCGATCGCATACTCTCGGCTTGCTTGTCGGATCGCCAAGTCGCCTTCGGTCTAAGCAGCTTTCGCAGCCTATCCGTCATCTCGTCCTCCAGCTTCTTCTTTTTCTTCTCACTTATCTTCTTCTTCTGAGCTAATGCCTCCTCTTGCTCTTAAGTAGTCTTCTTATTTCGCTTGCTGCTCCTTATAGTTATCTGGGCCGGACTGTTAGTTGATTGCTGCTGCTGCTGCTGTTACTGCTGCTTGCTATCAGTCTTCTGACTCTAACTGCCCTGCTTGCGTTTCGGTGCCCTCTTCCCCTTTCCTTCTTCTGCACTCTCTAAAAATTGATGCCACAGCTTACTGATCTCCTTGAATGTCGCAATTATCTCCAGCTGCAGCTTACCCGGGAAGCCGATGTATATGGCGTAGTGCTGCCTTGCAATCTGTGTTCCATGTGTTAACTGCAGATCCTATATGATATTCCAGCTTCCTCTACAGTTAACCGGCTTACCTATAATCAGATTGATCTTGACGTTTTTATCCTCATCCTTATCCTCTATCTTACCTTCTAGCTGCCTTATTATAAGTCCTCGAATCCTCCGCCCTATCTTAATTGCAATCGCCTAATATTATCCTACCCCTAATTTGACCCCTGTCCTGGCCTATATAATATAAGCAAGCTTCTTACTAAGCCAGTCAGTCTCCTATACCGATAAGCTGCTATCTCTCTATATATATTTAAGCTGCTCTCTATGCGGCTTATTAATATAATATTCCTACTATAATACCCTCTCAGTTAGAAGAAGCTATATAATATATACTACTACTATCTGCCTAATTTAGTTAGGGATAAACTGTATTACCTTTTAGCTATTATTGCAGATTGCCTTTATCTTATCTTAATTAGTTATAATTATAACCTACCTATTTAATATAAATATATTTCAGATTAGCTGCTATAAATTATAGTGCTATAATATTATAATTTCTAGCCCCCTTCCTAGAAGCTTACCTTATATATATATAAGTATAAGTAGTATCTCTTAAAGCAGCTATAAGTCGTAAAGCTACTTCTTAATATGCTGCCGCTTCTACTAGACCTTTATACTATCCTATATTAATACTTCTATTAGTTGTATTACCTTTTCTAATCTGGCCTTTAGCTACTTATTCTTTAAGTTACTTATAAATAACTGATCTACCCTAAGCTATATTATATTATTAATAATCCAATCTATATTAATCTTCTTACTGACTATTAGCTATACTTTACTAAATAGTCTATTTAGTAGCCTCTCTGCCTTAGTAACCTTATTGCGCAGTATATAGGTAAAGTCCTTAATGCTAATATACTTACTTATATAAAATAAGCCTTATTTATTATTAGACTATTATATTAATAGCTGCCCCTTATTCTTCTACTAATACCCTTTTTTATATACTATCTATTTAATAATTATACTTATAATACTATAAGTGCCTATATATATCTATAATATATATTCCTCTTAAAATATTAATATAGCCTCTACTTTAACCTTATCTTAATCTACTAGCTAATTCTTAAATATAGCTTTTAAAAAGAATAGCTAGGCTTACTATAATATATTAGCTAGTATACTAATATATAATTATAGCTCTAAATAGCCTAATAGGTATTAGTTAATATTAAGTGCTATATAGAAGTATAGTAGTAAATTTATATATATATTTCTATTAATATAAGTTTTAATTAAAGCTATAATAAACTAAAATACAGCTTAGTCTAGTAGATCCTATAGTAGGCTAGTTATACCTTTACCCCCCTAATTGCTGTTATTACTATTACTATTATCCTTATATTTATCCTTATCCTTATCTCTATCTTTATCTTTATCTTAATCCTTAGCTTATCTCTCTCAGCCGCTTAAGAACTGGCTATTGCAATAGCTTTAAACCTGGTCTGTTTTAAGCTTATCTGCAATATCCTATAGTAGACTCTACTGCTTATCTATAAAGCGAATAGCCTAGCATTTAAGCGCTTCCTTACGACTGATATAATATGCCTTCTAGCAGAAGCCTAAATAATAGTAACCAATAGACTTATATTTAGTTATTAATGCCTCCTTGCCTTTATAACTAAACGGTTAACTGGATGCTACTATTAGCGAAATGCTAGCAAGCTACTATAGTATCTCAGTCGGCATGCTATTAAATTGCTAGCAGTAATATTCTACCTTATAATTAAAGCTCTATCTAAGCTGGCTAAATAATAGTTATTTATAGACTGCTTCTTTATTATCTTATATTATAGTCTGTCTACCTATTGCTGCCCTTGCTTATAGCTACTAGGCTGTATTATATATATTAATTAAGTCTCTTAAGCTAAAGTATTATACCTAGCCTACCCTTTTAACTTATAATAAGTTATAGTTAATATCTTCCTTTAAGTTACCTTTTTGCAGTTATATAGTATCTTCCTCTTTTAATTAAGCCTAACTTACTGTAATAACCTTATCTATAGCGCTTTAACTGGTAGTATTAGCTGCATCAGCTATATTAAATAGGCTATTGCTGTTACTATTGCTATTATCTCGAACGATCCAGTATTGCATATAATGCCCTCCTATCTATATCTATAGCCGCACCTTAGTCCACCGCTCCTCTATATCTCTATACCCTGCCTCTCTCTAGTGGCAGATAATATTATCTTATGCAATAGTAAGATATCGGCATGCATTATAGCTATAGCCATTTAAAATGATAAGCTATTTAATTGCCTTACTATTATCTTTAGGGGTTACAGTAAGCTTTAGGTCAGCTAGTTTAAATATGCTATAGTAGTCTTTAATATCCTTAAGCATTTAGCCTTTTAATAGATACTTCTATTAAAAATATATCTTAATGCTATTATTAGGTTAAATAGCTACTTAATAAAGCTAGTAAATAAATATCTAATAGATTTTATTAAGCTAAATAAGATTTTCTATTACTATATAGTAATAACTTATTATTTAAAAAAATAGCAGCTATATAAAATAGTATAATATAAATTAAATATAATCCTTAATTATCTAAATAAGGTAGGATTTAAATAATACTATTATAATAATAAGAACCCCCTTTTACTATAGAGCTAACCCTAAGCTAATATAAGTTAACCCTAAGCTAATATAAGCTAGTCCTAGCTGTAAAGTTAGGGTTATTTTTACCTAATTAGCTACTCAGCTGAGCCTTTAGCTGTATATCCTTTAAAATTAAGTGAAATTATTAATTATAGTATCCTATTTATAATAAATCGTCTCTAAATAATTCCTAGGGTTATAACACCTTATATTATATTAGCGCTATTTTATTTCTAACTAAAGATAATTTATTAGTTACTAAATAACGTAAGGCATAATAGCTAGGGACTTTTATAGAAAATAAACAGTTTTATCTAAGTATTAATAATTTACTGTAGCTTAATTATGTAACTCCATAGCGAAGCTGGTATTCCTTAGGCATACCCCGACATTAACTCCAATTTTGTTTTAGACAGCCGAGCTAATGGCCACCACCCTTTACTCTTCGTGTATTTGCTTTATATCATCTAGTTGAACTAGAGTAGTGATCAGGCAATTAATGCATGACTGAACTTGCTCTTCTTCTTCTTCGTCACGATATGAGCTATCGATTCTGCAGCTCAACAAAGCAGCTGTGATCTCCCGGAGTTTCGAAACCTATGTCGACGTTAGCTTATGCTTCCGAGTCACTCTCGGTCTTTCCTCAGCCAATTCTACCCAACGCCATGACCGCCATGATAGAATATGGGGGACCTACAGCAGCAATTCCATTTGCTCTGAGAGCGGAGATGGGCGTGGCAGTAATGATGTGAAATAATTGTTGAGCAATTCCCTTCCGGAGTTTGAGCAATTGACGCTTAATATCGTTGTTTTCGTCGGACTGAGATATATCCGACGGCTTCGTTTGGTGGAAGTATTGATTTGATTCCTCAATTGGTGACATGGTGGCTGATACTGTCGCAAAGATGATACTTTGGATGAAAAGACTTGTTATGTATACGTTCGCCCGCGGGATGGCAAAAGAACAAGTGTCTTGCTTTGTATACCCATCTTTATTGAAAAGCCTCAATTCATCAGGCAATTGACTGGTGATATTCTGCAAGTCTTGTATGATATGCATGCCTTGCGCGAAAGTCAGGATGCTGCTGCCATAGTTTTTGGATGTCTGTTCTGGACATGGCGGTGAGAATTGACCATAACGTGGGTTTCCGGGTAGTTTCTGGGGTTGCAATGCCATTGCGCAGAGATATATCTTGATCAAGGCAATGAACCCAGCTAGCATAGCTGTGACCGCGGAATCTTGGCTTTGTTCCACTTCATCCGGCAATGGATCATCAACCTCAAGTAAAACAAGGAAGTCCCAGTCAATGGAAGCCGGGTTATAACTAATCCCCGTATGCGGCACTGGATATGCGAGTCTATCGTGGCTACGAGAATTAGTTAGCTACCACGCAAGCCCCTTCTGAGCGCGTTAGCAGATATAACTTACACCATCATAATAAAGATCGTCCAAAACGCTCGTTTGCACATTTCCGACTTTACGAAGCCCAGATCGATATGTGATTCCCGTTTGAACAACCTCAATTTCCTCATGCACAAGACCGCCTCGGCGGCGTGCGCCCAGCCATAGTGAGTACTACCCGAACCATGGAGTGCCGCGCTCAGTATATATGAGCATATCATGTCGTCAGGGTTGGGCTGGATGCCATCATGTAAATTCTGTGATGTCTTGCTGAGTGTAACCAAGTAGTGAGCCTTCTCTACCATGCTTCTTGATGTTTCCCCGGGATTGAATCCATAAGTTTGAAAACCTTGTGGCGACCAAGAGATGACGAGGGCCGATATTGAGATGCATAGTCGGTAGAAGAATGGGTCAGATCGGTAGCGTTTGTTTTGAAATTCTGTCCGAAAAAGTGGTCGATATATGATGGGATGGAGTGGATATATGTGTTCGAGGTAATCTAAAATTAGTAGCTCGAAAATTTCATTGGAGCAGAAATGTTCAATCGTCAAACTTGCGACTAGTGATGAGGGTAGGCCTTTTGGAGAACACTGTGCATGTGTTTGTGTGGATGTCTGAGCTTCCCCGGCCTCTTGACCCTCAGCGGAAGGATTGTGACCATGGGCTTTAGCTTCGGCAACTCGACTGCTCGAATATCTCAGTGTATTATTCGTATTACGTAAGCGAATTGGGCTATATGTACCGGTTAGGGGGTCCCCGAGGCTTTCGGATAGTCATGAATGTGCAGGGCATTCCTACTTGAGCACAGCGTTTGCATGACGTTGTACGTATTTGATCGAAGACACACCATTGGAACGTTAGTTGTCGAACGCCTCAGACCAATCCTGTAGAGACATGTATGTATGTGCGTACCTGTAACTTGCGGCTGCGACAAAGATCGCAAGCCCGTCTGGCAATGGGCTTGCCCTTTCTTGAGCTTTCTCCTGAAGACATGATGATGTGTCAAAAGTATCTTTCAATGCGGTCTGCGGCTAATTTTATGAAGGAGCTAAGTGGATGTGATGGCTGTTAAACACAGGGGAATTCGCTGGCTTCCGATTCGTTCATCTGCAATCTATCCACTTTTTACATAATTAGCGAGACGCCGGCCTTTCCGCAATCTGCGCCTGGTTGGAATGGAAGATTGGCTGCCTCGCATTAGAGTCCAGTTCTGCAAGCGGTCAAGGAGCTGAAATGCAACTGATCAAAAGTCAAACTTCTCTGGACTCGAACTGTCCTACATAAGTCTATGCGATGCGGAGAGTACTAAACGCCATCTGATAAATTTTACTATATAAACTGCAAACCTAATTGTGAGGATGGAAACGGACTATCAAACGGGGCTTTTTCCACAACAAGTATAAATGTGCATTCTTGAACAAATCAACGTCCTTGTTTACCAATTCCCAGTCGAAACAATACACCATCTTGGCAATAATGATTCTCATTTCAAGATATGCCAGATTGATACCTAAGCAAGCTCTGGGGCCAAGAGAAAAGGGTTGGCTAGCCTGCTTTGTATCTCCAAAACCCTCATCAATCCAGCGCTCTGGTATAAAAGAGTAAGGGTCCTTCCAGTATCGTCTATCATGCTTGGTAGTCCAGTGATCTACACTAACAGTGACGCCTGGAGGAACGTAGTGGCCGTCTATTACAGCACCAGGCGAAATACGGGGAAGACCGAAAGGCGCAGGCGGAAAAATTCGAAGTCCTTCTTCAATAACTGCAGAGAGGTACTTCAAGTCAGCGGTGGCGTCTCCTGTGATCTCGGAGTCTGATTGAAATCTCGAACGGACTTCGTTGGAAAGAGCTTCCAAACAAGATGGATTGGACAGCAAGCAGAAGACGATTCCGGTGAGACATGTAGCGGTGGTTTCCGACCCAGCCACAATGAGCGTATTGGATTGCTGGAGGAGCTCAGGCTCCGGAACCTCATTACCACCTTTTCGCAATAGAGATGCGAAGAAATCCCCACGGTCCTCGGAGTTGGACATGTCGAGTCGCTTCAGCATCTTCTCGCGAGTCAATGCCCTGTGTTTTTGATATGTCGCTTTCGCATCTTTTGGAACAACAAATGGCAGGTACAGATTGACGAGGGGAACGCGCTTTCTCAACGCTGAGAGCATCGAGGTATAAGTCGCATCAATAATTATTGATACCCAGAAGTGCGTTTTCCCGTTGGCAACAGCATCAAAAGATTCTCCAAATGCAAGATCACCTAGAGCAAACGAATTAGAGTATGACGGAAAGCTGGAGTATTGGAGCAGTACCGATGATGTCAAACGTCAACCAATTGAGTGCCTCCTCAATGTTAATACCCTCTCCTTCAGAACTTCCAAGCTTACGCAATTGGTCCAAGAACAGATTCACATAGCCATGGACGAGTACTTCTTGACCGCGTAGCGATTTGGCGCTGAATGCATGGGAGAGGTACTTCCTTTGTCGCGAGTGTTCCTTAGGGTCCCTGACGCTAACTATGCCGGGATGGTCTCCTGCTGTGTCGTACCAATTACTCTTAACAAATTTCTTTTTACCCTTGAGCGCATGTCCGTAGATATCTTGATATGCCTGCACAGTAGCGAAAGAAAGCTCGTTAGGGGCAATGCGCACCACATCACCTGCAAAAGGAAGTCAGGATATGCTCTACGTCACCATAAGAGAGGTTTACATACCGTATTTACGATGTGTTTCTTCCATGATGAATGGATATCGACCAGAAGTCCATTTTATGGCATACCAGATCTGAAGGTACTAAGCTTAGCATGAAGATTGTGTGAAGTATACCACAATAGCTTACGTCTGAAACAGCGGCCAGTTTAGGACCCGGAAACTTAGCAAGCGGGTGGAATAGAAGGCGGTATGCAATGTTGACAAGCCATGCTAAAAGCTGGAGAGCGCGACGTTAGCAATTAACTTGGGATCTTTCCTGTGACACATAACTCACCAAAAGGCCACCAAATACAATCAAAGTGGCTGCCATAGTAAGTAACGTAGAGCTGATACCTGCCCCAGTCCTTACGAAGCTGCGTATCCTTGGTGGTGAGTAGAAATTGTTGGGAAAGAAAAGACTCCGATTTTACTCTACTATGCCTGCCTTTTATATTCCAGGCCAGTTGACCAGAACACGCGCGTGCAGGAAAAAGAGGTCCATGCATCGGCCTCCTTTCTTATCAGAAGGAGAAGATCAGCGCCTCCATTGACAAGTGCCATGATGCACAATTTTGGAAGTAATATTGTGGGCGAAGGCATTAGGCCACAACGACAATTTTGCTCAACCTATTAGATAGACTGAAGGTTGCTAAATCTCTTGCAGTGGATTCTTGAAACTTAGGAAGAACACTTTGGAGAGAGTTTTCCAGGGTCAATGTAGTATTGCCTATGGATTATGTGAGGAGATTCTCCGATTTTAGTCCGCTAGACCAAGCTGAACCTTGTTATATGCTACCGGGGTATTCTCCGACTTTAGTCCGCATACTATTCTAATTCCACTCTAAACCCTGTCATATCTGAGTTAGTCCAAGTCATCAAGGATTCTCCGATATTAGACCTTTCCTCTAATCGCATTGATTGATCAGAGCAGGTTCCTGTCGATAAATCGACGGTCAAAAAACACAATTCGGAGCCGACAACATCCCGTATGCCCGCTGTTAAACTAAGTATAAGTAGATATCTTGAAACGCAATATACATGGCTATACTACACTTCAATCTTATCTTGATTTGCTTCGACATAGTTTTCTTCTTGCTTAACCTGGTTCGAAACAGCTTGATGGTTTTTATCGGCCAAATCCACTCCACGAAAAATGCCAGGAACTACTTTGTCGTGGGCCCCCTCCCTCGTATCCACCTACTACCATAGAGAATGATGGATTGAGTCTTGTAGTCGTCCGACTTTGTCATGAAAGTTATTGTTCGAACTAACTAACATCCTAAAAGACATTCGTCAATAGATACGACGCTCGAAAGACTTTGGCATACGTTACAACAGACACCAACAATGTGAACAAGTATGTGACCTTCCTGTCATAGAACGCATTCTGCCCCAACCAGACTTCATAGTGTCTTCATGCTCTATTGGTACACAACGAAGGAGGGACTGAAATATCACTTGACAAGTAACGCAGGCCTGCGTGGAGACAAACTTCTTGGGACATTCATCTCTTTGAATGACCTGTAGGACAATACATCGCGCGGGGCTTCGATTATTCATCCTGGCTTTGGAAATCCTGACTGCTTGGAGTTGAAAAGCGCCACGCAGAACATCACCAGCCCTGAAGATGGTGACCAATGGACCAACACTCACCTTGAGCTTGATTTTGTTGGAATTAAACTTAATGGTTTTTTTTTTTTTTGAAACCCACTGGTGGCAACTTCTACTATGGAGGCGGCGGTGGTGTCCAGCTCGTCAATCGAGGACCAGACCCTGACGGCTCTACTTCCCTTCCGGGGTGGTCTTGGTATTGGGTCAGTAGAATGTCTATTGCCGTTGTACTGGATTACTAACATGATATCTAGGCCAACCCCACAACCCGTCTTCATGGACATCTTGAAATTGATGGCAGGCAGCACGAGATCGATCCCGAACAGTCATACACCTTGTTCGAAAGATAATGGGGCAACTTCCATATCGGAAAAGGTTACTTTGCCCTTTGGTTCTACCTGGAGACGGGGGAAGTCCTCATTTCCTGGTCTATGGAACCAAATCTGGACGGTCAGTCAAAAATCGCATTCGCTTCTGTTTGGCACCCGAACGGCCGACATGAAATGCTACCTGTCGGTCCCAAGAGCCGGGCTTCTGATATCGAAGCCAGCCCCGAAACCGGATTGAAGTACAAGACCAAAGACGTGGAGGATTTAGTTAGGCTATTTAGACTGACTGCACGTCACTTGACCTATTACCTGAGGAGCACCACGATCGATCAGATTACTTACAATTCCTCGGAATCAAATATGAGACTAAATTCTCGAAAATATTCTCGGTAGCCGATTCGAATATGGCGGGAAAGTACTTCCAGAAAGCAGTCGACTTTACACCAGAAGGCGACCCAAAGACGTCAGAGCGAGTCATGTGCCTCGCCCTTCTCAACGACGCAAAATATCAGATATCAGGCGAAAAGGCTGACCTTGATGAAATGAATCGTATGGTTGAATGGCGCAAGTATTGCCATAAGTATTGGAGGTCCCGGCGCCTGGTCTGTGAAAACTGCCAGGGGATTGTCACTAGCGTCGTGGGCCAGCTGACACGTATTCAATACTTGATTTATCAACTTGTTATTTTCTTAAAGCCTCTTTAGCTTCATCCATAACTAGGATCCTAGTTGCTTATTTTATCTCTTTAGACCACCTAACACTTGTGGAAACACACCTTCTTCTTAATATTATCCAATCGGTTAACTATAGGATGCAGGATACCGCTAATCACATAACTTACTAAAGAGACTAAAGTATTAGCTGTCTTAACTGTAATAAACCTCTTCTGTATATACAAGCTGCTCTGCTAATATCTGGTAAAGCAGAAGTATTACGCTTTGAAGCAGATAGTGTGCAGTCCACAAGCTTTACGTAGTCTAAAGAGATTCAACGTAATACGCTAGACTTATTAAAGCTAAGTTATCCCGTAATCCATCTGCAATATTGAATATATGCACTTTGATTTAGCTTTTTACAGTTTTCACATGTAAAAAAGCATGAAACTCAGTAACAGAGCAAAACCTGCTACCCCCTTCAATGGTGCCACAACCCCCACACCACTTTCAATGATTTGATCTGGCTCATAGATTCCTGGCACTGTGTCATTCGA
This sequence comes from Fusarium meridionale, assembly GCA_032355295.1. Classification (NCBI taxonomy): domain Eukaryota; kingdom Fungi; phylum Ascomycota; class Sordariomycetes; order Hypocreales; family Nectriaceae; genus Fusarium; species Fusarium meridionale. The sequence goes on along the minus strand of CP126884.1, from coordinate 11,836,410 downwards.
AGTCCCATTCCAACAAAAGCTTTTAAAGCAATCTTCACACTGGGATGGTACAGCGGTCTTTGTTCGAACAAAGCTCCTTGCCAAAATGGCACAACCAATGCAGGCAGGCCAATTCTCAACAACCGTACCATTCCCCATAGTGGCGACATTATATCCGTTCTGGATGACGTCGTTTCTATCAGTGTCGCTGTATTCAAGGTCAAATGTTGTGAAGTTGGATTGGGTCGTATATGGCGCGTTGGGGAGATAAATTATTAGCGGGCCAGTTGAGTTACCGCAGCCGAAGAATGTAGGCTGCTTATTGAGGCCGAGGTTGACAAAGGTGTTCTGATCTGGGATTTCGGGGAAATCATTATTCTGTGGTGATGTGCCTTCCTTGGATCGTTGATAAGTTGCTACGAGAGCTGTGCCATTCGGCCAACGTGTTTTCGTGTCAGCGGAGCCATCAACGGCGAAGATGACATCGACCTTTCGCTCTAACAAAAGCAGTGGATGTAGTGGAATGTTCTGTAGGTCCTCTCCTCCATCAACGAGTGTCAAAATCGTCGTTTCAGCGTTGGAATTGTTTTTAGGGTTGTATTTGTAAAATGGGTTGGGCCAGTTGGCGATATCTCTATTCTCTTCGCCAATATCCGCCAATGTGTTATTGATGGCCTTGACTAAGAAGTCTGGAGCGTCGTCGGCCTTTCCAATTTGTAGAAAAGCCTGATTGAACAATGACGCTGATGTGCCCATTACGAATCCGACATTATCGACTCCGGCGATACAATGGCTGCCTCGCTTGAGAGTACCATTATTGAAAGACGAGCCGACGTATTTCAGAGGTGCAAAGGCAGAAAGGCCCGGGTCATAAGAGCCCATTTCCCATGGGTTAAATTCCACGATGGTAGAGTTAGTGGCGATTTGAATTTGACCCGTTGTCCGTTCGATGGCAACGATGATGGGCATTGGCGTTTTTGCGGTGGCGAAATCGGTATCGTTTGCAATCGATGAGAATGTATATGCTCAAGCGATGTTAGTTACTCTCATCAATATAGGACCGGATGAAGGTTTACCTGGTCCTCCATCGCTTGCATTGACGAGCTGATACGACAAAGCCCGTCCCCAGTAATCGGTAATACTTTTGTTAAACCCTGCGTCCACCTTGTCGTTCACATCCTGGTATAACTGACGATAGTACTGTGACCGCCTTAACCCTGCTGGACCTATAGATTCTAGGTCAACAAAACGTTCTATAGATGGAAATGAGGCCTTAACAAACCTTCGATAATGGAGTCATCGAACTGCCAAAGAGTCGATAGAAATCCAGTTTTTGCAGAAATGATGGACTCAACCGATGTGAAGTTTTGCGTGTACAAGCTTCCAACTGTCCAGCTACCTCCAGACAAACCGCTCAGGTATGTCGTAGCCTGAAGAATGCCACCCAAGTGGCCTTTGCTGCTGGAACCGGTGGTCCGATTGTCAAACGCGGCGATAGCACCAGCACCGTTCATCATGGCTCTATAACCACCGCCTGAGATAGCAATCCCAATTCGTGGAAAGGCACCGTCGTCACTTAGGATACTATCCAGGTACGAGTCTGTGTCTAAGTTGCCGATATCGAATCTCTTTAGGATATCTCTCAACGCGGCGCCCGTGTTTTTATCACGTTGTTCCAGCCATTTTGATTCCTCGGATGAAAGATTGGCTGCCGGACGTATAGTAGGTCGTGTTTCTGGGCAAGAAATTTGACCTGGAGCGTAGCCATCAGGTGCATTTGGGGCTCCCCTCAGGCCAAGAAATGGTAAGACTTCAGCATTGGCGAAGGCTGAATGTTGAACTGGAACATGCGTTAGATGGGGTGTGGGTCTTGCGCAAGATTCACTTACGTGTAGCTAGAGCCAGCAATACCACAAAGTGGATCAGTTGAGTGAAGAACATGATAACAGATTATCCTAAACTCAGTAATATACAACTCTACGAATATCCTTCGTTGCATAAGTAAATAAATTTAAGAGTAACAGCAGATTGAAAGGAAAACCGACGGTTTTTATGGCTGCGAATAGACCTTACACCGCATGGCCAAACAACGACTTGTTGAAGTTCGCCACACTGTAATTAAATGTCATAGTGTGCGTCTACCGTCGTAGACTTGTGCTAAACACTGTTGCGTGGCCTTATCATCACGCACCTCTTCCAAAACCGATAAGGTTTGCTATTAGATACATGTTGGACCATGTCCCAGCCACTGCAACTGGGTACATGGTGGTGGTGTGCCGCCACAACGTAGTGCATTGATTCAGCCCAAAGCATGGTCTCTTTTATTATCACATTTGGGTTTCAATTTGAGACAATAATACAGCATTCACCTAATGGTGACTTATACCAGTCAAAGGTTCCTCGGCACACTTCAAAGGATATTTAGCAGCAGCAGCTAACACCCCACCATCTTCCATCCCTCCATCTGTCTTTTGGCTAGATTCTAAATGCATTACTAAGGACGCGTATCTATCCCATGGAGAGCTGACTCACCTAGTACAAAGACAACAACAGCTTGATTGCCATGTCCACCCAGAACGTGCACCTTGAAGTTAGGGATGGCCGACGCAGCACTAAACTTGTTCACACCAACATAAGGCAGGCTCCATGTGAATGCCACTTCGTTTCTTGGTCCGAATCCGACGATACGGTACGTAATTGAACCTTCGATCTTTCCGCCCAAGTGGTTTGATTTGCAACGCAACATACCGCTCTCGCCAGCAAGAATTGTTTGTGATAGTGGAAGGTCCGGGCCTTTGATGAAATGGCCATGTGTAAGAGTTGGCCATTCAAGCTCGGTATTGAGTTCTTCGTTGGTATGGTTTAGAATCACCACGAAAAGCTCACGAGTGGCCATGGTGTTAAGTGATTCCAAGAGTTGATCTGAAGAGGTTCGGTTGATCAAGAGCAGGTAGTAGCTGCCGACATTCGTACTGTGGTCTACTAATTTACCATGCGTAGGAGAAGGGACTTCTATATAGTTTGTTGCCCTGTGTTTGAGGATGTTGAAATTGGACCAACGGGGCTTGTAAGCTTGATGTTGAGGCTGGTTCCAATTTCCTAAGTACTCTTACAAATCTCTTGGCGTGCATCATCAGCGTCATCAACCCATCATGTTACCAACAATGCTCCGAGGTCCAGACCCTGGCCAATTTTTAATATAATCTCCCTTCCCATTCCTTATCTACAAATGATTTATCAGATCATGCTGCTCATGCAACTCATAGCAAACATGTGGAGGTCGACATTGATGCTGGTGTGAGGGCTAGCAATGGCGACCGATCTAGGCTTCTAGAGGCAATTTGTGATTGGCCTTTAAAACCTTGCATGTATGGTATCATATCAGCTGTATTGTGCTAACTAAGAAATTACAGTGCTATGATTCACTGAGATTTGCATGCGAGCCTCCAAGCAAATGTAACCACATCTGACTGTACCGTATCCGTTTAGAAGCGGAGGCACGGAGGCACTTTAGATTCTCTGGTTTAACACCAACACTTAAGCTAGAGCCCAGACTCTGGAAGAAATCTTGTTATTACGACAGACTTTGTCATCTTCTAATACTTGCAGACCATCTTGGATCTACCTATTCAGGGTATTAGTAATGGACTTAGTTGGCAGGATAAGGAAAGCCTTAATTGTGCAAAGTACCATTCCCCAATAATGCCATGGCCAATAGCTCGTTATGTGTTAAGAAGATTTTTCTTGTCGGGGAGGAATGAATCTGCAGTAGTGGAGCGGCTAAAGAATTGAATGACCTTTCAGTCATAGTTGCAAACCGATGGATGAATTGGTATTCTAGTTGCTGTCCTACGGTGAACCTACTACATTCAGTCCCGATGGCACCAGATAAAGATCGCCTTTAGGGTACCCAACACTAGGGACCTCAACGTTGAAATCCATAACTCAATCTGTTCCGATTTCAGACTCGATCTTGAGATTTTCTTTTTCTTATTGAAACGTATCCCAGGTAGCGACCTGCCATGGACATCAGTTAAGAAAATACCAGTCCGCATTTGCATTCCAGTATTGGCAGTTCTACTGCGCATAGAGAAAAACTACCAAAGGATAATAACACAAATGGTCGCAAGTAGGTCATAACACCGAATGGACGGCGATTGATGGATACACTTCTATTAACACGGGAGATTCTTATCTGGGGCAGAAGTTAGTGGTCCCTCTCCACAGCATTCCCGATGATTGCTGGCACTTTAGGTCCAGTTGCTTCAGCATTTAGTATCTGTTCATTAGCTGAGCTGTGGCGACAAAGCCTTATTCCTGGGGTAGATATACAGAGCGCTGTGGATATTCCTAATCCTTTATGGTAGATCTAAATCGTAGTCTGTCTATTATTCTTTGCTAACGCTCTAACTTAGGTTAGTGGTTATAGAGGCTATCCAACTCTTAATTGGTATTATTGCGAATCTCTTCCTTCTTCTCTATATAGCGAGACAGGTCCATTTCAGTTTAGCTCTGCCTATTATAATAGCTAGATAGTATGAGAGCCTTTTAATATTTAGTTTAATGTTTCGTCGTCTTCCTTTGTAGAAACTTCCTCATGATGAGGCCATACCGAGCGGCCTCCTGCACAAGCTTATGCATCTCAAAGCTTCGCTCGCCCGACTCTGTTCTGCGTGTGCGGAGGAAAGAGAACTCCTTGAGTCGAACGATGGCCCTGTCCACCTGCTGCTAGTCCGTAGACCATCCTCCATTCTGCCTCCTGATCCCAAATGTAGCAGCTGTCGCGATTAGCTCGAATGGGATGCCCTGGTTGTCAAGATACGCAAGGATATGCAAGATCTGGTGTGCCATCTCGTTCTCCTGCCAAATGCGCTCGATCGAGATGCTCCACGTTTCCAGGATGCTATTCGGAACCTCGGCTCTTCGGTGTCTGTCGAATTCCGTCTCTTTCAGAATACGCCAGCGCTCCTTCCCTTCGGCCAGTCTTGATAAGTACTCCTTAATTGGCGTCGATGTCCGCCGCATATATGCTCCTGCTTGAGAGATCGCCAGGGGCAGCCGATGAAGCTCTTCGAGCAATGTCCTAGTATCTGCGATCTCTTGAGGTCTAGTCTTTTCGTTTCTAGTCGTCTTGAGAAGTGCTGTTGCCTCGTCAATCGTCATCTGGGCGACTTGAATCCCTCGCCTTGGGCCAACGAGCGTGCCTGCGATCCGCTTATCGCGACTGGTCCACAGGAGCGCCCCCGTAGGACCCCGTGGGATATATTCGAACAAGCTTGTTGTCTTCCGCGACGTGTTCGGTTTCTCATCGACACCAAAGAGCGCTAGGTCGTCGGCGTTATCAAGGATAAGCAGCCATCGTGTCTCCGCCTCGATGCGCTCGCGCACCGCCGCCAGTAGCTCTTCGCCGTCGAGCTTACTGTCTAAGCTAAGCTTCCCGGCAACTATCTTATAGTCTTGCCCGAAGGCCGTCTCGTTATCGGCGTGGACCCAGAAGACGGAGCTGGTGGGGTCGTCGCATCGACGGTAGGCATACTCAAGCGCGATCTGAGTTTTGCTACCCTTGTCAGTGGGGAGACGTCAAAAGTGACACTAACTGTCTCGGGAATATCATTACTAAAGTGACAGGCCATATCACCATCTTTCTCCACCTCCGCTTTTCCAATCTGGGGCTGTATTTACCCCAGGGTTACCCGTAGTCAGAACAGTCTCCCACAAGAGGTTAAAGTCCAGTTGGGATCAGGTTAGGTATGGCGAAGATGAAGTTGCCGCGATTTATTGCCGATTTTGAGCTTTTGACTAAACTTGCAACCTCCATTCTGTTTTTCGGAAAGAGGGTTCATTTTTTCCGTGATCGGTGGTCTGTAAATGAGGGGCTAGAGGTCTCTGCTTTGTCTCGTGGTAGTGGAGATTTATGGTTTTTCACTAGGGTTGGTAACTCAATGATTCCGATTGTGGGTAGATTACACCGTTGAATGCTAATTTTCCGCCTTATTTTGGCATTCTCCCGTGCTTAGCTTTATGATTCACGTAATTAAGATGAAACTATTTGAATAAATTAAATATACCGTAATGCCAATGCTGGGTTTTATCGGTGTAGAAGCAGTTAACTGAGTCTTGTGGATTTCTTTCGTTGTCCAAGGTATGAAGTGCAACATTGCTTGGCATACAATAACGATTGCTACTCGAAAATGGTTGTTGATAATTGACCGAGCTGAGTCAAAGTAACACCGAAATCTTGTAGAACCATTCATGAGTTATAAGCGGTTAGAGAATTTTTACTAGACAGTAAAGTCTCTAATATGCATGACGTCCATTTGAGATCTGCGCTAAGTCGCATCCAACGGCCTTATCCATCCCGATAGAACGTCATAGTTCTGAGACAGCATAACAAAACGGGAGATTAACGGTAAGGTTCCAAACTATCTTTTATCAGAGCGTTAATTATACGAAACTTACAACGCCACACTGCCTCTGACTAGTTGCACCATATGGGAGATCGCCAGATTATCTGCAGGCTGCAGCTAAGCGGTTGATTTACGAGTTTACTTAGATAGTTATATAGAGGCAGAAAATTAAACGCCAGATAATAAACAATGAATTGATTAATGTAAAAAAGGTAGTAACACCACATTCGATGGTGGGTTGTTCTTTTATTTCCCTTATCTGTTGTAAATACAGATTGATGAAAGTCTAGGGTATGCAAAGTCCTTGTATTTTACACCTGTCCAATAGTATCCTTGCATTTAGCTTATATACATATACACAACAAGCGACCAAATTAAAGTCATCTGAGAATTCTTCATGCTTTAGAATTTTTTACCCTCTAAATATTTATTTTTTAAAAAAATAACCAATACTGCAAGAGACCCAACTATTTGAAATGTCCATCCGCGTTTCGGACATGTTTGATCTACTATGGAAACCCCCAAGAGGACCCCCCGGAGTCATGCGTCGCCCGCTTGACAAGATGCTTCCGGAAAACTTCAAGCACTTCAGGAATTGGGGCTTCGAAATTTACCGGACGTACTACAGTGCCGAGTCAGACGAACAATGGAACACTCTTGTTAATGTTTTGAGACATCAAACCTCCCTCGCCCTTGGATTACTTGAGTCGGAAGAGCTGCGCGAGGAAGATGATGAATGGATGAAGCGGTGCGATGGAGACAAGTCCAAATGGGCGGACAGGGTAAATCTCATCAGAAAGCTGTTCCGTCTCTTTGCTCGGGAGGATGCATCGTTGCTTGATGGTATGGACATTGTCGGAGTACGAGAAGTGTGCGCTAAGGAGCACGCTGAAGCGACGGAGAAGATGGCTGGCGCTTTCTTCAAATTTGCACTTGTTGCAGATAAGGCAGTTCTTAAGGATGTCGCCAACGGCCGTTTCGTTGTCAAGGCAATTGATTACGATTGGAACCCGCTCACCTCCAGAGGCAACCCAGGTTGGATCCAGCTTTTTACAGGTGATCTACTGGCGCTTTGGGGATTACTTTTTGCCGCGCACTTAATGGATACCAACAAATACATGGAACTGGTAGACAGAAACACCGAGAATGATGTCTGGTTCGCCAATGGATTTATGCCTCCATTTAGTGACTGTTCTCAAGTTCAGATTGCAAAAGACAACCCATTGAATACCAGGTTTAGAGTTGATCCGTAGCTATAATCGGAGCTCTGTATTTATCCTCAATTTAAACAGTTGAGCTAATAGTATAAGAAATCTGAAGTCTAAAACTACTACAAGATAATTAATAGAGACTTCTATTAATTATCTATGCAATATCTTAGTAACAGAAATAGTAACTTACCCGAAGGCCGTGCGGTCTATGCAAAATATCTGGTGTTCACAACCCCCACACTATCATTCTTCTCTTTTTTCAACACTCAACCACTTTTAACTCCACCTCCATAACGAACCCAACCGCCCCTGTGAAAATGGCTGAATATATCGAAGAAATGGCCGGAGACTGCCAATATTGCCCTACACGATATCCTGGAGGAAGGAAAAACCCTGATAACGTCTACTACTCCCGCAAATGGGGCTATACGGTCTACCGGACATACTACAACAAGGAGTCTGAGGAAGCTTGGGAAATGCTCTTGTACTCTCTGGAACATCAGACCAAATTGGCATTGAGCGGCTTTAGAGAGGAGGGTGTCGATGAAGATGACGTGCATGTTGACCCCGATAACATTCAACGACTGAAGAATTTCCTCACGATTGAAGGTCGTGAAGACCCTTCGAAATTTAAAGGCCTCGATGCTCAAGGTATTCGGGATTTCTGGCATGCTGAGGAATTCAAGCTGGAACAAAATGTGGTACAGATACCGGGTCAAAGACGCCGGTTGACATCAAGACCCGATGAAAGCCTTGCCATGGCAGATTGGGTCCATCGATTCGTACTACTCGCTGACGAGGCAACTTTGAAGGATGTAGCAAACGGCGAATTCGTTGTCAAAGCTGTCTCATTGCAGCTGCCGGCGGGGAACAGTTGGCCAGGAGCCTGGATGCGAATCCCGACAGGGTATCTATTGGACTTATGGTTTGTGCTTTGTGATTGGTCAAGCAGTACAGAAAAGGCACTGAGCTTCACTGGTTACGAGGAAGAGCTTCACTCTTGGATCTGGCCGGGTGATGATAATCGCCGTGGCACTGCGGAGTATTCTGAGATTCGAGGCTTCCCACATTACAACAACCAGACGCTCCATGAGTCACTGTGGCGGTAAGTAGCAAGACATATTGTTCGAGCCATTGAGAGAACCTATCTTGGGACATAGCAACGGACATGGCTAACATAACTTAGCAAACGACGCGGTGCACCTCCCCACCCGTTTGATCGAGAGCCGTGTGATCGAGAGGAATTTCTCAGGAGACTTAAATTGCAGGAATCTCCAGATTCGTCACCGTTAGTCCATGCCTCCTTTAGGATATTCAAATTGCGGAGATCTCCAGATTCATCACCGTTAGCCCATGCCTCATCGGACGACGAGGATAGGCCTCTACGTTGCCGAGGACTACTCGAGGCCCGACGAAGGAAAGAACATGCATCTGAAGACGTTGAAGCCGCAGAGTAGGCTAGCCCTTGAATCATCCAAGAAGGATGGTCAAGATGGAGTTTGAGAGTTGACGAGATCCTTCGATCTCAACAGTGATAGAAAACATACAGAGAGTGATTCACAAGAATATGCATTAAATGAGGTTACCAGGATATGTATATTAAGTCAGCAGCCAAGTAGCTTAAACGAACTTTGTGCAGTCTTCCTTGCACGTTCAATCTATTCCCTTTCTCTTTCATGCAACCATAGTGCAACTAGCTCGATTTGTTTTTCCCCTGCTGTAACTCTATCATCAATCTTCTGCCAAACCTCCAGGAATGTCCGACATCATCGAAAAGACCATACAATTCACCTACCGCCCTAAGCGAGGGACCAAATTGGAACCTGGAGGGAGAAAGAATCCTACCAATGGTCATCTTTACCGCCATTGGGGATACCCGATCTATCGCACATACTACGGTCCTGGCTCTGACGAAAGCTGGAACGAACTTCTATACTCGCTGGAGCAGCAAACTAGGCTAGGACTTGGAGCTTTTGAGGAAGAAGACCAAGATGATGTACAAAAGCTCAAGGACCTTTTCCATATTAACTCTTACGAAGATCCCACCGCTCTCGAAGGACTTGACGTCAGGGGGCTCCGAGACTTTTGCAACAACCATCAGTTTAACAGATCTACAGCTATGGCAGATTGTCTATTTCACTTCGTTTTGATGGCTGATAAATCAGTGCTGGAAGACATAGGGAAAGGGACGTTTGTGGTCAAAGTCGTTTCACTGTCGTGGGATGGCCATCCAGGGTGGGGGTGGGTAAGGCTACCAACTGGCTATCTGATAGAGCTTTGGCAGCAACTCTTGCGCTACAGGACTGATACAGAAAATGCATTGCACTTTCTTGGACCTGAAGAAGACCTTGATGATTACATTTGGGCTGGGGATCTAGCTAATGAGGAGACGGGTTGGTGCTCTGAAATTTGTGATTTGCGTTGTCATTATGGTAGAGAGAACATGTATGTTATCTTTTGACGAATCAGAAGAGATATACATAATGGTGAATTCACGACCATCTGTGTGCCGGAACAAGTATTTCGTGATTCATTCTGCAGCACCCTTGTGACAAACAGCGTGAAGAATTTCACGTTTGCCCATGATTAGGTTAGAACTGACTCGATAAGTGCATAAGCTACAATACCTTAGTTAAACAACCCTGTCTAGCGTGGCTAGTTCGGAACTTTTAACCAACATAGCGTTATATCGGAGTGGAGACTGACCTGCAGCTTAGAACCAACAGCTCGGAGTACTGCGAAAGGATGTTGGTTCTGTAATTCCCATACGTAAAAGAAAAACAGAACCAACACATGACCGTAATCTTTGAAGAAAAGTCACGGAAATTTCCTTGGCGATTGGGCCGTCCCAGCCGCTGTAGGCGACCTTATCATTTAATGGTGCAGAACTCTTGGCGGAGGGGATTCCGCTTCGAGACTCGAGGTTCCGTGATCTATTTTTGGGTCTCAACGGCGTTCGGCTTTTACGTGGGGATGTGGAGGGGTTGACCACACTCTAGCTCTATGATATAGGGTATGTGTTGATACTCCTATAAAACAACTGCGTTGACTTATGTTTAACCGTCCAATTAATAAGGTCACCACGCCAAGTCTCAGCATAACTGTCTTTTATAATTACATCCAGTTTTATTCAATATAGGTTTCAATGGTGCTACTAGAGCTTGAAGTTCAAAACCTATACTCAAGCGTGCCACTTGATGCCATCTGAAGCCTTCCTCAGAAGCAGCTTTAGCAAAGTAAACAGTTTAATAACATAGCAACACATAAATTGTGAAACCACATGCACACCTCGATGCCACTTACAATTCACAATTCAAATAGGATATAAATACGAACAGAATTATAACGTGGATAGGAGAGGCTATCCAATGCGAACTGTATGTACACTGTCTATCTACACTCCAACACAGACCCAATAGTCGGCCCAGAGCTTGTCACACCCCTTACCAACTGTAGGATTCCACCTAACCAGTTGAGCCATGGTAATCTTGTAATACTTCTGGATCGAGATGCATGTAGTTGTAGAAGCTACCTTGTGGAACTTCTTACAGTTGCTGACTATCTTGGGTTAAATTGGCGAGGGCGTCTTAATACCGTTACCGGACTAGGTAGGAGTGCTACTAATAACACCTACGCAAATATTATATCTAGCCTAGAGGCTAGTGCAGTTAAAACTGACTTTAGGATTCTACTTACTAAAGTCTGCTAAAGAAATTAAAAAGTAGTTCTAGATAGATAAATAGGTGGTTGTCTTTATAACTATATGAAACTCATTACAGTTTGTAACCATGTTTTGTTGGATAGGTAGAGGCGTGTTAATTCCGTTTAATGGCTTGGTAGGCGTGGCAGTCTTCGTAGTTGTCTTGGTAGGAGGCTTCCATCTAACAGTCCTAATATATACCTAATAATTAGTCAGTAGAGATGTGCATTTTGAACCGACGGCAGGATTTTAGGAGTAAAAGGTGTTAAACGGAAGGTTATAGTAGTCCTTAATAGATGTGCAAGTTATAGTAGGCTTGATCTGGTGGAACTTTTCGCAGTTCTTAACTATACTATCCTGGATAGGCGATGGCGTTAAGATACTATTGGCAGGCTTGGTAGTGGTGGGCTTAGCTGCTGTTGTCGTTGTAGGCTTATAGCCCTTAGCGCTGACACACACCCAGTAACCAACCTATAAACCAGAATAGTCCTTCTCTATGGAAGGGTTCCAAGCGATGAATTGGGAGAGAGGTAGATTATAATAGCGCTCGATTGATGTGCATATGGTGGTAGAAGTGATCTAGTGGAACTTGCTATAGTTCTTAGTAAGGTCTTCCCAAATGGGAGAAGGGGTTTGAATACCACTAGTAGCTGTAGGTTTAAGAGATATTGCTGAAGGTTTTATAGTAGGCATGCTAGGTATACTAATACAGTAGTAGTAGCTAGCCTAGATGCTATTGCAGTCTTTACTGACTGTAGGATTCCACTTAAAGAAGGTATTAAAATCGAATGTGCTAAAGTTGGAGACAATCTTGGTATATGTCTCTCCCTTTCCGGCTTAGTAGAAAGAGATATAACTGTCGATAAGACCATCCTGTGTGGTACTGGGCTTAGAGGGGCCTATAGGCTTAGGAGTAGTGCTTATGCTGGTAACCTTTGTCGGCGCTGCAGTTGGTGTTCTAGGAACACCTATATAATACCAGTTATTTACCTAAATGCCACTGCAGTTATCTTTAATCGCGGGATTCTATTTGAAGAAGGTGTCAAAGTCGAAGGTGCCGTAGTTTGTAATGATCTTAGGGCAGGTATCCCCTTTCTTGGCTTGGTAGAAGGAAGTGCAGCTCTCAATCAAGCCGTCTTGAGTAGGGCTGGGCTTGGGCTCTTCAGTGGGCTTGGTCTCGGAAGCCTTGGTTGAAGTAACCTCTGGTTCTTCTGGTTGGCCGTGGTTCACCTCAACACATTAGGAGTGGCCTTCCTTGATACCAGAGCAGTTTTCACCGACAGTTGGGTTCTAGCGTTGAAAGTAAATACACGTTACAGGACTAAGAAGGGGAAGTAGTCGGTAAAATGAGTACTTACATATTGCGTGAACTGCGCCGGTGTGATGTTCCAGTCTGAGAGCCACAAGTCACAGTTGATGCCATCTTCGAACCATGTATCGTAATACGTGCATTTCGATGTGATACCTGGGTCGGTAGGGCCTTCAGGCACAATGTCACGACGGACTTTCTTGATTCTAGCCGCAGTGACACCAGTGGCCAATATGCCCTGGACGATAATGGAAGAGAAATGCATCGTGAAAGATTGAGATCCTTGTCAGCACATCTTTGCCCTCCTCGGCAGAGGCCTCAGCCATCCTATTGATGAGCACAATTTCATCGTGATTGGGCCTTTCTTTATTCTATTCTCTCGGATCCGTCCATATCAGCAAGACCAAGATGTGTTTTCGCGCTTAGTTCTTTGTTGTACTGCTACTATATCTTTACGTAGCATCCGATAGCATAACCTGCAGCGCCACCAAGAAGTGTAAGCAAGGATGCTATAATAAGTCTAGAAACTGTGGCTTTGGCCCTAACTGTAAGTATATCGTCGACATGCTGACGTAAATAAAGACTAACATAAGCTAGATTGTAGTGATTCTGTTTGCCGATCTGATTGCGAGCGAAAGGCAGAGTATAACCCTGGCTTTAGCAGTAGATAGGCCAAGAGCGACAAGTTCCCTCTTAACGTTTGCCGTTCTAAGCATGGATACTGTGGTGTGAGTATATATGGAAAAGAACTGGGAGCAACTTGCTAATGGATGTTTAACAGACTACTAAATACTTTTGTGGAACTAAGATAGTCAAGCGTCTAACCTGCGAGAAGGGCGGCGATATGCTATGCGTTATCGGCTACTTTGAAAGCTGTGCTAAGGACCGGCCTTGCGAGGTCTTTAATCCCGAAGATATCCCCATCGGCCTATATATGCATATCAATTTTGCCTTTGGCACCAGTAACCCAGACACATTCTATCTTGAAGCGAACACTCCGGAGGATAAGTTGGCATACGAAAGACTGACATTTCTCAAGAAAAGGGACAAGAACCTCAAAATCTACCTCGCTGTAGGCAGATAGATATTCAACGATCCCGGCCGTATAGCTCACATCTTCTCTAAGTTGGCTGCATTATCTGTTAAACAAAATGCTTTCCAAGAATCAGTCGAGTTCTTCTTGGCAACTTATAACTTTAACGGATTGGACTTGGACTGGGAATATCCTGTTGACGACAAGCGAGGCGGCCGAGAACGGGATTATATTACCTTTCCCAAGTTTATGACCAAGTTGAAGAGGAGGATAAACATAGCCGATAAGGGCTTGACCATCACCCTTCCTGCATCATACTGGTACTTGCAGTACTTTGATATTAAGAATTTGGTAAGTCTATTCGTCGTCGGGAAAAGACTCCAATTAACCAAGTCTAGGAAAACACGGTTAACTTCTTTAACATCATGTCTTACGACCTGCACGGCGCGTGGGACCAGAATGTCAACTGAACCCAGCCCTATCTTAACGCCTACACCAACTTGACCGAGATTGAATTAGCCCTGGATCTCCTGTGGCGCAACGACATTAGCCTAAGTAAGGTTATCATGGGTCTGGGATTTTATGGCCATGCCTTTGCCATAGCCTTAGGATTATGCAAAGAGCCAGGGTGCTTATTCGATGGGCCAGCCAATATAGGTAGCTACAGCCGAGAAAAGGGCATCCTGCTTATCTCAGAAATCGACAATAAGATCAAGAGGCGCAAGCTTAAGCCCAAGTTCTACAAGGAGGAGGCTGTCAAGGTGGTGACTTGGGGAAAGCAATGGGTATCATATGATGACGAGGAGACGCTTTAGATAAAGGTCGATCATGATAGAGAACGATGCCTTGGCGGCTTTATAGTATAGGAAATCAGCTACGACACCCAGGATGCCAGATACAATAAAGCATTGGCCGATATACTAAGACGCGAGACATCGGATGCATCTATTGGCGACCAGGAGAAGCCGGTGAAGGATATTTTCACGCCTTATGAGCAATATCGATGGTCAAACTGCAATGAGCCATATCCCAAGGGTTGGGTACATGTTGGTCGCCTCAACAGTAATGCCAACTCAAAGGACGAACTGATGTACGACGAGATGGGTTGCGGTGGTGATGGCCAGCACAATTTCTGCTGTCCACCCGACCAGGACATTCCACAGTGTGGACAGTACGGTCACGATAATGGTAAATGCCAGAAGGTGATGTCCTATCCAAGTGACATAGTCGAGATCGGCAGCAACCGGATATACTGCGACGATAAGCCAAGAGTGCAAACGGCATGCTGCAAGACTACTAGCAACAGCATGAAGGCCTATGGTACCTGCATGTAGGGAGAGTACCCAGAGTGCAATACTGATCCGCAATGCCCACTCAAGGAGTTTCCTTCTCTAGTGATCGAATTGGGGGGTGGCTCAGGAGGGCTACAGTGCAACAGCCTCAAGAACGATGTAGGTAACCCCATTTTGGGAGTGCAGAGTCGCAAATACTGCTGCAACGAGAAGGACGATATAGGGTTCCACGACTGCAAGTATTTCCGCGACGAAGGTCCTATAATTAAGGGTTATCCCTCAGGCGTCTATCGCAGTAACTGTCCAAGCGACCGCATGCGTGTTGCCATCGACTGGCCGTTCGAAGTTCTGCTTATAAGGTGGGCGGATAGGCCTGGTGCTGCAAGACCAAGTACCGGAAGAAGAGCACTGAGTACACCGATAAGTTTAAAGATTACAAGATGGGTATGGTCGACTGGATGGCGGATCTATACTGCCCTAACCTAGCCAAGGTCCTCGAGGAGTCATCCTCGTCTACTCCGTTTGCTGTCCGCGTCGACAAGTTTGTCGACACGTCGCCCCGCAACATGCTTGTGAATATACTCAGTCATGTAGGCAGCAGCGTTGCGGTAGCCGAGCTTACCAAGATCTGGAACGATAAAGTCTTTCAAGACGACATGCTCCTATGGCTATAAATCACCTACATGTCCCGATATATTCGAGATAACTGGCGACTCGATTAGGAGGGCCCTGCTGCCTTTACCTAAGATGTTCTATGTAACCCTAGGTACTGGTCACGGAGGATCAAGGCCTTCATCGTCGGTGATAAGGGCTATAGGTTTCCTCTTTTGAACTGCATGGAAGTTAACCCCTGTTATCCCGGTGGACAGTGTGGGGAGCCGGACTATGAAAACACCAACAATAAACGTCGACACACCACCTTGTTTGGTCGCCATTCAAGCCACCATTCCCATTCTGACTTCCACCGTCACTCTAGTCGTAGCTTGCTTATACCGCGAGAAAAGAAAGTCTTGGAAATCCAGGATGAAGATGGCGTTGAAAATAAGTTCCGGATTAAGGTTCCAGCGGTTAGTCTTCATCATCTTACTGAATTCTAGTTGCATACTAACTCAAACAGCATACTATTCTTAGAGAGGCTAATGAAAATAACCTACTGCTGAACAGGGTGGCATATATAGTTAGCCGCAAGCCGTACTCTAAGTCCAAGGTATTGTTAATAAGCTACAAGGATGCAGTTAAATTATTCAAGGTGCACCGTACGTATAACAGCCTCATCTCTTGTCTATCAAGTCGGCTCTAACAAATGTAAACAGTTGAGCATATCCTCGATAAGAACATCTTTAAGAGATTCATAACAGAATCGTACTTAGGAAAGTAAGTTAAAATCGATAATGCATAAACTGAACTAGGATTGATTACTGATATGCCGATAGGCTCGTAACTGGAAAACCCTCTAAGTATAGGCCCGTCCCCTTCGCTTTCTGGGAGGCGATGGAAGACTTCGACTTGAGTAAGGGAGGTGGCGCACCTAGACTCCCTTGAACTGGGCCTCAATATCCCAAACTCATCGAACGCGCCTATGAGTGTTTAGGCAGCAAAAACAACGATAAGGTCTTTATGATTGCTGATGCTGATATCAATAATGCCAAGGGCGCTTTAAGTCTCTGCACTTCCTCCTGATTCCTCTATCCTTTGTTTTCTTTCTTTAAATTTTTTTTAATCACCACTCACCTCGTCTATTGCCATTCATTTTACACAACTTAGCTAATTGACTTTCTAAGATATTTGCACTCAAATAAAGACCTGCTAAGGATAGCATAATGGGTTATATGTCTCATAAGGGTAAAAAAGGTAATCTAAAGGATGCTAAAGTAATCTAGTTGGGTTACAGGATAGTATTCTCTCGATTTCGAGCAGCATTCAGTACGCTTAAGTATATGAAACTGGATAAATGCACCATCAGGTTAAATACGATCGTCAGGGATATCTACATACAGTTTAAAATGCCGAGAATGTCTACAACGATGCTTACCCTCCAGATGACCCTGCCGATAAGGTTCAGATCGCCAACTACTGGCTGGAGTGGATCACGGATTACTATGAGCAGTTGATCACCAAGTTCAAGGAAAACGTAAGCAAGATGATTGCTGAGATATCCAATATGGTGGAATCGGAACTTGATGACGATCCGGAAATGGCCGACGAGCTGTGGAGAGTCATCTGTACATTCCGGGTAATGAGAGATGACCCAGAACGCGTCAAACTAGACATTTCTGGTTTCCCGGCTTATGATACTCTTATCGACGGAGGTAAAGATAAGGATAGGGATGAGGAAATAGGAGGAACTTGATCAGGGACTTATATGTAGTTGTATGGGCCTCAGCTAGATTAGGGAAGAGAATACCGATAGTAATCCTCTCAGTATCGTATCCACTAGGTCTCTAACGTTTATGGATCATAAAGTTGTTTAAGCAAGCCATAGTAGTCACAACAAGAGTTATTTTAATGTGCTTTTAGAGTGATTTAAAATAAAAAGAATTTTATTAGTAAATTGCTAAACCCTTTTGTAATCATTACTCACTTCAAAGCCTCCACGCAGAAAGGGTTAGCAGTGAAAGTCCCCTTTGGATCATACGTCTGCCTGATCTTCTGCATCTTCTTGTAAGTCTCCGGATCGTAATAAAACTGCCAAACATCCTTCATATTCCAATCACCATACGAACCCCAGAGAACCCGTCGATCCGCCTTGCTAAAGTACTTCGCTCTGCCTTCATCATTCACCTCCTGCCACTTCATAGCTGCATCCTTGGCATCTTGATAGAACACATCCCAGGTTCCTCCAATTGTGGCATCTCGGAAGCAGTACGCTGTACCATTGCCTGTATTTCGGCGAAACATGGATTGTTCACCGCCGTAGACTTGGAGTTGGGATGAGACCCATAGACCGTTGTGTTTGTCTTTGATGACCTCGTTGATACGGCCGGCGAACCAAGATGACCAGCCTGTTTTGGAGAGGTCGGTTGAGGTGGTGCTGTTGGTGCGCTTGTCGTAAGGGTAGGGAAACTCACGAGGGCTGCCGAATAGCCACATGGAGGCGATAACAGACATCGGGGTGCCTTCAGGAGCCTCTTTGACAATCTTGAACTCATTAGGAACGTTCTTGATCTGGGTAAAGAGCTCGGGCGAGTATGGCTCTCCATCAAAATTTACCCATTGTGCGTAAACGACAATCATTGCATACTTGAACTTGAGAAGATCAGCAATGTTGTCCTTTCCATTATGAACATCATCTGGCAGTTTCTGCTTCAACTCGTCCTCGGAGCCGGGGAAAAGATCCAGAAGATTAGCTTGTCTGCTGATAATATTGACCATAAAGTCGTAACCACGAGGCAACTTGGGATTTTCCCCCTTCTGCACGAGGATATCAAGTAGAGCCTTAAGCGTCTCCTCCTTGTAAGCAAAACCAACCCAGAGGCCCTTGGAGCCCTGATGACTCTTGTCTTCCTGAACTTCGATCTTGAAGTGCGTCAAGACACCAAGGTTGCCGGGACTGCCACCAAGAAAACCGTAGAATAGATCTGGGTGGGAGTCTTTGGTGATTTTGATTACATCGCCTTTGTAGTCGACAATCTCAAGCTCACGAACCCAGTCTCCAAGAAGACCGAATGATCGCGCAAGCATGCCATAACCGCCGGTTTGAACGTGTCCACCAAGGCAGACAGTAGGGCACTGGCCAGTCGGCATGAACACGCCGTTATCTTTGAGAAAGTCAAAGATCTCGTTGAGTTGCCAGCTAACACTAGACCGGAGGTATACCTTGCCATTTTCCCTCAGAATATTAAGGTCAATGTTGGGGCGGCGGAAGGTAGGCTTCAAATCTAGCTGGATACCCTGGGAGCCAGTTGACGATGCACCACTGTATTGGTGACCGCCAGATCTGATGGCGAGAGGCTTGCCCATTTTGGCCGCGGCTTTGACAACTTGTTGGATGTCCTCGACACTAGCTGGTTGCAGGATCTCGGAGGGGTTCATGTCACGACTGACGCCGTAGGTAGAGGTAGCGTAGATGTCGTTGGCACGCTTGTAGGCAGCTGTACCAGGGAAGAATTGGTTGCCTTGGAAAGAGGGCTCCATTTTGGCAGAGATAGTCATTTTTGAGAGTAGAAGAAGATTGAATCGGTGAATTAATGAGCGATGCGGAGCGAAGATAGCTGGTTTGCAGTCTGCTCTTTATACAAGTTGTCCGATCCTTCATGAGAGGCCACTTCAACATGTGAAATATCGCACAGGCTGCCAAATCATTCAGCTGGAGACCCAAGATGCAGGCTCCATCTCCGAATAGGTTATCTGTATGCCAATGCTTTCAGCTCCCATCTCACATGCCAATAAAAACACCAATATTTGCAAGCGAAAACAGTCTGAGTTCCCGTTTCATTGCAGGTATGTGATAGACCAACACGGCAAAGCGCACTAAGTAACGACCAATCTAGACTCACCGGGAAGGGCCGTGGCTAGTCACTTGCGCAGGAATTCAATCCCGCCCTCATTCTTGGCAGCATCCCCACCTGTAGGATAGATGACAGCGCAAGTCAGTTGACACCTAATTCTTCTCCTCATTCTTGGCTGCGGCGAAGTTGTACCATGCCGGTAAGCCACAGTTTTTCAGCTTGCCAATTCGAGGCTGCTTACTGGACGGGAGGGGGAGTACTGAGCGTAAATATTGGAAAATCGTTCGAGTTGAGATATGTGAAGATGTCAGCGTGTTTTTGCCGCGTCACGTTGAAAGCGAATTTGTCTTGGTGATGTAAACGCTGCCACTGTGTGTTGTGGAAATGGAGCAAGAGCGTAACTGCGTTCAATCGTTTTCTGAGGTAGGTTTGTACTGTTGTAGCATAGATTGTCTACGACAAGGCATGTGAAGTGTATTGCGATATGAATATGTGTTGGTATTGGTCTGGACCGACAAATTGCTGACAAGTAACTACTTCTGTACGACTATAAGACCTGTGAGTGTCTCCTCAATCTGTATTCCTCGCCAAGTTCAAAAACCTCAATACATTCAGACACCCTTCAAATTACACAGCGAACAAAATGGCCCCTACTAAAGAATCGTCGCGTGCTGGTATTCACCTCGGCATAGACTTCCAATACGATGAAGTCAACTTTGATCCTACCCCTCCTCCTCCAAGAGATGAACCTGATCCTCCTCTGGGTATCTTGAACAGCTTCACCGGAGCCTGGACCGGAACTGGCTTTAACAACATCTTCCGACCAAACTCCGTTGCCCCCACTACTACCACCTTCACCAATCCCGTCCTCCCTGCCCCTCCTTCTCCTCCCAATGTCTCAGTTCTCGAACTTAATTTGACACAAGAGGATCTTGTATTCTCTCAACCTCTTGGAAAAGTCCCCAATCGTGGTCTTGAGCAGCAGAATGATATTGTCATCAACGGTGTCACGTATCTTCAGACTGTGAATGATGTTACCAACACGGTTACGGGTAAAGGTGATGGTGCCAAGACGGGCATTCACACTGAAACTGGCTTCTGGTTGAACGTTCCTCAGACTAACAACAATCCCGTCGAGGGAAACACACTTGTCCGACTTGGATCTATTCCTCATGGAACTACAATCAATGCTCAGGGCAACCCTCCAGACGTAACCGAGGGACCACCGCAAATTAGCAAGCGACCAATCAATCCGTTTGTGATTGGAAAACCGGATGATATCCAGGTCAAGCCCAGCCAGACGGCCGCCCTCAACAATACAGCCCGTCTGCCTCAGGATCTCAGTCGCTTCATCGAGCAGGGCACTATCACCCAGGATATTCTTGACAACCCAATCCAGATCCTTCTCGACATCAACAGTCAGCTCAATATCACAGAGACTAACACTTTCACTGTCTCTACTCAGTTCGCCCCAACCCCTGGTGGCGGCACAGCTAACATCGCTTTCCTCGTCGGAGCGAGTAGCCAAGGTCCTAATGCAGACGCCGTGGAAATGGAATCTACATTCTGGGTTGAGTCCATCAAGTCTGAGATTACAATCCAGGACTACACTCCTGGAAAGGCTCTTCTTCTGCAGCCAGCCTATAAGCCGATCAAGGGCAAGACAACTCCTCCGCTGCCCACATTCTCCGTCACGCCTCCTGGTCCTGTTACCGGCCCCAAGACGATTCCTGTGACTTATACACAGATCCAGTACTCGCAGACTGTTAACCTTAATTTTCATGGGTTGACTTGGCCGCATTTGTCGCTGGCTACGCTGGTGCCTTCTCAGCCTATTGAAGTTAACTATTTATCTTCTTAGTAGAGGAATTATACTGAGGTATTAGTGTTAGCTTTATGTATTATAGGAAGAATACGATATTCTATAGTTTAAGTCTATTTTAGTTAAATTTTATTTTCATATTATGTTAAAGTATTATATTTAATAGTAAAAAGTAGAGCTCTCAATATAGTAAATCATTTTCCTTTAGCTCCTAGGTTTAATAATTAAACTTATAGCAATCTTAATATTACTATAGGAAGAAATATTCATAATTTTACTTTACTATATTATTTCTTTTCCTATAGCTAAAAATTCAAGTCTGTAAACTGATATATACCTGAGCCTACTGTAATAAGATTCTTAGAACTAGGCATCTTTACTCTTGCCCTCGAGTTAGGCGGCACCTTAACTTTCAGATTAAACCCTTTAGCTTTCTTTATAGACCAGCTAACTTCCACCATTCCATAAGGTCCCAGATGTTTAGCATGAGCTGATGTGATTCCACCACCTGGGATAGGTGCGACCACAATAGTTTTGTAGCCCGGGCTGTCTTTGTTTGGGGCTAATCCACCAACAGTCTCATGCAAGAATTGCGCAACGGAACCATACGCGTAATGATTGAAGCTTGTCATCTCTCCAGGGTTCAATTGCCTATCCGGAAGCATGCTATCCCAACGCTCCCAGATCGTGGTAGCACCCATGTCAACTTGGTACAGCCAAGAGGGAACCTTTGTTTGGAGGAGGATGCGATAAAAGTCTTCCGTTGCATTAGTGGATCTTAATGCGTCGCTGAGAGCTGGTGTGCCTGCAAAGCCCGTTCCAATTAGGTAATCGTTGGCTGCTACGATGTCATGCAGTGTTTTGGCTGCAGTGAGTATCTTGTCGTCTTCCAACAGCCCGAATGAGATGGCGAGAGAGTAAGCCGTTTGCGTACGGTTTGCTAGCGCCCCTTTGACATTCATCCAGACCTTTTGGAACTGGGCCTTTAAGGACTTATGCTGACTTGCGTATTTCTCCGATAGAGCTGTTTGTCCGAGCGAAGCAGTGATCTCAGACATAACCTCCGTCATACGTACCAAGTAGGCATCTGCAACCAGAAACTTGTGAGTTGTGGCATTTCCAGGGTCGTCAGGGGGAGACTTTGGGTCGAGCCAGTCACCGTACTGGAAGGTCAGGCGATTCCAAAGTTCAGCTTCATTTCGAGGAATGCCTTTATCCAGCCATCCGACACCTTGGGCAAGATGTTCTTGAAGAAGACCCCTATCACCAAAGGATTGGTAAATGTTCCAAGGATTACCTACAGCCACATCGCCCCAAACAGCAGTTGCAATAGGCTGATTAGTTGGCCCTTGGAGCATTGGCGTGTACCATCGAGGTACCATGCTACCGTCTGAAGCCGCCTCGCTCGCGAGATTCCTGTGCCATCCTCGCCAGAATCCAGCAGTGTTGTAGAGGTAATTTGCGGTGGGTCCGAAGAGATGTGCATCACCTGTCCACCCAAGACGCTCATCTCTTTGGGGGCAGTCCATCGGAATGGACATGAAATTCCCTTTCATAGACCAGCGAACATTAGAGTGTAGTTGGTTCAGGGCATGGTTGGAACACTCGAACCAGCCCGTCTCCTCCAGATCCGTGTGTACCACGACAGCCTTGATGGATCCCCTCAGTGCCCTGTTCTTGGGCCAGCCGTCGACCTGGACGTACCTGAAGCCATGGAAGGTGAACTTGGGCTCCCAAGTAATCGGACCATCGCCAGCGAGTATGATGGTGTCGGTTGCTTTTGCTGTACGTAATGGTTTCAGGGCTAGCTCGCCATCCACCAATACCTCTGCGTGATGAAACGTGATGTTCGTATTAGCTGGCCCATCGACCTGAACCCGGAGCCAGCCTACGAGGTTTTGTCCGAAATCAATAATTGTCTTTCCCGACGGGGACCTGAACATCCGCTGGGGTTCCTTTTCCTCTATCCTTCGGATGCCAGGCTGGTCAGGTGGAGTGAGCTTTCCCTTGAGAGGTGGGAGCGTACGAACCCTACTCCATGTCTTTCGCTTTGTGTCGAAGGCTGCCGTTGACCACCCCCGAATCTGCTTTGCGAGTCTAGCATCGTAGGTCTCGCCATCATAGATTTCGCCCGAGACGATAGGTCCTCCGCTCGCCCGCCAGTCCATGTCAGTGCCGAGTGTGACATTTTTACCATTTCCAACGGTAACGACAAGCTTGCTGAGAAGTCCAATTGAGTCGCCCCAATTGTTTCTAACACTTTCTGGTCCTAGCCGGCCGAGAAACCATCCTTCTCCTACAACCACTCCGATGGCGTTCTTCCCAGCTGTTAAAAGACTCGTCACATCGTATGAATCATAGACTTGGCGGTGGCTGTACGACTGCCACCCGGGCGCAAGAACAAGATCGCCAACCCTCTTCCCGTTGATCTCAGCCTCGTAGATCCCAAGACCTGTGATATATAGCCTTGCAGAAGCAATAGCGCCGTGAGGGATCTGGAAGTCGCGACGGAAGTATAAAGGCCGTTTGGCGGTGTTGTTAGATTGGTCAAAAATGTCGGCTGTAATCGGGACCGCTCCAACCCAACTATCCTCCGTTAGGAGTCCCGTCTCCACGTTGACCCAGTCAGACCAAGGAGTTGACAGCCCGTCGTTTCCATGAGCGCGCACACGTACAGTTGCAGCCTCTGACTCTCCGAGTTCCTCGTCGGGCCACGGTACGTAGAGCGAGTTGGAGGAGTTGAAGGAGAAAAGAGCTGTTTTATCGACCTTGGGTCCATTGCGCGCAACTTCTATGTCGTAGGCGCTTTGCTCCCAATCAGAAACCGTGCCTTCGAACCTCCAAGTAATACGAGGCTTTGTCTCGGCAATACCAAAGGCCTGGCGGTGATGTTCAAAGAAAACTGTCGAAATTGCAAGATCTACCATCCTTTCTATGCTTGGATGGGTAAGCCCAAAGCAAGAAAGAAGATGCTTGGATGCTCGTAGCTCTGGAGTAGATCAGGTCTTCTTTGAGCACTGCTGCTCTTTTAAATTCCATCATACGAGCTTGATGGATCGGTGGAAGATGACCCGAGACGAATATCTGCCGATCATTGTATAGAAGCATAGCAGAAACTTTACATGCAAGTGCCAGACATTATCCTCTACCCCGGACTAGGCTTGCTAATAGACGCGGGGGAAATCAACGACCCATGCATCATGCATGCTGCATAATGAGGGGAACAGCAAGCCCCAAGGATTGGCCGGTGAAAAGACGAAGGACTTTCGCTGTGTCTTGGTCCGACGCTAGAAAAGTAGAAGGTCACGCATCCCTAGCCTTTGATTGATCGACAATGGTTATTGAATTCAGCCTCGGTATGTTTGAACTTGCGAGGCTAAGAATCCTTCCTGTTTGTTATCTTGGTAAGTCCTTCCAACGTGCCGGAATCCGAGAGACTCTCTGTCAAAGATATGGTTCATTTGGGATTGAATGATAGTATAAGAGTAAGAAACTGTCTATTTGAGCGTTTACGAACCACCGCGATTCCAACAACAGTCGCTTATTACTGCAGTCAAAGATGCTATGTAACAATTAAACTCGCGACTTGAAGCCCTCACAAACGTCAACAAGACGGCAAATTTAGCGTCTGGGGTAAAAAGAACCCTGTATTATCTTGCAATTAAAATATCATTACCAAGGAAAAGTGAATCAAATATACTACAACTATGTGTGACAGTGACCTCTAACAAAAGGATCTTGACAATGAATAGAGGTAATGACCCCACTGCGCATAGTTGAAGGGTTTCTGATGGAATATCTAAACAGCCTCCTTACTTGCAACATGCTCTACAAGTCGCGGGTTCTTACCCCCAACCATAACCTCAGCAGCATGCCCAACAACACCCTGTGGACCATCGAAAATATAGGCAATTTCCTCCAGTGATGGCCCCTTTGTTTCAGGAAACACGAGCCAAACACCAACAAACTCAATCATGACCCAAGCAACAAAAATAATGTAGAACCGCCAAGTGATGTCTTCAAGGCCGATAGGCACAGTGAAAGTGGAAAGCATCATAAAGCAAAATTGAACAAAGTAGAAAAAGGACAAACCCTTAGTCCTCATACGATAGGGAAGAATTTCGGGGATGTAGAGACCGAGGTTACCGTTGAAGCCGAGGTTATATGCAGGGGAGAATAGGTACAGAAAAGCTACCACGGTGTAAGCTGCAGCCTTGTTGGTGTTGTCTTTAGCGAAGACGGCACTTCCTGCAGTGATGCAGATGTCAACAACCCAGATGGCGGCTAAAGACCATAGGAAAAGCTTGCGACGGCCGACTTTGGCAGGCAACGTAGCGAAGTAGATGGCCGTGAACCAAGAAAGCATCTGGTTGGTAGCATTGATAAGGGTTTGTTGAAGGTCGGATTTGAGACCAACGGAGTGCAGGATAGGAGACAGGTAGTATGAAACAAAAGCGTTGCCAGACATCTGGGAGGATATGGCGGCCCATACCATGATGAACATGCGTCTACGGTTACCAGCAGTACTGCCCAAGTCTTTGAGAAAGGTAAACATGTTGTGGTCCGACACTTCGGCACTCAAAGCTTGTTTAATCTCGGTGTACTCAAGCTGGACCACGGGATCAAACTCATTGCCCTCTCCATGGTACTTGGTAAGCATAGCTAGAGCATCTTGCTCGCGGCCTTTACTGATAAGCCACCGTGGAGATTCGGGTACAAACCAGACAAGCAGGAGTTGGATGATGGATGGGAGTCCTTGCAATGCCGATGGGATTCGCCAAGATGCTGTGCTGTCAATGCGAAAAGTACCAAAGGTACACCAGCCTGCAATAATGGATCCAATGGAGTAAAATGTCAAGAAAAGGGCGGTAGCTGTGCTTCTTTGGTCGGGATGCGCTATCTCGGTAATGTAGGGAGCACCAACTCCGGCGACGACCACACTTCCTGAACCAATGATGACTCGGGAGATAATGAACATGGCGATATTGATGGAAGCACCTTGGAGAGCAGCGCCAACGCAGCAGAGTGCAGCTCCGAAGGCAATGCCACATCTTCTCCCAAAGGTGTCGGCTACAGGCGAGATAGCGAAGGAGCCAAGGATGCCGCCGAGTGGATAGGCAGCATTGAAGAAGCCGAGAAGAGCACCGGTTGGAGACCCGAAGTAAGTCTGCCAGTGGGTCACTGACTGGAGACCGTTCATCATACTTCCATCAAAACTGGAATTTTTTTTTGGTTTAGTTGAAGTCACCGAATTATGTGCTGGACACTAACCCTTGAGAGAAAATCGACAGGAGCGGAATAATCATGAGCAGGTTAAGGGCACGCAGATTCGGATATCTCCACCAACGACTCGTATCGACGGACGAGTGGGGATTCGGACCAGGTAGGCCCTTGGAGGGTTCAGGTGTAGACATTATTTTCAAACTTAGTAAAAGGTATAGAGGACGGCGTGGGATCTCCTTGAGTGGTTATTTTACTTGCATTCAGTGGTACGCCAAGTTGGGTATAAATAACCATGATTGTCCCCAGTCCGAGTGTCAATGTAGTACATCCGGACGTTATTGGACCGAAGCCATCTACCCCAGGCCCACGAGTGGTGCGACCCTGCGGGGAAACCTGGCTAGATTTGACATGTCGGCGTGACCGTCGGACTAACACGACCGATATAAATTGGTCAGGCTTCCCACATCTCGCACTAAGTAACACACTCAAAAGGCGGCCCAACATGGTCCGAAGCTTGGTCTCGTACGTTGTGGGTCCGCATCAAGAGCATGGTGGTTGATACTAATGGCTATTATCACAGGTGTGAACGTTGCAGACAACGAAAGGCAAAGTGTGACAGACAATTACCGGGCTGCGAGCGATGTGGTCGTGCGCAAGCTGAATGCGATTATGCAGGGCGACGAAAGCCGGGATTTCCAGCTGGTCACCGTCAGGAGCTTGAAGACAAGATTCGTAAGTTTTCACCTTTGCTAATGCTCATTACTTTTATCAAGTTTAATTCCACTGTACCTTGCGTTTTCCAGTCTAACTGTCTTTAGAGAGACTTGAGGCCGAATTGAGAGCCCTTCGAGGCACCTCGGGAAGCAACGAGGCCATTGTATCACCAGCCCAGCATGATCCATCGCCCCCGTCTTCAACGCTACTCACCCAACAGAGTGCTCCTCCAACCTTTGAGCGTACTCGCCGGGTCAAAGAGCGCCATCCTCCGACTGACCTCGTCGTCTCTGTGACTTCCCTATACTTCCGTCACATCCATCCTTGGTTTCCATTCTTGGACGTACAACGTGTCTTCGCTGACCTCGGCTCCACCGATGAGCCTTCAATGCTTCACCATGCCCTATTCGGAGTAGGGCTACCCTATTCGTTCGACTCCCGTCTAGACCAGATCTCTAGCGACTCATTCTGGAAATACTCCAAGCGCCGGATCTTCGTCGACGTTCTCGAAGAGCCATCTTACAGCTCTCTTGAAGCCTTGACTGTCCTTATCTTGGACCTTTCTAGCATGACTCATAGTGCACAGGTTTCTGGTCCTCTTGCTGTCGCGACAAGGCTAGCTCTCCAGTTGGCAAATACAGATGGTCTGATGTTTAGAACGTCGGCGGAAGTTGAGACGCATGAGACCTTGAGCAAAAGGGACATCGACTTCCGACAGCGATTGTTCTGGGCCATCTACGCCCTCGACTCCTGGATTTCCATCGCAACCAATTCCATCTCAACTTTGAGCAACCTGCAAGTCCAGCACTTTCTACCGACCCGCGAGGCAGTCTGGAGAAATAGTCTGCCTGACATGGGAGATACGGATTTGTCTCCTGCCTTCGCTTTTAGCTATCAGTTGGAGCTCTTGGACCTGGCTCGAATAGCTCATAGAACCGTAATGGAGCGTGGTGACCTCTGCAACAGCTACGAAGCCACGTCCTCCTGGGAACAAGACGTAGAGGCAATCTCTTCGAAGCTTGACGCCTGGATTGACTCTTTGCCCCCTCAGCTTGCTTGGAATGACCGAGACGCCTCTTTAAGTCGTATGCAGAGAGCCAACCGCCCAGCGGTCTTGATGCTGCATGGTTATTTCCATGCGCTGATGATATACCTGAATGGTTTCATAGCAGCCCCAACAAGGGTTAGTATCTCTCCTGAACATACTGTTGAGAGCCATCAAAGGTCTCAGGAACGCTGTCTCTGTAGCTCTAGAGCCCTAGCAGATATTGTCACCTATGCCGCTGTACACGTGGTTGATAAGCTTGGGTGGCCTGTTGCATGGTCTGTCTGGGTTGCTGCTCGCTTCTTCATATCGCGGAGGTATACCTTGGACACAAGCGATACAGAAACAAGTACAAAAATCACCGTCTTTTCGGATTTCCTTGGTCGAATGAGCCGCTTTTCTCAGATCAGTTCCACCTATGCTCGACTCCTCAGTCAAGCCCTTTCCGAGGTTGAATCAGGCGATGACGATGGTCAAAGCGCAATTCTTCACCTTATCTCCGATTGGCGAGTTACGACTGCTCGTCTAGAGGACTATCTTAGACCAGATCCGATGCTGCATGCTGTTGTCAGTCCAAGTCAGGCCGGTGACAACTCAACCGGATCAGATATGCAGACATTTAACACTTTGCTTCCCGTTTTTCATGATGAAGCTTGGATGGATATCTCTCAAAACAGTCCGGATAGTTGGTTTCGTGGTCCTTTGTTTGCCTCCTCCGCGTATCAAAGTTTTAATGAGGTTCGGCAGGAGTGAAATTGTCGATGGCAATGGACTAAAATCAAGATGGATACTAGATAGTTTAGTAGACTAGGTATGTACTATTACTTTGTTACTGGCGCGCAACAAAATGTCATCTTGTCAGAGCTATCCATCACCTTTTCCAACTCTCCAGGGAGTTGTACACACACCGAGACTGGCTCAGCTAATCGCTCAATACGCAACTCAACCAGTACTTCATCGTTTGAGGAGCTCCACGAAACTTTTGCCAATCCAAGTTTCCCCCTTCTATGGAAAGGCACATTTGCCTTGAAAGAAGAATATAAGCTCAGTCGAGGCGCGAACGTTATCTGGTCCCAGCCAGGCTTTGCAGGTTTGATGCCCGCTACATCTGCCAATAATGCATAAATGGGAGCGCTGCCCCAAGCGTGACAGTCTGAGCGATGTGAAACGTCGTCTTCTTCCCACGTTGTCACATTGAGAGCCAGTTGGTCACGCCATGGCTGCCAAAACTTGGCATACACATCGCAGTACAGGTTTCCTCCAGCGATACTCATAGCGCGCAGCGTGTAAAATGACATCGATATCGACGTTCTGACCAGCGAGTCTTCTCCATCTCGCAGTACGTCATTGAGCAGGGCTTGTGCAGCCGGACCACTTGCAGCACCACTAAGAACCGCCCAAATCTGGCTGTGCTGGCTGATGTCAGTCTTTTGATCTGATTCAGAAGCCAGACTGTCGGTGAAGTAGCGTCCGTCGAAGCAGTGGGTTCTTATTGCCTTTGTAATACGTCTCGCCCGCTGTATATATTCGCTGGCCAGGTAAGGTCGATCAGCACAAGCTATTTGTAATCCGGAAGCCAATTCCAAGGTATACGAGTAGAGACCATTGACATAAGTCGAGATACCTGACCTTTGTACCGATGGAGGAATTCCATACGGCCGCCACTGTTCCGCCCAGTCATGAAAGTTCCAAATACCCTCTTCGTTCCTCAGAGCTACCAGATCGGTCTGTTCCTGGATGCGAGAGTGAAAAAAGTTGAGGACAGCATCAACAACAGGAAGAAAAGACCGGATGAAGTCAATGTCATTGTAAAAGGTGAAATGGTCATGTACCATGCATATCCAATAAAGGGAAAAGCTAGGGATAATTTGGAGTTGGGTTGAAGGGGCTCGGCTTGCTGTAAGTCCGATGCGAGGTTGAAAAGAGTTGTGGAGCTGTGTTATCGCTTGTCTGGCCAGACGATCATCACCAGAAACATAGTATGTGAACAGACACGAACTCCGTGTATCCATAGCGTACTGAAGTTGCTCGTAGAATGGACAATCCTCGTAGCAGTCATGCATGCAGTTTTGCAGTGTTCGTATGCTTGTATCGTACAGAGCCTCAACATCTGTATCGTTCGGCCCGGTACTAATATCTGAGAGTACCTTGAGAGGATAATTGACCGTCTCAATATCAATTCCACGTAACGTCAGGCCAGAAGAGCCCGCCCATATGCGAAGTCTCAGAAATCTAAAAGTTCTCCAATGGAAAGGCATATAGACCTCCTCTTCATCCTCGCCCTCATAGTAACCTAAACGCAAGTTCCCTTTTTGGCCTTGGAAGTTGTAAATATCTTGCGGTCCGATCAAAGACTTTGTCATATCGGTCCGAATCCCCTTCCGACGGAGGTACGGGATTAGCACCGGGGTGTCTTCATAGCTTTCCGAGTACGTAACCATTATTTTGGCGCCTGGACGTTCGGGACGTTTGAATCGAAAACGAATGAAGGCAGTGGTATGAGTCTTAACCTCCAGGTCTAACTGGTGCGTGGTGCCGGGTGCGAGTTGCAGAGCACGACATTGATCGTCAAGATTGATTAAGCTTCTTTCCCAAACTTCGGAGGGCAATACGCTCTCGACATTGTGAACGGCCTTGAACTGAGACTTGCAGGTCTTCATAGGAGGGATAATACGAGGCGATAACTTCCACGGCGCTGTCACACCTGTCGAGTTCTGGTATTGCAACAAACTAGCTGAAGTCCACACCAAGGAAGGTACATCCATCTCCTCTCTCGAGACGTTTTCGTAAATATGAAGGAAGTCATCTTCGGCTTGATCAATGGGCAGCGATACAAACTGATCGACAGCCGTTTGCCACAAAGCACTGCTGCAAAGCTCCGAAGACCAGAAGGTATCGTCGATAGTTGCTTTAATCCGAACACCGCCAGATCCCAGTCTTGGAAAGCTGGTGCCGTATGTAGTTCCGTGGAAGAGTCGCAAGACATGGATCGCTATTTGGTTTTGTCCCTGGTGCAGATACGGACTGATGTCGACCTCATCGTAGAACCACAGAGCGGCATCACCTTTGACAGGCCCAAATGCCACTAATTTCTTGTTGATGTATAACTTATAGCGTGTATCAGCGGTAATGCTAATCATGAGAGCTGTCGGTATCTGTCTGTCGACAAAAATCGTTTTGCGAAAATGAACAAAACGTCCAGCGGTTTGAGGATCATTCTCATGGAATCTGGGATGCCACATCCATGACGTGTCAACAGTTTCGGCAGCCATTGCGAATAACGTAGGGTAAGACAAGGAAGCGGTAACAGAGGTGTTGGTAGGGACATGCGAAAGACCCAATGCTCAATCAATCACAGGCTTATTTGTGCTCGAAATGAGATTTACCGAACCCCGTTAGAGTCAGGAATCACCTCGGGATTATTCCACAGTGATCACAAACTCCCCAGGCACTGCACGTCCCGGAGAGAGATGCACCGAATGTTCTTGGATCAATCAGGCAAAGAACGAAGCTGAGCGAGGGTCAAACGAGGATGAACGAGGTTGAGCGAGTTTGAACGAAGAACAGCCTAAGCACCTTACCAAGCCTCGCCCCACAGAAAGGAACGGACAAAGACGGGGCGTCTCAAGCCGCTGACTAGCGCGACCAACCCTACACCAGGTTAATTTGTGACAATACTACACCATCTATCTTACTGGGATCAATCATGCCGGCATGAACTCGACCAGCGGTAATGCAAGATCGGACTTATCTCCCCCGCGATCATAGAGAATCCCCATGGGGAAGGATTGAGCCCGTCCTATTGCCTGACGTAGTCATTGAAGTTGTGGATCAATCAGCTTGTGCCGTGTGAATAAATATTTAAAAGTGAAGTCCTTCCGAAAACAAAACGTTGTATACCGGTTCAAATCACACACCTCATATCACTTGTTAAAATGGGCATCTCTCAGTATTTGAAGCTTCTTAGCCTAGCCAGCGTCGCGAATGCGGCTCCAAACTATGCTGTACCTGGGACCCTGCCAGAAAGCGCATTCCCACTGGACGCCTCACCAGTAGGAGTATCGTGAGTTTCCTGTGGGCGAGTAAACGGTGTCTGGGCTAAGTTTGTTTACCAGATTCGAATTTTTCATGTGGCCTTCATACGCGACCAACATCTCATTAACCCTTCCTTGTCTAAGTCATTTCAACAAGCTCTATAATAAGAAGATACCTATTCGAATCGGAGGGACAACGCAGGATAGGGCAACATACGATGCTGACTTCAAAGGCTACGTCTCGTACAAGGTCAACGATCCACTAGATGCTCCGATGAGCCTGTCCTATGGGCCAAAGTACTTCGATTTAATCAGTTAGTTTACCTGATCATGTGCCGTGACCTCTAATACTGCTTACACGTTGTTAGAATCGTTTGGATCTGAAACAATCTTGGGTAAGCAATTCTTGTATTATTCGGCGCGTGTCTAATTCTCACAGGGCTCAATCGGGGTTTAAACAATAGAACCACCACGTTCGCCGCGGCTTCTATGGCGAAGTCCAAAGCAGCCAAAAATATTTGGGCGATCGAACTCGGCAACGAGCCTGACTGTAAGTCTCTCGACTAACAAATGAACAAGACTATTCCTGCTAATTTTCGTGTTCAGTATTTTACAAATACTGGCAGTACCCTGTTGCTCAAGCCCCGTGGAACGAGACACAGGAAGGGACCAATGCAAATGAGTGGGCACAGGACTTTGCGAACCATTGGAAGAGTCCTCTTCCCATCCTTGCCGGCGGTGGATATGCGATTCCTTTCCAAATAGAACCCGGGTGGCCCAACTTACCTTATCTGGTCAACGAGGCTTATAACAAGACTGTCAGGGCAGCGACAAAAGTATACAATGGACATTTGTATGCTTTCTCAAACGCCTCAGTGAACGATCTGGATGTCGAGATGTCACATCAGAGAACAGCTGAGGACCTGAACCTTCTGCCCATCTCAACCGCCAGGTCTGTCGGCAGGCCATACATCATTGGTAAGTAAATAACCAGCCTTGGGGGCTTTGATTGTTCCTCATGTGATTAACTTGCATGTTTTAGGTGAGACGGGCTTCCATGGATTAGACTACGAAATGGACGCGACTTTCGGTTCTGCCATCCAAACCGTCGACAAGACCTTACGTGCTTTGTCTATTGGGACTCAACGACTATTCTACCATCAGGGAACTATCAATCAAGGTAAATTCGTAAAAGGGCATGGAACGTTCTCTGTGCACAAACTAACGTAACTCGAAGCTTTCTTTAACTGGTGGCGAAGCGATCAACTGAACGCTAATTTCTACGGCGCCTACTTTGGAGCTCTTGCTACAGCAGGTGGCGATCACATCGTGGCAAGTGACAACGGCAGCGATCGATACGCGCAGTACATCATCTATCGAAAGGGCAAGCCGTTCAAGCTTATCTTTGTCAACACCGATTACTACTCGGGTATTGGCTCTCGCTCCACTACAAGCTTCACAGTCACTGGTCTCAAAAACGGTGCTGTAAAGGCGCTTCGCATGACTGGCCCAAGCAGCGAGACTCTAGTTCCCCTCAAACAGACTAATCCGGATCTTGAGCCCAGTATTGCAGGTAAGCGCTCATGCTAAGCGCTCATGCTAAGCGACATTGATAGTTTACTAAATTTTCATCTACTACAGGACAATACTTTTCTAACCAGAACTGTGATCTTAAAGGTGCTCAGAGGTTTGAGACTTTTAATGTTAAGAAGGGAAAGCTTGTTACAGATCTTAAAGCATCTGAAGCACTTGTTGTCTACCTGTAAGGGAAGGCTAGCTAGCATAAAGCGCATCAGGCAGGATCTGGTTCAAACTCTCAAGTTTACAGGTCGTCCCTGCATGGCGGACTGCACTTATTGAGCTTTCCCCTTTATCTCCCTAGTAAATATATCTGTTCTCATTTGGAGTCCTATCGTCAACTAGGTCTGCAATAGTTTGCAAGTGGCCCATAATTGCAGGCTGATGTCCTCCCGATCGCTTACTCAGTGCTAGAAAAGTACTAAAAGAAGCCACTTGTATAGCAAGGACAGCATAAAGAAGCAGCTGATTCTAAGCCATATAAGAGATAACCCCTATCACAGTTATTTCCTCGTTTAAAGAAGCTGGATCTAGGGTCGAAATGTCCTTTGGGAAATCTGTATAGAAGCTCGGCTGTACAGCTTGATCGATACTTCATTGCAGAAGAGATTTGAAAAGGCTCAAGATGATATATTTCCAGCTGCTTATTGTGTTCTTTAGTGAGTCTCTTGAGTTTGGGGGCTTTGAAAGCTGCTAAGAGAATTAAGACATTCAGCTTTGCTGATAGTTATGATTTGCGAGGCGTGCTGCCGAGACTAGATTAATGTCCTATATAAACTATTAGGCATAGTACTGACACAATCTACAATCCTGCCTAGCTCAAAGTTCAAGATGGAGTCAGAGACAATAAAGATGCAGATAATAAGAAGACTGATAACGACAATTTAACAAAGGAGAAAAAAAAGGAGGGGAAAAAAGAAACATCACCAAGCGATTTTACACCTTGGCAATGTGATCTACAGGATCCACGACCATGCTTTATCGGGCCTTGAACCAATGACGAAGACGAGGCTTGGTATTGTCTTCAGGAAGTGATATGGCTTGAAGTAGAATGAGGACATATGGGGCTAATTATCGCGAGGATCCAAATGTTGCTATGTTTCAGTTGACGACGTGTTGCATATGTGGCAGAAAATGTATAGCGTAGTCCTATGGTTGGAGTGAATCGACATGTCCGAGTTTAGAATAGTTTGAGCATCGACATCAGTAAGGTCCGGCACAGTTCGGAAATACCACAAAGCCATTTATTAATGTAACGCCGCCGAACTGGTGCCCTCTACAGTACAGTATTGTCCAAGCGCAAAAATACAATAAAGAGCTCTGTAGATGAGACACGGCTCCATACCAATCCCAGCCCTACTTCACCAGAGCTAATCTGAGGTAGTGCTAGCAAAAGCTGT
Organism: Fusarium meridionale; assembly: GCA_032355295.1. NCBI lineage: Eukaryota > Fungi > Ascomycota > Sordariomycetes > Hypocreales > Nectriaceae > Fusarium > Fusarium meridionale. The sequence goes on along the minus strand of CP126884.1, from coordinate 11,801,215 downwards.
AGTCTGAAGTTTATTTGGGTGTCAAAGCGGCGAGTCAATATTGATCCGGTTCCCCGGCCTATCCCGTTACTTAGTCTACTCCTTATTAAAGCTCGTAAAACAGACCCTTGACACCTTGGTGTTAGAAAAAGTAATAATTGTCATCTCACTAGCAGCAGAGGTTACGAGCCTTCTCAGCAGCCCACATCCCCTTCTTCTAACGCAACTAAAGAAATCTCAAAAAACTGACTCTCCATGTCAGTTAGCTTGCCCAGCTTATTACCCTGATCCCGGTTACTGGCACCCACACTAGCCAAGACACTATGCCGAAAAGACGGGGCCTCCACGGGTGGCACCCGGCCTGCTGTACTGCTTACGCTAATCCATGTTGTTGTTCATTAGAAATGTAACTCATACGGCCAGGAATGCTATGCCTCTTGGCTCTCACATTCCAGATAAGACCGTGGACCGGACCTCTGCACAGGGGATGACTTATTGTTTATATATCCTTGCGGGGAAACCTCCAACACATCCCTGTGCAGGCAGCACATCCATAACATCGGTCACAATGGACAGCGACACGTACCACTCTGATCGCAACCTCGCCAGTATCTTGATCGCCCCGCACGCCGCACTAAGTCTGCTTGCTACGATCTTTGTTTGCTTGCGACTATATGTATCTAAACATATTACAAAAACCAGATGGTCAACTGCGGAATACACTGCTATCGCTGCACTGGTAGGACTTCCATAGACAGGTCATATCATATCTTACTAACGGTTGCTAGGTAGCGAGCCATGCTCTTCTCATCGGTGAAGGCGTTGGTGAGTTTCCTATTGTACCCTTCAGTTTCGCATTAATTGGTCAGTACTAACCATTACAGCTGTGCACTTTGGCTATGGAGAAAACATCACTAAGGTTCTGGAAGAATATGACGGCGGTCTTACTAACTTTCTAAAGGTATGTCAAAGGACAGTCACAGTTACAGATTACATTCTCATTCTAAACAATAGGCCGTTATTGCTGTCGAGGTTTCATATGGCTTCGCATGCCCTCTATCCAAAATGGCAGTTCTTTCCATGTACTATCGCGTCTTCTCGACATCACCGTTGATCCGTTATTCCACATTTATAATGACATCTTTAATGGCCGGTTGGGGCATCGCCGTGATAATAGTTAGCAGTAAGCGACCTACCGCTTTCTCAAATCTTGGCGTAAAAGACATCTATGCTAACTCGTGGCATCACAGTATTTACCTGTACTCCAGTTCGCGGCTATTGGGATCACTCAGTACCGAGCAAATGCATCGACTCAAACAAGTTCTACATTGGAATTACAATTCCGAATATTATCTTTGACTTAGTTACCGTCGCGCTTCCAATCCGTGAGGTTTGGCGGTTACAGATGGGCAGGGACAAGAAATGGGCCCTTACGTCTATATTCCTCATGGGTGGAAGGTAAGTTTCCATATTCGGCTCAAACTCTCACCTGTTAATACGTCTGTGGTCTAGTGTTGTATTTGCCTCGATTGCGCGCCTCGTTCTGTATCTCATCTTCAAAACTTCGGAAAACATTACTCAAACCCTCCTCTACGGCAACCTGGCATCTTCAAGCGAGATCTGCCTCGCCATCATTGCAGCCTGCATGCCGCCGTGCTCACCGCTGTTGAAACGTGTATTAACGAAAATAACTACCATCATAAGCGCCTCCAAGTCAAAACAAGATCAAGGATCGAACGTTACAGATGATAGGAACAAACTTGCTACCCTGGTTACTATTGGACAGAACCCCAGTCGCGGGAAGAACATCACAGCTATACACGGAGATGGCTCATTTGAGCGTCTTGATGATAGCGCGAGCTTACAAGGCTCGACCGACGGTTTATACGATAATGGCGCTGGTTGGGCAGATCATGAGCAAAGCAAATGGTCCAAGATACATGTGCGGCATGAAGTAGCGGTTGACACTACCACTGCTCAAGATATCCCAATGCGAAACCTTTAACAGAAGGAGGCTGGAATATAGTCCATCCTGCTATAGGCCATAGAGAATTGACAAATTACCAGCATGACAGTTACCATAACAACCTACACTGTCCCGCTTGTTTACAAGGCCATTGTAGGATACCTTGATAAGACACATTGGTTTAAAGCAAAATATCATTTCGGAGTATATATGTATCTCTCCTTATTACAGTACTTTCCTGTACTGCTCAAGTACCTCTAAGCTTAGACGGCTAACAAAAATGCTATCTCTCACAGGGCCGTGTACTTATTTCCTCTTTAGCTTGATGTTGCTTTAAGCAGGCCGTCAATAAAGGCTTCAAAGGCTTTGGGATCACTCTGCTGCCAGTCACTGAGGTTCTCCTGAAGCGTTGCTATATCAGTAGCCATTGCATCGGTCATCTGAACAGCGACTGAGTCACCACGCTGATCAAAGATTCTGGCCACAACTTCCCTCTTTGTCAGGGAAGGGTCCGCACGGACACCCATTTTGGCATTCTGTTCCCGGACTTTTTCATATAAATCTTCGACTTCCAAATCGGTCCGTTCAGCAAGGTTTGTCGTCTTGTCTGCGGTCCAGCGTCCAGCGAAGCCGCCACAGAAGCTGCCAACCATCCTCCCCGGGACAGTTCCTATCGGACTGAGAACAAAGGTGCTGACCATCGCACCAAGTTGTGACCCTCACCAGCCTACGGCAGAGCCAACAATACCGAGGCCAGTGTTTTTCCCGAAACGGGCCTAGTCTCCGGTGTTTACAAGTCCTACCACACCGAAAGCTGAGCTGACAACTACGCCCACCACGGCGCCGTTGCCAAAGACAGGGTGATGAATCCTGGCTTGGATCCCTGCAACCGCACCACCATACATGCCGCTGATGCCTAGCTTTACAAAGTACTTCTAGAACTCACCATTAAACAGCGTTTTGATGTCAAACAAAGCGGTTGCTGCCATGTTGAGGCTTGTTGCGTTGGCTGCATTTCGCAGCAATGCTGTTTTTGCAAGGTTGTGGGTCTGAATATCGGCCCTTGTCTTGGGAATGCCGACTTTCTGCGATGATTTAAGCACCGCCTCGTGATACTTTGTGGACTTCTCCAGGATGTCCATTTGAGAAACACCCTTCCATGCCTTGGTGCCATCTGGAAAGGTTTCGTGCAATTCGTAGACTCGTGGAGTGTCGTAGTGTTTTATTCTGTCATCTATGACTTGGTAGGTTGATAGTTTGAAATAGCCCCTGACGGCGAGTTGTTTAAGCTGAGCTTTCTGCTCCCCTTTCCATCCCTCAACTATTGCTTTGACATTCTTTGAACTCAAGGGTGGACTTGGCTGGTTGAGTATTGCAGCAATATTGAGTGCTTCGTTATTGGCGTACATTACTACTTGTATCTATTCCATTGTGAGCCTGGACATCAGTGCCATCGCTTCTTCGACTTGAACGTTGCTCATAGTGGATTCTGGCCAGAATATACAGTTTATTTTGACTTATTCAATAGCATGGAGGAGATTAATGTGATATTGTATAACTGTCTGGCCCTTTCTGCCAGGACGCCCTCACAAGAAACGCCTGGAATGATGGATGCCCAAGACCCCGCAAGTCAATCACGTTCTTGTTGGGTATTCGTGCAGACTGACATGTAGTAGTCCTCCCGCATGATAGATATCAGCAGCAAGTGATAAGAGCTGGAGATATTTGTAGCTATAGTAATAAGGCTCTGACGTCAAATGGCTTGGTGGCTGGCCAATCACTACAAGATTCTATATTTAACGCTCAATCCTTGTGTTCGAGTGCACGTGGATCAGTATCTAGACAAGTGCTATATAAGTCAACCATTCACATAGACTTCAATTCTATAAGTTATCAAGAAGACTCCGGAGTTAACAGCCTTAGTGCAAGCTCCAGGTCTCGCATTCGTCTTCTTCATTATATCATCGGTTATAACTTGCTCTACAAGCAACATATCTTAGGGCATACGCACCAGACTCCATTGTCCATTTTCGTCTGCTACTGGTTTGTCGACCTGAAACTTTATGACTCACACTTCAAAGGTACTTAAAAACTTCATATATGGTTCGTACCGTCTGTAAGCCATCTTTTCACATCTGGCTTTTGCTTCCTCAACCTTCATCTTCAACCTCCCCTGCGACAATGTCCACTATATAGGACATCACCAACCACACGTCCCCGGTAGCATCGTCTCAGTTGCAACTATCAAGGGTACTTTCTCACCTCATTTATCTTGAAATCGTATAACATCTTGCAGCCTTAAAGAACGCCTTAATCTATGGATTTACAGATTATTCCGTTAATCAAGCGTTATGAATCGCAACTTTCACTATTGAATACCGTAAGACCATAAATTCTGAGTTCATCGCCACTATCGTTAGCGAGCCTAAAGTTTAAGAAATCTACGAAAACCTTAATACCGGGAGGGAGTGGGCGGACGCAGGGATCTTACTGACATTGGCGAAGACAACGTCTTTAGGATCGTGGACGAGTTGAAGGACACTGGTTCGTCTGGCGGGTCGGCTATTTCAGCGAAGAAGTAACATTCGAGACCAAGAATACTGTTGCGGGCTAAGATTTTGATCCTAATCTACTGTAACAGCTCAAGGTTACAGCAAATATCAATCTCAAATGTTCTCTGATTTAAGAGGTATGAATTATACCCTACTTAGAGAGTATAAACATACTCAGAGCCACACTGCCACTTCTCTGTCAAAGCCCTAGTCTCACTTCCATTAAGTGTACCCTCGTTCTGAATATCATGTTCCCTCGCCTTTTCCAACTTTCTGTTCCTCCAAGCAAGGAAGAACCTCAATATAGTCGCCATAATAATACAAAGCCCGCTGAAGGCTACGTTTGCCACGTTTGCCTGCCAGTATCGTGGACCCTGAGTGGATGGGTAGAAGTATGAAGCATAGATGGAAGCAAGGTTAGACCCAGCGTTGACAACAGCATAAGAAATGGCGCGCTTTGTCGAGGGTCGCGGCAGCGAAGATGACACCCAGGATAGAATACACCCGAAGGAACCATAAATTGACATCATCATGAATGTAGCGACATAACGAGCAGCAGTGTTGAGAGTGACAGCCGAGATGACGAAGCCGACACTGCAGAATACCTGCGGCCAAACAACATGCAGCCATCGTTCGTTGACACGATCACTATGCCAAGAATTGGTGATACCCAGAATAGCAGCAAAGACATATGGCGGCGCTGAGAGCAAAAGTGTAATGGTCGAGCTGTATCCAAGCGTCTTGACGATGGTGGGGAAGAAGTTGGTGAAAGCGGCGGCAGTGTTTAGTCCAAGTTGCATAATCCAGATCATGTAAAGTGCAGGGTCGGCAAAAGCCATCTTTGCACCTTCCCATGCTGACACATCTGCACGATCATCTTCCTTATTTGCATCTTCCGCCATTCTTAGGACGGCGATCCGGCGTTCTTCATCACTGAGCCAGGGCGTTGTGGTGGGATAATCGGGGATGACAAAGTAGGTTACCACCGCGGCGGGATACGTTGCGCATCCCTCGATGATGACTGCAACGATATTAGTTTAGGGTTATCGATACAATGGGGAAAGGGAAAGGGAAAGGACGTACAAAGCCATCGCCAGTTGGCAAGTCCCGCTTTACCATCCATCCCAGCCATGATAGCACTTCCGAGAAGGCCACCGAAAGCACCGGCCATTTGACCAGCAGCAAAGAGAACTGAGATACGGACTGCCAGTTCCTTCTTGGTGTACCATGAACTGAAAAGAAATAGAGCACCGGCTTTCAGTTCAAATTAGTCATGGTGCATGAGGGTGGTCATTCGGTTAAGCTTACGGAAGAAAGGTGCCTCGACAAAGCCAAGGATAAACCTAAGAGCCATCATGCCTTCATAATTCTGAACAGCCCCAGTGCAAGCACTAACGGTTGCCCAACAAACCATAACGGAAGGCTGAGGATTTAGTCACGATCTCATAAGAACAGAACACCGCTGACACGTACCAAAAAGATAGACGGCCGCATCTTGTTTAAAATCATGTTGGTAGGCACTTGAGTGAGAATATAACCAACAAAGAAGATACTGATGACAGTATTGTACTGTTCGTTGACGAGACCAATGTCCTCTTCAAAGTTGCCAAGTCGCGCGGTGGCGATATTGTTGCGATCGAGGTAGTTGAGAATATCTGCATGTTGAAAACGTCAAGTAGGGCCAGATTGCGATATCACATAAACTTACACAAAAGCATCATCAAGGGCATCATCCGCTTGTCGATTCGTCTGACCAGAGCCTTCTCCTTGGTCGCACGGTCATGGATATCAGCTGAGACTCCATTCAGAGTCTCAAGCCGGACCTCCTCGCCAACATTCTTGATTATGTCTTCGCCGGCCATTTTGACTCAAATGATGTATTGCTAACAAAAATGGAACGTGCCGACTAGGAAAAGGAGCAGGACTTTGAACGCTGTATTTATTGCAACCACGCTTCGATGCATACAATTTACTAACAGCCAATTTACCAACAACCCACCATAAAACTGGAGACCTGGGGTAAAGAGTCTGGGGTAAACAAACCAGGCGGGGAAGAAACCCTGCAAACCTAACCGCATGAATCATGTAGTTTCTCATCTTTGGCCAATCTAAGCATATTCCGAGCCGTTTCCGACGGATCGACGATCTTGCGCCAGTAATATCTTCCTGTGAACAGCCGAGCCGAAGAGATACAATCGAAGTCCATTAATCTTACATGTTAGCGATATCCGACCGGCATGATGAGGGGTTGACGGACAGTAGACCGATGATTTGCAGTCAAAGTTGTCGGTTTGTTGACCGATTGCATTTCGATGCATTCTAAAGATATTAAGGCAGGCATAAGACTGAGTGTTGACGTTCTGATAAACCCAGCTGCTCCGACTTACCCCACCCCTTCTATATCTGTCTCACGATGGCATCGGGCCAAAAGTCTACGATCCTCCATATCGGAGATCCAATCAAATACAACCATGAGCTCTATCAGAAACTTGAAGAGAAGTTCACTATTATTCGACCCACCGCAGAAGAACGCCAGCGGGGTTTATTTCTAGAAGCCCTTCGACAGAAGAAATGGGGTGACTTTCAAGCCGTCATGCGGCCGTTTTGGATTACCGGTGGTGAAATGGGACGCTGGGATAGAGAGCTGATTCCTCTCTTGCCCAAGTCAGTCAAGGTGTATGCATCGGCTGGAGCTGGCTACGACTGGGCTGATGTTGATGTTATGGCCGAAGCAGGCATTCTATATTGCAACGGTGCGGCTGCGTCTTCTGAGGCAGTTGCTGATATGGCACTTTATCATATAATCTCTGTGTTTCGAAACATGCAATGGTCGAACATGGCAGCTAGAGGAAGTGAGGAAGAGTTTAGAGATGCTCATGCTCATACTCAGCTCACAGCATATAACCCCCGTGGCCATACACTGGGGATGATTGGTTTGGGCAACATCGGGTATCAGATTGCCCTCAAGACTCACAAGGCACTGGGCATGCGCATCGCCTACCACGACCCTTTCCGAAAGTCACCAGATCAAGAAGCCGCTACAGAAGCAACGCACTATGCAAAGCTTGAAGACATGCTAGCAATCGCCGACTGTGTCGTTATTGCTGCTCCAGGCGCAGGTGGAAAGAAAATTCTAGGACGAGCAGAGATTGCCAAGATGAAGGAGGGATCCCGACTAGTCAATATCGCAAGGGGCAGCTTGGTGGATGAAGAGGCTGTCGCTGATGCCATGGACTCTGGACATTTGTTTGCGGTAGGGCTGGATGTTTTTGAAGATGAGCCAAGACCAAATCCGAGATTGCAAAAGATGAGGAATGCCACATTGACGTGTCATACGGCTGGTGGTGCGTTGGATACTTCGATTGGGTTTGAGAGGTTAGCTATGGAAAATGTTATGGCTGTCCTTGAGGGAAGGGAGCCGTTAACCCCGGTAAACAAGCACCTATTTAAGTAAAGGAAGATGGAGACTATTTCTAGTTATTATATAGATTTAGAGATTTGTGTTTCCCGTACTAGCTAGGTTTTCCATTACCTTTATGTGAAAACTGGTAGTTTCAACTTTTGATATACCTATTGATAAACTTAAATGTCGCCGGAATCCGACGCTCCTAGCCTGTTGTGTCGTTGTTTGTGGAGTACGTTTTTTCGCGTTCTAGTGAACATTGTTGTAAGGGATTTATGCTTTTGGCCTTATGGAGAAATTATCCTTTTCATCTACCTTTTCTTGTGCCCTGACTTGAGTTAAAATGAATGTACTATTTATTCAAGCTAAATTCCCTTGTTATGTAGAGTTGGTTCTCCATTCTTATAAACAAGGGTTGTTTCAAGGGTGACCAGTCGAATGTCTTGTGTAAGCACTGGAGTCATAGTGCTTGAAAAGTGTTTTTGAAGATGGTAACCTTATTATCAGGGGGGACCAGTCGAATGACTAATCACAGCGCGGCATTTGTCTCACAATAGCCATCAGAACAGGCCATGCCTTGATCTAAAGTCTCGAACATTCCCCGATTGGCAGGTAAAGTTCAAGTATTGACAGTTGCTGTGCCCTTGCAGGTGTGCATTCCAACCTGCGTGAGAAACGCCCCCGTCGCCAGACCTAGCAGACTTCCTTAAAGAAGGAATTTCCTATTCTCCCATTAGCTTTTTCGTGTACTCATTGTTATTTGATCTCGAGTAGATTCAGGGCGATCATCATTTCTAATTGACTAGCCTTGGGCATACTCTCAGGGCTCCTTGTCAGTGCTGGCGCTGTCCAAGACTGTGACAATCTCCCCAAGACCTATTGCGTAACGTTGCTATCAACATACATCGCCAGTATCTCGTCAAACGCAACATCTTCTGTGCCTACGGATGTTGGGGAACGCTCTTCAGAGTTCAGAGGCCGTGGATGCACTCTCAACTGAGTTGAGACAATCCGACTCCGAGCTGACCACGAATGCTTTCACTAACAGCCAGTCAACAACAAGGCGGGCAGAACCCAGTACCACCACAGTCACTAACAATAATGGACCAGCGGGTCGCTTAGTGATCTTCCGCATCATCCCAAATACACAAGACACTAAGCAAGGTTTTTTTTAGAACGAGCTCTCGGACGATTTGCTGGTTCTTCTCAAGAGGATTGCAATGAAACATCTACTTTCAGACTTGGACGGCACAAACCCAGTCTTTTATGGCGGCGAAGAGTTTAAAGAACTTCGTGGTCAGCCCGGATCACGATCCAACGGAGCTGTTACAACCACTTTCGCTGAAAATGTCGGTTTCCTTCGCTTCTGTGACGCTGCTTTGCCAAATGGCGAGGTTGGCTTCTGTCAAACTCCAAGTGATATTCGCTATAGAGGGTCCATCTCAATGACACGGAATGGATGAAAGCCATGCTGTCAATGCAGAACGCGAGGATAATATTCAAAACAAGAGACAAGACTTCTCTCGCCATTGTATCAAGTTCAACGTGTAAAGCAATCGTTTCCTTTTGTGTTGCAAGGAAGTAGATACCAGACGCGATACATGCGAGGGCGAGTAGACCTCCTATGATGACTCCAATAACGCACTGAAGACGAGTAGAGGTATTGAAGTCATGACTTTGGTCAGTTGTGTTGTTTTGCTCTCTGTAGGCACTGGCAACCTCATAATCATCTTCCCGTTGAGGCTTGTTGACGTCGGACTCTTGTGGTGAAGCTCATGTGTTTTGGTGCAGGTATCAGGATCTCTATGGTCTACGTGTCTTGAGAATTGATGTAAAGATCCATGTTGACCTGGTTCGTCTTCTCTAGATAGCCGTTGCTCGTTCTCGCCAGTCATCGTACTGCTAGCGTCAGGTCTCATTAATTTGCGGCGCGCCATATCAACGTGAACCCTGAATTATGAGGGTGGGAGTTTTAATGTCGGGTTTAGGAGTTTTTAGAAAGTAGCAGGAAATAAGCCCTAAACCGAGTCTGACAATGCCCCATTATAGCCGAAAGGATTCATTAATGCCTCAGGATCTTCATAAGACTTCAATCACCTAACAGGGGCTTGATAATATGACTTTGTCTTATTGGTCTAGATGCGAGCTTGGCCCACCCTGTATCCAATATCATATAGTGGCCAGACACTTTAAAGTCAGGTACTCGCCCTCTTGAAAGATAATACCCGTAGGCCAGATAGGAATGTCAAGTTTCGTAACAGTGCCAGAAGGAATAGCCTTGCGTGTTGTATTAGTATACTCGGGCCGCTTGCCAGTCAATCTTCCAGGGTTGGGATCTACCTTTGTGACAGCATAGCTGTTTTGGACTGAACCAGTAAGACTAAGATACTCAAGGAAGCAGGTATAAGCAGCCTCTGTCTATTCGTTGACAGTAAAAAATAAGGTTCTTCAGAGGAACGTTCGTGCTGACTAACTGAGTCCCCCATTTCTGAGTTTGGCAAAAACATGGATATCATCGTCGGTGTCGCATCGGCTTATACACCAAACAAAGGTATCTCTTTAGTAATAAAAGTTATGGATAATGGGGTTTGCAATAGCTCTGACCTGTGGCTGAATTCTTGACGTATCTCCGGATATTGCGGCCGGTAATTGTGTGCCGTGTCGAGTCGCGGCACCATGTCCCGTTTTAGCTCGAACTTTCTTGGCATTCAGCCAAGAACAAACTACATCATTTCCATACTGCCAAGAGTGTATATACCAAGTACTTGAGTCTCCATAAAACAATTATGTTTTGCAGGAGCACGTAAGCTGGTCCAGAATCAAGGCACAAAAGTCTTGGTGATGAGCTCAGAATGTTGAAAAGTACGAGAAGATATGAATATGCGCCAACTTTAGTAAAAATGACGTCGTTTCCTTTCCAGCATTATATTCCATTGAGTTCTCCGCATTGAATCGAACTCTCATTCACCTGTTGCCAGGTATCTCAATATTAATTGCACTTTATCCTATTTGAAGTCGTTTAATAATGGTTTCTTCATATGTTTACGATTTATGTCAGGCAACTGATACTGTAACATCTGAACTAGCAAAAGATCCGAGTCAATCACCAGGAAACATTGTCAAGAAGCTGTATGGCCACCACGAACATGCTTTACATCACAACGCGTCAACCCAAAGGACCACGCCGCCACCCTCTCCTCCAAATGAGGCCATCGAAACGATCCAAAAAGCCCTTCATTGTGGACACTGGGGCTCTACAATACCCAGCCGACTCTTCCTACAAGCATTCGCCGACGCTTTACAATGTCTCGACGAGGACCCAATAGCTGGAGTTGTCTCTCCTCCTCTGATGGGTTCTCACGGTACCATGCCCCTCACGGTGATTGCGCCGTTGGCAGATGTAATGAGACACACAGCAAACCTCATCGCGCGCGCTCAAAAAGAAGTTTTCCTTATCACTTGTTCGTGGGCTCCATCTGTAGCCCAAAGATTGATCAGGGGCGCATTGATCGAACTTTCAAAGCGCGCAGGTCAAAGAGGAGAGAGAGTCATTGTCAAGGTTATGTACGACAAGGCTAGTCCTGCCAACGCCATAAATCCGCATCAGAATATTAAACCGAAGTCTTACACGGCCAAGTCGGTCGATCTGCCGTCGCCAGAGGAGATACCTAACGTCGACATGGAAGTAGTCAGTCTACATAGATTTGTCTTGGGAACATTACACGCAAAATTCTGCGTGGTCGATCGCAGAGTCGCAGCTGTCATGAGTAATAACACCGAGGACAATGATAACCTTGAAATGATGGTTCACGTCGAAGGGCCAATCGTCGACAGCATATATGACACGGCGTTGATTACTTGGCAAAACGGGCTCCATCCACAACTCCCTTTATGCAACTCTCCTCCTGCATCTGAAGGTGGTGTCCCATCACCCGTTCAAGCATCTGGTTACATGGACTCCACTGCTACTGAAGAGAGAACTGGAACTTTCACAGAAAGGAATGGAGAGGAAGTAACTCGAGAGCATACGCCAGAGGATCCCCATTTCGATGATGACATCGCAGGTGAAGTCAAACGCATGCAGGCCAGCTACTCTGAGAAAGCGGGAGAAACACGTCTGCAGGCTGCTAATCGCAAACTCAACGTTGCCGCGCCCACTCCAATTGATCCTTCAGGTCCGGAGATCCAAGCTGGTGAAGAGATGACACCGTATATTCTCAGTAGCAACGACACCAAACCAGTACCTATGGCTCTTGTATCACGCCCTCCTTACGGTGCCATCGATTCGAAGAGCGTCCATGTTCCTCAGAATGAAGCGTGGTTATCTCTGATCCGAAATGCGCAACGCAACATATTTATCCAAACTCCCGATCTCAATGCTGGTCCCTTGATTCCTGCAATCATCGATGCAGTCAAGAGAGGCGTGGAAGTCACTTACTATGTATGTTTTGGATATAATGATCCTGGGGAAATGATTCCTGGGCAAGGCGGAACGAATGACCAGATTTCACAAACACTCGTCGCTTCACTTCCAGAAAACAGCAGTGAACGCAAACTGTTACATATATACAACTATGTGGGAAAGGATCAAGACCACCCCATCCACCAATCCTTCAAATCTCGGTCATGTCATATCAAGTTGTTGATCGTGGACGAATGTGTTGGGATTCAGGGAAGTGGTAACCAGGATACGCAGTCTTGGTTCCATAGTCAGGAAATCAATGTGATGGTTGATAGCGTGGAAATATGCCATAAATGGAGAGAGGGTATTGACAGGAATCAGAACACAAAGAAGTTCGGCAGGGTTGCGAAGGATGGAATTTGGAGGGATGATAGTGGGAAACCTGGCAAGGGATATATGGGTAATCCAGGAACTGTGATGGGACTGGTTAAAGGCGCGATGGGAATGGTCCAAAAATGGAAAGGACCAGGAGGATTTTAACAGTTCTCGTGTGTGATATTTGCTTTATAAATGGCAGCAAATCACTGAAATATACGGATATTATGCTAACCCTAACTCTTAGTGAGACTTGGTGGTGCTTTGCCAGGCCAACATCAAGTGCGATTACCTCCTAGTCAATATTGTTAGAACGCTTTTCGCATTTGGGCTATTCCGTTTGCGGTTCATCCCCACAGCCAGGCAAGAACGTATTGCCTGAACCAGGTACTCTGTACTCTGTACATGTAGGTGACTCTTTTGATGGTGCTCGGTGCCGTTGGTATGCTGATCCAAGTCTGCAATTTCACTCTCTTCGCTAAGCGAGATTGTTAGGGCCTGAACCTGACCCGTTGATAGATCAGATGGATGTAGGCAGTAGTCTGGTCCTAGCTAATACTGGCGATTGAAGCCATTCCTTATCTTATCGTTAGATATAGTTCCTAAAGAGCTGAATTCTAGGACCAGGGCTTGATTCTTAGGCCTTAAGATTTAGCAGCCTTATGTTATTATTTTTATGCAGTTCTTTCGCGAAGCGTATACTCCATACCATGGCTTGTCTTCTTGACATTCTCCACTTCGCACCTTAGGCTACACCAATTAACCAAGGACCGACACTCACAGGAATGCACACTTCAGGACTGACACAGCCCTACAGCCCATCGCTGCTACAGCACCAATCGAAATATATCGACAATTCCATTAGCAGTAGGAAATACAGTTAGCTCACCAGCTATTAACTCGATAAATATTCTATACTTAAATACGCTTAACCCACTCCATTCACTATTAAGAAACGTAATACTTTGCAACATTCAGTAACAAGGCCCTACAACTCTGCCAATATTAACCTAACACGGCATAGTTTATCCCTTGAACACTACACCCGTCACAGTTACACTCTATCTCTAAAATCCGGGAACACCCGCGGCATCTGCTACCCGGATCAGATCATACTTTAGTCTACATAAGATTAAAATTTTTACTTATGTCCATCCCGTGCCCCACGCCCATTGCTGGCCTATTGCTACCGTACATAACAGGCCATTTCTTTCAGCTCGCTTCATAAACCTATCATCAGGGTACTTTACCCCTGGACCCTGGTCGAGCGGCTGTGGGATCGACGCTGCAGAAACAGTCCTCTATCACCTCTTCCACGTATCCCTGTAAGCCCATTATGCATGTTTCACCCACTCGCCCTGTTTCTACCCTGTCTCTTCTGTTGTATTTTGCTTTTGTGCTACGTAAATGGCCAATCTAGTTTCTCATTACGAAAACTTTAGTAGAGCTGAAATGTGCCGACATTTCCGCGCTACGGTGTCTTGTACCATGCGTAAAGAGAAAACTGAGCTAAGTAAGCGAGCCGCCGGTCCACATCATACCATCATGATCTTGACGATACTGTCGGTATATATTCTTGTCAAACTGCACACATGTTCCCAAATCATTACTTATACAATTCTCTGGCTTGTGGCAGCTATGCGATTAATCGTCTGCTTACAAGCTGTTTTGCTTGTATTTGATAGGAGAGTTTTGGCTCGTTCTACCTCAGATGGTCCAGCAGCAAGGTACAATTCCTTGAACCGTCACAAAGTCGAAACGTCACAATGTGATTCCAACAAGGAAGTTGGTGTCAAGGCCCCATGGAAAAATATTTTCCAGAGCCTGACAGATCAAGAGTATGCTGATGTTACTGCATATCTTCACAAGCAGGAAGAACTCAACCTGACCGCTATTGTGAACTCGACATCGTGAGTCTTGAACTTTTTACTTTCTCCATCCTACTGACTCTTCGAAAATCCTTTGCTCTGCTGTCTACCTTTGCACATCAACAAGTCTTGGCTAACTTTATAAAGTTGGGACAATGTCATCGTGTCTATGGACTTGTTGCAGCCAAACAAGACTGATGCCTTGACATATCTCGAAGGTAATGGGCCAGCTCCAGCTCGATATGCGCGGGCCACGCTGCAATTCAACTCGCAACTGCAACCATACATTCAAGAGTACATGGTTGGCCCATTACCTGTCCAGGAAGGGTCCACTCGATACGAAGAGCTCAATTACATGTTCTCATCTGGACGTGGTCGCATTAACGTGTACAACGCTGATACTGAGGCCATTGCTGAGTTCAACCTCGCTGTTGGAACGGAAATACAGAACATAACCAAGCAGCTTCTCAATGGGGTAAGTAACTGATGTCCGGATTCGTTTTCGATGCTCCATGCTAATGACGCCAACAGACTGCTACAGGTGCTAAAGACGACAGTCTTCTAATCGCAGGCAGTGATCCTCTGATCCACAACGATGACAGGGTCTACCAGTGGAACGAGTTCTACACTGCTCACACGGGTGAATTCTTTTCAGAGACGATCCTCCCTACCAGTCTGCAGTTCAAAGTCGATATCACCGGTCGAGATCCTTCCAAATGGAAGGTGGTCGGTTGGTATTACGACGGCAGCTATTGGTCGACGACCGCCGAGTTTAAAGAGGGATCCAAGACGCTCAAGAGAAAGCCAGGACCCAACGTTGATGGGCTTTGGACCTCCACCGATCAGCAAGGTGACAAGTTACCGCTTGACCACCTGCAACCCCCTACTGCTGTTCAACCCGATGGCCCACGATTCCGTGTGGATAGAGAGGAGAATTACATTGAGTGGAGTAAGTGCACATTGTAATGTTTTGACATCACGCTTTAGTTAACAACCGTATAGTGGACTTTAGCTTTTTCATCTCAAACCACAAAGAGACTGGCCTGCAACTCCATGATGTCAGATATAGAGGCGAGCGTATCATCTATGAGCTTGGCCTCCAGGAAGCGATGGCTCATTACGCTTCCCAGGATCCGCTGCATGCCTCGTCAGCATATCTGGACACTTCATACGGCATTGGCACCAGCCAGTGGAATCTTGTCGACGGCTTTGATTGTCCTTCTCACTCCACCTACCTCAACACATCTTTTTACATCAGCGAGATGACTCACATCCACCCCAACAGCTTGTGTCTTTTCGAACATGATACTGGATATCCTATACAGCGACATTTGACAGGGACGTATGTTTCCGCGACCAAGAACATTGTATTTACTGTTCGCAGCGTCTCTACAGTTGGCAACTATGACTATTTGTTCGAGTATACCTTTCATTACGATGGGTCCATTAGCGTCACTGTTAGAGCGTCTGGCTATATCCAGGGAGCGTTTTGGTCCGGAGATGGCGATTATGGCTTTCATATCCATGACAATCTGTCAGGTTCTATGCATGACCATGTCATTAATTTTAAGCTCGATCTGGATATCAAAGGCAGGAAGAATAGTGTGTTAAAGACTGAGTTTGTGCCCGTCTCAGTAGTGTACGTTGTTTTCCACCCATGATACTACCATGTACTAACTTGAACAGATACCCCTGGTCTGAGGGACAATCAATCAATACTATGAAGGCCAACCGGTCGTATATCACTAGTGAGGACGAGGGCAAGATTACATGGGCGAAGAATGGAGCAGCTGCATATGCAGTTGTCAACAAGGATGCTCTGAATGATTTCGGAGAGGCACCTGGCTACGCGATTTCTCCAAGTAAGTATCCCCTACATGGACATAAACCTGGACGACACTAACCGGCTTCGCAGACAGCGGTAGCACAGGGCACTTGACGGTGCAGTCATCTACAGCTCTTGGACAGTCCGCAAACTGGGCCAATCACAACATTTTCGCCCTGCAGCAACACGACACCGAGCCGAAAAGCGCTTACGCTTTCAATAGTTATGATCCGCACCACCCAGCTGTAGACTTCAATAAATTCTTCAATGGGGAGAGTCTCGATCAAGAAGACATCGTTTTGTAAGTAACCCTTCCTGAGCATTACTATTACCCGAGACTAACAGTTACGCAAGATACTTCAACCTCGGCATGCACCACCTACCTAATACGGCTGATCTGCCCAACACTGTGACGACGAAAGCCGTTTCGTCGATGATGATTTCACCTCAGAATTACTTTTCAGGCGATATCTCACGACGTACCATGCATCAAGTGCGTGTCTCCTTCGATGACAAGTCAAATGTCACTGCTGTCAACATGTTTGGAACGAAGCAGCCTACTTGCGCGTTTGATATGACCAAGGCCGCACCCAAGTTGGATACCTTCGTTGGGGAGCTTCAGATTCCTAAATTTCCTTTCAACCCAAGTGGAAGTCTTCAGACGAACCCCGGTGGTTAAGACATAGTAGTAAGTGTCACGTCTCGAGATTAGACGAGCCTTCGAGAGAGACCGAACAGTATACTGTTATCACGTGATGATACGCTATCAGCTAGATTTTTTACCCCTCTAGATAGATCTTAAACGTAGCTTGAAGAGCTCATCTGTTGATAGAGCCTGACATGCCTACAATGCCTATCCATATCAGATCCCAGATCTCTCTTCCTTATGCCAATAATGTGTGGAACAGCAGTAGAAAGGCTCTCCCAGACTAGACCCGAACTAGAATACCACTGGGCGAATTGCATTCCTTCAATATTTTGTTCGCAGTTAAGACATGTGGCTTAGAGCTTATGTCCCCCATGGAGAACTGAGCATTCCATCGACACCGCTGCCCTGATGTAATGCCGTCATGAAAGACATGCAGAGCTTATTAGCTCAAACTGTAATAAGAGAAATCATTTCTCGCTGCAGCAAAGACATTACCGAGCTAGCCAAGAACATGGTTCCTGGATCAGGTCGGATAATGCACCCGGTCTCGAATCTTTTTGTAAGCACCGGAACCGCACTAGACAGCTCACGGAAAATTCCACGCATCATTGCTTTCAACCAAGATGAAAAGAGGCGGATGAACTAGAACAAAATAAGTTCTGCCGATGGTATCTCGAGATGAAAGTTAGATGTCAGCCTCGTTTTCTCAGATCTCTCTTTGGTATATTTACTCACATTGTGTCATTTTCTTATTTACTTCTTCTATTTTTTTCTTCAATTATTTTACTGAACCCGCAAGACTCTCATTTATTTTCTCGTTAACCGACAACAATCTTGTTCCCTAAGCTCCTCTATCATGTCGCTTCGCTGCATGTTGGGCTTCTGGGTCCTAGCCTTCTGGGGCACAGCATCCAATGCAACTTTACTAGGCAAACGGGACGCTCAGACACAGCCCATCGAGATTGTCATAGGATCATCTACACAGTATGATACTCTAACAAGGTATGAGATGTATGGATTTATCATCCTCTTCTTCTAGCTAATGATCGTAGTACATTTCTCGTGCGAACTGATGCTACATACACTGCCACTACCCCTGTTTATGGACATGGTGAAGCAAACACTACATACAACATTCCCTTCTCCGACTCTCGAGGCCTATCATGTGGGACTGTCATGGTGGAAAGCCATGTAACTATATTATCGTCGACCGACCGTATAATCAGTGCGCCCGAGACAACCACTCTGCCTACCGAGAATCCATGCGACATAGTAACCGTCATTGTCAGAATGCAAGGTTACAAGAAAGGCGATACAAACGCTCCTCTTTCCCAAGATCCGACCGTGGCTTTATCTCCTTCCGAGACCGAAATTTCTAGCGTTCCGCAAGATGGCTCTGCCGTTTCTTCAGATCCTGGTTCCCCAATCGACTATACCACCATCACAAGTACAGGCACAGACACCGGTACCTCCACCATCACTGAGGCCCCGTCAGGATCTGGCCCTGGTACGGTTATTGTTGTGGTACCGAGCCCGTCGGTTCCATACGTAACCGTAACGTCCTATGATCGTTCAATCACAGTCGCAGTCACGAGTACAACAGCTCCTAGAGGTCCTGGAGAAACTGGTACTGTTGTTATCTATGATCCATACGAATGGGAGACCACGACCTCTTATGACAATGCCGCTTCATCCGACTATACAACAACTATGTGGCCTTCTGCATCTGATCATACAGGCACAGTAGTCATATATATGGCAGATAAATGGGTGACAGTCAGCTCATATGACCAAACGATCACAGCCGCATCTACGAAGACGATTTCCCCATCCTCCCCAGACCAAACAGGTACTGTCGTGGTTTACCAGCCAGATCCATGGGTCACATTTACTTCCTATAGAAGTGACACGGCAGCATCTACAAACACTATATATCCAACTGGTCCAGGCGCAACGGGAACTGTTATTGTGTACCAGGGATACCAGTGGACGACCGTCACTTCCTTCGGAGAATACACAGCTGCATCGACATCTACCATATCCCCATCTACTCCAAGTCAAACTGGCACTGTAGTAGTCTTCAGACCGCAGCCATATACAACCATTACGTCGTACGGATCCGTCTCGACCGATGCTACATACACCTCGCCTCCTCCTTCTCCTGGCCAGACAGGTGTTGTTTTAGTTGTAGCAAAGCAGCCATATACGACCGTTACCTCGTACGGGGGCGTTATGACTGAATCTACAACTACTATAGCTCCTTCTAATCCAGGGGAAACAGGCACTGTCATGGTCTTCGAACCACAGCCATATACGACTATCACGTCATACGGAGGCGTTACGGCTGAATCTACAACCACGATAGTTCCATCCACTCCGGGTCAAACTGGCACCGTGATTGTCTTTGATCCTCAGTATTACGTGACTACCACTAGATATGGAAGCGTCACGGCGGCCACTACAAGAACTGCAAGCGGTGATGGGTCCAGCCGAACTCTTACCGTCGTGGTTGATCTACCTCAACCTTACACTACAGTCACTAGCTATGGCACTTTCACTGCAGCCAGCACTAGAACATACCCACCTTCTGCGGCAGGACAAACCGGCACTGTCGAGGTTGACCTACCTCAGTCCTACACAACAGTCACCAGCTATGGCACTTTCACCACACCCAGCACTAGAACATATCCACCTCCTATTGCTGGACAGCCAGGCACTGTCGAGGTTGATCTGCCTCAGCCTTACACTACAGTAACTAGCTATGGCGCTTTCGCCGCATCCAGCACTAAGACCTATCCACCTTCTGCTGCAGGGCAGACAGGCACTGTCGAGGTCGATATACCTCAGCCTTATACTACAGTTACTAGCTATGGCACTTTTACTGCAGCCAACACCAGAACATATCCACCTTCTGTCGCAGGACAGACAGGCACTGTCGAGGTTGATCTACCTCAGTCCTACACAACAGTCACGACTTATGTTGATGGAATGACTGCTCCTCTTACCACAACGAACCAACCTGCTAAGGCTGGGGACCCGGCCACTGTTGTTATCAAGAGTCCCCAGCCATACACAACTGTGACGAGTTATGGTACTTGGACCCAACCTACTACCACGACATTGTCCCCAACTGGTCCTGGAGGAACGGGTACTGTTCTTGTGGAGAGGCCTCAGTCATACACAACAGTTACCAGTTATGGTACGTATAAAACAGCTGTAACAAGCACCATGGCACCAGCATCTCCAGGTGGTGTTGCTACTGTTGTAGTAGGTCGGCCCCAGCCATATACGACTGTAACTAGCTATGGCAGCTTTACAGCAGCATCAACCATTACAATGGCACCAGCAAGTCAAGGCGGTACAGGGACTGTTGTCGTAGACCTACCCCAGTCCTATACGACTACTACAACCTGGGGTTCCTTCTCCACAACTGGTACTACCACCTTGTCGCCAGCCTCTCAGGGTGGCGTTGCAACCGTCGTTGTTCAACGACCCCAGTCCTATACGACTACTACAAGCTGGGGTACCTACGCAGCAGCTAGTACCACTACAATGGCACCAGCGAACCAAGGCGATCCAGGTACTGTCATTGTTAACTTACCTCAGTCCTACACAACCACTACAACCTGGGGTTCCTTCTCGTCAAGTGGTACCACTACCATATCACCAACGTCTCCAGGTGGCGTTGCTACAGTGGTTATGCAAAAACCTCAACCATACACCACTGTAACTAGCTATACCAGCACTGTCTCAATCCAGAGCACATCCACTGGGACACCTGCTTCCGCCGGGCAGACTGCCACTGTAGTTGTCGTCGCTCCCCCGGTTGGAACAAAGGTTGCAGATCAGTCATGTAACAATGGTGGTCTGGAATACGCCATCTATACCAACTCGTACTATAACGCTGATCCGCCCAATTATTCTGCTCTCAACGTAACATATTTTGGGACAGCGACACCGACTTACACTGGCATTACGAATTCCATCGGCATCACAGAACCAGGAGGAGTCAAAGCAGGAAATTCAGGCCCTGCTCAGGCTATTTATCCTGGCTCACCAAGTCAGACATGGCAGTACAAGGCTGTTAACCATCGGGCATTCTTATATGCGCCAATCAATGGAACTTACTCTGTTGTTGTCCCATACTCAGATGAGGTTACACTGGTTTGGTATGGTAATAAGGCTTTGTCAACATGGACACGTGCCAATGCAGATCTGGAGCAGGACTTTTCATCAGGACCTTCCACCTCCAAGACCCTCAAGATGCAGCTTACAGCGGGCACTTACACACCGTTCCGAGTTTTCTGGGCCAATGCTCAGGGAGACTACTCTATGATAGTTACTGTTACAGCTCCGGACGGTACTGTAATTGTTAATGACTCTGGGTCATCGAGCAAATACTTTGTTAGATTTGCTTGTGATTCCGGCACGCCTACGTATCCTGCATTTGGACGTGGAGGTTAATTTTTTCGTTCTCTTACTTTCTTTCTTTTGTTATATACCAATACTACACCTCGGATCAATCCGCACAACTTGTCAGGTGCTCGTTTGCATTATCTGGAAAGCTTCAATTTGACTTCTTCTTTATGGCGGTAAAACTGGATGGAGGAGATAGCATTTGAGTTAGGGTAGCAGCTTGATTAGTAACAGGAGTTGCAAATACCATGTTACCTCTTTTCTAATTTGCTTCATCACTGAACTTGTGGCTGATATGATCACGGTAATGATGCACAAAGACTCTCTCAAGACCCCCATCTGGCCGAGACAGAAATTGGTATTATCTAAAAGCCTCTAGCTAGAGTTTCCTTGAAGCCTGTCACTTGCCAAACACCTCCTGCCCCAACAATCCACATTTCCTTTTCCACAAATGCCACATTAACAGCAATAAACTCACCACCACCCACACGAATTACTCCTACAGCCTCACCACTTCGCGGGTCAATCACATCCACTCCATTACCAGAACCCGCAAACACCCAACCATTTTTAGAGACTTCAATTCCATCGTACACAAAAGCGATTGGAACGCTTAACAGTTTCTTGTTCGATGTAATAGCCCCAGGATAGGACACATCGAATGATGTGAGTTTTCGGGGACCGAAAGAGTTGAGTTTGTGGGGAGCAGGCCCAGGCTGGGATGCTGCTGTGTTGGAGATGTAAATTGTACCTTTTTTGTCTTGTCCCTTGTGGAATGTGATGCCATTAGCTTGGCCGTTGGTGGTATGGAAAGGCCGGGGTCGAAGTGTGGTTTTATTGACGAAATAAACAGTCGACAGCGTTGGGGGCGTATACTTGACAACTCCAGCTCCCTAAGCAACTTTTGTTAGTTTTTTTCTATTCTAGTCACTAGATGAACTCACAAATCCATAATGATCATCAGTGATCCAGAAGTTACCCTCGTCGTCGACATCCATGTCATTGAATCCCGAGAATGGCAATCCAAAGTAATTGTTAAGCAGAGTAGTCTTTTTTAACTCGGGAGTAATCTTGTTGAGTGAAGAAGTCTCGTTACTACTGCCATCAGTAATGACATAGTAGTCTCCGTCATAGACCGCGCATCCATGAACATTGTGAATTGGAGGATCTGTTTTGATCTTACGGAGTTTGTGTGTCTCCGTGTTCAACAGATATTGCCAATCATGGAACCCGTTATCGCCTCCAGGCGGTCCCCACTCAATGAAGAAGAGATCCTTGGTTACAGGATTGTAACATGGTGATTCATGGGTTTGGAAGGGGAGCTGATGAACTTTACGTATCTTGGCATCTGGCCCAAGAAGATCGAAGAACCTTTCATCATAGGCCACAAAGTTTGTTGAATTGATGTAGTCCAGGCTATCAAGCACTTACGGTTAGCTGGGTAACGTTGAAAGGGTCGATTGAACAACAACTTACTCTTTAGCAAGCGAGGGATCAGAAACCTCACTGTCAGTAAATGGAACAAAGACTGAGCGATTAAAATGGCCGGGTAGAACTGCTAGTGAAGGGTTCTTGTATGACAAAAACGCCCATTGAGCGGCTGCGTTTTTGTAGTCAGGTGGTAAAGGGCTCAGTATGCAAGTTGCTAACTGCAAGAAGCCTGACACATATTGTAGAGACAAAGCAAGACGCATATTGTAGACCTTTAAAGACTGATGAATTGTAATGAGTAATTCTTGTGCTGTCTTTGTAGCAGACGGTTATTAAATACGTCTGGCTAGCTACAGGGGTCTATAGCTTATTTCGAATGTTAATTGTGACGTTGTATGTCTATTGGCTTATCCGTAGACGAATGTTACATAGAAGGAATGAGTTAATTGTTTGAAACAGGAATAAGCGAGATCGTATTTCTATCCTATCGGCGCATTTAAAATATTTTCGGTGCATTTATATAATCCTATCGGCGCATTTGAACAAGTATCTCGCAGCTGCTTTCGTCCATTACCAGACTAGTGGCGAAGCTTGCTATTTGTTCATACTAGCCCCATGTCTCGCCATGTCTGCTCGCATCTCAACTGTGCACCCAAGTAACGGGGAATGTCTCCCATTTGACAATTCTTCCAGTAGTTCCGCAACGTTTTGCAATGATTAGGCGAACTGGCCCACATGCTAGCCAAGTAAGCAGGTGTAGCCATGTGGACATAGAGTGTGGATTTTGGACGGCCTGAGTCAATGATTTGACAAATCCTATCAACAGCAAATGTTAATGTTGTCCCAGAAGGTTCAGAAGGTAGCGTTTCTTTGGTTTCTGGAATTCTCCATGAGAGGAGAGCAATCACTGCCGCGCATCTGTATGTATCCATGCACTTTCCGCGCTCAGTCGTGTCCATGCCCAGTTTGAGAAGCTGAGCCATGGCTTGAGTAAGCATCTCGCTAAGATTATCCGTCTTGTTTCCTTTTGCAAGCGATACGAACAGCCAGAATGTTTCATTCGGGCACCCAACCATGTCAAGAAAATCTTTCGTGAGAGTATTGCGATGCCAATCGTCGAAGATGAGACCTTCCTGGTCTCCAACAGCCCTGTTGGTCGACTGCCTGACAACCGCACCAATTGTGTCCCACCAGCCGAAATATGCAACGATTTGTTCAAATCCGATGAAATTGTTGGATAGTTGCTGGAACTCGTCACTGTTCTGACAGTGATAATCGAGAAGAGACCGCGCACCACGCAGGTGGCAGTCCCATTCACCAAAGACGCCATCCATCACAACCTCGAAAAAGGCAAAGACGGCGATGCCCAGAAAAGCAGCCGGATCGGCCGTATTGAGTGCTTGACTGAGGCTCTTGAGTGCTTCGAGGCGGTGATAGACCAATATGTCCTCGTTATCCACATCTTGAGGAAGGATGGATTCCGCAGCGGAGAAGGCTAAGGTTGATGGATGCGAGGTTGGACTAGAATCTGATCTTCTGAGTCTCCTGATCCTTGCTTGCAGAAAGTTGTCGACTTGGGCAATGAGCCTCAATCCCTGGTCTGATGATGGGGCTTGAAAATTGTTTGTGTTATCACCAGATGCCAAGCTTGCCACTTTTAGGCTGTGACCAAAGGCGAGAAGATGTTCCACAATATGAGGCTGATCTGCAGCCAATGAATTCTGGGTGAAGTCATTGCCATCATTCACAGATATAGAACTTGGGTTTCTTAACTCGGCTGATGATGGTATGTTTGCTTCATCAGATAAACCGCGCCTTGGCTCAGTCGGTTGCTCGACAGGAGATGGCAAAGACAGTCTGGAGACTGGTGTCGCAACAGGGCTCGCCGCCCAAACGACTCTCTGAGGATAGCCCCCACATTCCAGACCAGATTCGACGCAAGGGAGACATCGAGGCCTGTTCAGATCACACTTGACTCCTCGAACCTTGCAGGTCCGACAGTCCCGATCTCGGCGTAAGCCTCGCGGCTTGCCCCGTGGAAGATTGAGTTTTGACCTCGGCATTACTGAGAGATATTGAGATTAATATTGTGCCTTGGGACTATTAGATCCCCTTCCTCTTTTGCGTGGTTATGGAGCAAGGAAAGACAAGACGCGACATGGGCGACATGCTGCTTATCGCAGTGATAAACGGCTATCATGGTAACATCGAGGAAGATTTGATTCCCTTCCCTATTGGTAATAGTCCAGATCGGGCAACTCTAGAGTCTTTCCCCACATTCTCTATCAGCGAGAACCTTGTCATTGAAGATAAGAGGTGATAAGGATAACGCTATCTTATCTATACAGACGATGGAAATGGGTCACCACCCTAGACCAAGATTCCAGAGCCAACTTACAGAGGGAATACTAAAATTTACAAACGACGTCAGTTAGAAGCGAAGTATTTGTTATTCTTAAATTACTAACTATTATTCAATGTCTAGTGCTAGAAAGTAAAACTGGTTTGTAGCAACTACTCTAACTCTTGCAGTGAATGTTCATCTCGTGAACGACATGGACCTCAATGCACGTAAGGACAGCAATATATTGCAAATGACACATGACGTTGCTCGATGGGGGATATCCGCACTCGCTCCAAGTCCTCATCCATATTGATTCCATTTAAACAGCGATAGAAATCTACAAAAGTAAATTGAATATATATATATTACTCCACTCATGCGTGCACAATATGTACCGTAGATCTCTGAATTCGACGATAGAAAGGTTGGCTGTACAAAGACACTTGACGTCATTCAATCTCGTCTACCATTGTGTACTTCTAATTACACTGTTTCAACCCCTGGCAACATGTACCCCTTTTACTGACTAATCACTCCTCGTCGCGCTTTTCGTCCATCGTGTTGTTGACAGCTCAGAACGCGTCAATAATGTCCATCAATCGTCAACGTCGCAGTCTTTGTGATCAAGAACTCATCAATCGCGACATCCTTTCCACTTTCCTTGCCATGCCCACTATCTTTGATGCCGCCAAATGGAGCTTCGGCAGATGAGCTGTTGCCCGCGTTCTGTACCAAGTCAACTTTAAATCCAACGCGTGATTTCTAAAGTAAAGACTTACCAGGCCAATCATCCCCGCATCCAGATTTTCGAACAATCGCCATAGTCTATCGACATTCTTGGTGAAGACGTAACTTGCTAATCCCAGAGGCGTGTCATTCGCTCTCTGCACAACCTCCTCTTCACTCTTGAAGCGGTAGAATCCGAGAACAGGCGCGAATATTTCTTCGTGCGTCATGAGCATGTCGTCTTCCATTTCAGTCAATATCGTAGGCGCCATAAAGTAACCTTGTCCTTCTTCACGTTTTCCAGTACCGAGGACAGTCTTTGCGCCCTTGCTGATGGCGTCTTGGTACAATTCTTCTGCCTTGTCGAGCCCCCGTGGAGTTGTCAACGCGCCCATAGTGCTGCCTTCCTCCATACCGTGTCCTAGTTTCAATCCACGAGTTTCTTGTACGACCTTTTCGACAAATGTGTCGTAGATGCTGCTATGCACGAAAACTCTGTTAGAGGTGATGCACGCCTGTCCAGCGTGTCGCCATTTCAGAGGCATGAGTTGAGATACAGCTTGGTCGACATCTGCGTCATCAAACACGATGAATGGGCAGTTACCCCCTAGTTCAAAGGTTGTCTTCTTTAGATTCGGTGCACACAAGCTGGCGATGATCTTTCCAACCCTCGTGCTGCCTGTGAAGCTCACCTTCTTGACCCGCGCATCCAAACACAGAGCCTCGGCCACACTTGGTGTGTTCTCCAGTGATGTCGTCACCACGTTCAGAGCTCCACGAGGAAACCCGGCTTCCAAAGCGAGGTGTGCGACTGAAACACATGTCAAAGGTGTCTCTGGAGAAGGCTTGACTACCATGGTACATCCTGCAGCCAAAGCAGCAGCAGCCTTGCGTAGTGCAAGGGCGATTGGGAAATTCCATGGGACAAGGGCGGCGGCAACACCAATCGGTTGCTTAATGGTCACCGCACGCCGACCAGGGATAGCACAGCTCATTGAAGTACCATGCGCCCGATCAGCCTCCCCAGAGAACCACCAAACAAAAGTAAGGGCATAATCGATTTCGCCTCGCGCTTCCACGAGTGTCTTTCCTGTCTCGTGGACAAGAATGCGTGCCAGATCTTCACGGGCAGCAAGGATCAGGTTGTGCCATTTCATCAGAGTCTGTGCTCTGAACCGTGGTGTCGTCTTTGAGTAAGTCTTGAAAGTTTCATATGAGGATGCAACAGCGGAATCGACATCTGACGTCGTGCAATCTGGACAAGATGCCCACGTTTTTCCGGATCCCGGATCAACAACGTTGAAGGTTTTACCCTCCTTGGCGGATACAAAGTCTCCATTGATCAAAGACTTGCAATGGAAGAGGGACTCGTTCTCGAGTTGGAATGGGCGTTGAAAGGGATTGGCCATTATGGGTGATATACTGCTCGACTTGATTTGACCGATAATGAAACTTACAAGTCGTTGTCCAAATATTTAATATGGGCTGATGTGATCAAGACGCTTGTCTGCCGGTGCTGTCCATCAGGTTGTGCCTCTTTCAAAGGTGCATGCCGACCAATCACAGACATTGATAAACTGTCACAGGAATCATTTCCCCCGCACCAGTACAATGCGACTAGAACACGTCCCACGACAACTTTAGATTCCTTTCCTAAAAGGATCTAGCTAGATGGATCCATTCATCCAAATCGGAAACGGATTCTGATAATGGAGAGGGCGAATGGTAGGCAGTCCTGTACTACAATCGCACTGGCGTGACTGTAGAACTTGAGAGGAAAAGACACTCAAGAGACAAGGTTCTTTGAAGATGTGTGAAAATCGATACATTAATTGTTGCAAGTTGATTAAGCACGGGTGTTATAATTCATACAAGAAGTTTAATTGTAGATCATCTACGAAAGAACATAACGTCAATTCCTTTAGCTAATTCCTTCAAATCCAAATCGAGAATCGCTTGCCTACACGCATCGCCCTCCATCAACCTAGATAGCCAAGTTAGCTTCGGATTCAATTTTGACACAAAACTCTCACCTCCAAGTCAACACCAGTTATAAATGCAGCCTCATCACTAGCTAGATAACAGCAAGCATTGGCAACGTCGCTTGGCGTAGATGGTCTGCCGATGGGAATAGTAGAAACAAAACCCGCCCTGTTCTCTTCGGTATCCGGCTTTCCGATGAAAAGATGTGTCCTACGCATACGAGTTAGCAAGTAGATTCCCAACAATGCCGAGACAGAGTACTTGCATGCCAGTGCTTCCAACAACGGGAGAGACAGAATTGAACCGAATCTTTTTGGGTCCATACTCAACAGCCATCGTCTTGGTAGCATTGATGACAGCCGCTTTGGACGCATTGTACCATGTCAACTCTGGCCTCGGTCTGATACCAGCCGTCGAAGCAACCTGAATAAAACATCCAGGTCGGCCACCAGTAAGAAAATAAGGCAGAAGGACATTGGTTGAGTGATAAACACTCTTGACGTTGACGTTCATGACGAGATCAAAGTCTTTGTCAGTAACCTGATCAGTGGGCTTCTTTGGATATGCAGCGCCAGCATTGTTGACCACAATATCGAGTTGGTTGAACTTTTCCAGAGTAAATTCAAGAACGTGACGCCAATCATCTGGACTCGTAGCATCAGCACGTGAAAAGACACAGTTGAGTTCTTGAGCGACAGCCTGGCCATGTTGTTCATTGAGATCAGTGATGACAACGTTGGCACCTTCAGCGATAAACTTCGTAGCGATGCCTTTACCAAAGCCTGATGCGCCGCCAGTGACGATTGCTGTCTTCCCTTGGAGTCGTCCTGTCATGTTGTTGTTGTTGTTGTTGTATATGAAGAGATTTGAGGGGATGAAATGTGTAGGATGTTCCAGGAAAGCGAGATTTTATGTATGGCTTCTGTCGGTTTTGTTCTTTCTTCTGTCGTCTTTGCTCACGTTGCCAGATTGGTGTCCCCCCGCATTTTGTTAATTGCACCCCTATCCATCCACTACGGAAGCAAATGTCCAAGTTAACATCCGGAGCGGGGTAAAACAATCAGTCACAGGAATAACAATTTCTCTTGGCTGCATTTTGCTCTATCACAGGAACATTGATGGCGATAACCGGAGATATTCTGAACTCCGACGTCGGTAGTCTGATCTTGCTTCGAGATATCGCATGATGGGGGAGCCCGGCACCCATCACCAACTATTTTGTCAAACCTTCTTGACTACCGAGACATTAGACCTCGTTTCACCAATTCCTCTCATCAATCCTCAACCACATAACTGATACTTGATCGTATTAACCATGTCCCAAATCAAGACATTCCGAATTCTTGTCTTACCAGGAGACCATGTCGGCCCAGAAATCATGACTGAAGCTCTGAAAGTCCTCGATGTCATAGAAGCGAGTCGACCTGACATCCACTTCGAGAGAGATATGGACATCTGCGGCGGCTGCAGTATCGACAAGTACGGAACACCAATCACAGAATCTGTTCTTGAAAAAGCCGTGGCTAGCGACGCCGTACTCTTCGGCAGCATCGGTGGTCCGGAGTGGGCAGGAGCCGAGCCAACACCAGAGTCTGGCCTGTTGCGACTCCGTCAGCGCCTCGATGCTTTTGCCAACCTGCGTCCATGCGAGATTCTAGTACCATCCCTTGTCAGTGCATCGCCAATAAAGCCTGAGCTTGTGGCAGGGACCAAGTTCATCGTTGTAAGGGAAAACTGCGGCGGTGCGTATTTTGGAAAGAAAGAAGAGAGTGAGGATGAAGCTTCTGATCTTTGGGTTTATTCGAGATCGGAGGTTGAGAGGTTGGCCCGTGTGAGTGCTGCCGTTGCGAGGATCTTGCATGCGGGCAGCGAAAAGGCGAATGATGGAAGCAAACCAGTTGTGTGGAGCGCCGATAAAGCAAATGTCCTCGCGAGTGGGAGACTTTGGAGACGCGCGACAACGGACATCTTCAATCGAGAGCTCACAGACATTGATCTGAAGCATCAACTCGCCGACAGTCTGGCGATGCTGATGGTGCTTGACCCTAAGCGGTTTAACAACAGCGTCATCCATACCGATAATACCTTTGGAGATGTCCTTTCTGATATTTCTGGTGGTATAACAGGTACACTTGGCGTTCTCCCCAGCGCAAGTCTTGCTGGCGTCCCTGGAGAAGGATCTTGCAAAGGGATATATGAGCCCGTTCATGGGAGTGCCCCAGACATATCAGGCAAGAACCTCGCAAATCCCGTGGCGCAGATCTTGAGTCTGGCTATGATGCTTCGCTATTCATTTCTATTGGAGAAGGAAGCGGATGCCATTGAGCAGGCTGTTGCAAAGGTTCTCGATACCAAGGATGGTGGTGGCTTGGAGATCAGGACAAAGGACCTTGGAGGAAGTGCGATGTGCAGTGAAGTTGGGGATGCGGTTTGTAAGGTTCTGGGCGATATGTTGAAAACTTAAATGTAGAATGAATATGTGGGTTTTATTGTCTATTCTTAGCACTTGTTGCGCGTTGCTAGCATTCGCAAAGTTACCACCCTGGCCAAAGTTACCCCTAAAGTTTCCACCCGTGTTTCCGTTAATACCAGTATTTGCGGCATTTCCTTCAGTTGCACTCTAGAGCTTAGAGTTGACAAATTTCAGGGCCTCCTTTCCGTAGATACTAACATATTGCTGATGATGAGCAGCGTCATTACCATTGCAGCAGTAGGGATCTTGAGAGTCGCAGTAGCTCTGGATTTTGCCCGCGTTGGGGCAGACGAAACCTTCGGGTCGAGCATCAAACTGTCGACAATTAGCTTCATCCTCTTTGTAACGAGTATTTGTCTTTGCATGACTTACGCCGCCAGCGTCGCAGGTCCCGACTTCATAAGCCAGACCGTGGATAAATCGGGGATCGCCCATCAGGATGACGGCCTTCACTTGTTCAACTGCACTTGCTGAGAGAGGAACTTTAGAATCGGAGATTGAAGCCCCGTTGTCTGGTCCTCCACAGATGTTATTGTCCATAATCTGACCACCCTGTTACACAAGAGAATTAGCACCATGATTAGGATCGAAGAGGCTTTATCATACTTGAGAGTAACCAATCATGACAATCTTGGTATTGGGACACCTCTTATTGAGCTCGTTGATAGCAGTGGTAACAGCCTCAGTACCTTGCTTGGCCGAAACACCATACTCAACGCCGCCACAAGACGCCTGGCCACCGCAAGCAGGGTAGTCAATAGCCTCGGAAGTAGCCTCCGGATGATCAGCCTTGATCATGTCGATCAGTGCTCCAGTTGAGCCAAAACCAGGTGCCACGGATGTCTCACGGGCGCCAAAGATGTGAATATCGGGGCATGACTGGGCCTGTGCCGTCAGAGCATTGGCGAGGATGAGAAGAAGGCTTGAATCGAGAGAGGCACGCATTTTGTCTTTGTCGATGAACTGGATTTGAGTGATCTGGTAAACAGCACCTTGTTGAGTATTTATCTAACTATTGAAGTAGACTGTACAGCCCATGCATGCATGAATTATCCACCTTGCGTCGCCTCATAATAACTTGTCCTGGGTTGTTTCAGGGGACCTGGTGCTCGGATATATTTCTCGACAGGGTTAGTGGATTGGTGGATAAACAAAAGTCGGTTTCCATCGAAACAAGTTGCGTTTTGCGATCGGCCATCATAATGCGATTCGACAGCCATCTGATCTGATGCCATTTATGGTGATGACGGATGGTAGTATCCGTTGCCGACGGCCCGAAGATGACATGTTCCGTTGTTCCAGATAAATTTACTTAAATGATGTGCTGGAACTTTTGGGTCAAGACAGTCTCCACTGTCACGCGAACGCTGCATTGACCAAGACGAGATGAATTAATCCATCACGCGAGTTATTTTGGTTAGATTCCGGCATGACTATCCGTAGTCTGGTAGATAGGAAGAGCTCAACTACCGAGTCACTAAGTGCCGGGATATCCGTATAAATATAAGTACTACGTAGTCATGGAAGTATACTCTGTAGTTCTAATGACATAAATGACTTACTGATCTTGTACTTCTTACGACTAAGGATCCTGGTATCGTAAGAATGAATGTGTTCTGGTAGCCGATCCCATAATGAGAATGGAATTTGCCGGGCACCGTCACGTTGGATGTTTCTATGCAGACGACCCCCGTAAGTATGTATTGCGATCATATTGTCTTGAAGAAGAAGGCGATTTATAATTGCATCATTTTTTTCACTAAGAAGGATTACTCGTCAGCACATATATAATTGCTCAATAAGCACAAATATCATAATAACACATCACTACATGTTTTTAAAAGCCAAAGTCTATACGATTCCAAAACACCTTTTCTACAGAGACAACATCATCAAAACTCCAATCATAACTTCGAGTCTAATTGTTTTACTATTTTCGTCTCAATATACGTCACGGGAGGATAGTGATCTCGTACCTCTAACCCTTCTTCATTTGGGCGAGATAGGATTCCACATCTGATTCTCTCAGACGAGTGGCCTTACCGTTGACCTGCTCTCCGATGTCTGTTTGATATCCCTTCATCTTCTCCAGGTATTCAGGGATGAAAGCACCGAGGATGCGGATGGCAAGAAGGGCAGCGTTAGTGGAGTTGTTGATACCCACGGTGGCAGTTGGAACACCTCGCTGCTACGTGTCAGTTTGTGCAGACTGAAAAAGAAAAGATATTGAAACTTACAGGCATTTGGACGATGCTGAGAAGGGAATCCATTCCGTCGAGATGAGTAGCCTTGACGGGAACTCCGATGACGGGCAGAGGCGTGTAAGCCGAGATCATGCCTGGCAAGTGAGCAGCTCCTCCAGCAGCAGCAATAATCACTTTGATACCACGATCAGCAGCAGCAACAGCGACATCCCCCATCTTGACGGGCGTTCGGTGCGCAGAAGTAATGTCAACCTCCCACGGGACACCAAACTGTGTGAGAATATCAAGACCAGCCTTGAGAACAGGGAGATCCGAGTCGGAACCCATGGTAACAAGAACCAATGGGTCCTTTGCAGTCTTGACAACAGCTTGCTCAGGTCTCATAGCCTTGCTCTTCGCCTCAATTCTCTCCTGGCGCATATCAGCCGCCAATTGGACTAAAGGCTGCGCAAACTCTTCGAGGTCCTTGATGGTACCCTCCAGACCAGTAAGGGTAATGTGTCCAATCTTGCGCCCGGGCTTGGATTGTTTGCCGTAAAGATGAGGATAGACACCAATTTTAGGGGCAAACATGGACTTGGCCTTGTTGACCAGAGGGATATGAGATTCTGGTGAAGCGCCGCCGAGGATGTTGATCATGATGCTGGACGAGACGTGGGGTTCGAGCGTTTCGGGAAGGGGTTCGTCGAGGATGGATGTAAGTTGAGCCTTGTACTGGGACCTGTGATATTTAGCTCGTATCATAGAAAATAATATGGATTGGACAGGGGAAGCTCACATGTAGGGCACTGCTTCGATTGTGAGATGTCCGGAATTGTGAGGCCGGGGAGCAATCTCATTGACAAGAATGTCATTATTATCAGTGACAAACATCTCGACAGCAAACACACCTCGTCCCCAGAGCTTCTCAACCACACTGACAGCAACCTCCTGTGCACGCTTGGATACGGCATCAGGAGTGTCGCGTGGAGGCATGTAAACACGCGAACAGACATTGTCCTCATGGACAGTCTCCACGGCGGGGTACGGCACCAGACGCTTTGTCTTACCGTCGGCGTCCTCTGTGCGGATGACGATGACAGACAGCTCACGCTGGAAGGGGACGTACTTTTCGGCATAGCATTGTAGGTTTCCAAACTCGGTCACGGCTGTCTCGATGTCGTTATCATTGGCGATCTTGATGTTTCCACGTCCATCGTAAGAATCCTTTCGTGATTTGAGCATGAAAGGCAGACCGTACTTGTTGGAAATGTCCTTGAGAGCGGCACGCATGTCATCACTACCCGAAGCTTGGACAGCGACCTGTTCAGCGATAGGAATGCCCTGCTTGCCAAGATAATCCTTCTGCTCATACTTGTCCTGGATAAGACGCAACGTCTTCCATGAAGGGTAGACGACAACCTTGCCCTCCTTGCTCAGCTCCTCGAGAACGGCAGTCTCGATGTGTTCCGTCTCAACACTGAGGACCTTGCAGTGCGAGGCAAGTTCCCTGATCTTGGCGGGGTCCTTGAAAGATCCGTCGACGTGGTACTTGCTGCGGGAGACTTGTTTGGCTGGGGCGTCCTGAGCATCGAGGATGGCGATTTCAACTTCGAGGGGTGATGCGGCCTCGCATAGCATTCGGCCGAGTTGGCCACCACCGAGAAGTCCGAGCTCTGGCTTTCCACTCATTGTTTCGGCTGTTGAGGTATCGTGGAGTTGTTGCTGGATTTGTGCGATGAGGTCAGAGGTAGGGAAAATTTCTGGATCGGAGCAAGAATGTGGGGCGCGGGGTGAAAAGGGGATGACTAAGCACAACTCTGCTTTCAGACACTCATGATGATAGCAGCAAAAGGCGCGATACCATAAGATGGAAGGTCGGGTTTTTACAGAGCAGAGCTCCAGAAGTACCAATTGATGTCAAATTCATTTAAATTTTAATGATGATGGTTTTGGATACTGTCGTTTGGAACGAGAACAGCTCCTATCAGACATGGTCAAGCTCCGATATCGTTCTGCCCCGCTTCACTCAACTAAGATGGTTCAATCCCCGGTCGAGACACGTTTTATCAATTTTTGCATTTTCAAGGTTCTTCATCAATTCAACAATGGATCAATTTGTCATTACAACAGAGATCCAACAGGGTATAAGAGACCTTAGTGTAGTGTAATAAGTCATCTACAATTGACTCACAATTGGGCCGACTTTGGTCCGTTTCTTTTTCGTACTTCGCACAGATAGAGCGCCAATGAATGATCAATATTCTTTAGTAAAAAAGTAGGGCAGCAATTGTAATTTTGCTGATAAACATGCTGTTGTAGATTGTCTTTAATTGGCAAACTCAATGAGTTGGGTAACTGTAGGAATTTAAAGTCTGAACTGTAAATGAGAAACCACATCGTAGCAAATGGAAACACCAAAAGCGTCGAGGCTTAATCCAGATGACCAGGAATTGCCAAGAAAGATTTGCATCAAGTCATGTGCTACCCGGAACAATTCCGCCCTCGTCAATCTCATACACTCACTGGCCAAAAATGCCTTGACTTAGTAGCTGTAATCATCTGCCAAGTAACAACAATGATTGCACAGCCTCGTTGAGTACCATATAACAGAGTATACGCTCCATCTCAGTCTTTTCGCATTGAAACTAATCTTTCAATTCCCGACTAGTATTTACAACCGTATTGGTAGAGTATGGATTTCGCAACCGTCTTCGATGACCCATGGTCCAAGAAACCTATTCCGTTGGGAGATGCTGCAACAGTAAGTTGAGTGCCCATTGTTTCAGAGTCTCTCCCGGCTGATATCGAGACTAGCAACATCTCCAACTTATTGAGATATTCATGAAAATTATCACAAATTTGGGTGACGATAATGGCTACATCAGTGATGAGACGTTGGCATACTCAGAATGGAGATATATTGTCTACGTCCGAATGATCGAGCTACGAGGGTATTCACCGAGTGATATTCCACCACCATGGTATGTAGACACCATATAACATGGGAGCCGATAAGTAACACTGGTAGGGACGTTGCACTTATTATGTACCTGCACATGCTTTCGCCGTCACGTTTTCACCACTACATCTATGACAACCGCTCCACAGTATTGGATGGTATATTTGGCCTTCGTCATCGTCACTTCCCAATGACAAAGTTACTTTCAGGAGAGTGGTATCCAAGGCAAAGCAGGAAACATTGGTCAGAATCCAATGCACCTAATCGTGCCGCTTGTCCAGGTCCAAACCTGCCATACCAACTGTGGTCTTCTCCTCCTTGGGAACCAAAGCGGGCTTCCAAGGTTGTTTCCTCGGTACTTGGTAGAGATGCATCTCAGTCTCCCAGTTCAAAATCCCGATGGACTACACCAACCAATACGAAAGCTCCGGGTAAATCAAAGAACCAGGAGTCTCGTGTCGTGATTATGCATGAATGGCTTCGTTGTCGAACCGCTGTTCCAGAGCAAGGCTTCAAAGTCTGGGGCATTGAGGCATACACTGCTATAAGAACTCAGCGCGTTGAAGAAAGGTGTCGGAATCAGAGTCAGCATGAACAGTTCAACGCAACTTGCGGACTTCGACCATGGCCGGTACTCCAAGATTTACGAGCCGAACTAGAACAGCAGATATCATTCTGGAAGGTTATGGTACATGCGAAAAACACATTACCAGGGTTTGTTGATACTTTGAACGGACACATGAAAGACTACAAGAACTATATGGGTCTAGTTGGTCATGTTTTGTGGACGAAAGGCAAATATGGTCGTTACGAGTCGAAACTTGACCCAAATAATCAGCTCGTGTCTGGGTCAGACTGCCAGCCAACAACAAAACGTGTCGGACCACGATTCACTAGGTTGATTCCTCCGACACTACAGATAGATCTCCTTTGGCACACCCACCGACTCTACCCAGCACATTACTGGATGTTCTGTTGCGAGCAAGCGAATTGGGTAGTGGAACCAGAGCCTACTCTAGGCGCAGGAGCGGGAGATGTATTACTGAAATATACAAAGGAGGAGTGGACACAACGATACTTGGAAGGCACCGTGAGAGGAACGTCAGTTGGTCAATGGTTTACAGAATACATTCCATGCGCGGCCAAGCTTGCTCCTCCAGACGTGGGGCGGACTAACCTGTCAAGTATAGTCAATGGGGTGAACGCAGTGAGGCAACGGAGAGTCATACAGAGGACGGGAAGAAATGATGATGTAAGTGGAGGTGGAGGAGCTGGGTTTAGTGGAGGAGATGGAGGTTGTGGTGGCGATGGTGGTGGTGGAGGAGAATAGCAAGTTGTTATCATTCTTATAACTAAGTACGATGTAGAAAGCAGTGTCCATTACTTATGACATTCTAGCCAGAGTGACAGTTGACCCTTGCATCTCTTCCTCAGCCTCGGTAACTATAACAATCGGTGCATCAATTTCCGCAGTAAAGTTATCTGTTGGATTGCGGAGGAATGATGCGGCTTGGGATATATCAGTTACCAACCCAACAATATTCTGGACTGAGTTCTACTTACCAATGACTGCAACACATGATATCGAGGCTGTAGTTATCCAGACACCTCGAAAGCCAATCCTGTACGCTTCGATAAGACCTTCATGGCCAGCTTCTATAATTTCAGGTGAAATTCCATCGATTAGTTTTATCGCTGTTTCGTTGTTACTGACGAATGCAGAGATAAGTTGAGGCAGTTCTTTCTTTGGGAATCCGAGTGGCAAAATTGCGCCAGCAATTTTAGGACCCAGGTTAGATGAGAAACCGTGATGGAAAACAGCACTGTAAACAGCAAGACCAACAGAACCTCCCAAGCTTCTCAGAGAGATCATGAGACCCGAAGCGATGGCGACCAATTCTTGGGGCGTTGCGAAATGGGCTGCTGTGACGAGCGATGGTAGACACATACCCAATCCAAGCCCCAAAAAGATGGGAAAGGCCCATATCTGACTGTTGGTTGTTTCTTTAGATATGGTTGCCATTAATATATTGAAGACCAAAAAAGAACAAAAAGCGGCGATGGTTGGTACACGCACAGCTTTCGTCTTCGAGCACCATAGACCTGAGAGAATGGCGGATATGCCAAGAGCCGCAAAGGCAACGGAGTAATGTGCGCCAGTTATCAGGCTGTCTTGTGAGAAGAACATACTAACTTGAAACGCGAAGTAATCGTTGGCACAGAAGAATACCATCCCTTCGACGAAGATACAGCCAAGAGCCAATGGAAAGTTTCGGTCCTTGAACAGACGATGGTGAAACATGCCATCTCTCTTCACCATCTTCTCGTAAGCTACTAATCCAACGGCAAAACACAAGCCGATGATAAAAGTAACAGAGACATGTACATCAGTCCAAGAGTACGGATTCTGAATCCATGTGAGGGACATGCAAAAGAGGACAAGGGCGGGTGTCAAGAAGCCATATCCAAGCCAATCCAAGCGACGCAACTTCTCATGGAAGCTAAAAACAAGCTGCAATGCTCTTGGGGGAGGCGAGTATAGTAGTTGTACCGAGACAGTAGCGAGGGCATACAAGCCAGCTACTATATACCAATACACGCGGAACCCAATATGATTCTCATTTCTCGTGACTGCGCCTCCAACCAGCAACCCCATGATTGCTCCCAATGACGCAGCAACATTTACGCTAGACTGTGCCCAGGGGCGATATTTTCTCGCAAAGACCTCCGACACGATCGCATGGAGCAGAGGCTGAGCACCGTAAGATATACCTGTTACGGCAAACCCAGTGATGGCCAAACTTGGGGAATTGGCACCGGCTATGAAGAGAGAACCAATAAAACCACAGGTGGTCAATATGACGAGAAATATCTTGCGACCCCAGAAGTCGGCGGCTTGACTAACGGGAATGCCAAGTATGGCTGTGAAGATTGCGAGGGTTTGCGTGTACCAAACTGAACCGGAGGAGTCGCCTACCGTGGCTGCAATATCCCGTGTTAAAGCTCCTGAGCCAACGACATTGGCCACTTGGGCAAAGTAGATTAGATTGATGGACTGCCAACATGTTAGTAAGTATAGGATATTGGACAGCAGATGTAACTTGCCAGAAGCAAGAGTATACTCTTGAGCGACAGATTGGTATCCTTTGTGGCCTTTGTAATCTCCCTTTTAAGGATGATTGGTATTTTAGAAGCCATTGCAAACAATTGTTTCGTGAGTCGATGTTTGGACAACTTACAATAAGATAGTTTACTCGTTTTTTTATGGCTATTGCTGATAATTTATCTACTCCAACGGGCCTTGCATTAATGTGTTATTTCTAACCCATTGGTAGGGTTAATATTATTCTATTACCACCACTGTCTCGTAGCTCAGCTATGCGCCCGCAATCTGACCTTTTTTTCTATTAAATTTATGATATGCATTGAACTTTATCATTATCACCTTTTGAGATATAAATAAACCTTGTTTCTCAATGCTTGTGTTTATTTTAGCAATAGTAGCAGGCAAAACTGAAACAATAGCTCTGTAACTAGTTGCAGAGCTAAAATGCACACCACTTAGTGGGCGCAATGACGCAGATATCGGATTATTCTAAATGATACGTGGACGATATTAACACAGACAATGCTCGTGACACAGAATTATATCTCTGTACTTCTAGTGGCTTTTGAACATCGCTCACTGGAACCGCCGTCTTTGTATTGTCCCTCGTCTGCTGTCTGGTGGAATCCTCGAGGAGATCGATGCGTTCCTTGTCTGTGTCATTGACTTCTTTGAGCGCCATCATATCATTCTGGTTTTCGCGTAATGACTGGTTGATCTTCCTCTCTACGTCTTTAATTGTTCCTTTGAAGAGATATTCCAGCTCGTCTCTTGTCGGCTCCATCTTGAAGCAGATACATTCTTGTTTGTTGATAATCGATCCTGCTCTTTCGCCCTCTTCATGACCTCATCTAACGATTCAACTATAACGGTGTGGATTCTGCTAAGTTGTCTTGAAGGACACTGCTCACGCTGGACGAGGTAAGAGACAATCCTCTGATGCACTGTCTTTGTGCCTCCCTAGTCCAACATTACAATACTGTTGTTCAATTGGTGAATATAACCGGTCACTTACCGACGAATACATTACGCATCAGCTTATCTCGCCGATTAATCATTATGCAATAGAACAGAGAGATTCATCCAGCATCAAGACTTCAACTTGAGTCCTTGCATATGACAATCGAACCTCGGCAAGGTCTGATCCTTAGTCACTAGCCCAGACTCCAAAAGGGCAAGTGGAAAGAGGCTTTTCTAAAACGAATTCCATACTAGTCTTAGAACTGCAAAGTTGCGGGGTGAGGACCTGATGAAATTCCCCAACTGATCCTGTCAGTCTTCGTATAAATCTGCTCAGTATCTCGTGATACATCCATCCGCTTCACTCCCGCACCACCATCGCCACTCCAAAATGTCCGGACTTTGGGCTCAAGTAGTAACTCAATACGGCCCCTTCAAGGTTGAAATAATTGGATCTCTCGCTATCCAGGTCCTCTTCTGGTGGGTTCCTTCTGCCGGCTTTGTTTTGCTTGATCGACTCGCGCCTTCGTTTGCTGCAAAACACAAGATTCAGCCTGCCCCGAAGCAGCCAACATCATCTGAAATATTTGATGCGGTCCTTATTTCCTTCAGAAATCAACTGATTATAACCGGACTACAAGTTACCCCGGCTATTCTCTCAACCAGATCCTCCGCCTTTCAGATCACACCATCGTTACCATCTACAAAGGATTTTATTCTTCATTTCTTAATCTGTCTGATTGCACGAGAGATTTTATTCTATTACGCTCATCGACTTCTCCATTTACCTTACCTATATCGCCGCATCCACAAAATTCATCACAAGTTCACTGCACCCGTATCGTTCGCCTCACAGTATGCCCATCCCATTGAGCACATTGTAGCAAACACAATTCCCATTGTCCTGCCGCCTATACTATTACAGACTCATATCCTGATAATGTGGGCCTTTGTTTCATGGCAACTCATCGAGACAGCCACTGTCCATAGTGGCTATGATTTCTTCGGGAGCGTGGCATATCGTCATGATCGACATCATGAGAGGTTCAATGTTCATTTTGGAGGCATGCCGTGGTTGGACCGGTTGCACGGTACTGATGAAATTGAAGGGTTGGTGAAGAAACATAATTGATAATCTGCTGAACTCTACCAACCACCTATTGAAAGAAGACACCTGGCCAGACTCATATTCAAGACACGTAATAAAAAGCATAATTGAGAAGTTGAGTTTAAGGAAAATCATAAAGTCCACAGTCTGGACATTAGAGGATACTCTAGATCATTCAATCTAAAATGTTAGTTATGCAAAAAGCTTGTATGTTAAGCTTTATGAGTCATACCATCACTTGATTATCTATAAATATCTTCAAACATCTGCAGCCATCGGTTTCCATTATCTCCTCCTAACATTCGTATTTCACAAAACATCATGGATACTTCACAGGCGTCACTCTGTGAATACGGTGTGCGCACATTTTGGGAAATTATACAAGGCTATCACGGATTTTCAGCCTACTGTCCTTATCTCATAACATGTTATGATTACTCAGAAGATCCGACTGTCCCAGACTTTAGAGTGGGTTCCGACCACTCTAAAGAAGCTGACATCTGCGAATACGACTCGAAGTATCTCAAGACAATTTCACCTCCATGGAACATGTTGCCGGTCGAAATGCAGCACTTGATCCGCAAAGAACTACGGTTGATATTTTTTGAAAACACAGCCGCGGAAATACGACGCTTGTATGAATACAATGTCGTATGGAGATCTTTTTGTGACATAGACCTGCCGCCTGTCAAGCTTCCCCCACTTGTCAATATCAAGCCAGAAAAGATCATACACTTTTTAAATAAGGAGGTGATGTTATATATCGACGCAGATGAGATTGGGTACGATGGCTACAAAAAGGTTGGCACATTCATGTTTCGTGAATGGCTTCGTCTTCACGAAGGACGTCCTACATTTCAGAGAGAGAGCTTTGTCGCCGCGCCCATGAATCTCGATCAGAGTTTCAAGTCACTTCAAAAGCTTTCGAAATTCCACATCGATCTCTATCATACTATACTTTCACATCTTGATGATCATGTGGACTTTTATCCGAAAAATCAGAAATCCGACACCATACCGCCACCTCATTTCCAGCCTATACCCAGCAGGCGAATTCAGCCGCTTCACGACCACGGTTACACGATACGTCCTCTTTTTCGTGCGCTATACATGATAGTTGACGATCAGGCTATGGCGGAGATCCCTCCTTTATGTCGTCCAGCACGGCATTGGGAGAGTGTAACTTACCGCCCTCAAAAGGAGGAGTATCACAACCACGTAATGTCTCATTGTACCGTGTTACTGGTTAGAACAGGCTACGAGTCTCATCTTTGCTATCCAATTAGCTTCTTACCTCTCTTTGAGGCTGGCTTGGCTCTTGACGTCGGCCCACCATACTACGAGGACAAACTGGAGCCGACTGTTGTACGGGTGAAGTTGGATGTCGCCATTCGCTTTATCCATGACCTTCTAAACAGGGAAGAAGAATCTAGTACAGACTACAAGTATGCAGCTGATAGAGCGAAACAAGAACAAGAAGAGTGGTGTCAGTCCTGGGTTGGCAAAGTTATCTGCCATTCACAGGAGGTCGGAATGGATGCTGGCTATTATTCTTGGTTGGCGGTACGACGGGCACTGGCCAGGATGAATAATGAAGCTTTTGACATAGACCAGGTCTATCCATATCATGAGCTTCTACGTTTTTGGTGCTTCTGAGGATTTCTTTTTGCTCTCAATTTGGTTGGAGTTACAAGTCGAACGCATTTCTAAATAGCTCATTAATTGGAAAGACAGGAGACAAGTATATCGTGCTTATAAAAATACTTGACACTTCCATGAATAGCTCCAATAGATTAGGTATTAACAAGTGTGGTTCATCTGTAGAATAAGATGACCCATCGACCTTGTCGGGTGGGTTACATAAACACTGTTACTTATTTAGTGACTGATATAAATATTGGATCACTCTTAGTGTATGTATCACATAAGAGTGAACTAATGATTTCGTCTATAATGCTTTAGGTCCCCTTTTTTTATAGCAACCCGCCTGCCTTGTATAGGGTAAGATAATGCTGAAAGGATCACTCTTGCTCTTCAGAGGAAGGGTCTGTGCCATATAACTAACTATCAGTGGAGATTACGTGTAGAAACGCGTCACTCCAAATTTTCTTGAACGCGATATAACGCCATGGATCCAGGGAAACTGTCACCTAATCCATTAAGATTGAGTGACCTTGCAAGACGGTAGTTCAAAACTGGCGATCCCTTTGTCAGGCCATTCCTCTTTACACATTTCGGTACCCTGTCCAATTATTCATTGAGACATGATAAAACGTAATAGTATTGACTTTGCTCATTAAGTATTCACTCCAAAGCGGACCGGAAGATAAAACTCAGGCAACCCCAGAGTTACCGTCTCAGTTATTTCACATTGACACGCCGGCGTTGCCCAAATCATGCGCCCAACAATTTTACCATTCTTGACAAGAATTCCTACTCCATTTTCAAGGGAGACTCGATATTTCAGTCCAGGAAATCGGTATGCT
Source organism: Fusarium meridionale (assembly GCA_032355295.1). Taxonomy (NCBI): domain Eukaryota; kingdom Fungi; phylum Ascomycota; class Sordariomycetes; order Hypocreales; family Nectriaceae; genus Fusarium; species Fusarium meridionale. Next base: position 11,758,018 of record CP126884.1, on the reverse strand, counting down.
TTTGCATATTGCAATTCAGTCGCCAAAACGAAGCTTCCAACTTTATGTGCAAATGTTCGAAGGCATCCAGAGCAAGTGATGCCCACGACATAATCGTATGGTGAGCAGTGTATGGTCCCAAAGAAGGCGTTATTAGCTGCTAGAATTGATTGGCTATGACCTGGCCGAACATTCGATAGTTGCAAGATATTTGCAAGCCATTCAATGTTGTTTTCGTCTTCGATAGGCCAACGTGGTAGGTGTGACCTGTTGTAAATCCCATTTAGAACTTCTTGGAGATGATTCAGTTGACACTTGTCCTCTAAATCTGCTAGGGACGTCGTCGCTACTGATCCGTATATTCTCTCCAAAGCCAAAAGAAAGTCCTTGATGTCGGGACCATCGAATTCAAGGGCTAGTTTTGCGCCATATGAAAAGCTTCTTGAAAGAAATGGCTGTTCTTCAGCAAAGGCGCGCCGAATCACTGATACAGTGCCTATCGTTTGGAGTTTCATAGAAACAAGCTGATCGTTATCGTTGAAGTGGATTTCGTGTCCGATGGATAGAGGATGAGTCTCGTCTTGTAATGACCAGGTGAATACATCTTCATATCCAAACTCGGACCAATGGCGAGGACCTCTCCTCTCAATAGCTCCCATGGCAGGTGTTATCAACAAGGGAGACATGTCTCTTGCTTTCAAACAGTTCCACGCAATCTTGTAATACTCCGCCTTGAAGTTGGAGCTGGGCAAGATTGTAGATTGTGTTGGTACTATGCCTGACAGTGCATGCAGAAAATCGATCCGGTCTCGGCAGCCCCTCTTGCAAAGAAGAACTGTCCCAAAGGCAAAGTTGAATCTCTTGAGTCTCTTGGCAATTCTCAAAGCCCCTAAGCTCCAAGGTACCTGATTCTTGCCCATGTTCATCTTTTGCTCTAGAAACTGCACCACTTTGTAGTGCCTTGCCTCCTCATTCCAAACGCTGTGCAGTCGTGATAGAAACCCAGGGTCATCTAGATCTGCGAGATATGTGTATTCACCCACCATCATCCGAACTCTACCACTTCTAATAAACTCCATAGCAGTCCAGACACGCTTGAAGTATGTAGAGTTGCAGATTGAAACGACGGAGCGGACTCGTTCTTCAGACCTGTTGTTTTGATAGAGGCATTCTACCACGGCTGGGGGTACATCCTTCAAGTACAGTATGGTAGTGTCGGCGGTATTGTAAAGATTATGCATAATTTGGAGGATGTTGTCTCGCAGAGCAGTGGACCACTGCGGTACGCTTAAGTAGTCCAACCAAAGCTCCACGTCGACATGGCCAGCGCCTTTTAAAGAATCACATATCTTGACTGAGATCTCCAAAGCACGTTTGGTTGCTTCTCCGGCATCCCTGTCTATGTTTTGCTGCTGCTGGACCTTCGAAATGATAGGATCCCATACATGCGAAACAGCCACAAATGGCGTCTTATGGCTGCGGATGCAGTCCATGTGGCGATCGAAGAAGACGATATCTCCCCGAGACGTGGGAACTATGATACTGTATCCAGGATCGTGAGGGCCGCATGGCTCAATACGGAATGTACGGATCAAGGCGCCAAACGTGAAAGACTTTCCGCAGAGAAGGCATTCCAAGTCCTTTGGCGCAGGCTCGTGCCAAAGCGTTTGAAGCAGTTCTTTAGCTTTCTGTTCGTCCATGAATGCCAATTGATCAAGTTGAGAGCTTGAACTTATTATATCAAAGGACAAAATGAGGGGTTTCAATTTTATATCACGGTAGAAAGCGGGGGTTTTATGTTACACAACAGTACCAATAAGCTTAGTAAAGAGTAAGACAATATGCTTATGCGTAGGCTATAGAGGGAAAAATCTTTATTGACTGTTAAAGATTAGGGCCGTTGTCTCGTCAATTATGTAGTTAGATACTGTGTCATGGAGCACTAGACTCCCGCTTGTTAGTGAGAGCGTGTCGTAGACGTGACGTTTGATGAAGATAGTTCATCGACCAGGCAGATAATAATGCAGATTAACTTTTATACAATGTATCTCCTCGATAAAATCTTATTGACACAGTCAGTCTCATTATTCATAGAAATTTAGTATATTTTACTCAATAGGAGCATTAGCTAAAGTATCATCCGCCGTAGAAGGAAGGAGGCCTTGGTCAACAACGATCTGGATGAAAGTCTTTGCCCAATCTTGGCAGTTCTCGCCCTTGAGTTTGAGTTAGAATAGGGAACGTCATTTGGAGAGACAATGCTTACTGAGAAAGGGTCAAGAGGATGGGGAGCAGTTCCAGCCCCTGGGAGAGACATAGTCAACTGCTCAAGGTGACCAAGATGCGAGTCATCGATCTGACCCAGGCTGAAGGTTGTGTATTTCCGGAATGTGTTTTTCAGATCGTAATTGCGTTTAATTTCAGGCTGGTAACCGTGAAAGCCAGAACCGACTGCCTGGAAAACAGTTCCTTTCGACAAGTCAGACCTCCCCATGAAGATGCTCCAGTGGCCAGGGACACGCTTTCTGGCGGTGGACTGATTGTACACCACTAAGCAAACGTGCAAGAGCATTGTGGAGGATCTGAAATGATAGGAACTGTATGATATGTGAGAGGGTTGAAGACTGAGATGATCTGGGTCTGTAAGAACTTCTAGTCGTAGGGGAAATTGTGCATGGAGAGGAAAGATCGTATAGAGTCTCACAGAAGAAACGGGAGTTCCAGAGGGCAAATTGGGTAATGGTTCAGAGAAAGAGGTGAGACAGAGATGTGAAACAGAATAAAACAATGTAGCCAGCATTCTCATAGTTGGTCATTAAACAGTAGAACTATTTTCTCTGTAAGAACGATACACAGTTGAGACTAGTGGGCGCTTCGTGAAACATTAACCCTTCTTGAAATAAGCCTTATCCTTGTTGATTGCCCATATTACCCCTTAAGGCGGGTTATGTTGTTGGTGACAGTCAAATGTTGTTGGTGATATCTTCTAAAGTTCCTCATGGAGCTTAGTGGCCAGTCGACCCAACCCTTGTAGCGCTGTTCATTGCGGTTACGCGACCCCATGAATGGCTGCTACTACCACACTGATCCACTTTGGACACGAATGAGAGCATTCAGTTTAAACGAGTATGTCTGGGAATGGTTTGTGGTCAAGGTGCAAGAGCTAGTTACCCACCAATGAAGTGGATTAAAATGAACTATACTTTCATTTCATCAAGGTGCATATGAGTTAACATAAGAGTAAAATGCTTCGGCACAATCCGGATCTGGCTCCTTCAACACCTTGGGCAAATATTCAGTCTGCCATTCTGAACCGAGTTTTGTGGTCATCTCAACCTTGAAAAACTCCCAGTAGGCTGGATACCAACCGGACTGTTCCCAGTCAATAATGGCCATGACACAGCAAGGCGAATCTTTAGACACCATGATATTGACAGGGTTAAGATCGGCGTGGGTAAAATGGATAGCGCAATCATCCGGCAACAGATCTCGATATGGATCCAATACATTGGCAAGGTCAATATCAGGTTGTCTTACCTTAGCTGGCCACTTGAACATGTTGGACATACAACCGTGAAGTTCAGTGATCGAAGAGAAAGGACCAACAGGGGGAAAGTTTGTACCAGTAAAGATCATATCTTCCAGTGGCCCACGGTTAATGCTACCTTGTCGGCGGTTAGTCTCATAGGATCGTCGAGTATAAACGGGGGTTCCTACCGATGAATTCATTGCCAGGTGCTTGTCGAAGATGAGTTATCTTGTTGACCATTGTTTTGAGCTCCTTACAGACACCCTCCTTCTCTGTGACAGTCATACTGTCCCAACGGTCCTTTAAGGTGATTCCTTCAATATGCTCCATATAAAGGAATGTGATACCATTCTCCTGTGTCCAGCCATAAACTTCTGGAACAGGAACTTCAGGTAAAAAACGACGAACGGCCCAAAGACACTGTCCTTCTGAGATGATGGCGGTGGAGTTATCGCTATGTTTGACGACAAGCCCAAGTTCCTCAAACACGGCTGGTATGCGCAGTTTCATGTTCTCAACTCGTGGGTGCTGAATAAAATTAGGCCGAGCTAATACGTCAGAAGGTGTCGGGAGTGTATTCCTTTCGGAACCCCGCTTGAAGAATGAGGAGTCGTAAAATGTAACAGAAGAGCCCTGGGGAAGTTTATCGGGTGAGATAAAGGACGACATGACGGCGAGAGCAGATATCTGTATCAGCTGAAGTGTCAGTAGTATCTCTAGTGGTATGTAACAGTGCAACTAAGTTTAAAATAAACGAGATTTGTAGATGCGGGGATCAACTTGCAGAATTAAGCTGGAAAAACTTCGGTATTTATGAGATTGAATAAAATCAAGGGAAAAGGGCACTGGAATAATCGAATGCACATCGGGATAAATTTATAGTTGTACGCGATAATAGAAGGTCAATACTGACTTCATCCCTCATTGTGTCTTAAAATTTACGTAGATTCTACCTTCCCAGCCAGCAAGCTTCGTCTTCTGAACGTCTGTGCATCTGTCCGTTGTGCTTGAAAGCACTTTGGCCTCACTTGATGAACACTTGAGATAAGTGTAGACATCGGGACAGGGACGTTCTTCTTGGCTCATATTTAGCACAACCAAGACTTTTCTCTTCTGTCCCTGCCCACCCTTGACTGGAAGAACACTTTCTTTGAGATAAACGAATAGAAACTCATCTTCCGGATCCACGAGTCTGAATGAGCCAAAGACAAAAATATCTTGGTATCGCTTGCGCAATCGCAGCATCTCTTTATAAAAGCTCAAGATAGAATCAGGATCCTTCAGTTGTCTTGCAACGTTGATGTCGCGGTACTCATCATGAACCTTCATCCACGGTTTGGCCTGTGCGCTCGTAAACCCTGCATTTGGGGAATCATCCCACTGGAATGGAATCCGCGAATGGTCACGCGCCATGATCTGGAGTCCGTGCATCGTGTCCTTGACTCTCTTCTCATTACCAGATTCCACAGCCTCGGCAAAAAAGTTACTGCTTTCAATGTCCTTGTACTCTTCGATTCCCCAGGAGCGTGGCATGTTGGTCATGCCTATCTCTTGACCTTGGTAGAGAAACAATGTACCTGTGAGAGTCGCTTGCCACATCGCTATGGTCTTTGCAGATTTCAGCCACCATTCCGATGATGAAGTATCGCCGAAACGATCGACTGCTCTTCCGTTGTCGTGGTTCTCGCAGAATACCGTTGTCCAAGCGTCTGTTCCCTCGATGAAGCTCTGCCACCTTTCCACAAACGACTTGAGCTTGGACAACGGGAAATCTTGATAGATATATTTGTCTCCAAAACCGTTACCGTTGCCGAGTCTGATCATAGAGAATTCGAAGACCATGTCCAATTCTTTCGCTGCCGCAGATACATAAGGTATGACCTGCGATGGATGAGGTGTATTGGAAAGCTCGCCCACAGACACAGCATTGTACGGTCTGAGTACCTTCTCGTTCATTTCATGGATGAATTCATGAATCCTTGGTCCGTTGCACCACATCTCAGGTGCCGGTTGATGGGGCGACGAGGAATCCGTCACAGGCGCATCGACAAAGTCCTTCCTCTTGGAATACTTGTTGACTGTGTCAATTCGGAACCCGTCAACGCCGCGATCAAGCCAAAAACGCATTGTGTTGTCATAAATCGCTTCACGGCACTCTTCATTATCCCAGTTCAGATCCGGTTGGTCTGGGGCGTACAGATGAAGGTAATATTCTTGCGTATGCTCATCCCATGTCCACGTAGAGCATGCAAAGTACCCCCTCCAATTTGTGGGAGGCTGGCGCACACCATTTGTATCATAGCGTGCAGGTTGCCAGATGTACCAGTCTCTTTTCGGGTTATCCTTTGAGGATCTTGACTCTTTGAACCACTCATGTTCAACAGATGTGTGATTCACGACAAGGTCGAGTATGATCTTGAGCCCCCTTGCATGACATTGGGCAATAAGAGTGTCGACATCTTCAACACTTCCGTATGGTTCGTAAATCTTCTGATAATCTGACACGTCATATCCCATGTCCTTTTGGGGACTTTCGAAAATGGGAGAGACCCAGACGACGTCAATACCCAGATCGCTCAAATAGTCCAGTTTGGAGATGAGACCAGGCAGGTCCCCCCAACCGTCGCTGTTGGAGTCTTTGAAGCTGGCTGGGTAGACTTGATAAAAAGACGCGGCTTTCCACCAGGGATGAGTACCGGCATATTGATAATGTTCATCCCAAGATATGGAACCCATGGTGTTGAGGATTGTGATAGTATAGTCAATCAAGAGAGATGACAAGAAAGGAGTGTTGATAAATGCGACAAAGAGAGATGAAGATGAGAAAATGGACGAGGGGAAACGAGCGGTTTATCAATCTCATGAAACCCGATGCAAGAGAATGTGGAGATAAGTCAGATTAGAGCCGCATACATCGGACTGTCCGCAGGGTTGTGATTTTAGGTAAAGATCGGCCGAGGCTGTTTGTATTGTCATACGACGCCTTCACGCCATGTTCAGTGTCTTGGTCTAAAATTGTGGCTGATTCTTAGAGGCGGAGACTCCGTCTCTGCAATGAAAGCGTCGGAGTCATTCCGCTTTTAGCGTTCTTTCCAACACTGTCCAATAATTGTGCTGGACTATTGATGGAGTCTCCGTACCACTAACGGAGTCTCCTGTCATTAGGAACCAGCTCAACTTGAGTGTCCAATCTTCTTCTCCTTAGATCTTCTCCCCACACTGCACAGTCTGTCATCCCCAGGTTTTTGTTCCTTTTCCCCACGGGCTTTACCGAGTGACCAACGGCCCTTGCTCTGTTTCTGGGGGATATGCGCGGAACCCGTTTACCCTCGAGTTCTGACAGACAGCATCGGTTGTTCAAGTATATAAGGACCGGGTTCTCTCTCGTTTTTTTTTGTATTGGATTTTAGCAATAAAGATTTTCTCCTTTGTTCTTTCACCCATTCGCAATGGCCTCCCCCAAACCCTTTCCAGAAAAACAACCCAATGCGCAGCATGATGAGGCTGTCACCCCCGAAACACTTGCCTCGGAAGCCAAGGTCGCTGCTGAAGCTGAACACTACATGACTCTATGGGAAGCTGTAAAAACTTACCCAAAAGCTATTGGCTGGTCCGTTCTGTTGTCTACCACTCTTATCATGGAGGGCTACGACCTTGCTTTGCTAGGTAATCTGTACGCTTCCCCTGTATTCAACGAGAAGTTTGGCACGTATGATGCCAAAAAAGAGAAGTTCGCTGTTTCAGCTGCTTGGCAATCTGGATTGTCAAACGGTGCCCGTGCTGGAGAGATTATTGGTCTGATCCTTGCGGGATGGGCATCTGACCGATATGGATACAAGATGACAACTGTTGGAGCGCTTGTTCTGATGATTGCATTTGTTTTTGTTTTATTCTTCGCCCCAAACATCAAGATTCTTGTTCTGGGAGAGATTCTCTGTGGTATGTATCTATCTGTTGACTACAAGTACACATTTGCTGATCTGACAGGTATTCCATGGGGCGCGTTCCAGAGCGTGACACCCGCCTATGCGTCCGAAGTAGCACCGGTCGTGCTCCGGCCGTACCTAACAACATTCATCAATATGTGTTGGGTCATCGGGCAATTCTTTGCTGCTGCCGTTAACAAGGGCTCTGTCGGACGAGGGGATGAGTGGGCCTTTCGTATCCCGTTTGGTGTGCAATGGGTATGGCCTGTTCCAATCCTTGCAGGTGTCATTTTTGCTCCCGAGTAAGTCATCAGATCATCCAACCTTTGTTGAAACCCAACTGACGGCGTTCAAGGTCACCATGGTGGCATGTCCGCAAAGGCAATCGTACCGCTGCAAAGAAGTCTCTTCTCCGACTCACATCCCCCCAACAACCTAATTTCAACGCCGATGAAACAATTGCCATGATTGAGCACACAAACGAGATGGAAAAGAACTTGAAGGAGGGTACCAGCTACCGGGACTGCTTCAAAGGCGTTGATCTCCGACGCACAGAGATCGTGATTGGTATCTGGCTCGTCCAGACTCTTGGCGGTCAAAATCTCATGGGATATTTCTCATATTTCTTGACTCAAGCTGGTATGGATGCTAGCAACTCGTTCTCACTCTCCATGGCACAGTACGCACTTGGCATGGTCGGCACATTTGGTTCTTGGTTCTTGATGGCCAGGGTTGGTCGAAGGACGATTCACTTCACTGGCCTATGCACCCAACTTGTTATCCTCATCATTGTTGGGTCGCTGTCCTTTGCCAACAACAACGGTTCAGTCTGGGCAATCGGTGCAATGCTCATTGTCTTTACATTTGTGTACGACTTCACCGTTGGACCGGTCACGTATTCATTGATCTCCGAGCTATCCTCGACCCGTCTCAAGGCAAAGACAATTGTGATGGCTCGCGCTGCTTACAACGCTAGTAACATATTTGTCAACGTCATGACCAATTACCAGTTGTCGTCGAGTGCGTGGAATTGGGGCGCTCGTACGGCTTATTTCTGGGCTGGAACCTGTCTACTCTCCGCCATCTGGGTATATTTCAGGCTCCCTGAACCCAGAAACAGGACATATGCAGAGTTGGATGTGCTATTCGAGAAACGCGTGTCGGCCAGGAAATTTGCGCAGACAGATGTTGACCCTTATTCCCATACGGTTGTTTCTGACAAGAAGCCGACAGCTGAGAAAGAGATTCAGTAGATGATTGAAGTAGTCATCTGGAGGAGCATGTGGCGAGTGTACATATTTATAGTATATTTGATGTAATATTATTGTAGATTTACTCTTGGTAGCGGGGGACTGTTCTCAGGCACAGTTGATTCAGGACTGGGCAGCGCCTGTTGAATGTGCTTTTCCAGAAGAGGATCATACGTGCTTGTACCACCTGGTAGCTTAGTGATGAGGTTCCGAATATACAACAAGTCATCTTCAGGTGCTGTCCCCATTGCCAAACCTTGTGGACTTGAAGGCGCCACAGGCACGCGAGCAAGAACGTCTACTACTGCTGAGACGATATCGTACAGCTTCTCTGTGACGCCTATTCCATGGATACTAATACTGTCGATGGAGAGATCTCTTGTTGAGAGGGTCAAGTCTTTGGCAATTACTAGAGGATATTGATATGTGAGACTGTACTGCTGCGCGTTTTCGCTAAGATGGCCGAGTCGAAGACGTAGCTTCCATACAGTCATACGTAGCCAGAGCTGTGTTATCCGCAAGTTTGCTTTTTGTGTCTCATGGAGTAGTGCGTCTGGCTTGATTGCTGTATTGACAGCAGTCTCAACGAGATCGAGTGACGAAAGTGGTGGCGTGATTGCGAAACGTTCCTGGTTGAGAAGGGCAACAAAGGATGTGTCAATTGGTCTGAAGAGGGCTGAGAGACTCCAAAATCCAGATAATGAAGGGTCATTCACGTCAATCTCTGGCGCTTCATCTGTTATCTGTAACGTAATTGGACGACGATATCGGATGGCGTGGGATCGTTCAGATATCACGAGCACCCAGAATAGACGATGTGCCAGCGCTTTAGAAGTGTGATCCATGTCATCGAGTCTCAGTAAACAGAACAGAGTCGTTGCCTCGCGCAGAAATAAGAATGTCTGGCTATGATGCGACAACCTCGCCTGACACGCGTACAGGAAAAAGGCCACGAGGCATTGATTCAAGCGCGGTCTCATAGTTCTTGGAGTTGATTGATGAATAGCAACAGTCTGGTCAACAATCATGGATCCATATGTCGCGTTATTTTGGGCGATGAGACCCTGCGATAGAAGATTCTCTGGTTCTTCAGACTGGAGCAAGACCTGTGCACACATTGCCACAAGAACAGTGTATGCTTCCAACCTCTCCTCCGGTGAAGTTGGAGAGGTTGATCGGAGCTGGCCAACATAGTCGCGCGTGAGAATGGGTATAGTAGGGTACAGTCTTGCAAAGAAGCGCTCGACGCAGTGGTCCAGTACCTGACTGGGAACGAGGTCAGTCAGTCTGGAGAGGGCATCCGCAGGGCCATTGTGTGTGTTTGGGAATGATTGGTAAGGATACGGGTACGCGTGGATAGGCTGAAGAATGGTGGGAGAACCAGACTGTCCAATACATCGATCTGCAAGACCTGCATCCACACATCTCCTGCAGGGGCGATATTCGTTGCAGCCTCTGCGTAGGGTTTTGCAGCGTTGACAAGCCCTCGGTACCTGCGACCTCTTGGCGGGTGGATTCGGAATATCGTCGGCCATTACATTGAGAATGTACGGGTGTGGACGGGATAGACTAGACAGACAAGTAAGAGATAGGAAAGATAGCAGATGCTGTTGGTTATCCAAGATTGCGATAATCGCGCACACGCGTGGGACTGAAAAAAGAAGTGGAGTTGAGCATTGGCCAGATAAGGAACCCGTTTCCTTCGGATGAGGTAACGAAAAGATAATGGAAACAGAGAGTGGAAGTCCTCCACAGAACAGAACCCAACGAGTCAAGACTAGGTTTTTTTTCCAGTGAGGAGGCTGGTAAGACTTGGCTTTTGCTTGGCTCGTAGCATTCTTCATATTGACAATCTGTACCCCGCTTCATGAATAAAGGAGAGCTAGTACTAAACGAGCGACTCCAGATTCTGACAATGACAGCTTCAATTTGGAGCAACAGAACACTCGCAAACTTTCGGTGAGGCTAATTGAATTCACCCTCTCATGCAAGGCAAGCATGAGTCAAGGAAACAATAGAAACCTGCTCGAACCATTCCATATCCTTGTGCGATCAGCGTGCTTGACAAGGTCTCACGGTACGTAATTAGTGTGCGACCCGAGCTTACTATCCACGCTACGCTTCCGATTTGGCGGTGCATTACTCTAAATCAACCTTGTTCATATGTCTTGGCTTCCAGGCTGTGTTGGTCTGTACCATGGTCCTGGACCTCTGCTGGATAATGATGTGGTAACACTGTGGATTATACGCATATCCTCGGATCGGTGATAAGCATCCAGCTATAGTCTTGGCCAAGACATCGCCAGTATAAAACATGTCTGCGATCGCAGATGAGGAGCATTCCTTTCCTTCTCGTTCTTTACCTCCCTCCTCCTCTATCTCTTCTCTCTCCAAGTGTTGTGCCCTCTTGTGTTAGCCCACCATGTCGCCCTCTTTCCACTCCCTACTTGCTATTGCAACCCTTGCAGGCTCAGCTGCCCTTGCATCCCCGATCCCGGAGCCAGAAACACCGCAACTTATCCCACGGGCTGTTGGTGACTTTGAGTGCTTCAACGCTAGTCTTCCCAACATCACCATCTTCGCGACCGGTGGTACCATCGCCGGTTCTGCTGGTTCTGCCGATCAGACTACGGGTTACCAGGCTGGTGCATTGGGCATCCAAGCGTTGATCGACGCTGTCCCGCAACTCTGCAACGTCTCCAACGTCAGGGGTGTGCAGATCGCCAACGTTGATAGTGGCGATGTAAACTCTACTATCCTGACCACTTTGGCGCATCGCATCCAGACTGATCTTGACAACCCTCACATCCAAGGTGTTGTCGTCACTCATGGCACGGACACTCTCGAGGAGTCTTCATTTTTCCTCGATCTCACTGTCCAAAGCGAAAAGCCTGTTGTTATGGTTGGATCCATGCGTCCTGCTACTGCCATCAGCGCTGATGGTCCCATCAACCTCTTGTCTGCTGTTCGATTGGCAGGTAGCAAGAGTGCCAAGGGTCGCGGTACAATGATTGTACTAAACGACAAGATCGCTTCTGCACGCTACACCGTTAAATCTCACGCCAATGCTGTCCAGACTTTCATTGCTGAAGACCAAGGTTACCTCGGTGCCTTTGAAAACATCCAGCCTGTCTTCTGGTACCCTGCTAGTCGACCACTCGGTCATCACTATTTCAATATCAGTGCCAGCTCACCTAAGAAGGCTCTTCCCCAGGTCGATGTTTTGTACGGCCACCAAGAAGCGGACCCCGAGCTTTTCCAAGCTGCTATCGATAGCGGTGCCGAGGGCATTGTTCTCGCTGGTCTTGGCGCTGGAGGCTGGCCTGACGAAGCTGCTGATGAGATCAAGAAGGTCTTGAACGAGACTGACATTCCTGTTGTTGTAAGCCGTCGCACTGCTTGGGGATACGTTGGAGAGCGACCTTTCGGTATCGGTGCTGGGTACTTGAACCCTTCCAAGGCCAGAATCCAACTGCAGCTTGCGCTCGAGAAGAAGCTTTCTATCGAGGAGATCCAGGACATATTCGAGTATGTTTGATTGGAAAAGGATTTTGAAATGAATCAATGATATATGACTAAACTTGAAATTAAATACAATTACATTTGGATAAATGCGAACTGAAAATAGTGATTTGCTAGAATAACTAGCAGCGTGGTAATAAAACAACTCGAGGAACTGCGAAGTCTTGCGTTCACACATGCCCATAACCAGTGGATAAAATGAGATATCAAGTTCAACGAGTAAAATTACCCATCGTAAGATCATACAGTAAAAAGTTTCAATTTACTCGCGAAATTTGTCTTTCGTATCCCGTACACCTCAAACGACCAACTTCTCTGATACCCTACACATTGAAGGTCCAAGCGAGTTTATGCCAAAATGGGACAAGCGGTCAATTGATCCGGCGTGTCACGTGCTGACTGTATTACATGTCTCATGTCACCCATAGAACAACACATTCACCCTCTCACAAAAGCTTATCGACATGTCATCACAGTCCGTAGAACGTAGGACTATAAATATTCCATCAACTAGAGACCAACCAGCGATAGTGCCATGTTACGATCTCGAAGATCGCACCCGTTCTGCCCTTCAAAGTCTACAAAAAGGCGATTTATTGCAACTTGTCAGACACTAGTTTCCAACACTCACCTCCACGCTAACTATAATCGTAGGCCGTAGATCATGGGGAGGAGTTGTTTCAATTCGTGAGTGTCGATAGAGACGTCACACCGGAGTCACTGAGCCATCATCTCAACTCTGCCGACCCTAAGAATGTGGCTTTATATCGGTGCCCCATATCTAAAAATACTGTTTTAATCTGGACCCGGTGCCCGACAGCAAATTCTGCCAAGCGAATGCGTGTCCAAAATCGAGTTAGAAGAGATCTTACTTGGTACGCTGGGGAAGAGGGCATCCAAAATATTGTCACTGTAGGTGATGAACTTTCGTGTGTTCAAGAAGATTGTCTAAGTCTATACAGTTGTCCATGCGATCAAAGGAAGATGTGACTGTTTCCAAATTGAGAGACGCTTGTGGGATAAGTTGAGAGATAAAAGATCAATAAAAAGCTATTGAATGAATATGTGATACGCATAAATGCTCAGTGGATATCAAGTATAGTTCTGCCATGTCTATTCTTAGACAACCTGAACAGTATACATACCATCTTGATCTTTGCTCCTGTAGAATCCTTCGTCTATCCCCAAATCGCTCCATATTTCTTCCCTCAATCTGGTCCTGGATTTGAATATTGCCGTATGATCAAGCCAGTCCCTATGCATTCGACTCACTCCAATCTCAAAAATTCCAACCCTGATAAATGTTCCTCGTCCTCGTCCTTCATCTGTACAGGGTATTAGTAGCAGCCCGCAATCGGACGGTACCGTGACCACCCCATCCGATTTAACATCTGCTTCTGCAATCTTCAGAGCGAATACTCGCGTGTTCTTTGGCAGTTCTCTATCCAACAAAATGATACACGGGTGGTCTGCTTTCAGACCCTTTCTCATAAAGACAAGCATTGGTTTGAAGTTGATCGGCTTGATGGTAGTCCATCGTTGTGACATTGAACCCTGGCGCCACCACCACCAGTGCAATGGCCCTAGAAAATTGCGTGAAGCCTGTCGAAATCGTACCTCTGTCAAAGGACCACGTAGGACCAAGGAAGTGAAGGGGGGGTTTGTCAGAGTGTTCGACTTCGCCTCCTCCGGTATGACAGTATTGACAACTTGCGCAACTAACTTAGGTTCGGTCTGAGCGCGAAAGAAAAAGAAAAACTCCACTGGTGCATTGATAGAGGCCCAAGACCAGCTCGGTGCGACTTGAATACTTGGTGGCGTATCTTCAGGCCAGCTTATTTGCCAAAGTAACAATGGCAGAAGGTTTTCCTGGCCCCAAACACCATTGAGATAATGTTTCCTTGGAACGATAGATGTCATCTGCTCTGCTACACCGTCAACGGCGATAAGTCTGTCAGTTTCATTTGAAAGTTTCCCAGCGCTATATTGTGCCACAACAGAAGCCCAGACGTAGAGGAACATCTCTTGATCTGTTGCAGGTCTGTACTGGTCCAACTGCTTCGTAAGAAGATCAGTATAAATGTGTTTGAACCGATAATCTCCTGCAGCCTGCACACCGGGAGGCAGCCTATCAGAAGCATTGATCTCTTTATATCTATACTTCAAATCCCACGGGCCCCCTTCGGGGTAGAGTTCTGATGCATAGAGCTCGCCACATTCCCAGTATAGCATATCGTGGGCAAAGTAGACAGTTCCACGCGATAAAAGACGTTCCTGGAAAACCCACGCGCGTTTCAAGAGAGGTGATTTAGCGACAGCCTTAAGCCATGGATCGGTAGGCACTATTAAAAACTCCCCATCGAGTTCAACAGAAGGCCATGCGATATTTACTTGAGTACCGTTTACACCTGTGGGGTCTCGGTCTCGAAATAGCCCTTCATGTGAGTCTGACGAGGCTGCCGCTGCGAGAGTGATTGTGGAATATGTGTAGACTTTTGCCATTGTAGTTGACTGTGATACCCAGTCTTCTAAATCTTGTTGAATAATGCAGAGAGCGTCTATCCAGATATACTCTAGACCAAGGCGATTTGTGGCAGTGATGGCATCGCGAAATGTCAAGGGAAGGTCGTGTACTGACATTCCACTAGTTGTCATGGTATCGAAATTGGATCTGAGAAGCTTTGTGAGGGGCTTTTTGCCCCAGCAGTAGCTCAAAGTAGCATACTGAGTGTGGGAAGAGTCGAACTCAACTTTGTTAGTTTCTATGATTCGTATAGTCTCTGGTGTGCCCTGGGCATGGGGCATAATCTTGACAAGCCGAGCTGGGAGCCAATCCTTTAGCGGGATGCTTCGCGTGTGTAGTTTTTGGCATGACAGATGGTTCTCTGAACAATTTTGGATCCAAGCTGACAGACAGTTGAAACTGGAGTCGCTAGATGTACTTGTTGACGATTTGTCGATTGGTTTGTGACATTGCATGCGAGGGTCTAGCATTTAATCAGCTCGGGGTTATCATATAGAGAGAAGCAAGCCACTCACCTTCAGCTTGGAAAAACCGCATATCAATTTGGTTGAGGCTATCGACTAGCTGTCTTCGGAGCCCAAGACCTTTGGAGAATAGGTCTTCATATAGGTACGAGATGCGCTCCCAGAAAGCCAACATAGGCTCGCCCTGTTTGTGAAGAGGCAACGTTGTATCAAAGTCAGTGAAGGAACCTATTGAATAATCGCCAAGGGCTTTGTCTGAAGCAGCATAGGCGACTGCGAATGCACAAAAATCACATGTAGCGACAGCCTCGGTGTCATTGTGTGATGCATCCGACTGCTCTTGGAAGACTTTCCATGGTCCCTCGTGAAATGGATAATAACAAATGTCAATTGGTAAAGTTTTAGGCGCTTTCGGATTAGTAAATGCCTGTTGGCAAGGCGAGCAAAGCTTGGTGGACATTATGATGTAGCTGACGATGATAGAGACCGGGGTTCGACGCGTCGGGTTGAATGGTTCAGTAAGTTGTCAGACAAGCTGTGGAGACAATAACAGATATGCTAGCAAATGCTTGTCTCTGATTAGTTAGACAGGGGTTTCTGAAGTGGACTGTCGGTTGATGTTTGCTTACTGTGGCCTCAGGGTATCAGAAAAATTGGCCGCTGAGAGCATAAGAGACGAAATTAGTAGATCAGCTTATGCTACTTAGACTATGCTCTTTAGGCTATTTATTTTTGTAACCTAAGTCTTAGGAGGTTAACCTTTCTGCTACCAAATAGTATAGGTTAAGGCAACCGGTTCCCTAACCCTGGTTAACGACCTAAAGTTGTCCGAGTTATTAGGTACATAGAATCATATGTTTTTTGCTGCTCTTATCTAGTATAATAACTAAGTCGTGCCTAATGTAGTACTGCTTCCTAATATGTCCTATCCGAGGTAGATTCTATTCTTCTTATGGCATCGACATTTATTCCCTCACAACAAAGTACACTCACTTGCGATAAAATGATAATCTCTGAGCGCTAGCTATTATGGTAAATGGAAGCTAGTGTCAAATTTTCCAATAGCGTTATTAGTTTATTTGTCGTAATTACCACCATTAGGTATTTACCGCAACTGACTTGCTAAGATAGCTGCTATAACCAATAGTCTCAACTAACTCTGCACTAAGACATTCAGCCCTGAGCCTAAGTCAATAAATGAAAGGGGGCAACTTTTATACAAGATCTAGCTAGAGAAAGTATTTTTTTGCAATTGTGTTTCTTTGTGTTTACTTCCTTTCTGTCATACATTCAGGTTTTAACCTAGCCATTCATTACAATGATTTCGCGCAATTTTCTTACCGGGACTGTTGTCCTGCTGGCTGCCTGTCTAGCTAACGCCAGCCCATGTCGTCCTTCATCGATTGTTTCCTCGTCAACTGTTGTTGCATCCGTCAGCGAGACAGCGACCAAAAGTGATACCGCGACATCCACTGCTTCTGTCGATGTCACACAGACTACTACCGGTCCGGCCAAGTCTGAGTCCACGACCGAGACTGGAACAACTGTAAATGTGGAAACTACCTCCAGTGCTTCTTCGGTCGAAACAACAACTACAGCCATTGCTGATATCACTACGACTACAAACCCTATTACAACTGCTGAGACCACAACCGAGGCCACAACCACCACTGCCGCCGCTACTACCACCAGCGAGGAGGCTGAAGCACTCCAATCAATCTACTTGTACGCCCGCAGCAACAGTGACCCCTCCCTGGCATCCCTCGGCGGCACAGGCTTCTCCGTAATCTCCGACACGGGAAATTCTGAGATAAAATATATTGCCTTTACCGACGACGTCAGCTCCACACTATTCTTCACCTTGAGCGAAAGCACTGGCAAGGTCAAGATCGGCAATGGCGAGCGCGCTGGAAATCTCCTTGGATATTATCCATCAAACGACTACAGTCTCCCGCTTGCTGCCGAGGCCACGCTTATCGAGGACAGTGGCCTATCTCCTATTGATTGTGATATCGTTGCTGGAAATGGAAGTGGTTATCAGATACTTCAGTGCCAGTTCGGAAACAAGGGAAATGCGGACTTTTGGACGTGTGGTTCGAACTTTGTGCTGGTGAGCCCTGGCGTTGACTTCACCAACAGGTGTCCCCGCGCTACGACATCTTACAAGCTGGACTACATTGAGGTAGCGTACGTTTAATAAGTTATCGGGTCGACACGTTAGAGATTCAACTGTGATTAATACGCTATATGCATGTTTCTCATCTTTATCTTCACTATAATCTTTTTATCTGCATTACTTAAAGCAGGTTACTAGTCGTTTTCCAGTTTCAATATTGGCTGCCTTATAATAAAGTAGGATTATAATAGAACTGATAATCACGTTGTTAATAAGTGCTAACTCTTCTAAAACTCAATCTTCTACTACTCTAGTTGGTTTAATAATCAAAGGTCACTAAACTCACTTTCCGCCTGTCTATTATCAGTAAGAAGATGGTTCCCGGCACTCACTGATTCAAACTCAACAATAATCTCAGGATTGCCCTCAAACACAGCAGGCATCGTATGCACAAAATTCCAGTAATTCTGGTCGTAGATAGGGCTTCCTGAACCTCCATATCGGCCAGCAAATGTGATCTGTGGAACAGGGTTTGTATTTCCAGAGACATAGATCGAGATGCCCTGAATGTCGGCCCACGACTTGACATCCCTCTTCGCAAGCGATGGAGAGACGACAAAAGTGAAAACAGAGCTGCTGGTGCCCTTTGGATAAGTCACCTTAAGCTTGTTGGGCGAGACTTCCATCAGGACATGAGCCTCAGAAGGACGGAGCTGTGTTCCGTTAGTGAAACTGTGTGAGTCAAGTCTGGATCTGTATGAACTTACACTAAGCCATCCGATGTTATCATTTCCATAAGCCCAGTGTGCAACAGCGGGGTGGAACTGTCCCTTGTTGTTAGAGGGTCCGTTTGCGCTCTTTGTTCGATACGACTGAGCTCCGATCATCAGGGACTCGCTTAGCCACGCCGTGATATTGCGGGTATCAAGATCGTAGGGTGGATAGTAGGCCTTCCCGTTGTATGTCTTCTCTCCATCAAGAGTCTTCAATGACTCTTTCAGATCATCCGAAAGCAATGAGTTGTGGAATTCTGAGTGAACGGCAATAAGTGGTGCCCAAGCCCAATCACGAGCATGGCTCATAACCTCTGGGTACTTCCATACGCCAGCCTCCTTCCTCCCAATAATGGGCGCTAGAAAGTGTGAAAGGATACCAAGAGACTTAGTCATGTCGAGTGAGTAAGAACGATCCCATGGACCAGCGAGATTCCGCATCTTGGGATTCCAGAGTTGTGATGTGTAATTCCAGACACCACGCAGAAGATCAGGACCTCTTTTGGAAAGAATGCTATCCTCATGAGCATATTTACACCATAGCGTAAGACCAAAGAGTGAAATGCCGGTGTAGGTAGCTGAGTTGAACTCAGAAAGTGTGTTGTGCATGTCGAAGAGGTCGATAATCTCCTTTGCATAATCCTCTCCAGCTTGTGTCATGTTGTCGTCGCCTATCTGGCGACCAGTCCAGCTTGTCCCGATTGCACGCATGATTGCGGGATTACTATAAGATGGATAGAGGTTGTCTCCGTTGATGCCGCCGTTCCGGTATGAGTCGCCGATACTGCAGTTGTGAAGACTCTCAAGCATAAGCGCCTTCAAATCGCCAGACAACCGGTCCCCGAACTCTTCATATATCGTAATGAAGCTGAGACCGACGAAACCTCGCCAGTTGGGGTCCCATGAACCGTACGCACGAGCGGGGTACCATGACGTTCCAACAGTTGGCTCCTCCGGCTCTCGCGTATAATCGCCGTACCACAAGTCTTTGGGGTTCTTCTGTTGGTCGTTGATAATGTATTTGATGATACCTTCAGCTTTTGAGGCATCGCCGTCGCCGTTCCGTGCAAGAAGTCCGACAGCATACCAAGTAGAGGCTAGTGTCTCGTGGTTCATAGCCGCCTTGGATTCAAGGTCATATAGCTGGGAGATCTTTGGGTCGTAGAATTTGTCCATCCACGCCGTTGAGTCCTCTACCATTGCTTTCGCCTCTCCGGATAGCGCCCATGACTGTGCACAATGCAGAGTCAGGACTCCAAAGAGCCCGCTAGAGATCTTCATGTTGGCTTGGAATATTGCAAAAAGTTAAGATGTCTTTTTCCGTCTAGTATTATCAAGAAGGTGACTGGTTCCAGTGAGGGAACTCAGCTTTTATAATATGATGAGAGAAAAGTGAGTTGAACTATCACAAAAGACAGAGGCATATAGTGCATATTTATATGACTCATCTCTCCTATTGAATTCGGCATACATCTTTTAATTCTGTATCATTGTCCCCTGATCCAAATTAATTTGCACAAAGCAAAAC
Source organism: Fusarium meridionale (assembly GCA_032355295.1). Taxonomy (NCBI): domain Eukaryota; kingdom Fungi; phylum Ascomycota; class Sordariomycetes; order Hypocreales; family Nectriaceae; genus Fusarium; species Fusarium meridionale. The sequence continues at coordinate 11,738,407 of CP126884.1, read as the reverse complement.
CAGCTGCTATTCTTTCCACATGAGCCATCAAGGGGTTGCCGTTCTCCGTTAAAGAAGAAGTGGTACATGCAGGAAGAAGTGCGATCATGAGGCTTTTACTTGCATGACCCATATACTCAATATCGATCCCTGGGATACTGCAACTTCAAGCAAGACCTCTTGGTTAGGGATAACTTATAATTGGCAGTTCCACACTCGGAACATTGTCCCCGTCGTTATTTCCGACGTTTATTGAAACTCATGATACGATGTGTTAGATAAAGTTGTTGGTCGAAAAGCAAGGAACATTTCTGCATTCCCTTAAACAACCAGGTCTTGTGACACCGGGACTGATCCTGACTGTAACCCTGCAGCGCGTGGCGATTGGCAGCAGGCACCTTTCTCCTGCACATTGATGTCCGCTGATGTAAAATCCGATGGCTGACGTATAGCAGGGTGGTATTTGGTTCATGTCGCATATTCCAGATGCCTAGAAGTTTTCTGTTTCTTTTTTTCTCCAGATATACCATATCATCCTTCATATCTAGCAAAAGTCCGTCACCTGGTAGTATGTTTCAATTGGCGGGGCCTCTTACTGGTGTGTGGCATCTACAAGAGGCACAGTTGGTTGTCGGGGTTGACGATCTTTGTTTCTTTTAGCCTAAAACTCCAGTCATGGCATGAAATCACCATACCCAATTGTAACTTGACATGACTCGTGGTTGGCCCCTCTGCGATTGAGTTGCACAAGGCTCATTTCAACGCTGATCCTCCAGAGAGTTAAATAACACAGGCCATGTCGCATGATCTCATATTTTCCTGCGCTTGACATGTGCTATTTTCAATGTCTTAATATTACTTAGTTGTAGGTTCTAGGACATCAGAGGATATAACAACTGGTGCGACGCAACTTAGCTGGCTCCGGCCTCGCAAAGGTGTTTGGCGTGTCTTCCTCGAAAACCCATGCATTCTTGGATTGTCGCTAGTTTGCATCGTCCATTTTCCTGGTCATAGGGTGTTCAAGTCCAATCTATCGTGACAAAAACATTAGACATACTGGGTGACGTTTTGTTTAGCTATGACCAGGGTTATTCTGTCTACGGTTGGTTGATTTCAAACCCTTATTTGAAGATTGCTCTTTAGTGCAATGCAATTCCAACAGGGTACTCAAAGCGTTGGCCGCTAGAGGCATAATAGACGAAATTATTAAGTCAGTTTATGATATTTAGACGATACGCTTAGGTCGTTTATCTTTATACTTTAAATCTTATGGGCTAACGTTTCTGCTACCTCCTAGGGTTCATCTTAGTATATGTACAGATGAAGCTGAATCTTGATCCATTGTCCCACAAGATAAGGTTGATATCCTAGACTTATCGTAGAGTATAAAACGTGCTCAATCCTTCTCAACAGCCGCGTCAAGACCAGGGTCTGTCCTATCAAGAACCCTGTCATTAAGAATTTCCAACAACCCAGCCAGTATCTATATGCACTCGGACTCTCGAGGTGGGACTGACTGTGGAGTGTGGAATGTGCTCAATTCTTCTCAACTTACTATATCAGGCTAGAAATGCGATGCGGTCCCTGTGCATCATTCTTGGCTACTCAACACGATACTAAAACTAGGTAATTTTCCGCGTTCTTTGATCTACTGATAAGAGCCAAGATGTAATGCTACTTAAATGACTACATGGTTTCGAATAAGCGAACCATCTTGATGGTAAGCCAAGGCAAAACGTAGCAGTGTTTCGACTGCCAACATGCTCATTTACTCTCACACTCCACTTGTGTCGGCTAAAAGGCTTTTCTCTTATACATAAGGCCCCTGATGGAATGCTGCAGTCTGCTTTTGACTCTGTCTCAACCCTAACGTACCAGTTGCCAGTCTCCCAACCACCATTGGCATCACTGATCGCTCAGCATGGATTCTCACGGGAGTCCTCTTGGCGCTCGCCACATCCAGAACATGAGCGAAGCTAGCACACTTGAACCCCATTGGGGCTATGCAGACCGCGCTCTTCCATGTGTAAAAGACGTCAAGACCTGCCAGTACCTCGATCTCGTCTATTCCGGCCACGACTTTAGCATGCTTTTCGTTGGAATTTTCTGGGCGATGGCAGTTGGTGTTCTACTCATCTGGGCTTTTTGTCGCAAGATTTTCTCTTCTCCGAGAGCAGATGAATTCATCATCGTGGATAGTGAGAAGACAGCTACCTCAACAACAAATCAACGCACGCGGGTAAAAAGGGCCATAGCATCCTTTTTCCGATCCTACCTCTTACCAGATTCAATACGTATCATCTTTGGTCGCACCACACGCTTGCAGGTCACTCTTTTGGCGATCTTGACAGCCTATATGATCATAGTCAGCTTTGCTGGTCTTAGCTACAGAATATGGGTTGTCGCTGTACCAGACATGGAAGGTGTCTACACCACCAGAACAACACTTGGCCCTTGGTCAAATCGAATCGGCGTCCTCGCCTACGCGCTTACACCTCTGACTGTCATGTTGGCTAGCCGCGAATCGATCCTGAGTCTCTTGACGGGTGTTCCTTACCAAAGTTTCAACTTTCTGCATCGATGGCTTGGATACATTATACTTGCCCAGGCTTTGCTCCACACCATCGGATGGATCGTCATTGAGACAAAACTATACGCTCCGCAACCAGCCGCCGCCCTGCAATTGATCACAGAGCTTTACATGATCTGGGGAATCGTCGCGACGCTGCTGATACTACTCCTTTTTGTACTCAGTTTGCCAGTTGTAATCCGTCGAACAGGCTACGAATTCTTCCGAAAGGCTCACTACGTACTGGCAATGGTCTATATTGGCGCGTGCTATGCGCATTGGGACAAGCTGTCTTGTTTCCTTTACTCATCCCTACTTATCTGGTTTATCGACCGAGCTCTGCGACTAATCAGGAGTGGATTAATTCATTATCAATATATGGATGACGGTTCTGTCGGCTTTAAGAGCATCAATGCGACCATGAAATATTTTCCGGACTCCGACAATGGCGATGTCCTCCGGCTAGATTTCACGCACTCCCAGGATCCTTGGAATATTGGTCAACACTTTTACCTTTGTTTTACCGAATGCAGTATTTGGCAATCGCACCCTTTCACCCCGTTGAGTCTGCCAGTGGTTCAAGATGGAGTTGTCAAACATTCCTACATCCTACGAGCAAAGCAGGGCGAGACAAAGAAGCTCGCACAATTGGCACAGAAACGAGCAGCCGAGAACGGACCGTCAGTGACACCCGTCATTCTTTCCGGATCCTACGGAGAATCCATCGCAGAGGATTTGACACCGGAGACAAACATCCTTTGCGTCGCGGGTGGTACTGGCATCACTTACGTTTTACCTGTTCTTCTGAGTCTGATCTCCCAGCGATCATCGTCTCTGCGCAAGGTTCAACTGATCTGGGCTATCAGAAAGGAGTCAGACAAGCAGTGGGTTCGAGACGAGCTAGAATCGATTTACGAAGCCAGTGATTCACATGGTATCGAAGTGCATGTGTATGTTACTCGCGAGACGAGTTGTGCAACGGCCACACACGATACTGTTAAAGCCGACAAAGCAGCTGATGTTGGCACATCTGCGTCGGCGCTCTCGGAATCGGACGAAGTGAGGAGCGACGTTGACAGAAACTTCAAAACCTCTCATCCAGACTTGAGGAAGATGATTCCTAGCTTTGTGGGGGATACTGTCAGAGGACCAACCACAGTGTTTGCAAGCGGGCCAGGCAGTATGATTAGCGACTTGCGATCTGCTGTGGCTGCTTGTAACTCTGGTGCTCAAGTATGGAAAGGCAATGATCGTTTCGATGTGTCTTTGATATGCGACAATAGATTAGAGTAGCTTTCGTCTTTATCTACCTTCTGCTTAGATCTCATGAGAAATTGCTCTTAAGCAGTAACCATCACAGTTCAAGTCCTTCAAGCACCTTTGTTGTATCAGTGCGATCTATTCATAACCTCACATCAGTATCAAGATGCAAAACCTTGGACTTAATCACACCATTTGGTTACGAACTAAGATTGATATAGGCATTGAAATCTACATGGCGGTATCATTGTTCCCCATTTAATTCTATTGTTCTAAATACAGTGAAAACTGGTAAGAATGTCATCGCAAAAGTCTTCACCCTCTACAATTTGCGTGCCTCAGATTATAAGCAGTTAATGAACCCTACTACCTATCTATAATGCTTGTTATAATCTTGTGAATAGGGCATCTCACCCCGCCTTAACTGGGAAAGGCAAGTAGCTAGGATACGACAAAACCCCCTCCAAGCAATTTGAGAGGAGAATGTCTTTTCAATATCTCGAAGGAAGCGGACACAATGATCAGAACCGTCAAGCAATCCGACTCCAGTTAAATGGACCAAACTTTCAGAGTCGTTATCAATCCACCGTTCAACGTCTGACTTCTCGTTAAGCCGGTCGAGGCGAACGATCGGAGGACGAGCCGGCGCATGTGAATTTGAAGAACCCTCAAATATTGACGATCGGGCTTCGCTATAAGAGTATATGTAGCCCATGGCTGAGATAAGGCTAAATGCATCGTAGCACATGAGACGTTGTGACTTCCGTGTTGTCTTGAATATGCAAACCGCATGCCACAATGCCTTTCGCGCTTTGGAACTATTATTCTGGAAAAAGTCCCTGAGACGCATCTTCGACTCAAGCATCTGTTCCTTGTTTGCCTGCCATCCAGTGGCGAAATGGAGTGTTTCCAGTGGTATTGGTATCAGTCGTAGAATCCCAATGCAATGGAATATTGTATCTCCCCCAGTCCCCGAATTTGCAAATGTTAATTGGTTGATGATTGCGTCTAATTGAGGGTTCAGGCTCCTCGTATCAAGTTTCTCAAAAGCCCTTTGAGTATCAGTACTAGACTCTGAGCCGAAGTATGATGCAAATGAAGACCGTAGAATCTTAGATGTAAGCAGTTGGTGGGAAATATCCCTCTCATCGAGATATAGTTCGATGAGAGCAACCTTGCAAGGGAAAGGATCTTTAGTAGACAGCCCATTAGAGCGACTATGACGACAGCCTTGTCCACTGATGACGGATTGCGCCTCTACACAAGTCTCCAGTTTGGACTTCCAATCAAGGGCATTTCGAGTCTTCCACACCCTCTCATCGCAAGGTAGCTGTTTTGTAGCGTCGCGAAGGTTGATAGATAAAGGCATGAAAAGAAAGATATGTCCTAGACATTCCAGGAGTCGAACACACGTAACTAGGCGTATCTCACTTTCAGTAGTGAGCCATGCTTGCCAGGCACCTTCAGTACTAACGTCAGGTTGACTTGGGTGTCTTCGTTTATTCGCCCTGCTAAGCAAGTCCCAGCATAGAGTTGAAAGACTGCTTCGCTTGTGTTTTAGTACGACTTTGTCTCTGTGGGAATTAGAAAACATCCACAGAACATGCAACAGAAAAACACTCTGAACTGTAGCAGATTCGACTTGTGTTATGTGATTAGATAGCTGGGAATGGAAGGTCAGCAGCTGTGTATCGTAGAGACGCGTTATGACTTACACTCTGTTCGACAGCTCGAGCGAGCAGATCAGAAAGTGCAAGATTATATTCTTCTGCAACTTGAATCTCTGAGTAATGGCTCCCAACAGCCGCTACGGCTAACAGTAGAAGCCATGACAGGCCTGGGTCGTCTACGCGAGAGGGGTGTAGAAAGGGAAACTGTGGATCAAAGTACTCAAAGTAAAGCTCCACAAAGGCATGGACGATGTCATGAGGGATGGCTTCAGTGAATTTATCGCGCCGTTGTGTCTTGTAGAAATTATTCAACCCTTCGATAGCTTGTTGCGGAATATCATGGATGTGTCCAAAAAGCTCAGCCCTAGCCATTTGAATGCCGATGTCTTGGGGCTTGGGAAAGGGAAGGCATGGCTTTGCGTAACTGGAGCATATGTGTTCGGGGTTTATATAAGTCTCAGGATCAGTATGGTTATCTATTGTCGTCGGTGGTGGTATGGTTGGAGCTGATACTGTGGCAATGTGGGTAGCAGGTGAAGCTGCGGTCTCAACTACTATCGGAGATGTATCCATCAGGTCTGGCAGGCTAGGAAAGCCCGGTGGAATCTCCAAGCCCTCGGTGAACCAAGGAAAAGAAGAGCTGTCCATCAAAGGATTCCAAGGCATCCATGGAACACCCGGTATAGGAAACAGACCACTGAAGTTCTCGTGGGATAGATGTTGGGTGGGTTGCCAGGTGGATGGAGAATTGTTTGCGACAGTGGTGTATAAGGTGGGGACAGTACTGATACCAGAAGGAATGGATGGAGCATCGTTCCATTCATTTGGCATTGTATAATCATCACAGGACATTGTGTCTTCATCCCCCAAATCCGTGGCCCGTGATGTGGAAGGCGACGACGATGTTCCATGTTGATCATTGTCACGACTGGAAACATCAGGAGACTTGGTGGAGTTGTAGATACACACATTACCTCTTGCTTTACATCTAGAACATGGGTTGCCTCCGCTACAACCTTGCTTCAATCTCGAACAAGCAACACAGGCCTTGCCACGGGGACGACGACCTCGGCTGTCTGATCGGGTATCATGTAAAGTCCGATGACGAACAAGAGTATCTCTGTGACCTGTTAGGATGACAAATCGCTTTCATATAGAACTTTATCGTTTTACTTACTGGCGCGGAAAGGACTTGGAGCAAACATCGCATCGGAACGGCTTGTGACCCGTGTGCCGAAGAAGGTGTCGGTCACGGTGCTCCCGGCGCTGAAATATTTCCCCGCAATGTTCGCAAGACAGGCCGTTAGACTCCATCTGTAGTACTCCGTCGCTTTCCCGTGCTGCTGATGTTGTTCTCACGGAGGAATTTCCAGAGGTTGAGAAGGGAAGCGGTGGAGAGTTGCTTTCGGAGATAGCCAGCGGGGGTCATGATGACACTACTAATTACCCCGTCGGCCCCGCACACTTAGTCTCGCTTAAGTACTAAACGCCGGAGATGCTCCTTGTTATTATAAACTTTTTGTAATTTCCGGGATCTCTAAGCAAGGTTACAATGAAAATGACAAACTCTACTCTGGAATGGTTTGGTATGCTTAGTCCAAGTCCCCTAGACATATCCTCATACTGATAGCATTTATACAGGCGCCACGACGTATCGCCTGCGAACGAGAGGTGTTACTATCTTCCTTGATACTTGGCTCGATAGACCCTCCGTATTGAAGACATATCTACCAGTTGATGATGTACAAGAGGCCGACTACATCTTTATTTCTCATGCCCATTTTGACCAGTGAGTAATTGAACTAAACCAAAGACCAGGATGTGATGTTAACAACGAACTCAAAGTCTACCCGGCGCAGATCGCATCGCTATCAAAACTGGCGCCATCGTCATAGCAAACAATGAAGCAATCAATCTTCTGAGAGAAGCTGGTGTCCCCGACCATCAACTCTTCCCAGTCCAAGGTGGCGAGCGTATCCCGTTATTCACTCGTGACACTTGGGATCAAGCCAGGGCCAACCCATCACTATTCTCCCCCGGACTACCTAATGCACCGAAACGCCCACTTGACAAACTTGCAGCGCTCTCGGTGGATGTCTGGCCTTCACTTCACTGCTTCATGCCTGCAGACCATCCCGAAGTTATCGATACGGCCACTGTCTACAAAGGCACTGCAAGTCCGTATAGTTGCACTCTTGATATTACCATCGGAATGAAATATGGCCTGTTTCAACTTGGTCAACTCATGCCACCTGAAAAGCTTACTCAAGGTCATCGTTCATTCATTGAGTATGTAAGTGACAGGAAGCGAAATGTCATGTCTCATTGCGATGGCGGCCAGTTGATGTTTAATTTTGTCATCGGAGATAAAGCGTTACTTTGGAGCGCCCATCTGGGTGGTTATGATGGTATTCTGAAGAACTTACAGCCAAAACCTGATATTGCCATTATGGCTATTGCTGGAAGAGCGAACCTTAACGGCAGGCCTTTTGATGGTTCTGCAGCTGAGTTTGCGGCTATGAAGGTTGGCTGGCTTGGGAATCCATCTCAAGTGATTTGGTGTTTACATGATGAAGCGTAAGTATTTTGTATTCCTTTATCTTGCCTATTTCGATAAGTCGGGAGCACGGAGAGACATTGACTAACATTTCGAAGATGTATTCCGCCGTGGAGGATCCACACTGAAGCAGCTACAAATTCCGTCGAGGACAATGGTAAAACTAAAGTTTTGACAATGGATCATGCTCAGCCAGTTGAGTTAAATATATAGTGGCTGCATAATAGAAACACTACTGCTTCTCGGTTCTTTATATCAAGAAATCTCAATGTGATCAAGTCTCTATCTCGCAACATGTCATCCATCATGCCTAATTGCTTCTCATAAATAAACATCGCAATATACGTTTGACAAAGACTTAGATTGGATCGTCCGCAACTGCCCAGTTGCGCTTGTATTTGTTGGCCGATGAAGACATGGCTGGCCAGGCATGAGTCGGACATTTCCCCGCCCCCGTCGCCCCGCCGGGTTTAAGCAAACACTACCTTGCGGGGAATGACAGTAAGGAGTTAGTGCTTTCAGCCTTCACAGCAGCAATGTTCTATTGATTTCCTCCTTGAGAATGCTTGGCTAGACATTATCGGCTCGGCACGGCCTACAACTCGGTAGCTCTAATCACCATGTCTCCTCAAGTCGGATTTCCAGCACCAAGATGACTGTGCCTCCAGTAATATCGTCCTATTTATTTGGTCCGAACTGGTTTCTTTGAAGCTGTCCAAATCTTTGTGTTTCTGGTTATATCCTTTCGTTTCTTGGAACACATCCTAACCCTAGTCGTCTATCGGAACCCAGTTTACTATGAACCAGTGTAATGGTTTTCTCTCGGATGAGAAAAGCCCAACAAGCCTGGATGAAAACCACAAGAGTCCTGATGGAGATCACCAGGTCGAAGCACTGCCAGATGCCCTATCACCTCCTTCTCCGATAGAGGCAGATTATCCTGAAGGTGGTCAAGAAGCATGGCTCGTCGTTCTCGGTGGCTGGTTTGGTCTCTTCTGCACATTCGGCCTTGTCACTTGTGTCGGTGTCTTTCTTGAACATTACCAAACTGGGCCCCTGTCAGAACATAGCCCAAGTACCATCAGCTGGATCACGAGCTTGCAAGTATTTATCCAAGTTGGTGGCTCAGCAGTGGTAAGTAACATGTTTCGAAATCTCTTTCCATCGACGACTAAAAGCTGATATTGAACTATCCTAAAGTGGGGTCGTGTTTATGATTCATACGGACCTCGATGGCTTCTTCTAATTGGAGCTCCTGTATACTGTTTTGGCCTGATGATGCTATCCTTGTCAACTCAATACTACCAAATCCTCCTCTCCCAGGCCGCGGTCAGCTCCTTGGGTTCTGGTGCTGTCTTTACCGCATCACTCACTTCGACGACATCATGGTTCAAAAAAAAGCGCGGAACTGTCTTTGGTATCGTCAACTCAGGATCATCAACTGGTGGCATCGTCTTACCGATCATGTTATCTCGTCTATTCAAGCTTATCGGATTTGGGTGGACTATGCGAGTAGTTGGTTTCCTATTCCTGGCTCTCATGACGATCTCATGTCTTCTGATCAAGGCGAATGGTATCCCGAAGCCTCGCCCCTTCAAATTCTCCGACTACCAGCGCTGCCTTCGAGAGCCTGTCATGGTTTTAACAATGACCGGCGGCTTCTTGTTCTTCTGGGGCATGTTTCTGCCATTGAATTACATCATCATACAGGCAAAGTCGAGTAGAATCTCGTCCGATCTCGTTCCATATCTCTTGCCTCTGATTAACGGTATCAGTCTGATTGGCCGTTTGACAGGAGGCGCACTTGCGGATGCCATCGGCCAGTTCAACTGCATGTTGCTCATCACTTCCTTCACTGGAATCCTGACTCTTGTCCTTTGGATACCAGGGAGTCAAAGCACGGCAGCTATCATCACATACGCAATTGCTTTTGGGTACGGCTCAGGTGGCTACGTGTCCGTCTTTCCCGGGTGCGTCGCGCAGATCAGCCCCATCGAGGAGATTGGTACAAGGATTGGACTTGCTGCGCTGGTTAATTCCTTTGGAGCGTTGACGGGTAGTCCACTGGGCGGTGCATTGATCTCTGATAAGAGTGGAAGTGGGAATAGCTTCCTTGGGTTGCAATTGTTTTGCGGTTGTACCATGATCGCTTCGGTATTTGCTTATGGAGCTGCACGTTGGTCTCTGGTGGGTTTCAGGTGGACAAAAGTGTAGCTTATAGCGTGTTGATCAAGTAGACAGGCGGATTCCATAAGAACCAATACTAAATCAGTGTTTAACATAAACATTCAATCACTATGAGTGTTTGTGTACCCTAAAAGTGGTCTAATAATTTCGTCTGGATTACTCCAAGTCCCTTTTTTCTACTTCCCGTCTGGGAGACTGATTTGTAATATTTCTAAATGCTAAAATTAAAACCAAGATACGCGGAAAACAAACTGCCCTCCACAGTAATGACAATATGCATTCACTACTAACTCAGTTCGGGAGCTTCGTCCTTTGGTTGCCAACCAAATAACCCAAGGCACTTGATACCAATACCAAGAATGAAGAGAACTGCTCGTAGACCCAATATTATTGCTTTTCCAGTCACGCTATCAAGGTCAGGTAACTATCATCGTATTAGCTTGGTGTCTCAGTACGGAAAGAAGAACATGAATCATTCATACCTGCTGATTTGTACTCTTCTTGACCCAGTCAAAGGCCCGTGGAATCATGGATTTCTCGTAAACCGCCAGCTGCTGCTTCACTTGATCGTCTGTGACATCTCCATACGAATTCTTCAACCTGGCAAGTTCCAGCAATGGCTCAAGTGCATCTGCCGTATCATGGATAGCATTGTTTGCACCCATGCCTCTTGATGGAAGCATGGGATGAATAGAATCACCTATCAGCCAAACTCGTGAGTTTGCAATGGTAGGGTCCGACTTGTTCTCGTTCTTGGCCAGAAGTTGTTGTCTCCAGTCAACTGGGGTATCACTCTTGGCGTATCTCCAAGGTGTAGTCAAGATGGCTGTTTCATCAACTGCATCCACGATTTTGAGACATTCAGGATGAAATCCAGCCTCGATGAGCTTCTCCCTCATTAACCCTTTCTTGTCTTTTACTTGATCCAGTGTGGCTGATTCGGGTCCCGTTGTCCACGACACGCCAATGAACAGTGAGGCCTCTTCCTCGCCATGTTTCTCGGGCTTTCCATTGGCGTGTTTCGAACTGTGAGATTTGGAGGTGAAGCTGTCGGGAAGATATACAGCAGAGAATATCAAGGCCTTGGAGTTGCCGGTATATATGGTGCCCTTTTCGATTAGCTGGTGTGGTAGGGTCTCGAGTACAGGCCATGATAGATGGCATTTGCCCAAGTACCCTCCATGTCCGGGCTTGGCGTCGGCGATGATGTTGTTGAGTCCAATTTGCTTGTTGACACGGCTTCCACTTCCCTCGGCTGCTATGAGCACGTCGCAGTCATGGTGAGATCCGTCATCAAAATGTACTCTGACGTTGCTCTGTCCGGGGGCTTTGCCTTTCGAAATCTCATAACGGATGTATTTCTTTCCATACTCGATAACTCCTCTCTCTTGAAGGGGTTTCTGGAGGAAGTCCCTAAGACGCACTCGCGCAACCGGAGCGCTCTTTTCATACAGAGGTGCTTTGCTCAAGTCGATCAGGACTTTCAAGTCGGAAGGGCTGAAAATGCAAGGTGCTGACGAGACTACACCACCGGATTTGCCGAACAAAGGGAGAAGAGATGCAAATTGGTCTTTCGTCAAACAAGCCCTGAAACCGGCCAAGGCGTATGCTCCCAGACGGATTTGGTAGCCTCCTCGTTCTGAGCCGGCTTCGTCGCGTTCAAAGACTGAGACATCGATTTGGTTGTTGGATTTGTTAATTAGTCCGTTTGCCAGACATGCTCCAGCTAGACCGCCGCCGATGATGGTGACTTTGAGAGGTGCCATTGGGTAAAAGCTCAGTTTAGTAAAATGTATACAGAGGATAAAAAGAATAATTTATAAGTGGTGTACTAAACACAAGACTGAAACGCTCTTTTAGATAATGAACGTGAAGAATAATATGTCAGATTATAATGACAGTCTTTTATCCCCCTTTTACTCAAGGCAAGTCAGATTATTGTAATTGATCTCCATTCTCCCCAGTACCATGTCGTTGGCTTCCGTGTAGACGTGTCGCAAATAACCGGGAACTAGTAAGATGATGAACAATAATACTAGTTCACTCTTGTGCCATAAGTCAACCAAGGCTGACCCAGTATTTGTCTCAAGTATCGGATCGGGTCCGGCTTTTATACAGCCCGTCTTCCGGAATGTAGATCGACAGTCCAAACGCAGCTAGTACCCCGTCGGCCCCGTCGCTTCCACTCGTGATTATGACTGTTGGACGTTGGCAGGGTATCGAAGAGTTTGACCGCTGGAAGGATAGAGACAAAATTGTAAGAATTAAACTTGGCTTCTTCGACTACTTTTTTGTCCATGTACTCAGAGACATCGGATGGCAAGTTTTCTGTTTCCACTACTAACTCAGCCACTATCCGTAGAGTTTTGTCCTTTCGGGAATTAATTAAAGTCTGTCACGTAACTGATGCGCAATGCGCTAGCAGGGACTGGGGTTCACGCGTTTTCAAGGCTGCTAAAGTACCGTACTCTGTTCATTTTTACGAAATTGAACGATGGTAGCTGACTGGCCAAGGCAAGCCTCTATATCTTGCCGTACTTATTACTTTTGTTTAGTATTTACTTTAATTATAAATAGAAGAGAGTCAAATAGGATGTGAAATTAATTCATTCAAGGTATCGGAAAATTATCATCTTGAGAAGTCCCTCACTTGTACCCTGCTTTGACAATATATCGTGATTAACTTGTGCAAAATGTAAGAAGGTCATCACCTGTGAAGACAAAAGGAATTATGCTGACAGGTCAATGATAGGTTGTAAAACCCCTGCGCGTACCGAAAAAAAGTAAGTATGGAATGGGTACGTATGCTCAATTGAAGCTTGTGAGATTTATTGAAGTGATAACTGTAAGCATCACAATGGAGAGCAATAGGGTAGCATCGTTGCCAGCGGTTGTGCCACAGCATTTGGACCCCAGACTCGACGCCACATGAACTCAGCGTGGCTGGACCGAGTCATGCTTACTGGTTAAGCGAACGAACGACGACTCGGTCCGTGCCGCTTTGTGTCAGATTGTCAGACTGTCAGCCCCAGCCTCATTCTGGGTTTTTTTTTTTTTCAAGAGATGGGAAATTCAACTGGGAAGAATCACAGATTGAAACCTCGATGTCTCAAATGAAGGCTATCGCGAAGACAATTCCTCATGCATGCCTTGATCAAGTCCAATTGAGCATCAAGCACAACCCCTCCTTAGCCTTTGCACCTCACCCCTGAAGCGAACGCGCTTACGCTTAACATAATCCCTCAGGACTGGCTGACATCCTTCGCGTACAACATGAGGCGATCGGCACCAAAGTCCTTTTCTGGATCCCCCCAGGAGTACCAAAGCATCGGCCTCACCCGCTTTGAAGATCAACCCAACATTGCTCCATCACCTGGCAGAGAGGGATCTTATCTTTCACCCCGGTCTGAATTCGATTCACCTCATGTGGACCCATTCAGCCCCAACCTACATGACCCTTTTACCCCAGGAGGTAGAGAACATAGTCAGGTCGACCTACTAGCCGCTGATCGGACACATCACTTGTCCGCTGGACTCGGTGTCTACCACCAGCTTGGTCCCCCGGCACAACCTCCGAAAGGTCCATGGTGGGAGAGGCTTGTGAAGAATAAGTGGTCCATGGTAGCATGTCTCGTTCTTGGGGCTGCAGCTGCCGTGGGCCATCATATTCTCTACAGCCATCTCCACAATCGCATAGCTACAAACCAGCAATGGTGGCTCCGACTGGGACAATTTCTGGCCTTTATTGCAAAAGCTAGTTTCGTTGTTGCTGTTTTAACAGCCCATCAGCAGGTCGCTTGGAGTGCTGTAAGCCAAAATAGCTATACCGTCCATGCTATCGACTCTCTTTTCGGCGCGGCCCACAATGCTTTCGAACTCTTTAACAGAGAGGCATGGAAGAAGTCGGCATTCGCTATGGTTCTTGCTATATACATCTGGATGTCACCTGCTGTAGTCATCTTTACTTCGGCAACACTCAGTGTAGTAACAGATACGAGAGCCGAACATGGAAATTGCCCATCCGTCCGAACCCTCAACTTTAGCAACGACGCCAAGAAAAGCTGGGACGACGATAAAAGAGCTAAGAATGAGACCATGCGTGGAATCTCACTGTCAATGTTCAATCAAGTTATAGCAGACAGGAACTCTCCCTATCATTTCGACTACTGGCTTCAGTCCGCACCGCCGCTTGATTCCATCGCGTCGAGGGTCTTGGCCGGAGGACAGCCGATCCAGAGAGATGAAGTGGCTGATGAGATCTGTGGAGAAGACTGGGACTGCTCTACCACTATTAGCTTTCTTGGACCCGGATACAAATGCGAGCAACTGGCCAAAGGAACTAACTCAACAATGAAAAGCTTCAAAGATTACAAGACGCCCTTCAACCTTACAGAGATGTTGCCCGTCGGAAATGCGAGCTTGTATGTCGTTGCGGATTTGGGAGAATATAAAGTGAACCAAATCAAAGTCGACGAGAACAACAAACCAGTGGTGAAGCCTCCATTTCCCAAAAACTTGGGTGCCTTGAGAACAGAGCCAGTACTCTGGATAGGTTACGTTGAGGTGGATAACATAGACGAAGCGCACGCAAAGAATCGAAGCATGAAGGGCTGGAATACGGACTACACACCAGTCATTACCGCCTGTGAGCATTGGGAAATTAAGTATACTGTCAACCTGAATTATACAGGTGGTCGCCAATCATACAAAGTCACCAATCGAGATTACAAACAAAAGATCATCAACACAACATATATCGACGAGTCCTCTGTCAATGACGGAACACTCGACCCGATATTTGCTGAGCCTGTGGAAAACTATGTCTTCCCAAAGGACTGGCCATACTACCGCAAAATAACATCGTACCACTCTCTAGGAAAGAAGATCCGCGATCTCCTCCAAGGGTCGATCCAGCTACCAGGACCAATTGCACACTCATCCATCACAACTTCGAAGCTGGTCGCCCGTCCTGAGTCTTTGCCCGTTCCTAATTTCGAGGACGCCCTACAAAAGCTCTATGAGGACCTACTCATATCCCTTCTCTCAGACCCATTGCTACTTGCTGTTGCTTGGGCTTCGCATCCAAATGAGCTTTCGGGCCGGGGTCCGGGTGGACCTGATACAGAATACCCATGCATTCGTATGCGCACAGGCAGTTACTTCTTTTACAACTGGGGTGTCCTTGTATTTGTGTATGTAGCGTCGTTTCTTGTTGGGGTCATGGGTGTGGCATACGGCCTTGTAGTGATGTGGCAAGATGGAGTGAAAGAGCTACGAGAGATGTCGTTCTCCTCGATCGCCAAAACGACGCAGAAGATGGATCTGGACCAAAATGAGAACAGAAGGAGCAGAATACGAGCGGTTGAGGAGCGTCCTGGGAGTGGCATATTTGAGTTTAGGGTCGAGGATTATGATCGATGGGGTGGCAGCAAGGTTCCTCGGACCCGAGAAATTTAACCTCAAACCGATACTTGGTTGTTTAGATTTGAAGTAGCATAAGCTCTAATAATATTATCTCTTATGGTTCTAGTGGTCAATTCCTTTAACACCCTAAAGAATGGTTTAATGAACTGATTGACAGAATAATAACGATACTAAGCCAATACTTATAAATTACTCGAATATTATTTCTGCTATTGATAAAATGGGGGTTGAGTAGATTGTATACGCAAAGGTTGCTTTGGGATGTGATGACTTTCTAACTAGATGAAATCAAGATTCCTGGGCGATGATGTCAACAGGGGTATAGCTGCTCGGACTACCACTAGAAATGTACAGATAATCACCATTTCCAGCATCGTACTTGTAGTAAAATTGGTTGTTCAAGCCGCTGGTGGGATCAGAGACACAGCTTATATCCTCAAAGCCATCGCCTGAGCAGGAAGCCTTTGGAGCCGTACAGGCAAGCTTACCATCGACTATCTCGCAGGTCAGATAGTCGTAGTACATGCCAGGACCAGTGTTTCCATTCTGACAAAATCCAAAGTGAACCGGATCAGAGGGAGATTCGGCAAAGCCGTAGTATGCACAAACAGAAACTCCAGTATCCCTGTCTCGCATTCGGCCAGTTTGAGGATCAAGGATAAACGTCCGGATGCGTTGGGTTCCTCTTTCCGGGTTGAATAGCAAGATGGTCCCTTGTTGATCAATGCCTTTGATGGGGTCACCGTTCACAGAGCCGCCGCCGCCAACTAGGGTAAAGGTTGGAGTTGTAAGGGGGGCTGTAGTAGTGAATTCTGCGGTTGTTGTTGTCTCGGTGTCAGATGATGCTGTGACCGTGGTGACGGTGGTCCCCGAAGCGGTTGTGGCTATTTCGGTCTCGGACGTTGTGATGATGATAGCAGTCGTGGTTTCTGAAGACACCGTGGTTGAGATGGTTTCGGTGAGCGTCCCAGACGACGCCGTCGCAGAGGTTTCGCCTGCCGTTGCTGTACTGGACTGTGCTGTCGAATCGATTGAACCTGAGGTTTCTGCATTGGTTGCTGGAGAGACAAAAACTATTGTCAACCATTTCCGTACTTATGTCCCCTATCGTAACCCTGTCGCAACTTACTCGAAGTTTGAGGCTTGCATGGACCAGCAAGCACAGAGTCTACACCAAAAAGGCCAATGGCCAACATGAAGGCCATAGATCGCATATTGAGTTGTAGTTAGAATGTTCAAGCGATTGACTTGGGTGGGTAAATTTCTAGTATATAAATAAACATGAACAAAGAAAGGAAATAGATCAGAAGAGTTATTTATAAATAATAAGGTCCTTTATTGGGTAACTACTACAAATATCATCTAATTTCCCCTAAATCAATAGTTTGTTACTAACTCTAGGAGAACTTACTAGCTGTAAACGATTGGCTATTACTAGTCTAAAGGCAAAAGTAGTTGAGTTAATGGTGCAAAGAATCAGTCAAAAATAGGACTAGGTTGCGTTAGCTTAGCCTTTTCTCCAGACAATCAACCGTTATTAGCAACGATCAATCATAACGATGGCGCGCTACTGCTATCAGTAACTAATTTCATTAATCTAAAGATGGCGTTATGGATATAATGACCCTTGTGGTACTCTGCGTCAGACCAGACATGTGTCGTGAATTCTGTATCAGGGTACGATTTACTAATTATCGAGTACTCTGTCTACTATAAAAGCAAGAGAAAGTAAGAGAAAATAAGGCGCCCAGTTTGGATCCTTTACCCCGCTTTCAAAGTGTAAGCGAACATCGAAGCGAGGCATGAAAGAGCGTATCAAGGCAATGTCTTGATATTATTAGTCAGTTCGGTGGCATAAAAGTCCGCAAGCTTACATTGCTTCCCTTATCGCACTCTCCCTTCATGGCGACCAATAGTCAATTAATTGAGCGACGGTGCTTGTGAATCTAATTACCCCAAGTAACGACTGAACATAACAAATTTCTCTGCGCAAGGATCGAAGTCCGATTAATAACCGCAAGGGACTTGCTGGCACAATGGCCGATGTCGACGAGGTTATCAAACATGCGAAAAAGTCGATTGCCGCCGAGCCAACAAACGTCGATTACTTAAAACAACTTGGCAACCTTCTAAACGACAGACATGTTAGCACTGGCATGCTGGCGGATCTTGATGCGTCTATTCTTACGACCAAGCAAGCTATCGGTGCGATAATAAACGACGATATCGATTTGGCAGACTGCTCGAACACCCTCAGTTACCGGCTCCAAGATAGATTTCTAATCACGGAAGATAACACAGACCTTGAAGAGGCTATACGAATGGCACAAAAGGCAGTTGAACTAACGACTACGACACGGTCTGGAAATGCGAGATATTTAAGTAATCTCGCCGCGTCATTAAAGATGAGATTCTCGGTCACGGGAGAGCCAAGGGACATGGAAGCTGGTATTATCCTGGCCAAAAAGGCCGTTTCTGTGACGAAAAGCAGTGACCTGGAACTACCCAAGTGGCTAAATAATCTTGGCAATCATCTCAGCAACAGATACTTGGTCACAGGTTCCATGGAGGACTTGGAAGAAGCAGTCAGGTTGAACCGGCATGCAGTTGCCACGACATCTGACATCAAAATGCAAGCCCTCTTCTTGAACAACTTGTCAGCCAAGTTGGATCTCAAGGCCGAAGTCACTGGTAATTCGAACACATACGAGGAGGCGATCGAAGTTGCAAAAAAGGCCCTCGCCCTGACTCCAGATGGACATTCAGACCAAGCAAAATGGTTAAATAACCTTGCGACTCATCTGATAGAAAAGTTCGACAGATCGTGGGACTTGAGCGACTTGCAAGATGCCATTAATGCTGCAAGTAAGGCTTCAGATCTGACGCCAAATGGGCCTACCAAGGCTCGATATCTCGAAGTGGTCGCAGGTAGCTTGAATCGCAAATACGAAAAGCTAGGTCTGTTGACAGATCTGAAAGAAGCTATTCGCTTGAATGAAATGGCTCTTGAAATGCTTCCCACTCACCATTCAAAAAGGTCACAAGTCGTCTCCACCCTTTCAGATCTTCTCAGCAACAAATATCTGCGAAATGACACGATACAAGACTTGGACAGAGCGATAGAACTGTCGAGAGAGGCTGCTAATGCAAATTCCGATAACAACCCCTACAAAGCAATATATCTCGATAGGCTTGCAATGCAACTGAATCTCAGATCAACAAAATCTCGGACAGACCCTCGCCTTTGGAAGGATTTGGAAGAGTCCATACAACTGGAGAGAATGGCAATTGCCATCGCAGACAAAAATCGCCCAACCTGGTCTTTCAAGAATAACCTACAGTCTATGCTCATCATAAAGTATGACCTGACAAAAGAAAAACCAATACTAGATGAATGTACTCGACTGCAGAGAGAAGCACTCGATGAAATTCCACAAGACCATCAATACCGGTCGGAAATGCTCAACACCCTAGGTTATCGTCTCAGAGACGCAGCAAAGAACGACAAAGACCTTGGTCTGGCTTCAGAATGTTTTCTTGAGGCGTTGCAGAACACAAATGCCCCTACAATAACCCGAGTGAGAGCTGGCTCGGCTCTCCTACAATGCTGTCCCGATAAACAAAAAGCTTACCAAGCTGCCCAAGTCATCATGGGTCTTTTACCTCAGTTGATCACGAGATCGCACGAGACCTCGGATAAACAGCACGCTGCGGGCTCCAGAGCTGGTATGACTTGTAGTGCTGCTGCAGCAGCATTGCAAGCAGATAGGCCACTCTTTGAGGCAATACAGGTACTTGAGCTGGGGCGCGGTGTACTTGCAAAGTACAGCGAGGAGATGTTGTTTGATCCCGTGAAATTAGGTCTTCTATCACCTGAACAAGCCAAGGCTTATAGCCACCTTCGCGATGAATTGCAGGTTTCGAACACTTTCTATCAAGGATGCTCTCTTGAGAGTCATATTTCTCAGCTGAATAAGCGTCATAGTGCGGCAACAGAACTGGACGAGTTGATCATTGAGATTCGAAAGTTGCCTGGATTTGAGGATCTCTGGACCGCACCGACAGAGGCAGAAATATCTGAGGCTGCTAAGCATGGTCCAGTTGTCGTCATCAATATTAGCGATGGCCGATGCGATGCGATTATTATTAACAAAGATCAAATGCGATGTTTGGCGCTTCGCAATATCACAAACGACCTACATCAATTTGCTCGTAAGGGTGATTTTGGTAGCTCAAGAATCCTAGAATGGATGTGGGATAATATCACTGAGCCAATATTGGATGCTCTTGGCTATTCGCAACCTCCTGACGAGAGTGGATGGCCTCACGTGTGGTGGATACCTACAGACTTGCTGACTCTTTTCCCCCTACACGCTGCAGGGTATCACCGACGAGAGTCATCTGAAACAGTCATTGATAGGGTTGTTTCATCTTACGCTTCGTCCATCAGGGCTATCATACGTGGTCGTCAGAATGAGATTTCAATACGGTCAACTGGCACGAGTTTACCACGAGCGATGCTGGTAGGCATGCAGTACACTCCAGAATGTGGACCATTGCCCTTTGCAAACAAGGAAGTAGAGATTGTTCAGGATCTATGCAAGTCACTCGGTCTAGAGACTGCTCGGCCCAGTCCACGGAAAGAAGATGTCTCTGAGGGATTGTTAGATTGCAAAGTATTTCACTTCGCAGGTCATGGCGCCACCGATGAGGAAGACCCCTCCAACAGTCATTTACTCTTGGAAGACTGGAAAGAAGACCGATTTTGCGTCGCTGACTTGCAACGAATGAACCTACGCGAACACGCACCATTTCTCGCGTATCTATCTGCCTGTGGCACTGGACAGATGAAGCGATATTACCTGGTCGATGAGAGCATCCATTTGATCAGCGCTTATCAGTTGGCTGGCTTTCGTCATGTCATCGGTACGCTGTGGAAGGTCAGTGATCAATGCTGTGTGGATATAGCTAGGGCCACGTATGAGAGCATGATCGATTCAGGGCTGAGTGATCAAGGTGTCAGTTGGGGGTTGCACAGGGCTACTAGAAAGCTTCGCGATAAATGGGTCAAGAGGCAGAAACAAGATGGGAGCTTATCGGAAAGAGCAGTTAGGGTCTTGAGAAATGACAACAGTAATGTTGCTTCGGACAGAAAATGCTGCAAGGATGAGAGTGGGAGAGATATCGTGATGATAGAAGACGATGAACCTGAAGTTGGCGAGCAGTTACAGTGGGCACCTTATGTTCATTTTGGGGTATAAGAAATATTGGCATGAGGGAATCTCTTATCTTTTTAGAGGCGGCTTTCAACATTATACGTCAATTTCTCCCCGACGCCTTGTACTGAACTATCTATCGGCTCCGTGTTGAAGATAGGCGCAGAGTGTTGATATTGCTTTCACAAACATTCCAGTCAAGTCAACAGATATAAAACTGGGCCATAGCGATTGCGTCATCGGCAATACCCGGTCTAATTGATAGTTCCGATGAGTCGTGTCGATGGGAGTAAATGAAAAAAAAATCTACAATAATGTCAAACCAATATTCGATTTGCAATAATTACGGCTCAATAAAAGATCAATCCGGCCATCTCCTAAGAGTTCAATATGACTCAGAATATCTACGACAATGCCGGATTCTTCACCAAATATTCCGCGCTTGACCGATCCATTGAGGGTCTCGATGGGGCACCAGAATGGCCGCGGTTGAGATCTTTGATCCCAAACCTTGAAGGCCTTGACGTCCTTGATCTTGGTTGCGGCTTTGGATGGTTTGCTCGCTGGGCAAGAAGCACTGGAGCCAATTCGGTTCGAGCGATCGAGATTTCCACCAATATGCTAAGTCGCGCAAGAGCCATGACCAACGACACAAAGATTACCTATGAACAAGCCGACCTCAACGATGCCAGACTTTCGGAATATGGTACCGAAATCTACGATATGGTGTTTAGCTCACTGACGCTTCACTATCTTGCCAATTTACCCGGGCTCATTCAACAAGTGCAGACTGTGATCAAACCAGGAGGGACATTTGTCTTCTCTGTCGAGCACCCCATTTATACAGCGCCTACCAAGCCTGAGTTCATCATTGATGAGGTATCAGGACGAGAATATTGGCCGCTTGATAGCTATCAGAAGGAAGGCCTTCGGGTGACAGATTGGCTAGCGGAAGGAGTTCAGAAACAGCACAGGACTGTGGCTAGTTATATTAACCTCCTTCTCAAGGCAGGGTTCCAGATATCGGGGTTTGATGAATGGTATCCAACGCCAGAAGAGATGGAAAAGTGTGGTTGGCACCGAGTGTTGGAAAGACCGGTTTATCTTTTGATTTCGGCTGTGAAGAATTGATTCATGCAGGCTCAGAGTATTGATCTTGGTTAGGTATGCAAACATTCGAGTCAGGTCAACAGATGTCAAATTACAGCATATAAATATCCAAGCGGAATCTCCCAGACCGTGTAAAGTGGTTCAAAAAATTCTGATTTAATGGCATGAGTTACAGTACATAATCAGCCATTGCTACTGCAAGCCCATGACAGTGTCTGCCAGCTGCACCTTTTCTTGACGAGGTCACAACACTCCCACGCCCGCCCTCGACTACTTTGCCGGCGCACATTTATTTTGTTGACAACACCAAACAGCACTAGATGATGCATTTCAAAATAGTTACGGCTACCCCCCCCGCATTGTATTATTCCCTCCGCCTTCTCAGCAAACGCGCGGGAAATTGAAGCTCCACCCGAGTGTGATTTACAAACGGAAGCAATCACAACAACTACCACGGACCTCCCTTAGGCAGCAACAGCACCAGTGCGACCTCTAGGAATTCTTGTGATCTCCGTCGTGATCTTCTCAACCTCCCTCCGTCTCTCATCATCGCCTTCAGCACCCGAGATGTTCTCTCACCTACGCCCCAGCCTGGGAGAATCTTCGCATTCGGCCCCTAACATGTTTGACCATCTACGCTCAAACACGGGCGGCGCCGTACCCACCAACAACGAAGCTCATCCCCACCTCCAGCTCCTGAACAATGAGCTTCCCAAGACCAAGTTGTCCGGGTCCGTTCCCATCTTCACCGCCGAAGTTCTGGAAGCCATCCCCGAGGACGAAAGACCGTCCCAATACGGTCTCCTCGCGCTCGACATTGCGCCTGAACCCTCCCACCCCTCCGATGCTCTGATATCTCGCGTTTTCTACAACGTTGCGGATCCAACGAGCACTTTCATCTGCGGAAGTCAAGGCTCTGGCAAAAGCCACACTCTCAGCACCATTCTCGAAAACTGCCTACTCCCGTGTCCCGCCAACCAGCTCCCTCGCCCTCTATGTGGGCTGGTGTTCCATTACGATACCTTTATCTCTGATACTGGAGGCATGCCGTGCGAGGCCGCCTACCTCTCTAGTCACGCAGGTGTGTCTGTACGAGTCCTTTGTGCGCCTTCTAACTACTGGAATATCAAGGTTATTTTTACTTGCCCCTCATTTTCAACACATTCATTGACTCATTTCATTTTCGCAGCGCATTTACAGTGATCTGCCGAATGTCACCGTCGAAATGCTTCGCATTAACCAGTCCGACCTCAACACCCAGCGCATGCTCGATTTGATGGCTGTCAGCTCTGTCAAAGGAGGTAGTCTCCCACTGTATCTTCACGTCGTCAGCCGCATTTTACGCGACATGCGCATCAAGCAACAAGCGAGTGGCTCGGAATTTGATTACGCGACTTTCAAGGGACTGGTCATGCGCGAGGATCTGAAAGAGGGTCAGATGGTACCGCTTCAGCAACGACTAGAAACCCTCGAGAGTTTCATGGTCCCGGGGCAAACCTCTGCCTCCAAATCCGGAACGGCAGGCCAAGGAATTAGCTGGACGCTCAAGGTAGGTAAACCCAATCTCACTTTCGAGACATTGTACTAACAGATCAATTAGGCTGGCCAACTCACGATTGTCGACCTCTCATGCCCTTGTGTTACCGCTGAGGCAGCCTGCTCCCTCTTCAACATCTGTCTGAGTCTCTTCTTGGAACAGAAGGGCACTGTCGGCCGTATCGTCGCTCTCGATGAGGCGCACAAATACATGACGGAGAGTTGCGACAGCCAAACCTTGACAGAATCTCTCCTCTCAGTGATCCGCCTTCAGCGCCACCTTGGAACGAGAGTCATTCTCTCCACGCAAGAGCCAACAATCTCACCCAAGCTCCTTGACCTGTGTTCCACTGTCATTGTGCACCGATTCACGTCGCCTGCTTGGTTCAATGTCTTGCAAAAGCATCTCGCTGGCGTGGATTCACATGCATTCGATCTCATGGCGCACATTGTTGAATTGAAGACTGGTGAGGCACTCTTGTTCTGTCCCAGTGCTTTGGCCAGTGTATCTGAGAGACATGTTTCGGGGCAGGTCATCTTTCGCCGACTTGCCAACAGTCGTCTGAAAGTTCGTGTCAGGCAGAGAGTCACGGCGGATGGAGGCAAGAGTATTATGGCGAACTGATCAGTTGTCACAAACATGTTTTTGTCGGAGAAGAAGGGAGCGAGAGGGCATTGTGTACCTCACCTGGTTCATGGTCATGTTTAGCAATGTCTGTGAGATCATCACCAGAGTATCTTATCACCTGGATTGTTATCTAGCGTTATCGTTGTTCGATCGGCTGTCCGGATATAGCCTAAGCCTCATAGTGTTCGCCGACGTGGGGTAGCCTCACATGGGTCTTGTCGGGTCGGGTCATCGCTTATCTTGGCTATGGTTTCTACATATCGGGATTTTATCAATTGAAACAAAAGTGCCTACCATTTCTAGTTCCAACAGCCTAAGGAACGTTTGCCTTGTCTAGACTAGCTTCCAAATTCCCGAACTTCGGGCTATCGGTGAGGATCGTCGAGGTACTGTCGCGGGGCATGGTGTCTGATAAGGTAGTGCAACCCAAATCCACCGGCTAAGTCCATCGGCCAAGAATCTGAATGTCTTCCACGCCCTAGCTACCCCATATAAGAGATAAGACTTCTATACCACCCAAAATCCGTAAAGTGCAGACATGCTGTCATTGGGATCCTCGTATATCGGCCACAGAATCGGAGATAAGTGTCTATCATGCTTCGCCTATCAGTTACTGAGGGTTTATTGTTCTGGTCGCTTTTGTCGATAAGGCTTCTGAGTTATTTACTTGTCGCTGTATATATATATCTATGAGAATGAAAGAATTTCACAGTGTCTAGAAAGTCAATTCATCAGCATCATAATCATCCACGATGAAACATTCCATTGCAAGCCTTGCCTTGAGCGTTGGCAGCTCATTTGCCTCTTCTCTTCCCATCCAACTCGAGACTCGTGAGCCACTCACATCTCATCTTGCCAATATCCATGTCAGGTTCAATAAACCCACTCAGGGTTCCTTGTCCTTCACATATGGTCCTTGCGACACTAAGTCAGTCTCAGAAGCTCACCACACCATCGCTGAGACAGACAGCAAGAGTGTTTCTCGGTTGGCTTGGGTAATTCCTACCAACACAAACGACAATGGATGCATATCGGCGTGGACAAACGATGGAGCTCTCGTGGGACGCAGTGAGCCACAAAAGCTTCATCGGATAAAACGAAGAGCGCCCCAAAAGCGTGGAAAGGGTAAGTCAATCCATCATCACATCTTATCTCTGTACTAACATGGAATGAGACTCGATACTTATGACTGAGGATAATGGCTTCGACGTTCTCGGCCCCTGGTTCGATGGTGTTACTCATCTCACCAAGACAGGAACATCCTTCGTCGATGAAGACGCTGCAAAGTCAAAGGAGATTGCCATTGTTGGTGCAGGAATGTCCGGACTGATGACTTATCTCGTCCTTTCGCAAGCCGGCATGACCAACATCAGCATTATCGAAGCTGGTCAACGTCTCGGTGGTCGAGTGCACACAGAGTACCTGTCAGGTGGGCCATTTGACTACTCTTACCAGGAAATGGGACCCATGCGCTTTCCCTCAACTTACACAAGTCCTGAGACCAATGAGACGATGAACATTACAGATCATCAGTTGGTGTTTCAACTCGCTGACGAGATGAACAATCTCAACAAGCATGACAGGAACCTGAGCGTTGACTTTATTCCTTGGATCCAGGCTAGTCCCAATGGTCTCTCTTACAAGAATGAGTTTAAGCTTCCCAACGGCATGCCCCCAACGCTCGCCCAGATTGCCAAGAACGCTTCACTCGGCGCCCCATCCAGCCTTGGACCTGCAGAGAAAGATCTTCAGGCCAAGGTAGACACTTTCATGCCCGGGTCTGATTTCAGTACCCTTATGGCCAAGAACATGTTCAAGGCTCATAAGCAGTGGCTTGAGACTGGCTTGAATGGACTTGGAGGTGACCAATGGTCTGAATACGCTTTCATGGTCAACTACCTCAAGGGAACCGCCAACAGCACGGATGTTTTGGGTGACTGGTCTGCTGCGACATTCTGGGATACGCTCTACGAAGGCTTGTATTTCTCGGCCGCGAGTTACAAGACTATCGATGGCGGTCTTAACAGGCTACCTCTATCCTTCCACCCTCTTGTTGACGATATCACAACCATGGGTCGTAAGATCGAACGTGTTCGATACGACGATTCTAATGACAAGGTGACACTCCAGTGGCGCAAGCAGTATAATGACACAGAGTTCCAAGACTCCACCTTTGATTATGCCGTCATTGCCGTGCCATTTTCCATCGTCCGACGCTGGCGTCTTCCTAGCCTTCCAGCAACTATATCCAATGCTATCAAGGGCCTCAATTACGGATCCGCCTGCAAAGTGGCACTTGAATTCTCAGAGCGTTTCTGGGAACACTACGAGAACCCCATCATTGGAGGCTGCAGTACCACAAGCGACATTCCCGGTATTGGATCCATCTGCTATCCATCATACAACATTAACGGCACCGGTCCGGCTACTATCTTGGCTAGTTATCAAAGCGGCGACATGGGTGTCCGATTGGCCAGTATGACCGAGGAAGAGCATGTCCAGATGGTGTTTGATGCAATGGTTGATATCCATGGCGAGTTTATCAGGGAGCTGTACACTGGCAAGTTCAACAGAAGGTGCTGGGCATTGGATCCTCTTCAATCTGGTAGCTGGGCCAGTCCAACTGCGGGACAGCATCAGCTTTACATCCCCGAGTACTTCAAGACATATGACAAGGTAAGAGACCTGCAAAGTTTAAAGTCAATCTCGCTAACATTCTGACTCAGATGATATTTGTTGGAGAGCACACATCTTACACCCATGCTTGGATTGCCTCTGCGCTGGACTCTGGAATTCGTGGCGCAGTCCAACTCCTGCTTGGTATGAACTACTGCTGTGACATTATGTATGGCTGCTAACAGGTTGATAGAACTTGGCCTTATTGATGAGGCGAAGCGAGCAGTCGATAAGTGGATGGCGAGGTGGATTGAAGTGGTAAGTTGCGTTCTGTTCCTTGTATTGTGTATTGCTAACATTACTCCCCAGTAAATTCATTGAAGGGCGGAATTGAATGAATGCATGATTGATGAATCAATACATTGTGCATATCAACCCATCTCGAAGTGTCGTCGGCTAAATTCCGAGCTTGTACAACTATATATAGCTTTGTGCTTACCTCATATCAACGAGATCGTGAAGGTTTCTGGCTCAGCTAAAGTAAAATGCATATAAAAATAAGTAGTCTAAGGAGCATAGTCTAAGTGATATAAGTTGCCCTAGTAATTTCATCTATTATGCTGCCAGCGGTTGATTTGTCTACTACCCTGAGGGCAGACGTTAATTAACGGACTCAGGCTGAGGAGCACTATTGAGACAGGATGGCTAGCTACATAAGCGCAAGTAAGCAGCATCGGTTTTTATGCAACCTGGCGGACTGCAACCTCAGGCACCTATTCGCCTACAATTGGTTCTGTTTATGCCACGTCATTTTCAGCCGCAATGCACTTCTAAATACCATATGTGAATACAAAGATCTGAGTTTATCCTACAAAGCAGTAGTTACCAGTTAACGGTACGCTTAAAGAAATCTAACCTCTGTTGAATTTCAGTATAGACTTTAACCTAGCTTTAACAGTTTTACTGATCCTCAAGTCGAACGAAGTTATTTAAGCTACTTTCTCCCACTTTACCTACATTATAAACTACGTCCACTTTGATCTACGCCCCAGACTTCTAGGCGAGGCAGTCAGGATGTGCTATTTCGACCAAGTTCGATGGACCTGCGGCTACTGGAGATGGAGTACCTTCCGACAACAATGTTCCAAGGAATATAGAGTTGGGGAAACCTGTGGATTGAAGCTCGTCTACGAAACAAAATTTGAGCCGGAATTATGCCGTCTGTGCCGCGAGACCGAGAAACAACAACGCCGCTATGCGGGTTTGTCCCAGAATCTTCGACGTTGGAGCGGAGACCCTCATGAAATCGCTGTCAACGAACGAGGACGCCAACATTGGAG
Organism: Fusarium meridionale; assembly: GCA_032355295.1. Classification (NCBI taxonomy): domain Eukaryota; kingdom Fungi; phylum Ascomycota; class Sordariomycetes; order Hypocreales; family Nectriaceae; genus Fusarium; species Fusarium meridionale. Next base: position 11,710,315 of record CP126884.1, on the reverse strand, counting down.
AGGAGGCACTATTCGAACCGCTGCCATCGAACTAGGACGCCGTCGGATGGAAGAAGTTGGCAACGCGATCTGTCGTATGAGAGAGAAGCATGCTCGCAGAGTGGAAGCTGCACAAGAAAGCATCCCGGGGGGGGGGGGGGGCAAACCGACTATAGATCGTGTGTTGTCTGAAATGGTTGAAGATTCAGTTGCGGGCACAGATAATGACCCTGGCTCTGCTGGTGTAACCACCGACGAAATTCAGCCAACCTGCCGACTCACCACCAACCCCCCAAATGCACCAGATTTCTTTGGTGATCCCACCCAAGGCAGCTTTAGAGTAGACTGCGGTGATCTCGATGATGAACTCAGCAGTGATGGCTCTGGTAGCTGTATGTCCTTATCTACTGCCCCTACCTCAGTATCTGGTGGAGGGGGACCAGAACAACGTGAAGCGAATGAGGCTTTCATCGACCTTCTCTACAATACTGTGGACTTGCGAAAACTCATACATCCATCTCTATATGGGAAGGAGATGGATCGTAAGAGACTAGTGGGCAAGCTTCGAAAACTACTGAAGCTGCTCGGGCAAGATTTGGAGGCTGAAATACGCAGCTCGGAATCGACACGTATTGATCTTTTCTTTAGAAAGTCATCCAGACAACTGTCTTCTGAGATTATCATTGGGCTTTCAAAAGAAGAAAGAGGATATGAAGAAAGAGTGCCTAGAAATAAGGAAGTCTATCCGGTATCCGAAGACGACGAGCTAGTTGACTCTGATTCTGGAGATGAAGCAGATATTCGGCCCAACATGCCCGACCTCAAAAGCTTGATTGCCTCAACAAACTCTTTTTACGCATTTATCACGCGTTTAGTTGACTTTGTTGATCCATCGTTCGAGGCACGACTGAAACGACTGGTCGAGTCAAAGACTAAGGGAATGAGCAACTCTGACATCCGTCACGTTACAGAGGTGGTATCAGAACTCTCATACTCGAAACCAAAAAGTATCACGTTGACGGAGTATGAGGGGACATCGTGGATACGCAAGCCTATGACTTCTCTAGGGGCGGCGCTTCCGGATGAATGGGACTGGTGGCCACTGAATGAGCCACGACTACAGCCACTACCCAATTGTGCTACACTCACTTGGACTTGCGTAAGTATCTGACCAAATTACTGGAAATCATCTAACTAATACAGGTATGCGGAGATATCCGAAGAGAAGCGGTTCCGAAAACATTCGCAAGGGGCGTGATCAAGATCAGAGAACAGACACTACCTATGTCATCTCCACCATCTAGCGCACCACCAGAATTCTCTATGGCTGATACCAAACCATCTCCCACTCCATCTGGCAGCCATAGCTTACATATCTATCCGCAAAAGTCAATACAAGATCCTACACCTTCCACTCGGACTTCTATTGTATCAGACGCTCTTCCGGTAACAATATCGATGCCATCAACAAGTCGCTACATTATGTTCTTTGTGAACTCTGGAGGGTTGCAACTAAGACCCATTGAGTCCAAGTCTCTATGTAATGAGCAGCTCTTCTGCCAATTGAGAGCTGAGTATCAGCAAGCCAAGGGCTGGTTCAAGACATGGTTCGGTCTCATGACATTTTCCCATTGTGACTTCCACCAGGTAGGCCCAGGTCCATGACATACTTGTACCACAGCTGACGTAGTACGATTGTTAGTTTGAGCAGTGGCACGAGAAACGATATTGCGAACGCCGTAGTGGTGTCCCTCCACTTTGCGACAAGGATTATTACTATCAGCCCAGGCCACTTGACGAGCCTCCATTATCGAGGCACGAGTTCTACGATCGCTTCTACGGAAGGATTGGCTCTGAGGCTTGTATAGTGACACGCCAGAGAATATGCAACGAGTGCGATGCAGTGGATAGGATTCCGCAGAAGAAAGAACTTGGCAGTTTCATTGGAAAGGAAAGACCTAGGTTTTATGGCATCATCGCGAGAGAAAAGAAGTCGGGATTAAGAGTGCTCATTTATATCTTGGTCTCTTGTGTTCCAGGCCTAATGTTCTTCTTCCTGTGGCTGTTTTGGAAAAAGGAGAATTTGCAGGAAGCTTCTGTGCTTCTTATGTTATCATTCTCGCTTCTTGGTATCTTGTATGCCGCTCAGCTTTTCTAGAAAACTCGAGTTTGCGCGAAAGACATGCCATATCTAAATCTTCTGCTTCGCATCAGCCTTCTCCTTGTAAGTGTATTGATTGAGAGTTTTAGGGTAGAGATAGCATTAAGAAGGGAAAATATAATATTAATTATAAGTACCCTTAGAGCTATATATAACAGTTAATCTTAAGTTACTTATTATATATAAAGTTCTAGCTTCTTCCTTAATAGCCTAGATATTTAATAATATATTTAAGTTTTTGACTACAGGGTAGAGGCTGCATAGCAATGTATTCAGGTAGAGTCAAGACCGACTGTAAATTATATATCATCTGAATTAGTTCCATATTCCACACGAGAGGCATTAATGCAGTAAACAACTAAACCAAGTACAATATAGATATATTATAGACCTTCGATATGCTCCGAAGCTCGCCTCTTAGGATTAGGATCATTATTATGCAGCTTTTCCGCGACAATGTCTTGGCAAGGTGCCTTCCAGCCTGCAACACACGACTGTCGTCAGCATATGTTTACCGAAAGGTTTGGAAAACACGAGTTGAAAGTGCTTACTTGGTGTATGTCGAGCTGGAATCCTCTCTTCAAACATCAGATCGATCTCCTCGAGACTACGACCCTTAAGCTCAGGGTAGTAGAAGAACGCCCAGATGCAAGCCACAAAGGCGAAACTACCATAGATAAAGCCAACTTTGGCTCCGAGGTTGGCGTATCCAGGGTTCATGAGATAGGGGAGTGTAAAGGTAGTAACAAAGTTTGTCAGGTTTTGAACAGTGAAAGCGGCCATGGCTGTCTTGTCTCTGAGCCGAGGAGAGGGTAATTCAGCGGGAATAAGCGTGCCCCTAAGAGATATGATTAATACGTTGAAGCCAATGTAATTGGTGGCAGATGTGACCTACAGTGGAACGAAAGATCCCAACAAGAAGAATCCATAGCAGGGGAACATCGAGGCGATGACGAGCTTGGCTGAGTTGCTTGGATTGGGAACAGTACCAATCCCCCCAACCACCATCATGCATACTGCGGCCAAAGGGGCAAGGGTGAGGTAAAATACTCTCCTACCGACATGGTCAACGAGTAAAAGGAACGTCAATGCACCAGCGATACCCCCAACTTTGATGATGATAGTGAACACGTAGGGGTTGTATACGTTGAGACTTTTGATAAAAATGGTGCCATACGTGTTGGCGAATGCTTGACCCGAAGCGAGGGCAAAGAAGTTTGAAATCATGGCAACACTTGTACGTCTCTACAAAGCCGTGTTAGCCGCAGTATACAGCGAGTTGTGAGTGAAGAACTTGCCAAGTTAGTGCCTTTGAATAGATCCATCCAGCCACTTGCTTCAAGGCTCCTCTCAAGGGAATCCTTCATTCGCGCCATATCCTCATCGACGTTATATCCAGGATAGCCGTCATTAAGATACTTGAGACTGGCGATGGCCTTGTCTTCTCTGCCCATCCTTATGAGCCATCTGGGAGATTCGGGGATCAACCAAGTAAGAAGCAAGGCAAGAGAAGGCGCAGAGAACAAGACAGCGACGGGGATCTTCCACGAATCATTTCCAGGGATGGAAGCTGTAGCGTAGGCGACAATGCCAATGATGAGAGAACCAATGAGGCGACCAAAGACGTACATAGTCACCATGGCGCCACGGACTGGAGGAGGGACTAGCTCGGCGGTGAACATGGGTATGAGCCAGCCTTCCATACCTGTGTAGATGTTGACAATGCAGCGGCCTGCGAGGATCTGGCCGTACGATTTAGCGGTATAACTGACGACAATGCCGCACAGGCAGATGATGTTCATCAGAATATAGACAATACGGCGGCCGAATCTTTCGCCGATAAATGAAGCCATGAAAAGTGCCGCAGCATAGGCGATGTATGGAATCGAGTTGAGGAGCGATAGATTTGTGGTGCTGATGTGGCAGACGCCGTTCGGGACACACACATCACCAAACGTGTGTTGGAATGCTATCATGATGCATTGTCAGCTGTGCCAAACATGATTTGAATCATAGAATCAAGACTCACCATCCATTGCCTGAATGGTATTGTAGATTGCAACGTCGAAGCCATTGCTAAGGACATTGAGCGCGACAACGAAGCAAAACCCACCTACAGGCAAGGTAAAGTTGCGAACGAAGGGCAGATTACTGAGACTCTTCCACACCGAAGTGTTTCTGAAACCCATCTTGCAGGCGACAGATGATAACAAATTGAGTATGAGGTGTATTCTATTCGGAGGACCAACAGAGAAGATACGGTGAATGCTATGTGTTGCTACTTGATAAAACGATGGTTGGATTGGAACACCTTTGAATTGGCTTGGAAGTGGACGACTTTGTAGTTCTGTGCCCTTCCTTAGAGTTCAAGCTTACGAGTAGTAGATGACTGTTAGCTGAAAACCCCAGATTTCCACCGTGGGGAACAACGGCACTGGAAAAGGAGCGGGGTTTGAACTCATGTTCTAGGGGGTCCGGAAATGCCGATAAAGGAAGACGACATCCGCACCCGAACCCCAGCCGGCTACATCAGCAGTGTTGTCAGTACCGTGGACTGGTCCTATCCCTGTCCAACCCTTGCAACGCAGCCTTCATTTTGACATTGAGGATGTGATGAGGACAAACTCATATCTCAGAATCAATGTACTGGAGTTGCGTTTGTAATGTTTACTGCCGCAACATGATTGATGATCTATCTTGAAGCAACGTTGGTGCCCTATCTCTACCTCTTGTATAGTCCAATAAATTTAATGACTTTATAGCCTCACTAAATTTGACTATTGTAGTTTTATGTATCAAAATAATGCATATCTGCATTGGTCTTGAAACTAATATATCGAGTTATCTAGCTCTCTACATAGCAGTAATACTATTGTCCCCAAAATCTATTTCCACCATGCCAGTTTCTGAGAAATATTGCTCCCAATCATCCAATAAAGCCCTTAATATCTCGGGCTTCTCATCCGCCAAATTCTTTACCTCGCCTGGATCTGATGTCAAATTGTACAGCTCCCACTCACCACTGCCTTCTGGCGGTGGCAGAAATAGCGCCTTGTATTCACCCCTGCGAATCGCCCTCTTGTCAAAGAGTTCCCACCCAGTAACATCCTGCTTCGTGTCATACACAAACGGCAACTTGCCCGTGAGCATGGGTATCCACGACTTGCCACGTACAGGAGCGACCTTGCGACCTCGGAATGTGGGCGCTGGGTGTTGGACCTGAGCAAGGTCTAGAAGGGTGGGTAGGACGTCCATTACATTGCTAAACTCATGACTGATACTGCCGTTGCATAGCGCTGCAGCTGGATAGCGGACTATGCATGGGCATCGAATGCCACCTTCAGCTGCTGTGCCCTTGAAGCCCCGGCTGGGTGCTGTGGCTGCGAGTGCCCAGCGCGGGCCGTACCATACAAAAGAGTCATGGTTACCGATATTTTCCAAGGAGTTATTGTAGAATCGACGCATTGTTTCAGCCACACCGAGACTTGACATGACGGGCAGTGATTCAAGTAGATTCCCTTCAGCACCGTTGTCAGACATGAACAAGACAAAGGTGTTGTCTAGCTCGCCTGTATTCTCTAGATAGTCGAGAATGCGCCCAACGTTCTCGTCCATTTGATCAACCATGGCGGCATAAGTCTCCATCTTCCGTGCTGACTCATGTCTCTCATTCTCGCTCATTTCCTGCCACTCTTTTGTTACGGCAACAACCGGGGCAGGAACTATTCCTTCTGGTACAAGACCCAGCTTCTGAAGTTGGGCTAGTCGACGGAGCCGTAGAGCATCAGGTCCATCATCGTAGAAGCCCCTGTACTTGTCGATGATGGCCCGGGGGGCTTGCAAAGGCCAGTGAGGAGCGGTAAAGGTAAGATATCCAAAGAAAGGCTTGGCCTTCTCATCCTCGGTACGCTCCTCTAAAAAATCAATGAGGCGTGTGGTGAAGTAGTCGCTCGAGTAAAAGTCCTTGGGCAGGTCATTTTTACGATCGATGAAGCGATTGTTTTCCATCCAGAAGCCATCGCTCTTCATGAAAGGTGGCAATCGAACGTCCAATTGTGGTTCATAATTGTAGTGATTCCCCGCGCCGGGAAGATAGGCCAATGACTTGTCGAACCCACGCTGCGATGGTGAAGTTTCAGCAGTCATACCCAGATGCCATTTCCCGGACGACACAGTAAAGTAACCAGCGTCTTGTAGGATCTCGGGCAGTGCAGCGACGCGAAAGTTGAGGTAACCTTCGTAGCCAGGTTTACCTTTACAATTGACCTTTGCATTCATCATGAATTCAGCCATTTGGCCGAGACCTGCGATGTGATTATCTGTCCCTGAAAGCAACATGGAGCGAGTTGGAGAACAAGCTGCAGCTGTGTGGAAGTCTGTCATGCGGAGACCATCCTTGGCCATTCTATCGAGGTTAGGGGTTGATATCTCAGAACCATATGGAGATGTGTCGCTGAAGCCCAGGTCGTCAGCGACCATGATTAAGAAATTGGGCCGTCTGGATGAAGTCATTGTAGAATAAATTGACTGATGGTATGTGTGGTGGTTTATTCAGGAAGGACAGGGAATATAACCCAACAGAGATGATATACTAAGAAGTCAGTGTCTTGACCGGGATTAGTTGTGAAATTGGAGACAATGAAATACCCCTCTATCTCTGGGGATGTAATTGCGAACAGAAGCCTTGATATGTCGACATAGTGGATCTGGTTGACATGGGAGTTGAAAGCGGAGGTTCCGATCCAATTCGGTCCAGCCGAATTGTCGTTACCTCGGATCACGGACTCTCGATTATGTACCATTCAGACTTTGGGTCTACTCACTGCCGCTTCTTAACAATTGAAGACTTACTTAGCAGGCCCCGCACAAGATAATGAGAGATACGGCGTTGGTGAAGCAAGTATTAGGGGAAACGAATGAGTTTAAGTTCATATGGTGACTGATAATGACAGACAGTCGGTTCGAAGTTGAATCTTGCGGAATGTAGAACCCGAATCCTGTCGATCTTAATTTCAGTAAATACCAATAAACATTTTTGGGTGTCTGACTCATATTCAGGATGACTTTTATCTTTAGGTCTCGGAGTTACCAATTATAGGGAAATCTGGGGTAATTGAATCTGGGGTAACATTGGCTACATAGATGACTAGGAGCACCTTGGGGATCCGGGGCAATATGCAACTGGCGTTGAATGCCAACATTAGACATACATATATATCAGGTATTGAGACAGTTCTGTGTCTGGCTATCCGGTCTTCTCTCCTCCCATTCAAACATTTCTCGGCTATCTCTTGCACTAATGATGCCTGACGATCAAAACAACCATCTCAACTCGCTTGTCTACCAGTCCGCAGTATAGAAACATATTTCAAGCCATGGTACTTTGTTTGACAGACACTATTAAACAATGGCACAGTGGCTGTCCGTCGTGTGTTAGTTTCGTCACGGGCAGACATGGACACAACAATAACGCCACTGATGTTGCACCGCCGTATGGTAAGATTGATGATCAACAGAAGTCAATATCTAATGAGAGGCTAGAGAAGTAGGAGGGAAGTAGGAAACAGGTACAAAGAAGCAAAGAAAAAGACAAATATTTTTCTATGTGTATAAAAATTGCACCCATAAAACAAAGTTTCCAAATTATCAAATTAGTTAAAATAAAAAACAAGCCTTTGTCGCTATCAAGTGCCGAATCCTAGCGATGGATATACGTTAACAAACGTGACAACCAGCTCCGCGAACTCACAACTGGACTAGCAGGTTGTGCTACAACAGAGAATCGAGTAAACGAATTCTTCGCGAGAGCATTGTGAACTTCTTTATAAGCATCGTAGCCGTATAGCCATGGCTGGACTTCAGGACAGGTCCAGCGACTAGGAAAGGGTGCTTTGAGTTCCTTTTTCCCTAGCTGAGACAAGAATATCTCGTCGCGTTTCACTTGCTCGGGCCCGTCGAGCATATGGAATGACTCCCGCTGTGTCAAGGTAGGTTGTTAGCATATACCCTCTGTGTTTGAATGCAGCCGGGGAACACGTACCTGCTTAAATGTTTCTCTAACAATGGCCTCTCCACGACTCTTACGCATCTTCTCATAGAGCTTCAAAGCTTCGGGGATTTGGTTACGAGCCTCAACAGCGCCTAGTAAGAGTCCCAACACTGCGCCGTCCTCGATCGCTGAGTTTGCGCCTTGTGCTAAATACGGGAGCATAGGATGACAAGCATCCCCACTAGTGATCAATTAGCTACTTTCGTTTTCTGCCGTTTGTAAATAATATATCACATACACAAAGACAAAGTTGGATTGGTCGTTGATCCAGTGTTGCATTTCGTCGTCTAAAGAGATTTGGTCAGCTTATTACTAACGCCCAGTACTTCCAAGTAGTGAACTTACGATGCATTAGCTTCCATCTGTCAACCTCGGTCACAAGGTCAAGAAAGCGCAGCAAAATTGGATCCCAGCCTTCAAACAGGGCTTTCATCTGGTCAACCGATCCCGGAAGCCTACTGGCTCCTGGTGGGAGATCGTCTGGAACAAGCAAGACAATGTTGTACATATTGCCGCCTCGGAGAGAGTAACCCACAGCGTGTGCCCCAGGTCCGATCCAGAAATGACACGAACAGTGCTTGACCCAGTCGATCAACTCGGGATCTTTGATGTCATCCAAATTGAGAACAACTCTATACGCCAGATCTCCCGTCGGCTTGGGCATATCATTGGTGCCGAGAAAAGCACTGCGACATCGCGACCGCAAGCCGTCCGCGGCGATAATAAGATCAGCCTTTGCCTCTATTCCATCCTGCGTGGTAATTTTGGGAGTATTAAAGTCGATGTCTGTGACCTTTTGTGACAACTTAAGCTTGGCGCCTAGTTCTTGTGCCCGTTCTAGTAGCGATAATTGGAGATCGACTCGGTGGACGTCAACGAAGGGCGCGCCGTATTGTTTTCGAATCTTCTTGTCAAAGTCTTCTTCCAAAGCTAGGAGCTGGCCTGAGTAGCGGTGGACAGCGAGGTAGGTGGGCTCGGCGACGGAATCCCAGAACTTTTGGGGTAGGTCCCACTGGCGCAGCAGACGAGACGCGTTAGGTGTGACTTGCAGTCCAGCACCGACCTGAAGGAAGAAGACGTTAGAAGATGTTAGTTGTACAGGTATTAAGTGATTAAAGCTTACCTCTTGAAGTGCAGTCGCTGACTCGAATATGGTGACTTTATGTCCCGACAGTGAACACGACACAGCTGCAGCAAGACCGCTAAGCCCAGCCCCTACGATGATGATATCCAGTGGGACAGGGCTCCTCGGGTGGGTAAATACGGCGTTTCTATGATCGCCCATCTCGTCTGATTCGACAAACAGCGTTGTATGGAACTCTTGAGTGCGTGTGAAACAAAAACTATTGCTGAGCCAAGGCTGGGCAGCTTGGTAAATGTATACTGCGAGAAGTTCGAAACGGTTCTTGAAACAGAGTAGGCTCAATGTCTACCATTCCAAGGCCATAGTCTAGACCAGCGCTACCAAACCCCAGTATGCTTTGCGGCGTATCAAGTTGTCGCCGGATCTGAATCTGGGATCCGGGAGTGATCCGATACCCTGGTCCATACTCGTCAAATTGTCCCGAGTGTATTCGGGAATTCCGAGTATTTTGTCGTTGATCCACTGCCGCTATGTCCCGGGACTAACTACTTTTCAAGGTCCCGACCTCGGCTATAGCAGTTGGATCCTGACTTGTCTTGAAACAGTCAAGCGCCGAACAAGAAGAGAAGTAACAAAAGTCCTACTGATGCAGTCGTCTGCAATGACAGCGAACAAAATAACCAGCTTTTCTATCATCCACTAAACGTCACAATGAGTCCCAAAGGTCCTTATCGTCTCATGACTGTCAACACAGCACCAGAACGGGCCAAGCGTGTCATTGGTGCCATGGTCGAGAACCTCAAAGAAAGCTACACAATTGATTATGTCGTCAATTCAGAGAGTAAGTCAAACATGACTGCCTTCTTCAAGATAAAATAGTAACCCTTTTGTGTCAGGAATTGAAGATGTTCGCGCCCTAGTGGAGGAGTACCGTCCTGATGTCTTGGTATGTTTACAGTGTGCAAGCAGACGATTTTCAGTACTCACACTTTCTAGTTTACGGCTTCGATGTGGACTGAAGAACAGAGCAGGGAAGTGGAGGAAACAGCAAGAAAGATTGTTCCTGAAATCAAGTTTCATGCAATTCCATATGGTCTCCAGGTGGCGAAAGGTCCCGACGCTATTGTTGAATATCTCACTGAGAAGGTACCAGCGTTGCTGGAAGCTTGAATGAATAGATCTAGATGGACGGACATCAGAGTATCACGATAATTGGCGGATAGAAACATAGGAGACGTAATAATTAGATTGCCTATGCTACTTGGTTCACGACTCCTAGACCGCTTATATTTCCACCTCAATGACTGCATGGTCCTTCTTGGTAGCATCATCCCTCTTGACTTTACGTGAGCAGACTGTTTGCATTGATATCCCATTCTTGGAGACTCTCATTAGATGATTCGTGGTGGATTGATGGAAAATGTCCGAGTGACAATATCAAGGCAATTCGTCGTTGTGATGTTCATTATGTCAATAAGATGCCAATCCAAATCAATTGGCTCCATTCTGCCTAAAACATCCCCCGTTAACCTGTACACCAAGTCTAACCCGTGACATTATCCCCTTTCTATCTACGACTGTCAAAACAATCATATAATTTCCCTCCTCCACTAAGACTCATTCTTAAAAGTACTGACTAAAGTGCCAATATGAGGCAGAATCTCCACGGAAAACTCATCTCCATCGCTGATTGTAACCTTAGGTTGACGTCCAACACCCACCCCAGCAGGTGTACCGGTAAGAATAACTGTTCCAGGCAGGAGGGTTGTACCTTGAGACAGGAAGCTTACCAAGGTCGGAATATCGAAAATGAGGTCACTATTCCAGGGATGTCAGATAAATTCGTTGAGAAGAAACAATCGGTCGGAACTTACTCGGCACCGCAGTCCTGTAGGACTTGATCCTTCTTCAAACCACGGATATTGAACATTGAAGGATCAGGCACAAGATCCTTCGAAACTAAAGCCGGACCTAATGGACAAGAGCCGTCAAAGCCTTTGGAGAAACACCATTGAGACTGGCCAAATTGGCTGGTGCGGCTGGAGATATCGTTCGCGGCCGTGTAGCCTAGAACATACTCCATCGCTTCCTCTTTGGTTACATTTTTGGCTGCCCTGCCTATGACCACAGCTAGCTCGGCCTCGTAGTCGCCGCAGTCATCAATCTGTGTCAGTTTAGGCAGAGGGGTGATAGATGGCCAGGGGTTCCCTATCGAGGTGCTGGGCTTTCTACCAGGACAGGTCAGAATGCTACTCATAGTACGTTTTTCGTTGGTTCAACTTGCAGGAAAAGGGTAGGTACTGTCGGAATATCTAGACCAACTTCTGCGGCATGACTCTTGTACTTTAGGGCGCGATGATTAGTTAACTGTACATCAAGGCGTTGGTTCTTCATCTTACGTTCAACCCAATGCATCTGATGGTTCCAACCTCGCTACTGTCCAACGGCGAAAGAATACGGCTTACAACCGCTGTTTCTCCCGTCTTCTGGCCTGGATTCAAGACAGAGAGACCAGAAAAGACATGGACCTTGACTTCGCGACCCTGGCGAAGTGCAACACCAATGTCAAGATCATCTTCTGCTGGTTGACCAATAATAACCTTTGCAGGTTCTGTGGTTGAAATGAAACGCACGAGACCTATAGATTGTATCAGAATGGTTGATTTGGTGAATATGAGTGAACTAGGTCGTCCATACGTGAAAACTGTCGCAATGCCATGGCTACAGGCGAAAGGTTTAGTTGGAAACGGGTAGATAACAATTTGCTTGCCTATTCTCAGTGGGAAACATTACATTCTCTTATCTTTACTCGGCCAATTTGATCAGAATACTTACACCCCTCTTGCCCTGATTAGTGTTGTTCAGTGCCGCATTCGGAACACTAATTTCTGACCCGACTTCAACTTAGGCTTCGGCTTCTATCAGAAACTCGGAAGCGGATTATGGGGCCTCGACATTGCCGAAGTCCGGTCCGGCAATGCTTGTCGTACCACTTTGGCAGTCCAGCGAAGTAATCACCCATGATGAAAGAATAGATAGACAGTCAGATTTTGAATCAAACAGTTACTGTCGATTCTCAAATACATGCACTATTCCAATATCACCAAACCCCAATCTATTATCCCCATCATTCCGCATCAACATACATTCTTGCAAGTTAACTTCCTACCTGTGGCCATGGCATCAGTAAATGGTAGTGAAGGGGCGGCGTATCGCCAATTCCTCCCGGATCTTTCTACGCCGAGGTTCACCACTATGAAGAAACAAGATGCCCATGAATACGCTGAAGCCTTCAAGAGCGGGGGAAACCCACCTTGGCTCCACGGCTTGTACAAACACTGGATCAGTTTACTTGAGGACCCGTTCAAGGGCGTTACCAGCGACGGTACGTGGCGTTAAAATGATAACCAATATTTAAGCTGGTATCTGACAAGAGAATAACAACAGGCTATGTTAGGCCAGGACTCTTCAACCTACAGGATGAAGGAATTCCAATTCATGACATTGCCAACGCTGCCAATGCCGTCATAGAAGCAGCAACCAAGGATCAGGTCCACCAAATGATGCTTCATATTGATTCACCTGAATGGCGAACTTGGTCGAATCCAGAATTTCTCCTAAGCGATAAGGGAATTCGGTTAGATGAAGTCAGCAGCGATCTTCGCGATCGAGTCATGAAGGTTCTACAAGCGACGTTATCAACCAACGGATATGAGAAGGCAGTCGGCGCCATGAGAATCAATGGTTTCCTTGGGGACTTAGTCGAATCACCAGCGGTAATGAACGAATTCTCTTACAACTTTGTCCTCTTTGGTAAACCTTCAACAGACAGACCTTGGGGCTTCTCTTTCTATGGGCATCACCTTTGCCTCAGCATCTTCCTGTACAAGACCCAAATTGTTATATCACCTTGGTTCACCGGTGCTGAACCAAACTTAATCGACCATGGCCCCTACAAGGGGACCAGAATTTTATACATCGAGGAAAGGCTAGGTCTGGAGTTGATGCAAAGTCTCGACGCAGCGAAACAAGGCCAAGCTCAAATCTACAAAGACATGGATGACAGTGAGATGCCTCACGGTCGATGGAACCACGACGATCAAAGGCATCTTTGTGGTGCATATCGAGATAATCGCGTTGTACCTTATGAAGGGATTCTAGTTTCTGATATGGACGACGTACAAAAGTCTATTGTGGAACAGATATTCGAGCAGTACCTCATCTACCTCCCAGAACAAGCCCGCGAGATGCGCCTCGACAATATCCGTCGATGGTTTCACGAAACATACTTTTGTTGGATTGGAGGCTTTGGTGATCAAGACCCCTTTTATTATCGATTGCAAAGCCCAGTAGTTATAGTCGAGTTTGATCATCATTCTGGGGTTTTCTTAACCAACAGTGAACCTGCCAAGTTTCACATTCATACTCTTCTACGCACACCAAATGGGGGTGACTATGGAATGGCACTGCGGCCCATGATTCCAGGCAAGGAGCAAGGATTTCTGTGGGAGGAAAAGGCTTGATCGTTGAGAATTATACATTTTCTATCAGACTGCACAAGGGCCACATGGCGCTGCTCACTCTGGCTGTGTGCTGTGATCAAGGCTCTTGTGGAGTTCGTCAAAGACGGTTATCATTTCGCCTAGTGGAAAGTCCAAAAATTCGAAGCCAGCCAACTCAAACTGCCGCCTGCCATTAGTAGATTCTCCAAGGTGATATGAAGTCAAGTGGTCACTTACGTCCAAGGACGTCCATGGACCAGGTGTAGGGGCCTGTTGAACGTTGATAGAGTCCGAAACGACGATTCTATCCGATGTGCCGTTGGGAATAGTGTTGAGCTCTCGCAAAAAGTGCTTGATGACTTCTGCAGCACTCCGCGCCACTACTGATTCGTCCATGGCTTCTAGAATCTCCATGGCCGTTTCAATCAAGGCAAGGTTGCCTGTGTTGGGGCGCTCCTTTGTTCGCGACTCATACAGGAGTAGAACAGAAGCTGCGATTGTGATGTATGTTGTGTTGTACCACCTGTCATTACTGCATAAGCTAATCTGCAATTGTTATGATAAATGATCTTTCTTACCATGTCCGGAAGTAGGTGTGGACCTTGTAAGTCTCGTAGATAATTTCTATAGTCCTTTGAGCTGACGACACACACTTTTCTACTGCTCCATTCAACGCATTCGATGATTGTTCGTCGGGCTCTGGTGTGCATCGAGTGAGAAACGGTCGGAATAGAAGCATCATGACATTGTAGTATTCTATCATAACCCAGTTAGGATTAGTATTGAAGATATCTCTGAGAATACGTACTGAGTTCCAGAATAAGTTTTTGTTTCCGCCGCCAATCTGGGTCTCGTAAAGAGATGTTTCGTCGTTGAGGTAGGCCTTCGAGCCAAGTGTCCAACTCATGCTCTATTTGACATGCTAAACCAATGGTCTCAAGAATTGTTAATTCAGAGTGATATATCCCTATAGAGACTTTTCGCATAATCCGACCGAACTGTACCATTGATGAGATGATGGCATATTCGGAATCGTCGATTGGGGGCATTGCGCGGTTGTGATATTGGTCTTGGCCTAGTGTGTCGGGTCGACCGAGAAGAAAGCTCATTTCACTAATGAGTCAATGTCAATTAGTTCATGGAGGAATACTACCGAAGAGGAAGTGAGATACGAACATTTCCAACGAGTAGATACCCCTGTTTCATTCGTGTCAGCCAAAGTCACATACCGAAGTGAGATGCTGTAGTCTTAACTTACCACCATGTTCTTGACATTGTTAGAACACTTTTTGCATTTGGGCTGTTCCTTTCGCGGTTCATCCCTGCAGCCAGGCAAGAACGTATTGCCCAGCCCAGATACATGTAGGCGACTATTTTGGTATTAGCGTAAAGTCAAGGTGCCTCCGTCGTTTGTTTAACAGATACTCACGATTTGGATTTAGTTCATTCTGGCATACCTTGGCCTGTACGCGAAACACAGTCAGCTCTTGCAGCTCCAACACAAGCACATACATACCATGACATAGAAGCACTGTATTGTTTCCATTTGACTGCTGAACTGTATATCGTCCAGAAGCGTCTGGGCTTCAGCAAAAAGCTTTCTGCTCCATTGGAAGCGACTGAGGCCATCAAGCGTATCCTCATTCCAAGTGCGAGTCAAGGCACCCAAGGACAATACACTCAAGTAGAGAACGATAAAGTGCACATCGCTACGGTTCGTGCCGCGCCAAAGCCCATCGGAGCGGGTCAGAAAGTCTTCTTTGTCAATTATCGGGTGAACATAGTGTATACCTCCAAAGTAGCCTTCGATAAATGTGTTGGCCCGCTTTGAATAGAATCCGCTGGCAGCGAGGGTACCAGTCAGATCCGAAGCAAAGCTTCGTCTTGACACGAAACTGGGGTTGTGCAATACTGAGACAAATGAGAACGGTTTGCGCTCGGCTGGATTAGATGACATGAGTCTCTGTTCACGCAGTCGTTGCAGATTATCCAAAAAGGACATGGAAGACGTGTTGCCGTGGTACTCGATGCCGTTGGTATGCTGATTCAATTCTGCGATTTCACTCTCCTCGCTTGGCGAAATTGCTGGGGCTTGGACCTGGCCGTTTGATGGATCGCTGATGGACGTGGGCGGTAGTCTGGTCCTGGCCGATACTGGCGATTGAAGCCATTCCTCATCCTGGCGTTGGACATGGTTCCCAAAGAGCTGAATTCCAGGACCAGGGCTCGGTTCTTGGATATCAAGATTAAGCGGCCCTACATCATTACTGATATCGCTTTGATGCTGTAGTTAGCATTGAGGCCACGTTTACAAGGTAGGGGCATAAAGACTACTTACCTCGTGAGCGATGCTCGATCGTTCACTGGTCGATAACCTCTACCATACTTGCATTCGGCGCCGCTTCCTACCAGCCGTCTCGTGTCAGTTCAGTCAGGATTTCTAGCGATGAGACGACCCAACATACGCTTGCAGTGACTGCATGGTTGAGCTTCCGAGCACTTGTACTTCTTTAGTCGACACCTGTCGCAAGCGAGGACTGCACGCGGAACTCGACGCCTTTTAGTGGCTGGTGCGGACGCGTCATTCCCATTTAATGACTGTGTCTCCATCTCGACCGCGAGCGGTGCACAGTGAAGCTTTTAATTGTCGATCCAATTATCAGAATATCCCGTTTTCAAAGTTGCAGTATAACAGAGACAGTATTGGAGGTTGGCGATGTGATGGTTGGAGCGAAAAGAGTACCAAGTCTACCCCAGACGAAAGAACCAGTTTTGTTAGGGGGGGAGGGTGACAATACCCGCTACAGCAACCGAACTCTACCACATAACTAATGCCGGGTGCGGGGAAGTGGCGTAAGGCCATTCCAACAGTAAATGCAGGGTAAGTCGCGTAAAATAATAATACACATCAACTATCTAGGTAATTCAATTAATTTTGGATCTTGGTTTCAGTTAGACTCTTGCTAAATATGGTAAAGTAAAACAAGTGAAATCTTTCGAATTTCTATCTATCCAGTGTTAAAAAAATAAAAATAAAAAAACCAACGTCTAATATCACCAATCCAAGACCTATTCCTCCATCATAACCTAAATTGATTGTCAACGGGCTGTTCACAACCAGCGATCCAGTCCTTGTGTAGGTAGTTTCTAAAAACTTAGATTGGAAAACACTTGATCACTATGTTGGCTATTTATCTATTCATATCGATTTATTCCCGTCTAGCATTGAGCTTCTCAATCGCATCTTTGACTTTATCCTGATCCAGAGCAGTAGCCTCATCCGGAAGCACAAAACCCTGGTAAGACTCGCCAGCCTGATGAATCAATTCTTCAATACCCGGTCCATCCGTAAAAGACACCAATCGAACATATCTCGATCCGAAGTCGAGCTTGAAAGATTGACCTGCGGCAATCACGACTGTTTCACCTTCATGAAGACGCACCCACTCCTCATCGCCTCTCATATTCACACGAAGCGTACCCTCCTGCACGCACAAACAATGGTCAACGTCGGGAAAGACCAAGTAATCCGAAAACAAAGACGTCTTGTACGAGCCAGATGACTCAATACTCGAAATGGCGAATTTCCCTCCACTCTCTTTAGTAGTGATAAAAGGACGAGACATGACACCGCCAGCCATCCAACGAGGTCCAGTATTAGCTCGAAGAAAATACGGCTTCAACTCCCCTGGGAGAACGCTTTCGGTTTCCTCCCATTCTCCTACAGCTGGGGGCTGATAGTCCCGAACGAAATGAACATCAAAGTCTTTGGGAGCTGACATAACCTTGGGTATCACATGCGATTTCAGATCGCGATCGTCATGCTCTGGTACCAGGTTGCCCTCAAACGGTTCACCAATGTAGCGAAAAAAGTCGATCCAGTCACCTGGGACGACTAAACCGAGTGTTTCCGTATGGGGACCGAGCAATTCGGGATTGTGAATAATGTTCTAGACAAGACATTGTCAGATCAATCATCAGCAGCTACAGAAGAGTGACGAAACCACTTACTGGGGGCACATAGGCGAAATCGCCAGGACCCATTATACGGCACTTATCGCCGTTCCAAAGCTTCAAGAAGCCTTTTGTTACCAGAAAAACATCGTGGGCTTCTTTGTGATAGTGAAAGCCGGGTGCATCCGACAGGACAGCGCCGCTTTGGAAAACCGACATTTGGCCATTAGTCTGTTGAGTTGAAGCAAGG
The DNA here is from genome assembly GCA_032355295.1 of Fusarium meridionale. NCBI lineage: Eukaryota > Fungi > Ascomycota > Sordariomycetes > Hypocreales > Nectriaceae > Fusarium > Fusarium meridionale. Next base: position 11,692,336 of record CP126884.1, on the reverse strand, counting down.
ATACGGAATGTGCCTTTGCTTCCAGGTATGGAAAGACGCTCTCCCTCGAGCTGCTGGATGATATAGCTCGTCCTTGACGGCGGTGGGGTTGCATGAATGGGAATAGGCATTTTGAAAATTGCAGAGAGACGGGTAAATAGTAAGCAGACTTTTCAAATTGGGCACGTCGCTACGTAATATCGAGATGCTGTTGCGAGGTGAAGTTATATAATAACTAACAACTTCTCATAAAGTCACAGACTTGCAATGTGACAGGGTTTACATTAGCGGATACACTAAGAAATCGGCCACTACCATGGAGGCTGTCGGGTAGGAAAATGGTGTGAGGGGTACTCGGGAAATCCGAGAGTGAGGGGTATCTCGGAACCAGATGACCATGACCATGGCCCGAAACAAAGTACCAGGTTACCACACTCAAACAAGGATAGGAGGGGCATAAAGACGCTCACATGAATACCTCCAATCAGTACCAGCTCAAAGTAAAAAAAAAAGAATATTTACTGGAAAAGTAAAGAGAGAAACGATGACTGCACAAGACAAGTTCAAGCTCATTTACAAAACTATACAAGGGAGTGGCATTGATGCTACCGTTTTCATACCTCGAAATTCCAAGTCACCATGCCCTATCAGTAAGTGGTTCAAAATTCTATTTTATCAATTCTCTACAACATCTAACTCATCTGCTATCAGTAATCAACATCCATGGAGGAGCTTTCATGCTCGGCGCATCTGAAATGGTCAATCAGGACCAAATTCAGGACTGTCTCGACCGGGGCTGGATCGTAGTTGTTCCCAACCATCGGCTTTGTCCACAGGTAGACTTATTCAACGGTCCAATGCAAGATTGTAGAGATCTTCTCGCATGGATATACAATGGTGAACTGGAACGATCCATCCACCAGAATTCGCATCCACATATTACCTGCGACCTTGAACACGTTTTTGCTTTCGGAACATCGTCCGGGGGCCATCTAGCCCTGTGTCTGGTATGTATATCAAGTGACTTATACGAGGCAAGTCTACAATACTAACGTCATATCTCAGGGCTTTGGAGTGCCCCGTCCAGTTGCTGGGATCCTTGACTTCTACGGGCCTTGCTGCTTTGATGATCCTTTCTGGACAACTGGACTTCCACATGTAGCTGCAAAGCTGCCCGCGAATTTGAGCCAAGAATTCATCAATCAGGTGTTTGTAGAGACACCGGTACCTATACGCGGCGGAGTCTCTCTTGAAGGTCAAGCAGGGCCAGCAGGTCCCAATCTTCATGATCCTCGACAAGCCTTTGCCTTTACACAGATAGCGAACGGACGGGTTATGGATACATGCTTTCCCTCTCGAGACTGGAAAAAGGTCGATCCAATTCTCAACATCAGTCCTCAGTTTCCCCCAACGTATATCGTTCATGGGCTAGCAGACACAATGGTCCCCATTTCTTTGAGTAGGGCTTTGCGAAAGGAAATGGACAAGCATGGTGTGCGATGTCAAATGGTAGAGATTCCAGATGAAGAGCATACTTTCGCTGCCAAGATGAAAGTCGGTTCGCAAACGTGGGACCTGCAAAGACAAGGCTTTGACTTCCTTGAGAGCTTAATAATAAAGTAATGCAGATGTATAGATTGTATAATAGCATATTTGCTAGGATAAAGACACTCCGGATTACGCTGGGTCGCTGCTACCTTCTCAGATTCTGCCGATCTCTACCGCTTTTAAATAGGAAAGTTCTCTATATTGACTTTTCATCTAAAAATGCCGACTTTTCCCACTCTTCAACAACGTAATATCGACAAAACAACACAAACATTAGAATATGCCTGCGTTACCAAAGTCATACAACAGCATCGATGAATATGCGAAAGATATCATCGAATTCATTGAAACGCCACTAGTCCGCCAGATTACTGGGGGCATCCATGTCAACGACTCACTCATCTTTAATGCTTGGGACGTCCTGCCTAGGGAATGGACATCCTGGTGGACATCGTTTCCAGATCATCGCATAGTTCAGCAAGACTTGATAGACAGTATTCAAGAGTCGGATCCTCCAATCGTGGCAAATGAAGAAACAGATAAATTCCAACGACCTCCACCCCTCACAGACCGGCCAGAGTCGCTGTCTAATTGGCTTAAGAGCATCCAGTCACTCGCCCTCCCACGACATCAGCGACCTAGCAAGGTCATAACCCTCCCAGAGATTCTAACAAATCGCATGAAGACCAAAAAGATTGCAGAGGTTTCTACAGCCGCTGCATACATCCACGACGTGTGCCAAACCAATAACATAACCCACGTCATTGACATGGGCTCGGGCCAGGGGTACCTCTCAATTTCCCTAGCCTACCTCTTCCCAGAACTACACGTGCTAGCCATCGACGGCAGCGAGTCCCAGATTGCAGCCTCAAAAGCCTGTGCAGGTAGTCTTGGCATTCCTGAAAGCAGAATTCAGCATATGCAGCGCTACATTGACGGTACGCCACCTTTGGTGGATGAGATAGCTGCTTGGGCTGAAGGGGAGAGGTGTATGCTCGTTGGCCTCCACGCGTGTGGGAATCTCTCTGAGCATATGCTACGGTACTTCTCCACTGTCCCATTCATTGTGCGTCTAGGTGTCGTTGGATGCTGCTACAACCACATCGTCCCGCGCTCTGCCACTTATCCTGGTGGGTTTCCCATCAGTACAATGATGCGAGAGAAAAACGTCTCCCTGAGTGCTACAGCGCTTATGACGGGCTGCCAGGCACCGAATAACTGGGAAAGGGCTGATCCAAGCAAACAAGAGTCGGTATACTCCAAAAGGCGCTTCTACCGAGCCTTGTTAGAGAAGATCTTCCATGATAAGGGAATAGAGCTTGAGAAGGAGGAAAGACCAACATGGGGTGTGCTAAACGGAGATATGGCTAGCTTTGATGCGTTTGCACGCAGAGCAATTCGGTACCTGGACGTTGACGAGAGCAAAATCAGCGATGCTGACCTTGTAGCTTATGAGGAAAGGTATCGAGGATATCAAAGCAAAGTGGCGATTCTCTGGACGCTCAGTGTCATGTGCTGCAAGGTTGTCGAGAGCGTAATTGCTCTTGATCGGTACTCGTACCTTACAGAGAATGGGGGGCAAAATGTTAATATCATACCGATCTTTGATTACAAAATATCACCACGGAACTTAATGCTTATAGCTAATAAGACATAGATATATATATTGTTGCGTTCCAAACCCATATTTTAACGTCCATATCTTCTGCTTAGTCATTCTGACTGGTATACTCAAACTCTCATCTCTTCAAAGCCATCCTTCCAGAACATCATATAAGTTGTAGTACCATCTTCCCGATATCCCATTATGGCGTTCCTACAAGAGTTAGCAGACGCATAATGTAAGTATATCCACACCCGTAATACATACATTCCATCGACGTCCATACTTTCTCCTGTGTAGAATTCGAAGTCGTCAAAGTTGGGAAGGAGTCTTGTGTTTAAGAAATCTTGCACATTTTTCCCGAAATTGGTAATGTACTCAGCATCCTTTCCAATCTGCTGAAGCCTGCGCTTAACGGTCCTGAGATAAACTATATCAACATTAGACCAGATTCAACATTGCTAGGTTTAATGGAAACCGTACGACTGAGAGAATGCACATAATGCTTTTTTGTCTTCATATGCCTTAGGCTGGAGACGGAAACTGTAAATGACGTTGTTGACTTGCTGGACGGTATCGTAACATTCATTGCCGGCATCATCTGTAATTTATTAGTAGCTGATGGAAATTCTAGTGATACATGTATATAAACCTATTTCGGGTGTACCTATATCGATTATAGCGCAGTCAACTTCAAAGATGACATCATCAACTTCTTTGATAGGAAATGAGGTCCGAGAGCATCTCGTCGCCAGTACAGGCATCCTAATTCGAGGTCAGCGATGTGTTGTAGTCGCGATATACTTCATTGAGCACTGGTGACGGGATCTTGCCTTGTAGATAATTATGATGATGATTTGAAACAGCAGAGCTTGGTTGGTTTGGTATGAAATCACAATGACAGTGTCAAGATAAACAGAGGTAGTTGTCCTTGATATATGTATCTCAAAGTCGATGGGGGTTTAGTTTGAGGGCAAATTATAAACCATTCAGCCAACCTGCTAGGCAACGTCATTGATGACACTAACTAACCGTATCTTGGACTTCAGCCAGCCTCAGTCTGCAATACATCACCCGCGGCTGAAAACAGGTGGGTTATGTCTACCCACCTGCGGCCGAGCGTCGTCAATCTTCACCTTGTTCATCTACAATGTCTCAGCATGACATCAATCTCAACACTTGACCAATTGATGTTTTGGGGGACTGCCAACGCATGCGTTTTTAGCAGATCTCTGCTCTATCAAAGTACCGTGATTTTCCATCAAATTGAACGGGAGTGGAGCAAACCTAATGACGGCGCCTTATTGATCACTTCTCTGTTCACTCTAGCCTTGCTGACTGATAGTAGAACCACAAATGATAATCACTTCAGCCTCTATCTCACCTTACCTGTACCCCTCTTTGACAGCAAGCTAAGACCGTTCAATTTGGTGGAAATTTACAGTAGCCCTGATCTGCACAAATTCAAGGTTGAATATTTCGTGTTGCATCATCTTGAAGACAAATCAAATAGTTCATATTGCGTCGTCCACCTACTGGAACCCTTGTTGCTAATTCTGCCATCGCCGTTGGTTGGTATTGATGTTCTGAGCGTTGGAGGTAATGGTTACCTTTTTGATAATGCACATAAAACGGCCTAGCCTTGTAGTAATCCCCTTGCTTTAAAAAACAGCAGCGGAAGCAAAGGCCCCATTCAAGACTTAGTACAAGTCGTGTTCCTTGTTGGTCTCAATGACGCAGTCGCTAGCGGGATAGGCGACACAAAGCAAAATATACTTCTCGCCAATCTGTTCATCATCCAGGAAAGATTGGTCGTCTTGATTAACGCTTCCCGAGACCAAAATCCCAGCGCAGGTGGAACAAGCCCCGGCACGGCACGAATATGGTAGCTCAATGCCCCGCTCTTCAGCTTCATCGATGATATACACGTCACCAGCACATGGGAAGGTATGATCTCTATCTGGAGTTTTCAATGTGACTTGGTATGTGGGCATGTTGAGACTCTTTGCAAAGATGTGTGGATGAGTAGAAGAAGGATGATAGATTGAAGTGGATGTGAGGAGTTGAATAGACTTGTTTTCAAGAAGGCTGAATGGACCTTGATAAGTTTAGGGTTTGAAGGTAGATGTACTAGCAACACAGAGGTTCAGGCAGATGCTCTTATAGTAGTAAGAAGAGTCAATATTCAGCATGGACTCAGAGACAGAATGAAATCACTTTAATCTGGTCCAATGGCAAGTGATTGATTTGCAACGTGTCAATCCATACCAGAAGGTGAAAGCGATTGTTGCGGTGAAGAAATCTATTCTGTAAAGCAAGGTCAGAGTGAGACAAATAAATTAGCTATGACGACGTTTATGCGATCCTCTGTTATATATCTTCAGGATTGGGGCCCCTCGAGTCTGTGTATGAAGTGGCGTCTGCGTAGTTGGGACATTCTGACTGAAATGCATGATTAGCAAGGAAAAATGTTCCAAAGCCCCTGTGTGATGACGATAAGAATGCGGCACGGGAGAACACAATCACTAATACAAGAGAAGTCGGGTTGAGAGGTTGGCTGCGGTAAGTCTCTGGATGTTTACTTCGACACACTTGGACTCAATTCAACACTCACGATATCCTACCCGAAACTCAGCATTGACGCACATTTGAATTATTCAAACCTCGGAATCATGTCAGTAGCTACTGAAATTGCTCCAAAGGTGGGTAATCTACCTCACATGGCGGATGTCCATACTTCCGAGCCCTCAATTCCAAATCTTTCCTCCGAAAAATCACAAGAAGCTCGTGTTGCCCGCCTGTCGGAGCTGGTCAAGGCTGAGCCAGTCATGCTATTTATGAAAGGAACACCGAAATCTCCTGTGTGTCGTTTCAGTCGGCGGATCGTTCGGCTCTTGGACGACCACAAAGTTCTGTATAGCACATTTAACGTCATCTCCGATGAGGATGTTCGCCAGGGACTGAAGTGGTTTGGCGAATAGCCTACATTCCCTCAACTATGGGTCAATGGTGAGCTGGTTGGCGGACTGGATATCGTAAGTCTATCTCCATGTTCCGAAACAGGATATTGTTTCTAAAAAGAACATGTGATCAGGTACGAGAGGAGTTTAACACCAAACCCAACTATTTAAGTGAGCATACCGTGGAGGGCGATGTCGCTTTCAAGCATGGTCAGAGGATCTAAGACTTCGCATTCGAGGAGATATGGATAAAGTTCTCTAAGTGTTTTTGCATCTTGCGCTCAGAGCCACTGTCCAGAAACTAAAATACTTTGGCCACGATGACCATATAAAGAATATAAAACGATTGACAAATAGAAAGTGCTATCTCATATCAGCTTTAGGCCCTCACTAGTCGAGCATAGCCACCGTTGAGGATTCTCCAATCAATCTGAATCAGGCAGCTCTTCATGGGTCAAGACCGATCAGAAACGTAGCCATCTCTGCGATACCATCTCCCAACCGAGGCTCATACGAAGTGATATAGTTTGAACCGAAATGAGTTCTGACCATCCTTCACCTTTTCCTTCGAAACTCAAAGACAACAAACACACGATTCGCAAATATTTCCTAATTGCATCAATTTCCTATATACCTATTGTTTTCGTACAGTCAGAGGTTCAGTTTCAGTCGGGAACATTTTGAAACAGTATTAAGAACACCAATCATGGTACACACAATAAGCCGAGGCTTGTATTAGCTCTCATCTCTCGGATGGTGATGTGGTGAAACTGCCGAGGCATACGCTGTTTCATCCTCATTCCCACTTATGATCAATAAGGTTAATTTTCATATTCGTGAATATTGCCGTATTTGGACAAAACGCCAAGTTTTCAAAGGCCGTCTATGAAAACTTCCATCACTTACTGATAACTATATAAGGTTGTCTCTATGTGTTGGCAAATCCCATTATACAGACACGATCATCAATACACTTTCGCTTCTATCTTCCCGTTCTTCCTATATCGTCTGCGACGATACCTTCTTATTCATTTTTTCATCCATTTTTCATCCTTTAGGAGCAGGTCTCCTTATACAGAAGAATAACACCAAGTGTCTGAAGAAATTCTCTTTATTCGTTTTTATACCAACTAATACCTATTCCATCTTTATTGCCACTATGCAGCCTCTCCTCTGTCTTCTCACTCTCACCTCTTTGGCCATGGCATTTGACCAGTCTGCCAGGCAGAGTAAGCGCCAACTTAGTGGGAGAGTCCGCAGCACGGCCAACGAGTTCAAGGATGACGGCTGCAACGACATCATCTTTGTCTGGGCTCGTGGCTCTACCGAGATTGGTAATATGGTATGTTTGCTACTGAATTCCGCGATATGGAATTGGATGAGTCCGTCTCTTACAATCAATCAGGGAACAATCGTCGGTCCCGATGTCGCCAACAACCTCAAGGACGCATTCCCGGGCCAGGTAGCTGTGCAGGGGGTTGACTATGCTGCTCTGCTCTCAACCAACTTCGTCCCCGGTGGTGCTGACCCTGTCGGCATCCGCGAGATGGAATCTATTCTCAGCGATGCTATGAGCCAATGCCCTGACTCCGTGATTGTCACTGGCGGTTATTCGTAAGTCACTGTGCGTTGACCGCGTTCTCAACTTTTACTAACGTTTTTCCCTTTCAAATAGCCAGGGTGCAGCCGTCAACCACCGTGTCATCGAGGACCTCCCTCAAGACCAACAGGATCGAATCGCTGGTGTTATCATGTTCGGCGACACCCAGAATCGCGCCGATGGGGGCCAGATCCCCAACTTCGACCCGGCCAAGACAGAGATTATCTGTGCCTCGGGACCCCGTGACACTGTTTGCGATGGTATCCTCACTGCCGCTGTTCTACCGCCTCATCTTTCCTACGGCCGCAATGCTAAAGAGGGTGCCGATTTCCTTATTGGTCAGGTTAGGGGCGTCTTGGGTGCTGGAGCAAAGTAAGGATAGTCGCAAGTAAACGCGAACTGATATCAAGACTGCAAGTTGAGATTGTAGTCTTTCAAACAATAAAACTATGCCAGTCATGTAAATAGCGTACATAAAAATAAACAATATCAGTTTGCACTACCGATAGACTCATAATTCCCGTCTGGGTCACTTTTACCACTATATTGTTAGTCATCTCCATTGTCAGTGTCACCAGGTACCTTTCTGTTTCCAATGGTACTTGGCTGTCGGCGATGAGGATTGCCATGGCACTTCAACTAGAAATTATAGCCATTTCTAATCTACCACTTCAGTGACTCAATTGTCTACTTCTACTGTCAAGCCTGCTCCGCTCTAAAACAAAACTGAAGGTCGTCTAGACTGATCCCAGCGAGAAACGTTGAATAAAGCTCCTGTAGAGTCGACAGCAGACAATCTTGCCCCTATGATTGGCTGTGTTTATTCTTCCTCGGCCACACCCTCAGAATATGTGTCAGAGACCTTCTCCACAGACAAACTGTCATCGTTCCATTCAGACCTCAATAAGAGACCGTTGTACGGTCCTTTGTATTGAAAAGGGTGGTCCTTAGAAGCTTGAAGGGTTACCTGGACCTGAAAACGGTCTCCTCCACCATCAGTCCTCGCGCCAATACAAGGATAGAACCTCCCCATTGAGAATTTTACATCTTTGAACCGATAACCTACCCGCAAGTTAGAATATAGCAGTTGTATTAACAATGAGTAACTTACTGGAACCAAGAAGAACACCATTCTTGGTGCGATAGCCTTGTCCAGTTTTGAAATTCACGCCGCAACCTACCACGTCGTCGTTATCAAATATCTCATCGCTCTCTTGAGGGTCGCCAGAACCTCTGCTCACATGGAAACCCCCGTCGTCTCCATGATATGCAAAGGAACCCTTATCCCACCCAGGAAGACTGTGCTCTGGAACGTCTGCCTGGCAGAAGCCTACAGCACAAATTCTGTAATTACAAAGTCAGCAGCAAATATATAAAGGTTTTCTAAATCGTAGGAGAGGCTATTATGTGAAAGAGATAGTTATATAGCTTACTTCTTTTGCAATGGATGAAGGATCTTCACCTCGAAGTAAAAACATTCTATGTTTGGAGCGACGGGTTCTTTCGTGCGAAGATAACAGAATTGATCATCAAGACAGTCATTCTTCGGTAGGGTTATGCCTATCTAGAGTCAGCAAAGTGATTTGATCATTGAGAATATTACTTACCCAAGGTCTGATGAAAGCACTGATCGTGAGAATGGCACTTTGATGATTCAAGTTCCGGCCCTCTGAAAAGGTTGACAAAAGTCGACGGTTCAGCATATGGGTTGACGTTGTTGTCTCTTGGGGGGTTGTTTTGGCGAAGAGACGCTGCAAGCTCATTGTGGCCATATCTACTCGCAACGTCTGCAGGTGTCCAGCCGTTGTCGTCAAACTCATAGCGACGTTCATCGTCTTGCAAAAGCGATTGAAGTCTCTCTAGCCGGCCAACTTCGGCGAGTTCGTGAAGCGGAAACGGTACATTGTTCTGGGGCTCAAGGATCGCACCTTCCCATTCATGTACAAACCAATCCATCTCTTCTTTGCGTGAGGGTTGTTGGATAGCCCGCTTCCAGGAGGAAGTCAAAAACTTTGAAGATTTTGTTTCAGGGTGCAAGAGAAGCATCTTGATACAGTCTTCATCAGATTCTCGACAAGCGAACTCCAAAAGGTCAGGGCATCCAATATTGGCTACATTGATATCAGCATGCCGTTTAGGGTCACAAACCAACATTTGGACAATTTCATGGTTTTCCTCCTTCAAGGCCAATTGTAGTGGCGTATAGCCCGTAAAAGTTGATTTATAGTTGAGGTCCACCGTTGTTGATGCTAACAACATATTGAAAATGTCCTTCTGGTTATTCTCACATGCCCAAGAAAGGGTAGATTGGCCAAAACGGTCATCCGGTTGATTGAGATTGATCTTAGATCCTTTGTGCTTGGATAGGTCGACTACTTGCCTGACAAAATCAGGTCGCGTACCCAACCTGCAGGCCCAGGTTAATGGGGTATCGCCCACATTATCCGATGCATCCATACAACCAGGCGCCTTTTTGAGAAGTTCTTGGGTAATTTCTTGCATTCTTTTGACTGACTCTTCATCATGAACCTGCAGTTTTGATGCATAGTGCAATGCATTTTGGCCAGTATTGTCTTTCGTATTAGGGTCTGCGCCTGAGTCGAGGAGGAAAGAAACTGCAGAGCTATTGGCAGTCTGTGTTGCGATGTGCAATGGGGTGCGCCCATCATTATCCTGAACATCGATACTTCTTATGTCGGCAGTTTTCATAGCTTTGACAAGCCCCTCCATGATTTCGAGACGGTCGTCGTCATCACATTCCTTGGACTCGACCACATAATGTAATGCGATTTTCCCGTTCCCATCTCGATCTTCTGCGGCACGACTTTTCGATCCTAGCATTAACGTGACCATTACAGGTCGGCCGAGAGAGAAAACCAGCATCAAGGGAGATCGGTGTTTGTCTTTGTTGGTAGACAAATTCGCGCCCAGATAAAGAAGTTCCATGACTAAATCATCATTTTTACGGTGAACTGCTAGGTGAAGAGGGGTTTCCTGGGCGTTGTTTATTATGTCGATGGCAGATTTGTGCTACTCTCTCAAGGTGATTAGTAGCTCGTCCGCGTATAGTTCGAACCTATTATTGCTTAAAAACCTGGTGGCATGGTGCCAGACAGTTTGCCCTTCATTATCCCTGTACTGAAATTTCTCTGAATACTTGCTGAGTAACACGTACCCAATCTGGTGTTGCTCATCATTCTTTTCGTCAAGGTAGGACAAGGACGATTTGCCAAGTATATCAAGGGTGCTGGGTTTGAACTTTAGCTCTCCGTTTGCGAGCAGTGCGGTACAGCACGAATATTTGCCTAGGGCAATAGCAAGGTGGATTGGGCTCCGTTTCCAGGCATCTTCTTTGAAATTCAGTTCATAGAAATATGATAGTTTCAACAAGGCTTGAAGGCAGTTTCCGTGTCCGCCAGCAATAGCGAGATGAATTGGGGTCATCCCATCCAGGCCTCTAGACTGGAGGGTAGATCGCACATCTTGCTCAGACGTGTTTGCGAGAAGTATCTCCAAGAATGCATAATTTCCAGATACACAAGCTATGTGGATTGGGCTTCTCCCAAAGTTATCCAGCCACCAGTCCTTTGGACGCTTTCCATCCGAAAGGGCAGTTTGGCCAGCACTATTGCAACCTACGACCTGAAGATCATTACAAGCAGCAGCATAGTGTGGAGCCGTCCAGCCAAAAATGTCTCTCGTCTCCAATTGTTTCCCTACAAAACAGTGAGTAACAAATCATTAAGTTGAAGAGAATTCATACCTTGCAATTCTCCCAGGTCAAACTGGTGTGTATTTGCAATATGTTGGTGCAATTTGGTGAATCTGATGTGTTCCATGAAAGGTTCCTTGTCTTGGGTTATGGGTTGCAATGACCACATCCCCTCCTCCATCCTCTCCTGGCAGCTTTCCTTTAGTTCCCAAAGAGACTCTGCGCGGCCTTGAAGCTCATAGAATAGCCACAAGTTCCTGATAACTCCGGGACAAAAACCGGAAATAAGGTTCACCAGGCTTTGGAAGTCATCAATCGATTCCTGCTTCGAAGTTTCCGAGGTATTCTTCCAATTGTTGGCCATTGTATCCAAATCTTCGGCCTCAGAAGCTTCTGGTTGCTCTAACTCTGTGTTCGCCTGGTTGAGGTTTTCGCATCCAGTATACTTTTTGTCCAGGGCCATCATATAGAGGTAGTCCAGTGCGTACACTAGCGCCATAAGGGCAAGGGAGTCATCGCAAAGACAGCCGGGGCGCTTTGACATGGATTCCAGGAGAGCCAAATAGTGAGGAGCTTTCTTGGTCCAGTCCTTTCCCTCGGAGAAATTGGGTAAATCAAACCGACAGGTTGCGTCATTCGGCAAGCGGTCTTTAATACTGAACACTGATATAAGACAGAGAAGAACTTCGTCAACCGTTCCAAGACGTTCTTTTTCAGCATGAAGAATGAAGTTCGCGAGCTTTATATGTCTTAATTTTCGACTTATTATAGATTTTCTCGATAGTAAATCTAACTTTTTCGGTAGCTTAATACTAATAAACTTATGAATATTGGTGATACCTTGACCTAAAAAATCCTTCGGTAGACGATCGACGATTGTCTATATAAAGTGAGTGAATAGATGCTGCACTACAATTGTAGCCTTGGCGGCAGTGGAATGCTGGATAAGGAGCGTCTTAGATCCATTAGCCTTTATGGTCTCAGTGAATCCAATTACCATTTTGACGTTTTTGTGTTTGGAGCTGTCGTAGGCGTAAGGGGTTTCCGCGTAAGTTGTCTCTTCAGGACTCGATGTGTTCTCTGTCTCTTGCTTTTCGTTTTCGACTTCACTAATGGATGGGTTGCCTACCCACCAGTTGATGTCACGCTGAAGGACCCCATTGTCGTATTTGCGCCCCAGAAGCCTGCAGTAGTCGACTCCCAAAGCAAACCCAGCCTTCGATCTTTGCCATTCCGTGTCTTTATCTTTTTTGGGTTGCGTCGTGTTTTGGGCCTCGAGGTTCCCCATCCAAACTGACAAAATTGCCTCAACTTCACCAGCATTGATCTTCCATCCTTTAGGCTCCTTCTCAATTTGCAACCTCACAGTCCCAGATTCATCTGTTGAGTTTCGCAAGGGAATCTCCCAGACAATTGAGACCTCACCAGAGAGTCCGTCTGGTGCAAAGTCGTCCAGAAAACGCTCGATAGAGCGAACTAACGAGAGTGCTGGCTTGAACGCCCTTGTTTCCCATTCACAGAGATCTCCTAGCCGTTTCCGAACCATCATGACTTTCTGAGCCTCTGTCATCGGATCTTCTGTGTCGGAAGTCTCATAAGACTGGGCGGCGCTGGTATGGCTGAGCACGCCCTGTTTGCAATATGCAACACCAGGCTCTGTTGAGCACGGATAGTCAAGTGAGTGGATAGTTCCCTTACCATGTTTAGCTGTAGCGACTCTCCAAGATAAAACCTCCTGACGTGATTTGGTGCAGTTCTCAAGAGGAGGGCGGGTACAGCAATGAGTCTCAACTAGTTGGATGGCTAGGTAGTCAAGTTCATACTCCGATTGGACCTCGCGATACGGAGTATCTTCCCCGAGCCGCCGTCTAACCAACGCCCGTATCATTGCCATAACGATGATGGCCCCAAGGTGAGCAACAGCAACAGGTCATGGAAGGCCTCTGAGACCTATGAATTGAACGGTAAATCCTGCGCCACCAGCAAAGATTGCTGTAACTGCTCGGATATCACGATTCCATACGAGCTTTTCGCTAGCATTTTTCGTCAGACCCTGCGTTTCGATATTTAACTTCCGTTGGTAGCTAATCTCATTTGGGTCATTGTTGTTCTTCGCTTTGAAGGCGACGTCCTCTTTCCGGCTCGATGTGGAGAGGAACTCTTTATCTTGGGCGTAGATGATATAAGAGCCGAATTCTTGGTCGCTGACACGCTGCTTCCCCTGCACCCAGAATAAACTCATTTGTTTTCCTTTTGGGGAATTCGAGTCGTTAGAGAACCAATTGTACTCTTTTGTGCTCCTTTCAATGGCAACTGAGCAAGCAAGCATGCCAATGAACAGAAGAACAGAGCCACTTGTGTAGCAAGGAAGACCCCAAGGTTTTTGTTCAAAACCGCTAACTCGATATGGTATCACAGCGGCTATTACCAGAAGAGAAGTTTGCAAGATGATTGCTGTAACGGCAGCCAAGTGAAGTTCAACACTCCTTTGTTCTGCCGTAATTCCTCTCGCTGCGATATTTAACTGAAGGTTGGGATATTGTAAGGACGGCCAGTAATTTGATGTAACGACTTGGTTGTGTGCACCATCTTCAAGTTCGTTTTTCCGAAATTTAGAAAAGAATTTAAATGGCTCTAACCATTTACTAAAGCGCGCATCGAGTTCATCGCGGTAATCTAAAACACTTCTGTAAGTTCCGTACATAAAACTGCAAATCTCTTAGACTTAGCTTCTTTTCTGATAACTTCATTGCCTTTTTCTATGGCAGATTCCAAAGTGTGTATACCGAACGTCGTCTTGTCTGAGTTGAAAGCCTGTGTAAAGACAATAAACTGAGCAATATTTGACTGGCCCATGGTTCTCACAATCCCTCTTCCATTGAATAGTTATCCGACTTCTGCAGACGTAGAAGACATATACTCGATCTCAGCGGCAGCTTTATTTTCGCGGGCGCGACCAATAAAGGCTTTAAGTACTGGGCGTCCTTCAACGCGAATTGCGCCAGCGATAGCTGTCATAATCCCCAATGGGGCACAGGCAAAAATGAGATGGTCATACCAAGTGAATGTTTGGCTGAGAAATTGGCGAGCAAACTGTTCACCAAATAACGCAAGGACACTAGAGTCTCAGGTCAAGACGCATTCAGATACAACCGGGACATCGAATAGCGGGGGTAACTTGCGGACCAAGATCAGAAAAGACATTCATGAGGAAATCAGTATCCTCATCTTCAGCAAGTACCTCTGTTACTAACAGTAGTAACAGGACTAGCAATGAACAGGGAGGTTTTGCAATATGCATCGTTGCAACTGGTGATTTGAATGTTGATAAAGTTTATTTTGATAATACGTATGAAGAGATATTTCAAATTGGTGGACAGAAACTTGGTTTTATTGCAGCGGCTAAAAAGCAGGCTCTGGCAAGAAGCCCTATGAATGGCTGGTTTATTTTGGGCTGTCATCTTTTGCAGGCTTACCTAGTTGCTTATCTTTTCTGGTTACATTGACAGCCAAGAAGGGTCATCGTCTGAGGCTCAGTGGGGAACAGAAAGAAAAATGGAGATAAAATGATATGACTGCATCGCTCGTCCGAGTGGTGGGAAGGTTATAAATGAGATGACCTATAGCAGTTGGAAACTGGATTTCGTAAGTTGGATAACTACAAATCGTGGGAGAACAGTTCTTCGTTTGTTGTTCCCGTGTTAGATTTGTCTAGATTGTGAATACTCCTAGATCCTGGATTACCTGAATGATTAGCGTTGGGCCGCAATGTCGTATCACCCGAAAAGCCACTGTCCGTCTTGTGTCTAACACCAATGATATTTTCGCTTCAAAACTGGTGGATTCGTTGAAGGGCAGAAGTAAATGAGTGCATAACTGATAAGCCGCAGCTATATGACTTCAAAGGACCTTATCAGAAACGACTGTCTCAGATGAACAAATTTACATCATGTAGATGTTAACTACCTACGTAGCTACATTTCATCGCCTTGGACATAACCATTACCAACTGACAGTAAAAAGTGCGGGACAGTATTCTCTTCTGGAGGCCACATAGTCTGTGCCTCGGCCATAGCAATCTTGGCAGGGTTGTTGCAACATACTCCACCATCCAAATACAAAAGCCCTCGGCGACATAGAGAGTTAAGCACAGATGGGGCTTGGCTCGTTGCTTTTGCCGCATCATGGATTGTAAAGTTTTGTTCGGCTCTATGTCCTGCCTCGTATTCGTAAGAAAAGGCTCTCGGTTCTTTATATCGGCTTGTTAGATGAGTTTCAGCTGTGAGGGATGGATTTCCTTTTACTTGCCTTGCTGCTCAGGTCGCATATAATTCGTCATGATAGTTGGTCCTTGGATTTCACCCGCAGGTTGGTCCAATGTTGCCGTCACAAATACCCTTTTTGGGCTTTCGGATGCATGTGCCTGAATTGACCATGAATGTTAGTAAAACTTGTGTCCAGTTGTATGTTGCCCTTTCGTTTGGTACTTACCCAACTTCCGATTATCCTCTGACTCGTAAAATCCTCCCCGAATACTTTTTTAATGGCATCATTGGGCATCCTGCCATATGAATCACGTTGAAGGTTCAGCAAACTAGTGGCAGATTCACCTAGGCCCCAGTTTCCTAGACCTATGCCGATTGCAAGCAAACCACCTGTGCCCGAACCACCTATTAGATCGAAAAAATGTCGAATAGGAATTTGACGACCGAAGTGGTTCTCTACATCCTTCAGAATAGCCGTTTAAATGACCCCATGTCCACTGTCTCCGTCCAAAGAGAGGATGCGGGGGCCGATCTGGACTGGAAGCTGGAAGAAGTGGAGTGGCGGTTCGAATAAGCGCCAAGGGGTATGTAAGGAACAGGACTCAACCACCTTTAGCCTTTGATCCATGCCAGACGGTATGGTGATCTCGGCAAGGCATGCGTTACAGATTCCATGTCCACAGGCTAGAAACTCTGAAGAGTCGTTGCAGAAACACCATGAACACATCATGAGATCGGCGTTTTCCAGAGTTTTGACAGCTGAGTACAAACCTTCTACAGCTTCTCTGTGCATTCTCTATGTAGCGTTGTGCCTCGCTTGTCGTGTGTCTTGACTGTCAATTTCGTTGTCAAGCGCATTCAGTCTGCTGTAAAGACTATTCTCCCATTGGATCACCAACTCGTCCAAAATCTGCGAGTCATAGTATCCAGGCCCAATAACCTCGCCTTTATCGTTCTGGTGGCACTGGTGGCTTGCGTATCTGTTCACACATGGTACCCCCGAGTCGCCCCGATATTCACACTTCAAGCTCGTCGAAGTAAAAACGTCGAAGGCTTCAGCAATCTGCAATTTGTAGGAGTTTTTGTTTGACCCCCAAAACCCCCGAGTAGATTGGTCATTTTCGCCGCAGAAGATGTTGACCCATTTCCCTGGAAAAAACGAGCGTTCAGCATCTAGAGCCATGATCGAGCAGACAAGTGGAATCACCAAACTGCAGAATCTCGGCGCAACAGAATTTTGATCATCTTCTGTGTCCAAAGTCTTGAACGTCGTGATCATCATTTCTGAAAGCCTTGCTGCCATCTTGGCTGGAGGCGGGCGGACCGATATTAGCTGAGCTAATAAATCGACAGGCTCGTTAAATTTGTTTGAGAAGTGGTCAAAAGCAAGCCTAAAGAACTCGTCCATATGAGGGCCCTAGAGAAGCATTCTTCTGTCGAACTTCTCATCTAATGATTGGTGACTAGATCTGTAGATCATTTCTTGCAATCTGCCTAACTGCGTGGACAGACAGAACACAGATTTCCCATCAGGAAGCCGGATGAATTGTACAGACGCATATGAGGTGAGGAGAAGATCTTTTAGGGTATTAATTGGAACACCAACGGCACAAAATTTGTCTGCGATTGCCTTTACCTTATGATTTACTTCCAAGATACACTGCTGCTCGTTGAGGATTTGTTGAGCAGTTGCGATAGGGTCCCAGTCTGACTCGTCGTCGGACCGATTGAGGACAATTATCAGGTGAGGTAACCCAAAACGATTTGTGGCAGATGCATGGGAAACCTCGGCCCATTCGAGTAAGTCAACAATAGAATCATCTATCTGTCGTACTGAATGGCTCTGCATAACGTTAACAACAACGTCGGAGAAGTTGTACAAGAGCTTGGGAAACAGGTATCGAACGGCATCCTATCGTTTTTGTACCCCAGGTAAGGGCCGCCTACACCAGCTTTTGATGTAGCGATGGGTCAAGTCATCTTTCCACTTTCGGATATCTTGAAGCCCCGGTAATGATATGCAGTTGGTTTTCGTGAGGTCTGGTTGGCTTCCCAAAGCACCATCAAGACAAAATAACGTGCCTCGTCCCGGGGGTAAGACGATGATAAATAAGATAGTCCATGGCAATCAGAAACTGGATCTTGTAAATTGGACAACTGTAACTAATAAGAGACTCATTGGTAATTTGAAAAGAGATAGAAGTTTTGCAGTAAAACTGAGTACGGCAACGGACAACTGTGAATTATTTGAGGACAATTCTTAGTTCCTTATTCCCGTGTTGGAGAATATGTGCAGATAGCGGATGATCTCCACGGCCCGGAGTCCTAGACTAGTCTAGATCCTTCATCAGCTGAATAAGTAGCGTCAGGTCGCATGTCGTATCTAAAAGCGCGCCAATAAGAGATAAGTATATGATAGGTCTTGAATGTCTCCCGTTGAGAACATCTATTAAACATGTCTTCTAAATACATCTGAGAATTAAATATATAATTATAACGCCGAATAACCCTCACACCTATCAGTACTTGAAACCACCCATTCTCTCCCTCAAAACACCGTCAGGATCAGCCTCAAGCTGAAGTGCCTTGAACTTAGCATAGTTCTTATAAGTTCCAGTGACATTCTGATCAGACATGGCATCATTCATGAACAGAGGAAGGTAAGCATCAGCAGGCTCACCCTGTTCCTCCAGCCACTGAGGCACCTTCTCCTCAATCCAAGCTGTCAAGTCCTTGGAGAACTGGCGAACCATGCCATCGAGCCTCTTTTCAACCCAAGCACACTGGATCTCGAGAAGAACGCGATCGGGGTCGCTGCCAGTGAAGCCGATAGCGTTTCCGCCTCGCTCTTCAGTGTGCTTACCGATGGCGGCGGGCAGGGGCTGGAAGTCGACTGAGCACTGGGAAGCTAGACCTTGGAGGCGCTTGAAGTAGCCCAATGTGATTTCGTGCATCTTGTTGGTGATTTGCTTGTAGACGGTGGAGTCCTTGGGGAAGTACGGGATGGTAGCAGTCTAGACCTGTTAGTTGCGGTTATAAGAGATTGAGGGTGTTGCTTACTCTGAAAGAAATTCTCGAGTTGAGCAGAGAAACTCCGGCTCCGTTTGACTTGAGCTAATAATCTGTTAGTAAAGCGAAATTTTATAATGTGTACGGTGATAGACTTACAAGTTCAGGGTATGTCTGAGTCTTGGTGGTGTCAAGGGTAGACTTGATCTTCAAAAAGTCGGCAAAGGGACCAGTGGTCGGGGGCTTCTCGCCATCGTAGAAATAGAACATCAAGTTGATCCTGCTACCGCCAGTGAGGATCAAACTAGTAGTGATGATGGCGGCCTTGGGGTCTTCATTGCTGTAAGGAATGAACTTGTGCATGGCTTGGTAGAGTTCGTCGGTCTTGGAATCATCGTATGTGCGGATACCACCCCAGACCTTGCCAATGGGATAGGCCTTGACAGTAAACTGGGTGACGATTCCTGCTCGACGTTAGATGCGATAGCGAAAGGATATTGGTTCGAGACTTACCAAACTGACTGCCACTTCCTCTCAATGCAACAGCAAGTTCAGGCTGCTTCTCGGCATCGATGTGGACAATGGTTCCATTGGCATTGACCATTTCCCAAGCGACAACGTTCTATCATACTATTAGCCGAGTCAAGATGAGACTGAATGGGGGACATACATCAGCGGCCAAACCGTACTGGGCACTCAAGAAAGAGATACCACCTTGAGTAAGAAGACCACCAACACCAACGAGACCCAGACGACCTCCAACAATAGCAACACCATCTTTGTTCAGTGTGGAGATGACATCGTTCCACTCTCCTCCAGGCTTGACGTACGCCACCTTCTTCTCAGCATCATACACCGCACCAATCATCTCGGCCAACGAGATGAGAACACCATCACCAGCTGTTGCATGACCGGGATTGGGGTCGTGACCACCACTCTTAGCAGCAAACTTGACATCGGGGTACTTGTTCAGGATCGTGACAGCGGTGGACACATCGGACGCTGACTTGGCAGTGACTACACAAGCAGGCTTGATCTCACGCAGGGCTGTGGACCAGTAACCCGTGGTCTCGGTGTTGAAGGTGATGGCATAGGGGAACGAAACGATGTCGGGGAGGTTCTTTGCGATCTCCTTGCAGGCGTTGGTGGTTGAGTTGCTGGGAGCCGCGAGGGCTGGGACAGCCAAAAGAGAGGATATGAGAAGACGATTAAGATTCATCATGATTATAAGATAAGATGCGATATCTGGTTGATCGAGAAGGAGTATCGATGAGAGAGGTATTAGCTACCTTATATACTACAAACATCATGACGGTAAATTGGACGAACCCGATGATGGTGTACGACACGGACCAACATGCAGCTCGCCTACGACCGTTAGTCTACTTGGCCTGACACTCGTATTGAGCATTGGTCATGATAACCCATTGTGGGTCAGAGCCTAACATTAATAAAGGGTTGCGTGGAGAGAGTGAGTTTTGTTTCTTTTGTTATGTTAAGCTGCCTGTTGGGACTGCTGTGCTATGTTACGCAGTCATGCATCATCAGAGAGACACAGGATCGACAATCAACACGCTATAACTACTTCACATGTCCCTCGGGATATTTTTATTGTTTTACAGTCTATCGGCACTTGAAAGCTAATGGTGCACTTAGTTAAAGGGAGTTGAAGATCATCAATATGAATTATGGATTAGACTGTCGTTTCCCCACGCTGTCACGATTTGTTGTCCGCTTTGGGAAATCTTCAGCTCAGCTTCCCTCATCCCTGTAACGGACATACGCGAGGCGCGGATCTAGCCAATGAGGACTGATGTTTCACACAGCACGAGTCATGTAAACCCTCTCGACGTTAGGCGAAGAGGGTAAGGTTGCGAGTTGGCTTTGTCCACCATTGGATCATGACTTTTACTCTCGGTTGTCAATGTGATCTGCGCCAGAACAAATCTGAAACGGGTAGCTCAGGTGGTAGCGATGACTCCAGCTTTGGCTAATAATAGTGTGACAGCGAGTTATAGTTTGATGAGATGGGGACCGAGCGCGACGGTGAATTGAGATGGACATGTTCTGATGTTTCGACGCGAGGTAAGGTACGTATACGAGATTAAATCGACAGGAGAAAAGCAAGTTGAGGTTTCAGTCGCTTTCAGCTCGGGTTGCTACTAGCAAGGGTACATACTCAAAAAGGGTGATCCTTGCGGACGCGCCAAGTCAGCCACTGTAGGGTAAGATGCTACTTTTTGGGTAGTTATCGGAAATCATTGTTTGTTCGGAATAGTCAAGATGTCGGAATATATGAGATGGACTTGATAGGTTGGATTGTGCGATTTGGAACTAACTGAGCCACTGAAGATACTGGAGTCAACTGGTGTATGCTGATTAGAACGTTAGTGTTTATCGCGTGATTGACGGTCATGTTCTCTCGTATCTCAAAACTTAAAGCTCACAGACCAATGTTTTTTCGATCCATGACACGCTTCGATCTAAAGGAACCCCTATCGCCTTCATTACTAACCAAACTCAAAAGGTAAAAACTACATCATCCTCAGCCTTGTGTCTCCCCTGCAGCCTGAGGCAACTGGAATGCTCTGACAAATATGGTGTCTCACATTAGGAATGAAACCAAGCGGCAGGCAGACCGGGATTTGGCGTCAGCCGCTATGCGCCACTTAACTCTTCTCACGCACCACAACGAATAGCATCGCTCAGATCTACCATAGGAATCGAGGTACAGCCAGGGTTATGTTAAATCCGGAAGTCTAGACCCGTGATGAGATACCATCGCGAACCTTATCTCAGCCGTGTGTGCCACCTTGGTTCCCCTTAAAGGGCTGAGACGCGGGATCTGTAGCAAAAATACCCAATTTTCTTTCTCCCTTTGTCTCCCTTTGTCTCCAAACAAAAACTTCCCCATGTCCTGCATTCGACCAGCCACGAGCTATGAGAGGACTGACTCTGTGGCAGATACTTATCATTGCCATTTCTTTGTGTGAGCCGGTTTATGCCAAGGAGTACAGAGTGCAAGATGCGCCCGAGTGTGCTGTAAGTTTATCGGTCGCGTTAAATGAGATTATTGATTTTCTAATATCACCAGATGAAATGCCTCGACAAGTTCCTCGAAAGACCGATATTCTCTGACGCCAGCATCGAACGCCTATGCAACGTGACAACGGTCAGCGACAATGTTCTTGTATGCGTCAGAGGGGGTTGCAGCGTGAAGGATCTCTTGGGTAAGGGCTGAGACGCGATGTATTCAGTTGTCGCAGGGTACGCAGCTAACGACGCGTCATGTTCAGAGTACATGAGAGAAGAGCGCGTGTCTTGCAATAGAGCAGACATCGACAACGACCACAACATCAGAGCTATCAACTTTTTTATCCTTGGAGCGATACTCGTCTCAATAAGTATAAGATTATCGACAAAGTTTCACCGATTCACAAAATGGGGTGTAGATGATTATTTAATTATCCCTGCAGCAGTGAGTGGGACTCATTCGCCAACCCAACATAGTGGACTGCTTACTAGCTTATCGAAATATTCAGATTCTCGCAGCGATACAAACAATAATCATGATTCTTAGTAGGTCTCGACTCGATTCTGGGTATTTTAATTCTTGCAAAACTGACACAAGTCGCTATTCTAGTGACATGGTCCGGCCTAGGACATGACATCTGGACGATAAGCGAAGAAACTACAACCCGATTCTTCATAGTAAGATCAAGATCACCACCATCAGAGATCGCAGTTGATACTAAATGATGCAGTATCTCCTTGTCGTCGAATTCACATACGTTCTCAGCTTGTGTCTAATCAAACTGTCGATCCTATTCTTTTTCCTCCGCATTTTTCCCGACCCAACATTTATCACAATCATCAGATGGACCATCGCACTTACTATTCTCTCCACAACCATCATCTTGGTTCTTGCAGCCCTTCAAAGCGCCCCTACAGAGCCGTCACAAGAGGGCTGGGATGGGTTCCCCAATTCAGGACCGCGTCTCGACATCCAAGCTCTAATCCTCTCTCATGCTGGCATCAATGTTGCATTAGATATTTGGATGTTTGTTCTTCCGTTAACTCAGCTGTATAACCTTGGTTTAAAGGCGAGAAAGAAGATTGGAATCATGCTCATATTTGGCGTGGGAATATTGTGAGTTTCATGATATTATTGCTTGAATTCACTAATAACCCAATGACAGTCTTATCGCTGTCAGCTGCATTCGGATACCGCACATGTTGGACTTTAACAGAACCCTGAACGCGACGTGTAAGATCCCCAATCCTTTCCCTGATACTTGAATCTGACATGGCAATCTATAAAGCCGATTCGCAGGGAATCATTATATGGTCCAACATCGAAATCGGCGTCGGCATCTTTGTTGCTTGCATGCCTCACACCCAACCACTACTACACGCAGCGAAAACAAAGATAAAATGGTTAAACATCTTGCCAAGCAGCTCCAGCAGTACACAAGGAATATTCGTTGACAGGTCATTGGTGCCGATAAAAATGACAGTAACTGGCACAACCGCTGGGACAGCACCGGAAGATCTCGTTTTATATGATAGAGGAGGTTTGTTAAGCGCGGATAGACCAGAGAATGTAAAGAAGGCAAGTCATAGACTAAATGGAGTCGAGACGGTCTAGCAACAATAATTGTATCGAAGTTGTAACAAATCATCAAATTCCTTTCCAACGTCTTGCTTAATTAACGATCTTGACCTATGAGAGTAACCAGCTACAGTACTACCCGACGCGGCTTGATAAAGACTCGATCCGGGTGCCTAGTCAGCGATGAAACTTCCTTGGGAGTTGCCACATGCGCAGGCAACGGCAAAAGCTCAAATGTCCAAATAATGAGAGTAAAAAAGATCTTCATCTCGAGATACGCCAATCTCTTACCAAAGCACCCGCGAGGACCCTGCCCGAAAGCTTGAATAGGGACAGCTTGAGAATCAAACACAACTTCCTCCTTGCCAGCTTCATTCACTACTGACTTGAGCCATCTCTCAGGGACAAAGTCAGGAAAGGCGTATTCTTGATCAATAGGTTGCTTCGGCTTCCGCGCCCGGACCCATTCACTACTGCGCGACTCGTCGTATTGGATTGGTGGTGAAAGTACACCTGGACCGTTGGAGAGAAAAGCGATGGCTGTTCCTTTTGGGATGTGGGCGCCGAGCAATTGTGTGTCGACTACAGTTTCTCGTAGGGTCATGCCAAAAGTGTAAGATACTCGAAGTGTTTCATCGATGACAGCATCGAGATACGGCACACGTGTTTGGATGATCTCTGTGAGAGTGGGAGGACGTTTTTCTGCTTTAGCTTGCTGATAAGCGTCTTGGAGACCTTTTCGTAATTCGGATTGTGCTCTTTGGTCTCTATTGAGATAGCTTATGCCCCATCGTATGGTGGAAGATGTAGTTTCATGGCCACCGATCAAATATGACATGAGCTACAAGACACGTCAGCCTGATTCATTCCCAGGGAATTTGAAGTATCTTGGCACTTACCTCGCTGGCGATAGCCTGAGAATGATAGTCAGGTTCTCTCCCCTCCTTCTTTGCGGTAGCTTCTTCTCGGACCGATATCTCATCCAACGCACACTTCATCGCTTCCCCGTTCTGTCGGCGTTTAATACCGTTTGCAATCTCACGGCGCTGCAACTTTCGAGTCAAGGCGATGGCATTGCGCATCGTTGATGACAAGTTGCGATATAAAAAGTGAAAGAATGGAGGGGAGGGTGTTCTGACAACCTTTGCTACACTTTCTGATAAGACAGTCAAAGCACCTAGCTCCTCGCGCAGAGGCACCTCTTTGAATGAGATTTCCCCATCATTTTTGCTTGAAGGCTCTATGCTGAGTTGATCTTTTTCCTTCACGAGTTGTGTGTCTTGGGTGTCTATCCCGAAAGAGGCGCAGACAATGATGTCCAGGGCGGCAAGGTGTATGTCTCTTGAAGCGGCAAAGAACTTTCCATCTGCAAGGTCAAGTTTCAAATTCCACAAATCAACAAGCCGTGAGAATTTGTCGTAGATTTCTGGCGCTGACACCTAGATGCACATAAGAGTAAGCCTCACCTCATCTTGTTCGTGACCACAATCGTGAATCCTTCTTACCTCAGACAGAAAAGTTGGCGTCATCAAATTCCTCACAAGTTCCTTGTTTTTCTTGAACTGCGGATTATGACTCTGGAGCGTGATCTGCGAACCAGGAACAACGCCCTTGAAAATGGACGTGCTCGCACTACCTCTATCAAACTCTTTGAAACGACGAGTGCAAATCTCAGATGCCTCATAGTAGTCAGTGACAACAACCCATGGTTTGCTAATGGGACGAATAAAGGCTTGGAAAATCGGTGATTGATGTTTGACAGCTTGCGTCGCGAGCCAATCAGTCAAGCTACCATAGGCACGGACTTCAGGCAGATCTCCAAAGATTCGCTTCGTGGCTGCGACGTTGTACGGGATTCCCTCCAAGGGACGAGGTAGTATCGATCGGTAGATTGTGTAAATGAAACCAACCAATAAAAGTCCCCCTGCGAGAACTGGATAGTCGATACTACCAAAAGTTAAAAGCGCCATGTTGTGCCTGTGTAGGTACTGCTCTTGTCTAGAAACAAGACAAGGAAAAGCAGTGAATTTAAAACACAAGCTCGATTCAACATTCTGCACAGCTACCCTCATTTGGCTAGATTGTTCAACGAATTTACTGCTGTTTATGCCACAAAATGCAGCCTCAATTGCGCGCCTCCAATCAAATAGTTAATTTGGCGAGGTTGGTATGACAGTTGGGGCTTGACGGATTGCCTATTAAAATCTGAGGTAAGATTGCCAAGCTAAAAAGCAATAATTGGTGGAACATGAAAAGATGGACATGGTGGATTCAGTCAGCGGTGAGATGATACGATAAGCCGTATATTTGATTTGTTCTTTAATGTCTCACTTGTCTGGCCAGTCTCGTCATCTGGTACATATCAGACCCATTCCATCAATTGAGGCAGCTACCTATTGGTGACACAGGAACGATGCAGGTTCCCTTGTAGACCACATTCGGTATTTCAAGACATTACCGAGGGTGGGCAAGATCTTATCTTACGTTGACCCTAGCTTTATGTCGATGTGTCAGAAAATAGCAAAATATATTTCAGACAGGCTTGCGTCACCTTATGTTGAACATGTTGTCCGCTCTCACACATCATTCACCACCAAACTAGGACTTTTACCATTTAGAAAAGTCCATTTATATATGTTAATCCAATTACGACTCTCTGCGTCGTTTGTCCTCCGGTACCTGATATATTATTGCTCTTCTCTTGATTCGCAACTTGTAAAAAATAAGGAGCACCGCGCTCAACTGCACATTTTTGAAAACGGGATCTCGATGCTAAATTAACTATCCAGTTTAGAACGATAGATATGAACTCTATACATATCTATCAAATTGTTTATAAAGTCGTTATAAGGACACTGGGACCCGTGATAAGAAGTCTTCGTATCACTCGTGACTTTGCACAGTTCCTAATCTCGTATTAAAACTCATCTAAAAAGCACCTTCTGGTTCTCGATGAGTAAACTGAATGGAATGATACTAAAAATCTGCCAAAGTAAATCTAAGAATAAACACTAAAAAATCCCGCCAAAAACATCTTTCACGATTTCATCAGGTACGCTATCATGATGGCCACCACCACCAAAAAGAGTGTTTGCAAATCCACCAAATATCGGTCCACCGAAAAATTGAAAGGCTGTACATATCTCCTTGTTACTGAAGCCAATCGATCTCATCAGGCCGTGGATCTCGTCAGGGCCTAGGTTGAAGATATCTTTAAGACCCCCAGCTATCTCCTGAGCGCCGAAGCCCGCGTCTTTCATGGTAGAAGCCACTTCGCTAGCAGTTTGATCAAAGGCATTGTGCAGGACATTGGCAACTGAATCAACCGCCGTGATGACGCCTTGCTCAACTTTACCGGCCCACTGAGCTGCAGTGCTCAAAATGCTGCTGAATATGTTCTCAGCGTCATTCTCAATTTGGGAGAGAATGGCTGATAAAAGATCACTCAATGTCGAGATGGGAACGGTAACTGTAAAGCCATCGATAGTGAGAGTTGCGCCTTCAAAGTCAAAACTGCCCCCGAGTGTTATGCTGAAACCAGACCCTGAATCAACAAGTCCCAAATTTGCGCTGACTGTAACGTCCAAGTCAATGGAGCCCAGGCTGACATCGGCGATCCTGGGCAGTGAAATATTCTCGTCAATTCCGTACGAGAATGTGGCAGCCAAGTTGTCAAGCCCAGTTAATGTACAAGTCATCTGCTCGGTCAAGATAGCACCAAAATCCAGATCGAATGTAATAGCTGTCGATGTGATCTCCGCAGTGATTTGCTCGTTCACAATCTCCAACAAGCTCACACTGGCGTTGAGATACAGGTAAGGCGAGGTTGATGTCTGGATCTTCAACACTGGGCCACCTGAAGCTACCACCTGTTGAACGGTGGAGTTTTTGTTGGCCTGTTGTATCGCGGCCGTTGTCGCCAACTGGTTGTTGTTGATGACATTACCGGCAGCATCTACCTTGTCTGTAACGCCCTTGCCATCACCCCCAAACTTGAACAGGTCGCCCAATGTGAGAGGGGCCATATCAATCTCGGCGTTTATTCCGTTTGTGGGATCGATTGCTACGTCGCCATAGAATGTCAGGAAAATGATGTCAGCACGACATCTGAATCCGTAACCGATCGGGGAGAGCGATCCATCAGGTAGTACCACAGGTTCCATAGGGTTCTCGGACCATGAGAAAAACATGTCGTTGAATGAAACCGGCAACTCCAAAGGACATTGAGAATTGGTGAAAATGGTAATCACGTCCGTCAGTTGCAACTGAGGTACGTAGAAAGAAACATAGAGCGGGTTCGGGGCTCCATCCTCCAACTGACACACGACAACAAAGGAGTCATCATCAAGTGCCACTTGGGCCCCGCTGACAGCGTCGCCAATATGCAATTGACCAGACAAGCCTACCACTGCACCTGGTGGCTCGAAGAAGACTCCAATGCCTACCCCAAACGAATCAAAATGTACACCCTTCATCAGCGTTGGTGTCGGGAGAGTCATATCGCTTCCTTCCACCTGTACCCCGAAGCTGGCCTCGAGATTGTCGATAGTCATGGTGACTTTCGTGTCGAACTTCTTCTCAAAGATATTGAATGGAATGGTACCAGCAACCTCAAAGGTGACGAATTTGAACATGGGGTTGATGCTAATGGTGACATTGGGATCCTTTATAGTCAAGGTTCCCAAGTCTCCACAGGGTACCTGCATCGTATCAAGGCTGATAGTAAGCTGCGTTCCGCCAATGCCTTGGTCAAGGGCATAATTGATGTTGATGTTGATAAGAAGCAGTTTGGAGTTGAACAATGACATGAAGAATTGCAACGCTTCATCCGACTTGGCAGGTAATAGACTTTTGTCTACCATCGCTTGAAGAGCAAGTACACCGTTGCTGGTGCTGCAAGTAAACTTGGTCACCGTGATATCCGGTAAGCCAGACGGCCAGGTTCCACCCATTGATGTCACAAGACTGCTTAGAGAGTATACAGCCTGATCCATGGGCATGGATTTACTGACAGGCTGCTCAGCGGCATATGTGATACCCATCATGTAGGTAACAAACGTGCAGCTCGCGTAGGCAGGATGTTGAGCAAAGAAGCTGGTTACGGGCTCCGCCAGTGGAACTGAATGGTCTTTCCAGATAGCATTGAAAGCTACCGTAACCGGATCCTGAGGATTGTTGGTCATAAAGGTGATAAAGTCCATGGTCTGGGCCATGGCAGTCACATCAGCCTGAGACACGGCAAACGGCCCGACGCTGAACATTGGTATGTAAATGAACCGCGCCAGGGGGGAGTTGGTTGTGGCATTGCTGACTATCAGTGTCGATGTTGGGTTAATGAGCGTCACTGAAGCTACGGTATTGGCTGGTACCGTTGTAAGCAAGGTCAAGGTCCCAAAATAGTTGCTCGTCTGTTGGGGAGCAAATGAGTCGTAGACCAGAACGGGGAAGTTCAAGTTATTGGTGACTGATATGGTAGTGGCAGACATGGTAGCGGGGCCAAGTAGCAAGTGAGCAAAGTGAGGGGTAAAATGGTAGTAGGATGCAAGATGCTGCAAAGATGTGGTTATGATTGTTGTTGCTCAACCCATTTTATACAACAAATACCTATCCGACATACTGGTAGTTCATCCATACTCCGACTATGCCCCGTCCAGATACCCCGTCAGTTCATCTTGGCTGAGACATACATATCTAGCTGAGGGCGCTAAGCAGGCTATGAGTTCTGGAACCTGCATGTCTCTAAACTATTTCACTTACATCACAACGGCTTCAGTCTCGACCAGCCACGAAAGGGAAAGACGAGCCGATTTAACGTCTGTAGTCTTATCACTATCAATAGTGAGCCCTGAGATGGCTAATTCAAATTCACATGGACAATAGTGGCTGGCTGAGAAGTCGTTTGTAGTTATGGTCGAGACCTCTTTCAATTGATATCACATCACATGCCTAAGCTAAAGATTTTCGGCTCAAGTAAAACCCTTCCCACACTCAACCTACCACAGTCAAATAAAAACAAATACAACTGATTCAAAATGACAGCCGCAGTGAGCATTATCAGTGCACCAAAGGGATGGCGTCCTCCCAAAACGCAATACAGAAAATGAAAGAATGGTTAAGTACAAATGTAAAAAATTAAGCGGTGAAGTGTAGGTCGCTGTTGAGTTCAAAAAAGCTATACCAGCTACTTATGGATAGAATGTGCGGCTGAGCCCGAGGCTAACTAATATAGGCGAGTGATAGGAATGATAGCTGTCAAGAACTATTAGACGAGTGGCGCTAGCTATTGAGAGACACGCTGGAGCCAGCCAGGTAAGGAACGACTTTGACCAATAGTATCTGCAGTGCTGAACGGTTTAAATCAATAGGCCGAATCAAAGCCAGCTGAGTATAAAAGTCTAGACTGTCTGTCTTATCACACTGAGCCGCTGTGTCGTGAGTGTCAAATCATTGGACGACGTTAGCGAACGAACCTCATCAGGTGCAAAGAATGCTTCATTCCTGCTCGATATATGTATATATATAGAGAGAGATAGAGCCATTCATGATATCCTCATCACTCAATCAATAATCACTTTTACTTGTCTACTTTACCCTACTTCATCATGTCTTCCGTCTTTACCATTACAGTTACCAACAACGTGGGTTACGATGTGGACATCTTCAATGTCTTCAAGTCCAACCCCAATCCCGCCTCCGGTACGACTGTGGCATCGACCTACACAAAGTTGGCTACTGTACCCAACGGCGCCGTTGCCCAGCAGGTGCAAGGCGTACCGAATGGTAGCAGTCTGCAGGCGATGATTACAGGAAATATCGCAACACTGAACGGCAACTACTACCAGCAGTTCCCAGTGGCCGTGATGGCTGTTTCCGAGTTTGCACCGACACTCGCTTTCACTCTCACTAGTGATATGCTGCAAAACATGGTAGACTCGTTCCAGTTCATCAAGTACACGCAAGCCTACCCATCCTCGGCCCAGGCTAAGGGGTTCCGCGCAGCACTAGCCCAGAAGTCCCCCAAAGAGGCGATCAACACGTTTTTCCAAGGCGCTGCTAGTTTCCAGAAATGCACTTACAGCACCTGGAACGTAGTGTTCATATGGCAAACCCAGTTCACGAGCGCCTGGCAAGGTACATACTACCTCTACCCTGCAAACAACAGCAGCGCCGACAGCACTGCCGCTCCAACTGCCCCGAGTCTGGTAGCGACTCTGACGATTACGGCTAGCGCAACAGCCAGCTCGGCAGTACTGAGAATGGCTGCCAAAGGTGGCCAGAGTACTCCTGTTGTGATGCCAGGAGATGGCACCATGCAAGACATGGGCACTAGCGACCTATCTGTGTCCCTCAAACCGGCCTGGATGAGTGCTGTCCAGACTAGCGACAAGACTGGGGATGTCTACACTGTTATTGGAGCTGCGTTTGCGGGCATTATCAACAACGTGAACGTGGCTGGTAACATCAACACGCTCGTGGTCCCAAGCATTCCGAGTACCTCGCCGACCTTTGGTAGTGTGATGTCATCTATTTGTCACTATAGTGACAAGCTTGGATCCTTAATAGGAATCTTGACTGGCGTTGCGACGGTCTTGATCATGTTCAAGGATAGCAGGGCGGCTGCGAAGCAGAGGACCCTTGATGCACAGAAAGAAGCCAAGACTGAGGCAGACGCGAAAGCGAAAGAAGCCAAAATTAAAGAGGAATCCGACGCGAAATTCCAGTCTGAGCTTAGCAAAGTGTCGCCAACTATCGAGCAACAGGCTTCTCAGGCGGTGGATGGGTACAAGGCGGTAGCTGTGGCCGACAATGTCCAGAAGGACATGAAGACTGTGCTAGGGGAGGGAAAAGAGCTGAATCAGGAACTGATGGATGGTTCTTCAGATCCGGCAATTGAGAAAACTGCGGAGAATCTCGAAGGCGCCGTTGGGGACCTTGTAGACGCCGACAAGTCTGGCACGAATGTGGCTCAGGCTGAGGCAGATTTGAAAAACGTCGACAAGACTGTTGCGGACACAAGCGAGGATCTGAAGAACGAGGTGCAAAACGCGACCAACGCGGCTTCACAGGGTGAGGAGACGGCGGAAAAGGGCGTCGAGAAGGTCAATGAGGAGGTAAAGGAGCAAGCTAAGGAAACAGAGGAGGTTAAAGAGGAGGAGAAGGCTGAGGCCGAAGCAAAAGCGTCCGACCCAGTAGATGACAAAGAATTTGGCAATCAGAAGCGAGAAGGCGAGGGCGAGGGCGAGGGCGAAGGTGTGCATATCGGAGGAGGAGGGGAATAGACCAGCGGTTAGACTATGTCACATGCAGTCGTCCTCTTTCTGCTAATCCTCAGAGGCCGACAGCGCTCTGAAGCTGGCATCAAGTCAGATTAGTTTTATTTCTTTTATGCTTTTTGAATATCTATTATGTCTCGCACAGCCCAACTTAGATTGCTACGCCGTGAATCCATATTGCCCATCAAACAATCATGTGGGTTCCTATTCATAGGCCCCTTGCGTCTTGACTTGATGAAATGATGTATAGACTTGGGATCTAAGAAATCAGATCTACTGGATAACTACTGCTATGAGTATCAATTTTGTTTTTGCAATACATCTTTTATGAAATGTATCGCCACCTGATATAAAATGATACACTGGCATCCCGATACACATTTAGAAAGGAGTATTTTATACCTCTTAAAACATAACCCGGTATTGCAGTATCCTAGACCTGCTTGTTAGACTGAATAAAGCATTTTGGATGGAAAGAGACATACTTACTTATCCCGACGGAAAGTTCGGGAAATCATAGATCTGAACTTGTTCTTTTTCCAGGGTCTGCTGACAAACTTGGAGTTTCTGCAATGGTCAAACTCCACGACATGTGAGTAAGGAGGGGGTATATCCGGTGTAGTTCGACTCATTCGCGGCCCAGTGAAACTGCAACCGACACAGCGGCATCCGGTTTGGGGCAAGGAGCTCGAGGCGTAAGGAGTCTGTAAATCCATATAACGGTCCATTTTGCTAAGTGCTGACAACTTATGAGAATAAATTAATATCTTAATGCAAGTAACTAATGGTTCAACTTGAGTAAAATAGTTTGGCGTGTTGCAGTTCGCAGAATAAATCAGTAAACATCAAGATAAGATGGTGGATTTCGGCGAAATGTGCTCGGCCATATATTCGCCGAAAAGTGACGTTGATAAACTTTCGCCGACGCCACTAAGCGCTAGACTAGGGTGAAAGCGCAGCTTCGACGTGGGCTGGCAACGAAAAGACGTCAGAAAGACCAGCTGCAAAGTATCCATCGATTCGTGCCAATGTCATCAGTAACAATGGAGAGACTTTGCTCTGGTCTCTTGCAATCTGACGCCAGGACGTCAGCATCTCCTTGGACCTCGCCCCCGCTTCTTGTGTAGGTGATTGGATAAAGACAACCATGGCGAGACTTGACATGACAGCGAAACAGATATTCGACCCTTGATAATTGTTAGCAAGGTCGCGAGAAGAATAGAATATGACGAATACTCACAGGAATACCAAAACTCGTGGAAACGAGCTGGTGATAAGTTTTTGACTAGACTTGACAGGCTCGTAGCCCACGCTAAAGAAGACTGATGGAGGTTCTGAATGACTGTATGATGTGATCTAGTACCGTCGGCAGAGCTCCTTAGTGGTAACTCGAGATGCGAGAGATCTGGTACGTCCCAGCAGAGATTCTCTACATCTCGCGGCTGGAGTTCCATAAAAAGAGAAGCTTCAGCAAGCTGTTGATCATCAACAACAAGTGGAGGCGCAGCCGATGGCACGATGGGCCGTAGAAGTGCTCTCCATACGTACGTGACCAAGGTTGCGTGTGCGATGAGTATTGCTGCCGGATATGATTCCTTGTCATTGAGTGTATCATTGTTACTTGTTCTCGATGACTCTGGGACTTGTACCGAAGCGCGCCATGAGCTCAGTTGCTCAAATATGGGCTGGGCTGTCTGGATGGAGAGGGAAAGATTCTCAGAAAGCTTCTGTGACGCCTTCAATGAACTGCAAAGACGTCAGATTGTTGCATCATAACACAAGAATAGTGAAGAACTTACTATAAAGAAGACTGCACCGAGTGTGCAATCACCGAGAGACGAGCCATGTCCCGAAAAGGCCTCGTAATCTCAGCATGTCTAACATCGGTGCATGGAATACTTGTAGGAATGGCAAAATCAGTATCATCCAGTTCACCAACGTCCCACTCATCATCAGAAATATATGGAGGACGACCCATAAGCAATGATAACCAGCTATCCTCAATGTATAAAGCCCACCACAAACGAGCACGCAGCTGCTTTTCTTCAGCAGGAATAGCGCACATGCGAGTCTCAAGATGCAAGCCCAGATTCTGTGCTATGCCTACCAGAGTGCCTAACCAAGTCCATTTGAACGCATCAGTTGTAGTGGTGAATCTTTGATTCATTATTGCATGGAGACACATGAGGCCTGCCGTCAAAATACTTAGATCTGGGGTACGAAGCTGTTGTTGTAGGCTTTCATGCACAATGTTCCAGACGTCTGCGCTGGGTAACTGATGGTGTATTTCAATGATGGACAGATGCTCATCGTTTCGGGCAAAGGGTAACGCAAGACCATAAATAGCACCAAGTAAATGGCAAGGGATATGGTCGAGGGCACTTGGTCCAGGAAGTAGGTTATCGAGTAATTCCTGGCTAAAGTAAGTTGAAGATATAATGGGCATCAGAGGGTAGATATGCTTGTAGAACCTTACGGATTATGTCAGTCTTTACTATTGTAAATACCACTCTAGTTAACTTACAGCTTGACGAGCCTAATTCCCAATGATGCTGGAATGAGCCCGTTGAGTCTGGATCTCAGGGATATCATCTTATCGAAAGTCGCATCATTCGTTGACTTCGGGGTCACGATGAAGTGAACAGGAATTTTCTGCCGGTTCGGTACTCCACCAATATTTCGAAACTGCAAACCATAGAAGCTTCTGAGTCCATAGTCATCGAATCGGCAGTGGCGTAGCAGCCAGGGATCTGCTTCGGAGGATGATCCTAGAAGGGTTGATGTTTGTCCTTGTATATCATCCAGTGACCTTGAGAATTGCAACTGCGTTGTGGTGGCGACACTACCAAGTGTTGGTGCGTGATCATACGGGATCTCGGCCTCGTGTGGAAATACTGGAGGTGTAGCCACGAAGATCGTTGGCCTATCAGACGCAGAGTGTTGTTCGTCAGATACTGCGAAGGAGTTGTCAAGGCCCAATGTATCATCATGAGAGGTATGATTGAAAACTGGTGAATGAGCACTGCTAGAAACAGATGTAGTCCTGCTCTGTCGTGTCGTGCGTCTTGATCGTCCTTCAAATGTACATGGAGTCTGAGACTGTGCGCAGCGACGGCAGTTCTGTTTGCCATCCTCTATCTGGCACCGAACTTTCCGGGCACGGCATTTATCACAAGGTCGACGTCTATTATGGAGTCGATAGGCGCGTGTGCCAGGTTCGTTTCGAGTTCCGCCATCATCTTCTTCGCTATTTTCCATGCTGGGTATTGGAATGTAGCTTAGAATAAAACCAGTGAAATATTGAGGTACATAAATAACAAACTTGGATTAGATGACTGGAAATTTAAAAACTAATAGTGCTAAGTCATAGTCGGCACTGTTTTTGATAAGGTAGACTTGATAAGGTGCCCTGTTTTGGCCCATTCCTTGCTTAGTGCACCACTACACCTCAAAAGGCTAGTGGTTTACACGACCGCTAACCTCAAGGCAGAAGCTCGCTTGCTTCGATACCATTTGAAACAAAAGACATGGCAATAAATGCAATTCTGCAATGTATCAACTATAGTTCTATCTACCAAATCCAAACCAGACGGTAAGCAAAGTGTGCTTCCGTAACTATCTAGTACAAGAACGTTTGTCTCGTCATAGGAAGAGAGCTCACCGGCTCAGACTTGAGTGCCATTCCATCGCAAGTGACAGCCTGTAGAGAAACGAGATTAGCACAGGTCAACTCCAGCGTCAAAAAGCACTTACCAAAGTCTCGGGATCAACATCAACGTTGGGTGTAGCGCTGTTAAACTTGAGATCACTCTTCTTTACCGTTCGACAGTTCTTCACGACCTCAATCTGCTTTTTGAGATTGTACGAGTGAACATCACCACCTTGTGAAGCGCTTGCTTGGGAGACAAACATGACGCTCGACTCGGGATGGAGGGCCTGGGAGACAGATCAGAAAATACACATTGAATCATTGAAACGCAGTACTTACTCCATACATTGGTCGGCCGACCAAGGGTTCGACATCGGAGAGACTACGAAGGGTTAGCATAGTACCATGTTGACGGGCAGTTAAGTCTTACGCTCCGTTGGGATCTCCCTGGATAAAAACATTAGTAACCATTCTGAACCATGGGGAAAAACAGACTTACCATTTGCGCATACGTAATGAACCCCTTCTTGAGAACCTGGAATGGCTTCGTTCCAAACTCAGTAGGGTCCCAAATGACCAAGTCGGCCAATTTGCCCGTTTCAACACTGCCAACCGCATGGCTGATTCCTTGTGTAATGGCAGGATTTATGGTATACTTGCTGATATATCGCTTGATACGGAAGTTGTCTGCTCCAGTATCCTTGTCCTCTGCTAGAGCCCCGCGCTGGAGCTTGTTCTTATGAGCCGCCTGCCAAGTGCACACCAGCACCTCTGCAGATCGGCCCATAGCTTGAGAGTCCGATGACATAATGCTGATCGCTCCAATGTCATGAAGAATGTCCTCGGCTGAAATGGTTTCCTCTCGGATACGGTTCTTGAGGAACGAGGCATCATCGGGATTGTCCTTTGAGAGGCGGTGGCAATTGGCAGCCATATCGATGTGCTCGTCAATTGTGTTGGTAGTGAAAGGCATTGTAGGAGACGTGCTGCTAGGGAGAACATTTGAGTATGAGACAAGCTTGATGACGTCGGGTGCATGACCACCACCTGCACCTTCGACATGGTACACGTGAATGCTGCGGCCCTTGAAGATTGCTGCTGTGTGTTCAAGGAAGCCCGCTTCGTTGAGGCCATCGGTATGGATATGGCATTGGATGTCCTGTTCTTCGCATACACTGCACACGCGAAGTCAGCATGGTACATTCAATGTTGGAAGGGGTAACTCACTTCAGACAGTTCTCGATTGTCGAGGGAGTGCATCCAAAATCCTCATGTAGCTTCAGTGCAATAACACCCGCGTTGATCTGATCGAGGAGACCGACCTTCTCTGAGTCGCTTCCCTTTCCGACGAGGCCGAAGTTGACGGGCAGCTGATCGCATGCTTGCATCATTTGTCGAATGTACTTTTTGCTCGCGGTTCCATTGACGGCTGTAGACGAGGTGCTGTTTACGTCAGTACCAAAGATTCAAGTAGTGTTGAGGTGCTGACACGTACCTTGGGCCGGTACCGCCTCCAAAGAGAGTCGTGATACCGGATGAGATCGCCTCGAATGCCTGCTGGGGACAAATGTTATGGACATGAGTATCAACTCCGCCAGCGGTAACGATCTTGCCACCGGCGTCAATGATGTCCGTGTTTGATCCAATAACCATGTTAGCAAAAACACCATCCATTACACTCGGGTTACCAGCCTTTCCAATACCAACAATGGTGCCGTCTTTGATACCAATGTCAGCTTTGAAAATGCCGGTCCAATCAATGATGACAGCGTTGACGATAGCCAAGTCAAGACAATCGGCATCAGCACAACCGCTTGCGGCTCCCATGCCATCACGAATAGTCTTGCCGCATCCCAATGTGCACTCATCGCCATAAAAGGTATAATCTTTCTCAACTTTGGCCCAAAGGTCAGTAGACCCAAGACGGATCAGATCGCCTGTTGTAGGACCATATGCAGAGGAATACGCTTCTCTACTGATTGAGCACGGTCGAATAAGACTTTGCTCCTCTGATGCTTCAACCGAGTGCTGATAACCCGCCTGTTGCAGTTGCTGGAGGATGTTCTGGGCGTTGTGACGGTTGACCGGACCTTTGGCAAGGCCACTACCACCTTGAATGACCTTTAAGCCTCCGATTTGAACTAGAGTTACGGATTTCGGCTCATTGGGCTCGAAGCGCAGAAACTCTCCAGCTGGAAGATCGAGATGGTAGCCGTAGGCCTTTTCGCGATCAAAGTTGAGATCAGGGTTTGTGTCCATGAAGTGAAAGTGAGATCCGACCTGAGGGATTAGTAATTCTAACAATCATGTAGGTTTCGCTGTATGACTTACATGAACGGCTCGAGTCCCTTTGTTCGTAACAGTGATTATCACTCGGTCACGCCCCGCGTTGAGAATGATGTCTTCAGCCTCCGCCGGTCGGATAGCACCTGGCATCGCCAAAGGATGAAAGTCCGCCTCGTTGAGAGAAGGAAATAATTCTGCAGAGGGAACTGGGATGAAGCTTCCGTAGAAAGCCATCTTCAAGTCTCCATCGTCAGTACTGATGGGGTTATGGATGGTAATCAAATGAGTTCCAGTCTCAAAAGTGCCTTCGACCTGCATCTGTTTGAGCGTAGCAACGACAGATGGGTGAACATGTCGTCGGCCCAGAATAATCTTGCCAAGTTTCATGAGATCGGCGACAGAGTAATCTTCGTTATGTATGATCTTGTCAAGTTAGCAACATCAATGGCCGGCAATTTGGAAACAGTCAATACCTCTTGGAGAACATTGGAAATGAGAGCCTAGATAATTTAGTATTTATCAACACCTTTGTCGTGGAAACGCGACTTACACTAGACTCTAGATGATTGAGCTTCCTTCCATGTGCCAGCCGCTTCTGAGCAAGATAACCGGCATGAGAAAAGGCAAGTTTCTCAACCTTGATGGCATTAGTATCAACAAAGCACAATGGCCGGGGTATTTCGTACCTCACGGGGTGTGTAATGCATGTTTGCAGGATTATTGAACTGTAGGAAGGTTGGTAGGACTTTGTTTCAAGTGAACGATTGATTTGATAGATGTATCATCAGGACATGCGTGGTGTTGTTTCTACATTTGAAGAATGCCGTCTTTATATCACTTCCATAAAAAGTGATGTTATGATACAGATAGACCGATAGTCCAGTTCTTAATTGTGAATTCGGCGAAATGAGAGTTATTGGGACATTGATCGCTATCCAGATGGCGATAGATCTAAAAGATAAGAATTTCGGCGAAATGGCGCCGAAAGCGAGGATCATGACCTCATTGCGCCAAGATACACAGGGGCAAAACAAGCTGCATGTCCTTCAGTACCTGGGTTGTATTTTACAACTCCAGTTTTCTTCTAATACCCTTCTGTACAGTCAGGCTTTTTAGCTGATCATAGGGCCTCCCAGACTATAGCTTGCGTTGGTTTGTTAATAATAGTGTCAACCCAAAGCACTCCCAGGTCGGAATAAGGCTATTCTAGGCAGGCACCTGGGCTAGGTCAGTGATTGCGAATCTCTGACACCACCCCGTATCTTAACCCAATGGGAATGGCCAAATATTTTGTGCTTACCTACCTAATCAAGTACAGCAAAAATAGAAAATCTCTTTTCATAGTGAGGACTGCCCAGCTTCTGTTTTGCCAGTCTATATCCGACAATAGAGAGTTGCTGAACAGTTTGGTGTGCCGAATTTCAGGGCAGTGGTCAATCAGAAGTTTCGCAATCACTGACCCAGCTCAGCTTGCACGGGATCGAGCCGATGCGTTATCTGACCGAAGTCTTGCTGCTTGGATGCATCCTTTCTTGCAGGCATCGAATTAGTAGCTTGAGAAGCGTGAAAACGCGACCAGTGCATTGGATGATGGAGTTGAAAGAAGAAAAAGCTCCGCAAAGTCAGAGTGTTGCGGATAGAATAAAAACAAGGCAAGTGGCTACTTGGCTAAGAGGAGGCAGGCAGCAGATTGTCTAAAAAGCAGGTAGTAGCTTGTCTAAGAGGTAGGTAAGTATCGAGCACTACATCCACAGCGCCAAAGAACAAGATTCAATGCAGAGCTCTATCTACTTCTTAGCAGAGGATAAAGATACTGTTCAGACAATTTCCGTAGCTACCTTGAGGAAGAGACTAGAATAAAATGTGGCTCTTTTATGTGACAAGACTTTCCTCAGGGGACACGTAGGGTTCCGCTCATGACCTCGACTGCATTCCCCCCAAGATGAACTGTTTTAACCCTGCGCTCTCCATTGCTATCCTTTTCGACCGTTACATCAACTAGAATTAGACTTTCTCGTCCCATCTCCACACCTTGGGTAATTCTGAACTGGACAGAAACAGCAGAAAGCTTGTGCAGTGCCAGATAGCAACCCAATGCACAGGCAGCACTTCCCGTTGCAGGGTCTTCCATTGTGCGCTTGACAAGTCTCGTCCGAACGTTTTGCACAAGTTTTTTTCCATCTGAAGACCTTTCGCTGTCTAGAAGTACAAAGTAGTATCTCCTCGAGTCAAAGTCGTGTTTCCAACCTTCATCTTGTAGGTCTC
Source organism: Fusarium meridionale (assembly GCA_032355295.1). Taxonomy (NCBI): domain Eukaryota; kingdom Fungi; phylum Ascomycota; class Sordariomycetes; order Hypocreales; family Nectriaceae; genus Fusarium; species Fusarium meridionale. The sequence goes on along the minus strand of CP126884.1, from coordinate 11,652,575 downwards.
CGGATATGTAAGCCATTGCTCCGATCTTTGCGGCACCCAAAAGGTCGAGGGATGGTAGCTCAATCAATGCAAAAGTCATTCCTTTGACAATGCTGAACAACTGCGCGCCATGCTCAGCTGCAGCAACTTGAGCGATCTGGCCATCTGAACCAGCGTCGTACTCGGGCTGTGTGAGGCGATGGGCATGAAGTCGCACGTTGTGTGGAATAGCAGCACGTGCCGATCCATTGGCATCAAATTCAAGATCAATCTTGCCTGCTTTGGCGATCAAAGTCTTGACATCTTGAGGATGAAGGAAGACTGCAGTGCCAATGGTTGGGTGACCAGCAAATGGGAGTTCCGCTTTTGGAGTGAATATATCAATTTGTCTCTCACTTGACTCTGATTGATTCTCGATATCGTGAACAAACACAGTTTCTGAAAGATTGAATTCGCGGGCGATGCGTTGTTTTTGGGCTTGGGTGAGAGGAGGACACTGGCTTGGTGGTGGGATTGTCACTACCGCCAGTGGATTGCCTTCAAAGGCGGTCTTTGTGAAGACATCGAGAGTAGTGAATTTGAGGCTCATTTTTGTTTTGTTTTGTTTTCTGTTAAGCAATCGGTAGAGTAGAATGTGATCAAGACAGTTATAGTCTTGGGTTGAGTCACAGTAAGCATGCTGACTAATCCACTTATCCATCTCCGTATACCGGTGCAAGAGTAATGAAAGGCAAAGAAACAAGGACTAAGAAATATTCGCCCATGCTATTTCTAATACAAGAGACAGAGATGAGTGACACATAATAACCCCTATGGTGTTGGATTTGACTGTATGTGTTACATAGAGATTGTGATTTATTTTCTCTAACATTCCAACGACGATGCGAACTCCATAATCCAATACTGTCCTAGCAACTCAGCGCTTAACAGTTCTTCTGGCAAACACGCGAGGCGGCAGTGAGACACTGGTTCTGACCAGCGCCATGAGGGCAAGATCGACGACGAGCAGAAGCACATGCCGCGTAGTTGGCGTATCCGAAGCAGCTACCACGAGCCTCGAGGCCTTGGGCGTTGCTATTCTCAGCGACGGGGCTGGCCGTGGCGAAGGTGGTGAGGGCCATGACGGCGACGAAGAACTTTTATGACATGTGTGAGTTTATGAATAATAATTATTGCTAGAAGAGGGGATGCATAGAGTGAGAGAGTACATGTTGATGGTGGCTTGAGTTTGACGAATTATTTGTTCCTGTCGTTTCACATAACATTCTTCAGAGTTGGCTATTCATACTTGGAAAGTCATTAATTGGTTCCATTGAATCTCATGGTCTAGGTCAAGCGGAAATGAACTCCTGCAATACTCGGACAATCCGTAGCTGAAGGATCTGATAAGCTCTGCATGTGTGGTCAAGTCCTTAGACCATATCATCCATGAGTCCATATGACTGGGCCGATCAATAGTTCACCTGGGGCGTAGCGTCTCATCCTCCGGCCATACTCGCTAATGTGCATAGATCACCACTGATTATCTGATCGATTAGATAAAATTTGATCCTGTGGATCTTCAACGACCACTTACCAACCAGTCTCTTTACAGAACTGGTCCGTACATAGGATTTGCTCCCCACTTGGTTGGGACTTTCAACTGTATGCGATCCTTCGTGCCTTTTAGGTTGCCGTATAGCCGATATATCCCTACTCAAGTTCACGATACTGCCTGTATTTAGCGCCAGCACAATTTAGCTAATATTCCCTCGCCATGTTTTGCTTTTCATTATGTTAATTAAGGAAGACAAGTATGAATATGAATTAGCTAACATATACAAACAACAAAGAGCGTACCATTCTGTCTTACTCTTGGTACGTATCTGTAAGCACTTATATCTATTGTCAGATGCTCCTAAGGTTAGTAATTGAGGCGGTGCAGTGGCTATGTTTCGCAATGAGTCACAACAAAAGCACGTTACATATTTTTTCTCATGGTCATTTCTACACTTCAAAATATTATATAAGGTACTGGACTTGAAATCATTATTATATCTATCTTGCGGTATTATTAACGACTATTTTGTAGCCACGTAATATTATTGTCGCCATGGATGTCATCATTCTACACAATCGCATCAAGGATATAACAGCCGCCCTCAAGGTTGCTATTGAAATCTGCAACTCTGCCACAGACACCCAATCTGTACCAGTACCTCTCCAGACACTTTATTCACAGCTACCTTGGGCCTTGGCCGCATTCGACAAAGTAAGAGAAGGTATCCCAACGATCGATGCGACATCACCAGACGCTCTCGCCTTGGAGAGTATCATCACAGGCTGCGTTGAAAAGTCACGCTCGCTCAAGGCTTACTTGCGTGGGGTAATTCCTCATGCCGAGTTGTCAAACCTTGACCGATGCGTACGTTTTTTAGGTCTGGGAGCGACAGTAGACATGGTAGTGGAGTTGAAGGATGGCCTGTTTTCTGACCTCAAAACCTTGGCAGATAATCGTGCCATTGAAGCAGAAGCCCGAGATAATATCAAAGCGCTAGTAGGCTTTGCGACTGGAGAGCCGGGATTTGATCTGTGGGGTGTTTCAGATAGCGAATAGCGTAGTGGCTGCATTTTGTAAATAACAGTTGAAGATGCTGTGCAAACTACGATAGATTATGTTGAGAGTGATCCAGTTCCATTCTTAACTTAACTCCCCTGAAAGCCTTGATCGATGCATGAACGCATATGTGACTGTTTATGCACTTGTAGTTCCAGGATACATGCTTCTTCTTTCTATTCTGTAAGCGTATTTCAGTTGTTCGTCCACTGTCTTTATAACCGGGGTATTCCTAATGCCATCTCTACTATCTCACATAGCCATGCAATAGCAACCTTGCATCTCCTCCTTCATAGTCAAGTTCTTCGCCTTAATTGTCCTCTCCATCATAATCCACAACAAGATAGGTAGTACTCCACCCGGTGTTGGTGCAATTGCTAGACTACTCCTGTCAAAGAGAACATGGCTCACATCGCCGAGAACACCCTTTTCTGTAACATAGAAGCCAAGATCAACCAGCACACTCACTTCAGGCTTGACCATGGATGATTTAATGAAGCCAGGTCCGCGATGCAGTTCCGAGATAATTATGGAATCGCGTGGTGCCTCAACTTCCATCTGAAGACCTTCATGTTCATTTTTACTGGCATCATAAGATGGATCGAAGCCTCTAGACGCACTTACGTAGGGAAATTGGCTCTTCATCTGCTTGATGAACTCTTTTGTAATAATATTCCCAAAACCGACAATCTGGATTCTGGCCTGCTGTGCCGACTCCCGTAGTCCATACTTTGTCAACAAGCGGACCAAGGCGTCTGCAGCAATATTGTTCGCCCGGCCTTTGGCATATTCCTCAATGTTCTTGATAGGATTGATGGATCTCATAACCTCTGGTTCATTTAACTGGCGAGGCAATGGGCGCTGTATCAGGATGCCGTGGATTCGAGGGTTCTTGTTCAGCTTTTTGACTTGACTCATGACCTGTGTTGTTGATGCATCGACGGGCATCTCGTATACCCAATAGCTGACGCCAGCCTATTGCGCGGTGGGTCAGTTAGTTATTGTTCTCATTCTGGTCTATAGTACTGCTGACTTACCCGTGCAGCAACGTGGGCTTTGATCTTGACGTAGTCTATTGCATCTGCGCCTGTGTTGAAATAGACAACGGCCATGACTGGCTTGACGCCACCTTTGTCGGCTTTTCGATCACACCAGCGCTCAATGTCCCGCACGACCAGGTCTCCCGTGAGAAGACGGGCGGAGCCGTTCTGAAACGCTAGAGGGAGTTGTAGCAGCTCTAGATCTTCCATTGTCACGTTTTTTCTAGCCGTTGGTAAAACAATCGGAGGGAATTCGTAGGCGCGAGGTGGGCTTTCTAATCGGTATGAAATTATTATTGTTATGTCAAGAAGGAGAACTGAGGGTTGGATAGGGAACGGAAAGGGAATGCGACAAGGATACAGTGGGACCTGCACGTGCTGTATAAATCCAAGACCAATAGGCAAACTATCTCTAGATACGATTGATTGCACGCTGTATTTGTGCAATCGAATGACGCGCTCTGTGTTGTTGTCACACAAGCAACGCGGTACTATTTACCTTTCAGCCAGCCACAAAGTGGGCCCGTCGGCAAGGGAGGCATAAGCGTGAGGGAACGATACCTATGGTGTCATGTCTCAATCTCTTTGCTTGTTGCACTGCTTTTGTCTTTTTGTCAACATCCTGAGAATTCTCTACAATCACACTATTGGCTTGAACAGCAGTTCATTGATGAATTCCTGCGACACTTTTGTCATTTACAAGGGAGAAGTTTGGAGTTAGTGAACCACTGTACATTCTCATTGTCACAAGCTACTGCAAGCCTCATAACTCAGCTGAGCTCAAAGAGACAAGATCAGCGAATAGGCCATGAGCTTGCTAGCCGTGCTCCGTGTAAACTATCGGCACTAAGGGCGAGCCAGTTCATCCCTGACATCAGAGTATTTATTCATCACATCTCCCCCACCTGGCGCCTGGCGATCAAATCAATTACACAACTTCTATCTATCTTCTCTATTGTTGCCAGTCTCATCAATCGTATGCAAAATGGCATCTTTGACAAAAGTCGTCAACGGCAAAGTCGTCACCAACACTAATGTCCGTACCCCATTACCATGTACGTTTAGAGCTAACACTCAGCAGGTCAGACCTCCCACCGGATGGACCGTCAACTACGAAGACTTTGGTGGTGATAGTGAATGGGGCGACGATGGAGAAGTTGCCGATCTGGTTGGCGGTTATGGCATCTCCGGAGTGGTCAAACCGCTCTTCAGAACCCGTTACAGCTCCAACGAGGTCATTTTTGTGATCGAGATTAACGAGCAGTACTATATATACAATGGGGAGTCTGGATGGGTGCAGCGGATTGTTTCGCCTACAGATTTGAAGGAGATTGTGGACTTTATCAATGAGCAAGGATGGTTTCGGTTGGATACAGAGGATCTTGGGTGATGATCCAAGTCGTGCATTATATGGGATATACATGGTGGTCATACCTGTACAGCTGTTACTCTCAGGTGGAGATATTCATCGTCAGTGATTGTGAATGGGAACTCTACTTTTAAACTGTCCCAAGTCTGTGGCTGCCATTTGCCTCTCGCAAGTACAATATTCTCTGTTGATATTTGTAAATGACAATAAATTAATATTTGAACTTTTTTCAATTCCCTAACAGACTCCAGATGTTTAATGTGTAAGGACCGCTTCACTGTGTCCGCTTCGTTTTGACTATAGTAGTCCTGTCGCTGCAAGTTCGAGTTAGTCGTGGCAACAAATTAAGAAATTATTCCGCTTTCATAGAAGAAGTTTCAATTGTCGATATCACATTTAAACCTGGAGCAAATTTGAGGAAAGCTATAGGGTATCTGTGCCTCAGGCTACAGTTGATCGTTGGGAGATCAATTGAGCCAATCATAGCCTGGCAGCCACCATCTTTTATCTTTTTGACCCCCTAAACGAACACAAGCATCAACTGTACAAATAAACCACCTGGTCTAGCTTTGCTATTGACTGGTACAATCCCATGGAATTCATGAAATCTCTAGGCGGTCCCATGCCCGAGTTTGCATCTCCTGCAAAGGTTCGAAAGGAAGCTCGCGAGTATTCAAGCAACATCTTTACCAGTTACGACTTTCTCAAATAAATACTGCAACGCCACGAGGCTACTATCCACAAAAGATGGACTGGCAAGACACACCAACAACAACTCCAGATTCTTAAGGCATGACCAGCAATGTCGGTATCTTATCGCCCTGGCTTTGAGGCGTTTCATCGAGAGACAAAGCAGCGAAGAGAGACAGGTTCTAAGTTCAAGGACCAATTCATGTGACCTTGTATCAACCAAGAAGACCTGCTGCAGCCCAGAATGATGCTTTTGTTGCTCAATGCCCGAGGCCGAAATCCACCTCCGGTTTTTGCCGCAGTTGACAACAACGCCATACATCAAAGACTTAATCTAGGATTGTTGTGAATAGCTAGATGTTTGTCTCTCTTACACAGTCTTGAAATAGAAATTGTGGCTGTTGGTAATGCTCAATAGGGCTAGGTCTAGTGCACTTGCGGCTATATCCTCTCGCCCTAAACATCATGGTAACTTTATTTTAACAATCATCAATCTATTCTAGGAAGGCACTAATGTACAATTGAATATGTATTAATTCAAGCATTATTTATTTCAGGTATACGAAACAATTAGGCAACCACGTCTTCACATCCATCTCGATATAAGTATCAGCCCAATTACCCAGGTTATCAGAGCACTCATGTTCCCACAAATGCCATGGCCTGATAACACGCTGGCCGCAGTGTTGTTACCCCATAGCCAAGTCACCGCGCCAACTCCATCGTCCTCGTCAATGCTGCAAACCATTCTACAGACGTTCTCTACAGCCTCACCTCTTTGTCGCAGAAACTTTCCACGTGGGCCAACGTCTTGATCCATGTCTCTTTTACGCTTGGTTTGAGAAACGACACTCTCATTGTAAACCATTTGAAGCCACTGCAACTCCATGTATGCTTCTTGGCCTGTAGTCATGTTCTGTGTCCAAACGCCTCCATCACCCCAGCTGTTAAAGATGAGCAGAGATGGATCTCGAGGAACTTGGAATGAGATGTTAGCTGCTTCGATGCCATTGGCATACCAGATAGACTGAGTCGGCGTCCAGTCCAGTCGATGTTCCACCCATTCGTTCCACTTTAGCCCATCAGGCAAGGTTATATTGCGAGTAGCCTTGGGAAATAGCTCTGTGGCACTGTAGCCGGGATGATTCGTATAATGCACTCGATCGTGATCTTCGCGGGTCAGAATCTCCATGTCGGCTTCTTGAACGTCTTTGATCTCTTTGGCGGGGACGTATGTGAACATAGCCATACAAGCCCCAGGTGCACCGCGCACGCGACCCATGAAACGGATTGACAGGAATTGAAAGCGATCAATCGAGTCAAACTCAGATGCAACCTGGAATTCCTCCTGTCGATTTGTCCGCATCGACAAATACGTTTCAGATGAAGGGTTCTTATCCGGATTTGATCTGATGTAGATGTTGTTTGGCGAGTTGACCATAGGGAACATGGCGCCGTACGATAAAGTATCGTGACTTCTGCGATTGCTCCAGCTTTGAATTGACCAAAAGTTCTTCCACGCTTTGGTCTTGAAGTATTTGCTTGTAACGTCGGCTTCTGCGGAAGCATTTTCGCCTGCGATGGTATCGGGAATCCCTGCATACTCGGCAAGATTTCTAAAGTCCCAGAATCGGTGTTGAGTGTAATAGCCTGGGTCCCGACCGTCCGTTAGGTAACAATCGCATTGATCAGACTCCCAATCTTCAGGTTTCTCTTCAGGTTGCGTGTCATTTTGTGCTATCGCAGTGGCGGCAAGCGCAATAATCACGACTTTCCGCGATGGCCTCATAGCGTTTTTTTTTGTTTTTTGTTTTTTTGATGGAACAATTGAGTCTCTAATGAAACGCCACCCGCTGTTGGCTGCAGGGTGCTGCTCATTATTATAATAGGATTGTCTTGGAAAGGGGCGGGGATCTAGACTGTGAACCCCTGCTCAAGACATCAATAGCGTGTCGCTAACACCGAACTACCCAGATGAGTAACAAAATGACCGCCAAGATTTCCCATGGTTAGACTTGTGGCGACAGAAATAGCTGACCATACTTGGGCTAAGTACACCTTAGCTGAAAGATGGGTGGGCGACTAATTCTGGGACTCTGCTCACTTACACAAATTGCTAAGCACTTGAAGCTTGGGACTCGGTCCCGTAGCTAGTCTAGCAATGCATCTCCTCATCTATTCCCGAGATACGCTATCATTTCTAGCCATGAACTAATTGTACTACAATTCGACCTCGGCCTTGACTGTTACATCTTCACAATGCCGATACGGCCACTTTTCATCCTTTGACTATAATCACAATCTAAACTATAATGTAATTTACTGTCACTAATTTGAAGTACATATTTTTTCATTAAACAATAACAACATCCATTCCCTGCGCCATCCATTCAAAATGCAACACGAACCAAAAATCAAAACAAAGCATTACCTCACTATTACCCGCTTCACCTGCACCAACTCTCAACACGAACACCTTCTAACTCTTCCAGCAGAGAAAATTCCATGCCATGTTGCTTCATAACAACCACAATCACATCAAAAGTTTCCAAGAAAGACTTATTCCAATCTTGATCAGCCAGACGCGAAACCTGAGGCACAGCCTCCTGCTTGACCAGAGCGTCCGCCCATGTGAGGTCCAAATCAGAACCTGAAATAGCGAGACTTCGAACCAGATCAACACCAGGTGAGTTGTCGAGCTGCGACTGACCAGCCTTGAACCCTAGACCAACAACAAGCACGCGTGAGCGTTTGCCTGTGCTGGGAAGAGAATCGATCAGACGTTGAGCTAGCTTGCTTGGGCGGTTGTTCATGGCCGTCGAACAGGCTTCCAGCAAAGGGAATTTGCTATTTGAGAGGAGATAGTATGGGTTTACGGGGATGCAATGGCCGCCAACTCCGACGCCAGGGGCATAAGACATATACCCAAAGGGTTTAGTCGATGCTGCTTCGCAAACCTCATAGGGGTCAATGCCATGGGGAATACAAGCGTCCGCCATTTCATTTGCATACGCGATACAGACCATACGTTGGCAATTTTCATATAGCTTCATCATCTCGGCAACTTCAGGTTTAGAAACCTTGACAACATTATCGAAGATGGTGGAGTATAGGCGGTAGATGGTATCGAGGGAGCCAGGTAGGACGTCGTCTAGACCGGAGATGATCTTGGGGATCGATTTGACTGGAGGCAAGGTACGGCCTGGGTCAACACGCTGTTTCATGAGGCGTTAGCAACATTCGAACATGTGGTACTTGCCACAGATCAGAAAAGGATAGAATACATACCTCCGGGGACATGCCAGCAAATAAGCCTAGTCTCTTGGCCATGGGACCAACTAACTCTCTTGTCATACCAACAGCGACAGAGCTTTCGATGACGATAGTTGAGCCACGACGAGCCACCTGAGAGACCATGTTCAGGGCATCGCGAAGATATGAAGAGTTGATGGACTTGTTGGGACGCAATAAAGTAGGAACAGAGATGAGGAAATGTGTGGCTGAGATGAGATCGCTCTGTGTTCGAGAGAACCGGACGCGGTTGTTTCCTTGGAACTCTTGATCAAGTTCCTTGATACGTCTCTCTGAAACGTCGAACCCAATGACCTGGTACTTGGATGAAAAAGAGCTGACAAGATGTGTGCCAACGTAGCCGACACCGACAACTGCTACCACTGGGGTAGTTTCGGGTGTGATGTCTGAGACAGAGGCAGCAGAGTTGAGAGAAAGGTCTGTCTCGGAGGGTGAAGAGCTTAGGGGAGGGGTGTCGGGGTAAAAGGGGGATTCGGAGGGAGAATCAGAAGGTGTCAGCATGGCAAAGTCAGGACAAGCGCCTATGCTGGAAGAAAAAACTTGAGCCATTCTAGAATGATTTGCCGTTGAAGAGACTTTGGAAGAAATACAAGTGAGCGAGGAATTGTCTCGAAGTGGTCTGTTGCTTCTTTTTCTCGTCCAAAAGCTGGTCATCCACAACCTCTTATAATATCCCGCTCCGAGATCTGGACTATGAATCCCAAACTCCTCAGGCAGCCTCAATTATCTTTACCATGCTGGATAGCTAATTCTGAACCAGCCTCTCCGGTAAGACCGAGTAGCATGAATGAATACTCTGCATCTAGACAACATCAATGTGTACTCTGGCACGATTCAAAGCTGAGACGCCACTCGGTGGAAATAGCTTCACCTCAGCTTTGCGGTTTCCACCAAATGAATGGCGTAAAGTGTCATATCCCGGCCGTTGGACTTTGCTAGTACCTCATAGCTTGTAATAGTTTGCGGTCGAGATCAGCCTCGTTCGCCAACGATTTCTCCATTGCACGTGTCGGTCGTCTACAGCATGCAATTCATCTTGTTGAGAAGGTGGGGGTGCAACCCGATGATGCGGAATGGCGAAGCCCATGGACCTCTCTTGGCAAAAGCAAGCGAGGCTAGAACCGCGAGGACGGAGCCAACCTGAAGTTCTAGCATTAAAACACGTCCGACACTATCGATTTCAGCCGCAACCTGACGAGCGCTATGGGGTTTACAGGGCCTAGACTCGAGATAATCGACAAGAGCTTAATGTAATCTTTAACTGGGTTAATATCCACAAGAGCGGCGGGTACGAAAACCCTTGCTGTGAAGAAGCTTCTGACAGTCTATGCGCACTTACCGCGCGATTGGTGTGCGGTGAGCAATGCACCCTGTATACCTTACGCATGATAATCCCCAGGGCCAGGGCCAGGGGTTTTTGGATGCTCTGAGAGTCCAGAGTCGACATCCAGGGGGTTGTTTTGAGACGGCCCACTTGTCGGCTATGTCGGATTCTGCCAAGACAAGAAGCAAGTAGAACCTCTGGGTCTATCTTGGATCGTCGTGCAACTTTCACCATAGAGATCGACAAGTCCAATATGATTGTAAACTTGGATCACAATTTACATACTGTATCTATAGAGTGAGGCGTGCAATGCCTGATTCTATTCCTTGGATGGTATGTTTAAGATCTCGGTATAGCTGGCGGCCACGTAGGCATGTATAGACTAAGAAATTGTAGCCCATTTTGGAGAGTAGCCCCCATATCACCTCGCCAAATGAAGATTTGGACAGCTAGTGAATAGTATATGTCTGCCGTGCTGCACGTCCACGTAGGTGGGCGGCAAAGCAACTAGTACACAGGAGACGACCGACCCAGCTGACAGAAATAATCTTCAGCTGGCACAATAAAATCACTCATCCCTGTTCCAATATCTCTGTCAGCAGCGTTTGGTGTGCTGTTCGTTGTTGTGCAATTTCCTTGTCACATAAAAAGCAAAGTTGATCTGCAGACTCCACAGGGTAGTGTAGATTTATGGAGTGAGTGATCAGCACGATGACATATCAGATATAAATTATTGGCGATCGATTCATGATCTAGATTAGAATGGAAAATTCTGATTAATGCCAAGCCTTATTTTTATTATTGATATGAGAGTATGATATCGCGCAATATCGTGCGGAAGTTGCAGGAGCATGGTCTCCGGAGATAGTCGTTGAATGTCATTAGGCTAGGGCTGAAAAAAATTTGGTTAAGCATAATAGATGGGGCGACAGAAGTTGTGCAAGGCATAAAGTATGCTCTTAACCATGATAAATGACCGTGCGCGCGGAACTAGTTTCAGCCGACTTGAGATGTCCACTCAAGCGTTACTATGCTTCTTTTTAATGGCCGAGCGGCCCCATAGATACCCATGTACTGAACATCAGCCCCCCTATATCCGTAGACTAGTCTAGACTACAATGCTGTGGACATTACAGAGTCCAGAGTACCTAGGTCAATATTTGCTCTTTGAGTTTGGGTGACATAATAATCCTAGCTGGAACCCCTTGTAGCCTGATGAGAGCCGGCTCAGTTTATTGTTGCAATACCCATGTGTTGACTGGGAGTTGTAAATCATTGTACAGAGTATCGAGTATACACATTGTAGGGGAGCGAGTCAGGACAGCAGCCTTGCCATACAGCACTACTGCTGGACCTTGGCATTGATGAGTGCCGATCGGCCAAGGCCATTCATGCATAAGAAGATCTTTCACTCACCCTGCAAGGCCAATCCACTGGCTCCATCTTCCAAAACAGGCACTCTCAAGTGATGTCGGTCTAGACAACATCCCCATCCCTGACCACATCATTGCCATCCCAGTCCAAGTGAGACATCTCAAGTGGACACTCTTCAACCGAAAGTAAACTATCGACACAAGAACTCAGGCACTCCACCAGTACTTCAGCTTTGCCTGTCCAGTCTGAAGAATCTGGACCCTTGTATTCCCAACTTAGCCCACGATCCCGAGTTTCTGGGCCCCTAAAGCAGCAGAACGACAACGCAATGACAGCCCAAAGCCTCAGCTGGCCTCGTTCCCCTGGAGCTTGTCGGCTTCTGGACCTCTATCCCCTGGAGTTTGAAGCCTAGATGGCTTCGAAATTTGCTTTAGCGCTGTCGGCGTTGACGAGACTATTGTTTCTTTTCGCGGAGGCAAATGAGGCCGTAGGAAAAAAATACTTTTGGTCCTGAATGGGCACTGAGAGATGTGTTATTTAGATAGGGCTTCACAAGCCGTGTCTTGGAGGGTTGTTCTCTGTTCTACCATCGCGACACTTTCTCACATTTGTTGAGGCTGGGCTTCTTGACCTTTTCCGCACCACGACACTCGCTACTTGGTCTTCCCTCTCGGCCCCTTGCCCCTTCTTTCTTCCCCTTCTTGGCTTATCCTCCTCAATTAGGCCAAGATCGACGCAATGGCATCTTTGCATACTGAGACTGCCCGCTCTATTCTAATTGGAAAGCAAAAGGTTCGTCATTGCTTCATCTTTTCCCATATTCTGAATCCATATAACTAAATCTCCAAACAGGATCAAGTCCATGCCCACTCTAAGCTTATCCACCATGGCAAGACCTCTTCCAACGGCTCTGATGTCTCAGAGACGGAGCTCCCCACCCCTCCGCTCCCAGCCTACATTGTAGACGAGGCATCCTCCTCATCCTCGCATCCTCCCTCTCTGAGATCCTCTTGGGGACCAGAGTCGGTTGGAACACCCGATACCAACACCCCCGCTCCAGCTTCCGTGTCTGGATCTGCTGCGACAAAACCCCACGATCTCATCGTTCCCGGTGCTCGTCTGCCATTATCTTTCAGTAACTGCGGGTCTTCCAATGCCTCTGAAGCCGGTCGCCCTTCGACGCCGTCGGCCGATAACGACATCACTCCTGTCCCGCAGCCTTTTGCTCGTCAGCATGATGATGCTGCTCACGAGTTCAAGAACAATGGCGCAGATGCTGCCAAGCCCAAGGTCGATGTCTCTGCTGAAGATGATGTCGATCAGGCTGTCCTGATGAAGCGTGGCAAGAGAAAGGTCTCTATCCAGAAATATGTTCTTACAGCTGGTCTGATCGCTGTCAAGTAAGTCTTGATCTATTTCCAGCAACTTTTTCTCATCAAAAGCTAACGGTTTTAAAGCTTCATGTTCATTTTCGCTACCTGGTGGTGGCCCAGATATTATTACATCTATCTACCCTTCATCTCCTTTCCTCTCGTCCTCAATTGCGCCATGGTTGCCTCCATCGCCTTCTTCAGCTTTGCCCACTATATCCGCCCCGAGAAGCAGATCAAGCCCGAAACCCCAGAGAACCTCGTCTACGTCATTCCCTGTTACAACGAAACCTATGAGGAGTGCACTCGATCACTCGACTCCCTCATTAACCAGACTGGTCTTGAGGGACACAAGAAAGGCATCATGGTTATTTGTGATGGCCGTGTTCGAGGTCCCGGAATGGCCAAGACCACTGGCGATTACCTCAACGAGGATATCTTCAAGCACCAAACGCAGAGGAAGAAGATTCGTGGCGCTTACACTGCATGGGATGGCCAACAGATGGATATAGAGATCAGTAAAGGGTTCTACAAGGGTACCCCTTTCTACTGTATCGTCAAGGACCAAAACCAGGGCAAGCGTGACAGCCTCATTGTCATTCGATCGTTTCTCTACAAGTTCAATACCCGCGCTCAGAACCCAGAGTCTATCTTTTCTCGCGGGTTCCTGGATTCTATGACCAGCTGGCTTGAGGATGAGGTCAAGATGGAAAACGTTGACCACCTTGTCGGTATGGATGCCGACACCGTCTTTGAGGACCAGTGCATTAGCGAACTGCTCAAGGAGTCTTACTACCCCAACACTGTTGGCGTCTGTGGTTATGTGGCAGTCGACTACAAGGACAGTAACTGGAACCTCTGGTCCCTGTACCAATCAGCCGAATATACTATAGCCCAGGGCCTCCGTCGTCTCCATCAGTCTATCGCCACTAAGAAGGTCTCTTGTCTACCCGGTTGCTGCCAGCTTCTCAAGATCTGCGACGAAACTTGTGGCGACCTCGTTCTCGTTGACCTCTTCGGTTACTTCCCTAAGCACATGGACGGTATGATCAAGCGTATCAGGGCTACTGCTTCAGAGGACCGAAATCACATCTGCCAGCTACTTGTCACCTTTCCCCATGCTCAGACTCGCCAAGCTCTCTTTGCTCGTGCTTATACCGACGTCCCTCACTCATGGAACGTTTTCTTGTCTCAGCGCCGTCGCTGGACTCTTGGTGCTACCAGCAACGATCTGCTGCTCTTCACTGCCTGGAACACTCAGTGGTGGGAGCGTATTGTCGCCTTCTCTAATGTCTTGACTTGGTCTTTGAACATCTTTGTCATTGCATCGATCGGCTGTATGATTGTCGCCTTTATGAGCCAACCTGTGTGGCTCATTATGTGTTTCGCTGGTGTCATGATTATTCCTCTGCTTTACTATATCATTATGGTTACTTGGTTGCCTCGAAACCTTGTCGAACGGGGACAATTCCTGCTGGGCTTGGCTATCTTTGTCTTCCTTGGACCTTTCCTCAACATTGCTGTTATGATCTATGCCGTCATTAACATGGACAACTTTGGATGGGGTAAGACAAGAAAGGTAGTCACTGATGATTCAGAGGAGATATCTCAGAATGAGGGTGGTGTTTCAAGAGATAACAGTTCGGTTGAGGTTAAAGAGAAGGCTACTGCTGCAGCAGTTTAAGTAGCTATATTTTAAGCTAACGTGGTTTACAAGCAAGTTGGCCACCCAAGCAAGTTAGCCACAAATCGTAGCCTTTATATTTTAATTGCCTATAAAACTACTATAACCTATCTAATCGATTAAAACTAATTATTACCCTTACTCTTAGTGACCTTAATTACCTTTTAATAGGTCTTTATATTATATCTGCTCTTACTGTATATACTATAATGCTAAATACCTAGTCTGGCTAACTTTCCTTAATTATAACTTCTTAATAATTTACTTACTACTTATATATTAATATCTATCTAATTAATTTAACTCTAATTAATCCCTATAGTTATTTTGCCCTTATCTTATAGATATTTATTTTTTCCTCTTTTCTTTTAGCTATTTACTTTATTTTCCTCTTTAAGTTCCTAGATCTTAGTATCTTTTAAGGCTAGCTAATATAGAAGAATACTCTATATTTTCTTAAAATGCTATATAGCCTTATAAATTAACTTAAGGGAGCTACTCTTATAATTTCTAATTCTTTCTTATAGATACTTTAAGTGAGATTAGGTCTTTAGTATTATCTTTAGAGTCCTTAAAGTCTAAGGGGTTAAAGGTTCTATAACCTCTATAGGAGGCATTAGGGTCTATAGCTGTATATTAAGCTTTAAGATAATATTTTCTAGGTTAAAAGGAATAAGCCTAGCTCCTTTAAAACCTCCTTATATATTGCTTTCTATAATAGCAGCTCAGTAGGCAGTATAAAAGGTAAGAAAGAACTTAGTCTTAGTAATATAGGTTTAATGCTGTCTTATAAGACCCTCGATTTCCTAACTATAGGCCTTTTTTAGTAGCCTAAAGTAGCTAATATTAAGAGGCTAAAGTAAATAAGAGGAGTAAAAAGGTATATAAAGTAGGATAATATTCTTCTCCTTATAATATATTATAAATTCAGTTAACTAATAACTTTTATAACTATTAAGGATTAGAAGATAATAAGGACTAATTAATTAGTTAGTTATATACTTATTAAAGTGCTCTAGCTAGCTAAGGCCTAACTGGTTATTAGTCTATCTATTTTCACTTAATGTAATAGCCTAATCGGCTGGGAGGTTACTTCCTTTATACCAGTTATAAAGGTATTTCTTACCTTTTACTATAATAAACGGCAGGATTAATTGACCTTCTGCACTGACTGCCTTAATTACAGTAACCTATTCTTAACTTCTAGGCTAGACTGATTTTAGCCTTCTATACCTCTCTGCACTTATAATAACTTTTCCAGTTAATATTATACCTATTATAAAGCTAATCTTATTAAAGTTTTAAATATTATCTAATTAGATATTATATTTTATAATTATATTCTTAATAAGCTTAAACTAATTATAAATAGTAATTAAATCTTTATATAAAGCTCTCTAATAGTTATATCTCTAATTATAATGCAATTTAAGCTCTAGTTACTAATTAATAAAATTAATAGCCTAATACTTACTAATAGGTAGTATATTACAGTTAGTAAGCAGTTAATTTATAATATCTTTAAAAATAAAGAGCTAGTAGGGAAGTTCTTATAAATCTTAATTAAAAGTATACTAAAGGATAGTCTCTTCTTCTAGCTTTAATAGCTTATATAGGTTTAATATAATCTTATATTATAGTTTTATACCCTTCTTCTAATTGCTAAGAGTATTATAATTTACCTTATATATCTTAGTAGCATATTAGATACTTAATTTAAGGTTATATTAAAGGGCTTAAAGAGCAAATTAAATTTAAGCTTCTTTTAAAGACTGTAATATTTATAGTTATTAAGATTTAATTAATCTAATAGTATTAATATAAAGTGAGGGATTTTTAGCTAACTTGCTTAGGTAGCTAACTTGCTTATAAACTATATTATAAGCTTTCTAGTATATATATTCTTTAATAGCAGTAAAGAAGCAGTTATAGTTAATCTTATCTTATTTATAGAATTTACAGTAGTATACAGTATAGGATATTTAAGAGATTTATATATAGTCTAGGCTTATAGGGTATCTTTAGAGTTCTTTTATTGCAATTAGTTATTTTAATATAGCTTAGCTACTTTTAGCTTCCTTTTAGGTTATAGTGCAGATATAGATATTATTATCTTACTTAGTTTCTACTTTTTCTTATGCCAGTTCTTAATATATCTACTTTATATTATATTATTATTAAGATCCTAATTTATTATATTATAGGGTTACCTTATTAAACTAAAGGTCTAGCTTAATATCTTTATATAGTTCTCTAGTAAGGCATTAGAAGTTTACTTTATTAATAGGTTTCTTAGCGTTAATATAGTTAGGATTATTATAATGCAGCTTAGATTACTTTAATTGTATTAAGGTATTATCTATTTAAGTTATTCTTATAGGTATAAGTTAAATGTCCTATTAAGGGGCAGTTCTTTTTCCTTTATAGGTGACTGTAATAGTAATATCGTTTTTATTAGCAGTTACTAGTTCTAGTACTGGTTTCTATTAGACCTTCCTAGTTAAGCATATAGCTATTTAGGGTTCCTCCCCTTTAAGGTTAGTACTCTAGATATTCTTTCCTTCCGGTACCAGTTGGTACTTCTAATTAGTTTTTACTAAGTTATAATATTCTCTTTCCTAGTGACCTTTCTTATTATAATTCTAATAGATTAGGGGTAATCTATTAGTTTAGTATTACGACCCAATATATAACTACTAAAGCCCTATTATTTTCCTCTAATTATAAACCACTTCTACCCCTACTAGATTAGTTAGACTGTAAGCCGCTAGGATCTGCGACTCACGGCTTACGAACAGACTCACAACGTGAGCCAGGAACTCACAATATAAGCCTTACTCCCTACCGTAAGCCTCTGCAAGTATATATATATCTACCTTAGCATTAGTATAGTTAGCTTACTAGCTATTAATAAGACTTCTTTACCTAATTACGCTTAACCTACTCTATTTACTATTAAGAGATATAATACTTTATTATTACTTAATAATGCCCTATATATCTACTAATATAAACTTAATATAGACTAGTTTATCCCTTAGAAACTCTACCTATTATATATTAATAGCTCTTATTTAGACTATACTGCATTTATATTAAGTAATATTTTATATAATAGCCCTTAATACTCTTAACTGTCTTACTACTACCTAGAGTAACCCTTACTATAAGGTAATTCCTATTAGCATTTAGCTGACTCTTAAAGAGGACCTTAGAGATATAAGTACTAGTAATAATAATAAAGATAAGATTATACCTATTATCCTTAACTCTTATAAAAATAAAGTTAAGAAATTTAAATATAAAATCTAAATCCTTAATAAATATTATAATAAGATCCTTAATGCAGTTAAATTTAATGCTATTATAGCTAAAGGAAAGATTAAAGGACTAAAGGTAAGTATAGCTAATTTAATAGAGATCGCTTAAGGACTTAAAGAATAAGCTAAGTAGAGCTAGAAGCTCTATAAGGAGCATATTAAATATACTGCAGTACTTATAATTACTAGAAAAGACCTTAAAGAAATCCTTAGACCTTAATAGCTTAAACTCTATAATAGCAATATAGACCAGCTCTAGGGATTCCTTACTGCAATATGTAATTATTAAATGTATTACCTAATTCAGTTTTACACTAAGGAAATAAGAACCTAATATATAATAAGCCTCCTTAAGGGAAAGGCTTAAAGACTTATAGAACCTATTATTTATAACTATATTAATAATCCCCTAGATAAATGCTAGGAAATAATACGCTAAGTATATAATAAGTATAAACACTTTAAATAAGAACTTATTAATGCATTTAAGTTAGCTAATAAGAAATAAGAAGTAGAAACTAAAATTAGAGCCTTATAATAAATAGGTGCAGTAGCTGCCTATCTATTTAAATACCGCTATTTAATATTTAAACTTAATTAAAATAAAGTAGTATATATAGACTAAATCTACCTTAGACTTAAAGAAGAAGTTAAGGATATATTAGTTAATATTAGACTGAAACCTATAAATTTAAATGCCCTTATTAGCATTATTATAGATATTAATATGCAATAATATAAATAATAAAAAGAAAAATAAATAAACTGAGGAGGAAGCTACTATTAACCTAACTGGAACTGGCACTAAAATAACTAAAATAATGCTAATTAAGGAAGGCTACGCTAAACTGATACTTCCTATAGAACTTAGGTAGGACTAATAAATATTACTACTACTTAAATTAATAGACTATTACTAATATATTAAAATTATAGAAAAAAGGGATATTATAAATAAGAATATTATAACCCTATAAAAACTAACTAGAAATACTAACTTATACTAAAAGGAAGAAATATATAAAGTATTAACCTAAAAGGGAATAAACCCTAAATAGCTATATAATTAACTAGGAAGGTGCAATAGAGCCTAATACTAGAAATAGCAATAACTAATAATAATAATATTACTATTACAGTTACCTATAAAGGAAAAGGAAATATCCTTTACTTAGATATTTAACTTATACCTAAGGAGATAACCTAGATCGATAATATCTCAGTATAAATAATATAATCTAGGCTTTACTGTAATAACCCTAATTATACTAGCGCTAGAAAACTTATTAATAAAGTAAACTTTTAATGCCTTACTAGGGAACTATATAAAGAACCTAAGCTAGACCCTTAATTTAATAAAGTAACCTTATAATATAATAAAGTAGGATCCTAATAATAGGATAATATATAGTAAATATATTAAGAATTAGCATAAGAAAGAGCTAAAGTTAAATAAGATAATAATATCTATATCTATACTATAACTTATAAGGAAGCAGAAAGCAGCTAAGTAGCATTAAAATAACTAATCGCTATAAGAGAACTTTAAAGATACCCTATAAGCCTTAAGCACGCTTAAATTTCTTAAATATCCTATACTGCATACTATTATAAACTCTATAAATAAGATAAAGTTAACTATAACTGCTTTCCTACTATAGTTAAAGAGTATATGCACTAAGAAGCCTATATACCTATTAAAGTAGTAAGATACTATATCTATTAGAAATATAATAACTATTAGGTAGTATACCTAAAGTCTAACTGGATTACTTAAAATAAGGCATTAAACTATATTAAAAAAGGAAGATAAGTAGACTAATAGAGGTAAAATACCTATATAGCAGAAGAACTAGATAATAAATAACTAATCTAGAAATAGAGATAAGATATAAGAGAAAATAAGGATTATAGTCCTACCCCTAAGCCCTATAAACTAAGACTCTATAAATAAAGAGAACTATAAGACTATTAACTTAATAGAGACTGCTAAAAAGAACTAAAATGTAAATATAAATATCTAAATAATAACTTATACTATAATAAAGAATATAATTTATATTACTCTAGCTAGGGAAAAGATAATAGCCTGCTATATTAGTAAAGCTATAGTATAGTAATAAGAGCAAAAGGGATACTATAATACCCTTAAGAGCTCTATAAGCGACTAAGAACAGTTAAAGAAACTGCCTAGAACTAAAAGTATAAATTAAAGGAATATAGCTTATAGCACTAGTAGACTATATAGCTAATATTAATGCAATTAACCTTAAAACAGTTAACTGCTTAAAGCTACTATAAAAGACTAAGACTTACCCTTACCTAGTAAGAAACTTAAAGGGATAACTATTCTTATATAATAGAGGACTTATTACTTATAAGATTAATTACCTTAAGATATTTATTAGAACTTAAAGATAGAATATTAGTATTAATATTATCTTTATATTAGGCTATAATTTAATAGTAAGATACCTATAGTTATACTACTATAACCCTTAAAATATTAATTAGAAAACTAGCTAAATTAACTAAATAGAAGATTACTCTAATAATAAATTAACCGATTTAGAAATAAATAAAGAAATAAGATCTTAAACTTTAACTGAACTTAATAGTAAAGTTAAGAGTAAATTAAGCTTTTACCCCCCTCTAAAAGGAGTATAATGCAAATAAGAGTAAGGCAGAGTAAGAAGGATTAAAAGGATTATTATAACTTTTAGGAACTAGCTATAAGCGCTAAATAAACAGCTATAATAATAACTGAAAATAATAAATAGACTTAAGAATATATTAAAGAAGTACTATATCTATAAGAAACTATTTAAGGAGGAACTTAAGATAAAAATACTATAGTATAGCCGCTAGGACTATAAGATTTACCTTATATTAAATGACCTACCCTTTTAAAAGATCTATAACCTTAATAAAATATAACTTATAATATTAAGAGAATACCTAGATAAAGAACTATATAAGGGTAATATATAAATCTTAATATCTACTATAGGATTCCCTATTATATTTATACTAAAGAAAAATAGAAAACTATAACTTATTATAGACTATAGATAATTAAATACTCTTACTATTAAGGATTAAATACTATTTCCGCTTATTATAGAACTTAAGGATTGCCTATAGGGAAAATAAATCTTTATTACCCTTAACCTTAAAAGAGCCTATAACCTAATCTATATTAAAGAAGGCAATAAATAGAAGACTGCCTTTAAAATAAAATTTAGACTATTTAAGTATCTAATTATACCCTTT
Source organism: Fusarium meridionale (assembly GCA_032355295.1). Taxonomy (NCBI): domain Eukaryota; kingdom Fungi; phylum Ascomycota; class Sordariomycetes; order Hypocreales; family Nectriaceae; genus Fusarium; species Fusarium meridionale. The sequence goes on along the minus strand of CP126884.1, from coordinate 11,631,244 downwards.
AGACTTACTAATACCTTAATAACCTTCTAAAGGATAATTAATAATATTCTATAATAGTACCTTAATATCTTTATAGTTTACTACTTAAATAATATCTTAATCTTTTTAAATAATAAAGAAAAATATAAGGAATATATCTATAAGGTCTTAAAAGCACTATAAGATGCTAATCTACTAGTAGAACTAGAGAAAAGTTACTTTTATATTACTAAAGTTAACTTCCTAGGATATATTATCTCACTAGGAGAAATCTAAATAGATTAAAAGAAAATCGCTACAGTTAAGGATTAACTAAAACCTATAGATATTAAAACAGTATAAAGCTTCTTAGGCTTTACTAATTACTACTAATAATTTATTAAAGATTTCAGTAAAATTATAAACCCTCTTATAAAACTTATAAAAAAGGATTAAAAATTTATCTAGCTAAAAGATATATAAGATGCATTTAAATAACTATATAATGCAATCCTTAAAGAACCAGTTCTAATTATATTTAACCCTATAAAGGAGATTAAGTTAGAAATAGACTTATTAGACTTTACCTTAAGAGGATAAATTAGTTAATAAGATAATAAAGGAAGACTATACTTAATAGCCTTTTACTTATATAAACTATATAGAGTAGAGCTTAATTACTCTATTTATAATAAAGAATTCCTAGCTATTATTAACTGCTTTAAGGAATTTAAATACTACCTTATAGAAAGCCTCTATTAAATTAAAGTTTATACTAACTACTAGAATATTTTATATTTTGCTACTATATAAAAACTAAATTAATAATAACTTTATTATATAGAATATCTATATAAATTTAACTTTATAATTATATACTATAAAGGATTAAATAATAGATATATAGATACTATTAGTAGAAGATTAAATTATAATACTGGCACTATAAAAGCTAAAGAATAAGTCCTTAAGCTTAATATAAAAGGAGAATATCAGTTTACCTAACTAGTAAGAATAATCGCTAGGATAATATAAGGGACCCTAGACCTAGAAGGTTATGCAGAAGAAGAATAATAAAAACAATTAATATAGGAAATATATAGATATCCCCTATATAGATACTAGGGTATTATAAAGACCCTTAAATAACTATAAAGCTACTATAACTAGCTGAATATAAAAAAATTAGTAGAAACTGTCATTAAATAATATAATATTTATATATAGACTAAGTTATAAAGGCATAAGCCTTATAGAAACTTATAAGCACTCCCAGTTACTTAAAGACCTTAGGATTTAATTATAATAGATTTTATTACTAAACTGCCCTTATTAGAAGAACTCTTAACTGGAATCTTTTATAATAGCATTATAGTTATTATAAATTATCTTATAAAATTTTCTTATTATTTACCCTATAGAGAATTAATAGATATAGAGGAACTTACTTATATCTTTTATAAGTATATTATTAGTATATATAGCCTACCCTAAGAGATCCTATTAGATAGAGGACTGATATTTACTACTAAATTCTAATAAGTACTTATATCCTATTTAGGACTTAACTACCGACTTACTATAGTATTTTAACTATAAGTAGATAGATAGATAAAATATATAAATTAAGTTTTAAAATAATATCTATAATGCTATATTAACTATAAATAAAATAATTAAGTTAAAAAGCTACCTATTATATAACTAGCTTATAATACTGCCTATAATAAGAGTATAAGATTAATACCAGCTTATATTAACTTTAGATTTACACTTAATAGCTACTATATAGCTTAGGAAATATTAATAAATAACCTTACTGCTAGAATTAAGGCAGAAGATATAAAAAACCTATATAAAGAAATAAAAAATAAACTTAAATTTATTAGAAAAAGAATAATAAAATACTATAATATAAAAAGGATTAAGAGATTAACCTTTAGAGAGAGAGAGATAGTCTACCTATTAATAAAAAACATTATAATAAAAAGGCTAATATATAAACTAGACTTTAAGTATATTAGACCTTATAAAATCCTATAGAAAATCTTAAAAAATAACTATAAACTGGACCTACCACTAAAGGTTAGGATCTATTTAATCTTTTATATTTCCTTACTTAAATTAGCTGCTAATATAATTTAAGTTAAGATCGGCAATAAACTAAAAGAAATTAATAGATTAGAAACCTATAAAGTAGAAGTAATTAAAGAGATATATAAGAGAAATAGATAAATAAAATACTTAATTAAATAAAAGGACTACCTAGAAAATAAAAATATATAGAAACCACTAAAATACCTAATTAATGCCTAATAACTCCTAAGGAATTTTTACTAGCAATAAGTAATAACTTAATAAATACCTCATTTTAATTAATAACCCCTATAGCACCAGATAATTGTACCTCCGCTATAGTAAGAGATTCCTTATTCTCTATAACTTCTAGCTTATTAAGGGTCTTAATATTACAATAGAGTATCTCCTCAGTATACTCCTAGAGCTGCTATTTCTAATAATATAACTGCATAAGACAGTTTAAATGCTTATTTACTTATTACTATAAAGATAGCAGATTATTTTTAATAATCTCTTCTTCTTATTTTAAGTGATATTTCTTAGTAATAAATTAATCTACTAAACTATATCTTAGCTATAAAAATATAACTTATAATAGAAAATAACTTACCTACTAATAAAGTAATACCCTTACTATCATAAGGATAACTGCAATAAGTGTATTAAGAACACTTAATATAACCCTCTTTTGCCTAACACTTAAGGCCATAAGGAGCATAGTAACTACATAGTATAATAAGGATTTCAGTATTTTCAATAAGAATAGCTTATACCTTACAATTTTATATAGCTTTAGACTTTAATATCTTAGTTAGAAAAGGAGAAAGAGGATAAAAGGAATAAGTTAGCACTTACCTAGGAAGGGAAAGAGATAATAGAAATAACAGGCCTTAAGGACAAGACTAACAGAGGGGAGATATTATATTATAACCTAATATATAACCACTAAAGCCCTATTATTTTCCTCTAATTATAAACTACTTCTACCCCTACTAGATTAGTTAGACTGTAAGCCGCTAGGATCTGCAACTTACGGCTTATAAATAGACTTACGATATAAGCTAGGAACTTACAATATGAGCCTTACTCCCTACTGTAAGCCTCTGCAAGTATATATATATCTACCTTAGCATTAGTATAGTTAGCTTACCAGCTATTAATAAGACTTCTTTACCTAACTACGCCTAACCCGCTCTATTTACTATTAAGAGATATAATACTTTACTATTACTTAGTAATGCCCTATATATCTACTAATATAAACCTAATATAGACTAGTTTATCCCTTAGAAACTCTACTTGTTATATTTAAGTAGCTATAATATTTATTAGTCCTACCTAGGTTCTATAGGAAGTATTAACTTATTAGGGCTTTCCTTAGTTAGCTTATTATCTCTAGTTGCCTTACCGGTTTAAGATAAATATAGTGTATTTCCTTACTGCTGCTTTCTCCCTTTATTATTTATACTATTATTTATCGATTTTAATAGCTATAGTAATATATATATTTAAGTCTTCTAGGCAGTCTTTCTTAAATAGAGTATCTTAGACTTCTTCCTTTAGTCCTTAATAGTAGACTTCTATAAGGGCATTATTATCCTATTAGGTTTTATATATAAGTTATTAGAATTATATAGAGTATTCTATATATAACTTTACTTATTATAGGCTTATAATTTCTATTATAGCTTATTATTCTTTATTAATAGTTCTAAAGTTAGCTTTTAAGGCTTTCTTAAAGTTTTCTTAATTTATAAAGATTTCTTAGGTTTTATTATCTTAAATAAGTTTATTATTCTCTAGATAGTCCCTAAGGATAGATTTAAACTAGTTTTATATAGAGCTCTAGATAAGAGGTACTATAAAGAGGAGCTTCTTTTCTAGTAAGTTAATATATTTAAGGAAGAGCTAGAAGTATCTTTTTATTTAAGTAATAAAAGGTATAATATTAGCTAATTTTCCTATAAATAGTTCTAAGGTAACTACCTTTATATACTCTTCTAAATTGCAGTTATTAACTTATTCTTTAGTAGCTTTTTTACTTTTTTTAGCTTTTTCTTTTTTAAGTTTTTTAATAATCTTCTTAAGGTTTTTAAGTTTAATTGCCATTTTAGTATTACTTAGTAAGACATTTATATAAGTAGTATTAAGAGCTATTATATAAAGTATTACTTAATATAAATGCAGTATAGTCTAAATAAGAGCTATTAATATATAATAAGTAGAGTTTCTAAGGGATAAACTAGTTTATACTAAGTTTATATTAGCAGATATATAGGGCGTTATTACTAAGCGGTTATAAAGTATTATATCTCTTAATAGTAAATAGAGCGGGTTAGGCGTATTTAGGTAAAGAAGTCTTATTAATAGCTGGTAAGCTAACTATACTAACTGGTTTTTATCTAAAGGTATATATACTTAGTTTTATATAGGTCAAATGAGGTCGGTTTAACTCTATTCGATTGTTATGTAAGGCGAATGAGGTCAGTTTGACTCTATTTGTCATATAAGTCGAACAGGGTCCATTCGACTCATATAGGGTAGGTCTATTCTAATAGGCGGAAAATAGTAGGTACATTATCTCACGTGTGTAGGGATTAGTTAGGTCGTAACATAGAATTTGCAGGTAAGCTCCCTCGATAGGGGCTAGTAACTATTCCGAGGTTCTCTTAAAGGTCGTGCATTTAAACCCTATTATAATACTTTATAATTATATTCTCTATAAGCTAAAACTAGCTATAAATAATAATTAGATCTTTATATTTAACTCTTTAATAGTTATATCTCTAAAATATATATATCTTTAGCTCTAATTATTACTTAATAAAGTTATATACTTAGTATATACTAATAGGTAATATATTACAGTCTATAAGTAAGGAATTAGCTATTTCTTCTATAAAATATAGTTATAAAAAGAATCTATATAAATTTAAATTAAAAAGAAATTAAACTATTATATCTTTTTCCTAATTAGATAGTTTCTATATATTAGGTATAGAATTATATCTTAAATAAATACCTTACTAATAGCAATATAGCTTTATTTACCTAACTTAATAGATCTTAATAGTGCATTAGGTATTTAGTTTTAAGTTATTTTAAAAGGCTTAAAAGGTAAAAATAACCCTAGCTTTATTTAAAGGCTATAGCATTATAAATAGTTAAGAATTAACTAATTAAATAGTTAAGTTAAAAGTTAAGGGATTTATATTATATTCGCTTATCTATTATACTTGCTTATTAAATATGTTATATTAATATCTATCTAATTAATTACCTATAATACCTCCTCTATAATTAAAGGCTCTCCTTTTTATATTTTATTCTTTTTTTCTCTTTAGTATTACCTTACTGTCTTATTCTTTTATTTAACTTATTAGAGCTTATCTTTTAGTAAGACTATCTTATAAATAAAAATAATTATTATCTTCTTAAAATACCTAATAGCTTTAATAATTAAATCTAAAGAGCTATTTTTATAATTTTTAATCCTTTTTTATAAATACTTAAAGTAAGATTAGGTCTTTAGTATTATCTTTAAGGTCCTTAAAGTCTAAAAGGTTAAAGGTTTAATCTCCTCTTTAGGAGATATTAAGGTCTATAGCTATATATTAAGCTTTAAAATAATACTTTTTAAGTTAAAAAGAGTAAGCCTAGCTCCTTTAAAACCTCTCTTAATATTACTTTCTATAATAATAGCTTTATAGGTAATATAAAAGGTAAGAAAGAATTTAGTCTTAAAGATATAATTTATAGAGTATCTTATTAAATAGTTTATTTCTTAACTATATGCCTTTTTTAATAGCTTAAAGTACCTTATATTAAGAGGCTAAAGTAAATAAAAGGCATAAGTAGGTATATAGAGTATAATAATCTTATTCTCTTTATAATATTCTTTAAATTTAATAGAGTAATAACATTTATAACTATTAAAGATTAAAAGGTAATACTAATTAACTAATTACTTAAATATAAACTAATTAAAATGCTTTAGCTAGTTAAGACTAAATTAGTTATTAGTTTATTTATTTTAGCTTAATATAATAACTTAATTACTAAAGAGATTATATTCTTAATATTAATTCTTAAGGTAATATTAGCCTAATCTAATAATAAATAGTAGGATTAATTAACATTCTATATTAACCCCTAGAATTATAATTATCTATTTATAATCTCTAAATTATATTTTATTTTAATTTTCTTTACTTATATAAGCTTATAATAACTATTTTAAGCTTAATTATATCTATTATAAAGCTAGTCTTATTAAAGTTCTAAATATTATCTAATTAGATATTATATTTTATAATTATATTCTCTATAAGTTAAAATTAACTATAAATAATAGTTAAATCTTTATATTTAACTTTTTAATAGTTATATCTTTAAGATTAATATATCTTTAGTTCTACTTATTACTATATAAAGTTATAAGCTTAATACTTATTAATATATAATATATTATAATTAGTAAGTAGAGAATTAGTTATTTCTTTTATATATAATAGTTATAAAGGAAATCCTTATAAATTTAAATTTAAAATAAATTAAATTACTATCTATTTTTCCTAATTAAATAGTTTTTATTATTTTAAAATAAAATTATATCTTAATTTAATACTATATTAGTAGCGACTTAAGCTAGTATAGCTGACTTTATAGATACCTATTACCTATTAGACTATAAGTTTTAAATTATTTTAAAGAGCCTAAAAGGTAAGGATAATTCTAGCTTTATTTAAAGATTATAATATTTATAGTAGTTAAGATTTAACTGATTTAATAGTATTAATATAAAGTAAGGGATTTTATAGCTTACTTACTTATTTAGCTTACTTACTTATTAAGTATATTATCTGCTAATATAAACTTAATATAAACTAGTTTATCTCTTAGAAACTCTAACTGTTATAATTTAATAGAGCTTAATATAATAAATATAGATTTAAGTTAGACTTATAAGTAAGATATTAGTTAAAAAATAAATTATATAAGCCTTAAGGATAAGACCTTTTAAAGAGGAAATATTATATTATAACTTAGCGCTTATATTATATATACCTTTTTATTCTTTATTAATTATTAAGAAGCTTACTTATATTAATATAAGCCTACCTTATAGCTTACTTAAGATATTATAAGCTTTTTATTAAAGCTTACCTAGGATATTATAAGCTTCCTCTAGAAGCTTACCCTTATACTAATAAACCCCTTAAGTATATATACCTTTAGTTAGTATTAGATAGTATAGTTAGCTTATTAGCTATTAATAAGACTTCTTTACCTAAATACGCCTAAATCGCTCTATTTACTATTAAGAGATATAATACTTCGCTATTGCTCAGTAATGCCTTATGCATCTGCTAATATAAACCAAGTACGGACTAGTTTATCCCTTAGAAACTCCAACCGTCACACTTAGTCCAATGAATTCTCAAAGCCAAACATCACCAACTGACCAGAGCTAGTGCCTATAGGGTACTTAGACACAAGGAAAAGGTTATACTAAAAAGATGATATTAAGTACAGCATGAATCCTATGATATCCAAGGTACCATATATAAGAAGTAAATAAGAAAGAATAACCACTTGGTCTATCTCTTGATTCAAGTACCCATTTCTACCTATTAACCATAGGCCTTCCAGCTGATAAAAATCACTCAAAGAACCAGCTTATGCATCAGTGGCAAGTCACGACTACTTGCCCCAACATAGAAATTGTATCCTCCCTTGCCCAAGACCCAGTTCTGATGGTTGACGTCCCATGTGCTAAGGTCTCTTCGTGTGAGCGAAAAGACCACCTTTTTGACCTCTCCGGGCTGCAAGAAAACCTTCTCAAACCCTCGTAGCTGTTTCACGGGTGCTTTTGGCATGCCAGCATAGAGCTGAGGAATTGCTGAAGCGGCAACTGCTCCGGTGTTCTTGATGTCCACAGAAACGGTGGCAATAGTATCCCAAAGAGATTCTTGCCCCCCCTCAGTGACCGGTCCTGGCGGAGGAAGGACTGACGCATTAGCCCCTGCGGAAGTGAGAGACAAGTCAAGCCCTGAGTATTCAAAGGTAGTGTAGGAAAGACCGAAACCAAATTCGTATCTGGGGGTGATATTGAATGCGTCAAAGCGACGATAGTCAATGTAGACACCTTCAGTGAAGTTGGCCGATGTATAATAGTTCGATGCATTATCGGCGATCACAGGCATCAACAACTCGCCATAGTCGGACTCGTTCTTAGCTACCGTATACGGGAGCCGACCAGATGGTGACTGTTCCCCGTATATGATCTCTATAAGTGAGCTTCCTGAGTCCTGGCCGGGTAGATGGGCCAAGAGGACCGCCGTGACATTTGGATGATCAATCCACTGATCTACCAACCTGATACCGGCGTTGTGGATTGACACTATCGTCTGTGCAAGTGACATTGATTAGCTCAAAGAACAAGAACGAGAGTTGGAGACACATTCATGAATGGTACGGCAGACTTACATTGGGGCACCTTGAGGCAACATTCTTGACCAGCTGGTCCGACCAGGGATCAGCCAACGTGGACCTTTCTGAGCCCTCAGTACTGAACTCATTAATAAAAACAATACAAGCGTCGGAGCCGGCATTGGCATAAACAGGGTCCTGCGACTCGAAATCCCAATACAAGAATGTACCATCCTGCATTGCGCGCTGTTGAAAAGCACTGTAGGGAGAGTTGACGTACGCGGGTGTAATTGAAGCACTGCCTCCACCAGTGATAAGTGTGCCAAGATGGGCGGCGCCTGGAACCTGACCGACGCCAATGGTAAGGCCAAGCACTTGTCCATCGGTGACATTAACACTCTGGAACCCAAGATCCCATTTGCTATACGGACCGTCCCGGTTGTTTATTCGAGGCACACCGGCATCGTAACCAAACAAGGACAGGACCTTTGGCTTCTTTAGGGGGAGGGTATTGTTATAGTTCTTGACCAGCACAATGCCCTCGACAGCGCCTTGGAAGATCGTTTTGCGCGACTCTGGAGAGATGGAGCTGACAACCTTGTGTGGCTTTGAAACATCAACCGGGATCCCGGTTCCAGGCTCAAACTGGCTGTACTTGAACCAACTGGCGACAATTCTGCTGCAGTGTTAGCTTCCACATGAACAAGCCAGCCCAACCTTGTGCTTACCGAGTAACCATATCATCCAGCCTACTCTCTTCCATTGTGCCATTTGCTATTGCCTCGGTCAGGTTGCTTCCCCACAACTCGTTGAAAGGCGTCGTAGCGTCAGTACCAGCGTTGGCGCTTGAAACTCCACTGTGCAGAGCTCCAGCGTCGGTTAACACGAAACCTTGGAATCCGAGCTCAGTCTTCAACAGGCCGTTTTGCGTGTAGCTGTTCTGGCAGCCATGGGATCCATTGATTCGATTGTAGGAGCACATGACTGATCCTACTCCAGCTTTGACTAGATCCTGGAACGGCCAGAGATATAATTCGTGCATGGTTCTGTCGTCAAGATTAGAAGTGACTGAAGCGTTGCCCATACCAAACATGCTAGGGTTACGATTGGTTTCCTGTTCGTTTGCGATAAAGTGCTTAGCAGTGGCTATAACGTGCTCTTGCATGCCTGAAACTGTCTGAGCACCCATGATACCGCAAAGGTAAGGATCGACCGAGAAAGATTCCTAAACTTCAGTTAGCCATACTAGATATATCCAGCAGGACTTTAAGATAACCATACCCAATTTCTGCCACCAAGCACAGTGCGGCCGAGTGGACCAACTGTTGGTCCGAGGAGGTTGTTAACTATAACACAGAATTAGTAAAATTGGTCCCAAACAATATGAAGTCCAAGGTTATTACCTCCTCGGCGCTTAGCTTCCAGGCCCATATGGTAGCCACGAGCGTGTGCCAATTCTTTATTCCATGCCGCAGCAACGGTGACGCCAGCTGCGTATCCGTTGACAGCCTCAACCCCATGAAGACCGCTGGGTCCGTCGTTGACGCATATACCTGGGAATCCAAGGCGCTGTACTCCTGGAATCATACCGTTGCATCCGTTCGTCGTAGTTGTTTGTCCAGATGTTACGGATACTTTCTCATCCACTGTCATCTGAGAAACTAGAGCCGATGCGTACTCATAAGCGCGAGACCAGTTTCCAAGTCCTTTCCCCTGGGCTGAGTAAGTTGATAGCGGATCGTTAGTTATATGCCACATTACCAATATGAAGAAAAAGGGGAAAAAATCGAGGCCAACCGAAACTGACGATGAAGGTAGTTTGGACTCACGAGTTGGATAGAATGGGGGGCTCCTCCCGTAGCTCCAGATGAGCTCTTGCGCTTCGATAATATCGGGCGACGCGGGCACTTGGCCTGCAAGGGCTTTTCCGAACTCCCTCAGAATATCAGCCTGTTTTTCTGGGGGCAGGACTTCAAGAAATCTCCTTGTCCCTTCGTCCAGTGGCAAATCATGAGGAGTTTGAGCCGCGGCTATGGTGCCCAGCGAGAAGACCGATGCGAAAAGTCGAGAAATAGAAAGGACAAGCATCGTAGTGGTTTCACTAGACTAACAATCTGAAGAAGTATAGCTATGATTTTCGACAAAGGGCTTTTGGGCATGGCATGCTATTTATCTTCAATACCATTGCGGCGGAGCATCATGTCTCTTGGTCGCTCCCTGACCGTATTGAACTGACCCACCAGCTCGTTCAAAGAACGAGTACGACCAGCCTGCACACGCGATAGAATGACATGGATATGACCATCAGCCTCACTAGTGTCAAGCTTAAAGACATGTCATGAATGTGGGTCCAATGAAACAGGCTCCAATTTAAGAAGAACACTAGAAGAACAAAAGAATGAAACCATCCTTCTCCGCGTATTTTAAACGAAGTGCATCAACATTGCCGCGCTGGGCTCGCTGTATCAGGCTCGGTCAGTTTACGGTAAAGACGGAAATCGGGAACACCAAACACTACATAGCAACCCCATAGTAACGTAATGATGACGTGGATTAAGATATAAGGTTCTGACTCGACCAAAGTGGCAACACAACTAATGACACCGGAAAAACAATGACAATAGTCTGGTAACTTCATGTCCTTAATTCTCCTTGTGTATTCTTTGCTCATAAGAAAGGGAATATTCTAGTCAATTGACTCCTAGAGTCAGAGAATATCAGCTTGTAGATGGATGAATTTGTGCTGCCGGGAAGTCAATTGACACTAGATACCATGCAGCCAAAGGAGACAACCTGGCGAGGTTGAGCATTGACAGTACGATAGAATGTGGAACTGGTTAGGCAAGGATCTAAGCTGCTGCCCCAATTTATGCTTCCAACGCAGGGTTCTTCCGTGTGAAGGGGGCCCTGCTAACGTTGTGGAGTGAGCATTAACGACCGACACTATCAATTTTAATCCCTTCAATTCTTAGCCTAATATATATATGGAACTCTCTCTACTTGATTCCATCAATCACCAAAGTCAAACATCAACAACTGATCAGAGCTACTGCGAATCGCAACAACTGAACCAGCAACAAGTACATGTTTCTGAAAGTCAGAGCTCGACCTGTACTGAGGGGGCAACCAAACTAATCTCTCACCATCCTTTACCAGCCAAGTTCCATCAAACCCAATTCCATATCCTCGAGTAACAAACGATGCTGCAGCGAGTTGATTATTCTCAGTCTCAGCATCCTGTCCGTTAGGCCAACTTTCGGGTGTCAAACGGCCTTGTTCAGTCAAAAGCGATCTACCGTCAGAACTGAACGACAATTGCGCCGTCAACAACCCTGTCTGAAGTTTAAAGATAGCCCTTGCTGCTGGCATTTCCCACACGTAAATCTCGCCTGTCGTGGTAGCGTACGCGAGCAGTTTCCCATCCGATGAAAAGGTAATGGCGTGTGGAAATTGGGAAGACCCAGATTTGTGTTCCTGTATATCCTTTGTCTGCAAATCACAGATTTTGATCTTTCCGACTTCGTTGCCTGCTGCTAACGACAGGCCGTCAGTCGAAAACACTAAACACGATACATGTTCCATGGTGAGTTCAGATATGGTTTGCTTTGTGAGGTCATGGAGTTCAACCATATCTTCTCCTTTGACAAATGCGAATTGGGAGTCGTCTACCGAAAAGGCCATGGGCCAGAATGATACCGTAATCAAGCGAATGTCGATTGGACCAGCTTTGAATGTATGTGCGCATTCACCAGCTGCTGTGATGTTCCATATTTTGACGTGGTATGTGCACTGGGTTGCGAGCATGTTGCCAGATGGAGAAAATGCTATTCCGTGTATAGTAGATTCATGACCCTTGAGTGTAAGAATGTTGTTGCTTGGTCGCACCATATCCCGGATCTCGACAGTGCCGTCTTGGGAACCTGTAGCAAGTCTCTGGCCATCTGCAGATAATGCCATTGTATGTATGCGTTTTTGAATCCCATTCTCTTTGCTGCCAGTTTTGATTGCCTTTGGATCCCAAATCGTGATTTCCCCATTACCTTCTACTCCTCCAACAGCTAGCCATTGGCTGTTGGATGACCATGTCATTGCTTTAGGAAGACCACTTGTACCATCTGCTGAGCTTCGAGCATCCGCATATGACACGTCTCCAGTAGCAACCTCAACTATGGCGATCCTGAAAGGATATTGAGTGCATGTTGCAATCTGCTTGCCGTCACCTGAAAAAGCCGATGGTCTTTCCCACGAAGGTAAAGATCTATCAAGTGGATATTGACCTGAAGGCGGGAGTCCGCACCCGTCTTCTCCGAGTATTTCGGTCTTGCACTCGGCGCCGCTGTCAGAAAGCCTCCAAATTGAATGGCCACGTTCGCCATAGGCGTGTCCTACCCAAGAACCATCTGGAAGGAAAGCTGATGTCAAAAGACGTCCTGGCCAAATCTGGTTTTCGGTGATCCATGAGCCATTGACTATGTCACGGATGCCCACAGTTCCTGACCCAACCAAGATGCGTTGGCTGTCCGATGAAAACGAAAATCGAGTCTGTGGCCCGATTGCTGATCCACGTCCTTGCTCAAGTGTGAAATCGTAAATGCAATTACCTGCTTTCGCATCACGAATCTGGACCTTGGGCCCATCCGACCAAGAAGCAAGCCATTTGCCGTCCGGTGAGAAAAGAAGGCCAAGAACATTAGTCCCTTTGGTATTGACTTTATGCCTCTTTTTGAACTCATTTGAGGTAGTATCCCAAAAGTCGATTGCATAGTTGGTAGACACCGACGCAAGACAAGCACTATCGGGAGAGAATGCAACTGCTTGTACATCTGCATATGGGTAGGCCATAGTCTGTAAGCAAACACCTGTTGCCACGTCCCAAACCCTGAGTGTAGAATCTTCAGAGGCAGATGCTAGCCATTTGCCGTCACCGGAGAAGGCAAGGTTTAATACTGTGGATTTGTGGCCTTCAAGTGTCTGGACACAGGCATCCCAGTCTTCCAGGATAGGCAGATCAATCCAAGATGTTTTTAAAGCATGTTGCTGGAATGCTTGCCTTGCTACAGAGCTCCTAGGACTGAAGAGAAGCCCAGACACATATGTTTGCAGAGGGAAAAGTTCGATTGCACTTTTAAAGTTGGAGACAAAACGTCTAGTGTCCTGCAATACACTTGCCAATTCGTGGTATTCTGTACCAATCTGGGACTTTGTTAGAACAGGGACAGCGTGGATGGTGATAGTAACATACAACTAGGTTCTGCAGCTTTTGAATTGCCAGCACCGCAGTCACCACTTCTCCAAGGAGTGAACAGGCTTCTAGCCAGTAAAGGGCAGATTCTTTCAGGAATTCGAGGGTAGCGGAAGCACTTTCGTCGTCGAATGCCGAAATATGATCGGCCCAGTAACAACAGGCATACTCGACCGAATCCAAAGGGTCGGAGGCATCTTCTCGATCAAGAAGCGGTACAGGTGCACCCGGCTTCTTGAGATCATATATGTCGTGCTTGAGTGTCTTTTTCATCGTTTTCAACATTGTTAGTAAAATGCCGTGGTGGTTGCGATGAAAACTCTTTGATAGTAGTTCCTTGTTGTCAGCTTCCCAAACAAATTCTTTTGCAAGCTGGTCTTCCAATAGAAAGTCCTTGGCAGATTGATGCACAAACGACATTTGGTCATCAGAAATGACGAGAAAGCCTTTGCAGCGCAAGACCTGTCTTTTGAGGGCGTCAAGTCTAGTCGAATGCTGAGACAGTGACTTGGTACTTGATGACAATTCTGCTAATGACAACGGGCGATACACCAGGGTGGTAACAGCTAGAATGTCCCTGCATTGCGATGCATGGCTGGAATCCTTGATCTCTTGCATCATGCGCCTGTAAAGGTCCCTCAAACCGGATGGCAAACCCTCGAGTATTTCGATAATCTGCCATGGCTCAACATCCTTGCTCTCCAATCTCTTGCAGGCCAAAGAGACCCATAGAAAGGTGTTGCCGGCCTTTTCAGTAAAGATATCATTGACTTCGGGTGGGATTTTGGCATGCTTCTTTTTCTTCTTGAGTTCTTCAACCTTGTACTTGATGAATGCCTCAACAGCCTTTTCAATCGATTGTTCAACTTCTTCGTCATCTTCGAGAGATAGAACCACCCGTTTAGAGCTAATCGATTCGTCCATGAATGTGTCTTCAATCTCTACCCAATTGCGACTTGAAACAAGCCACTTGACCTTGGAGTTCTCATTGGCGCAAATTTCGAGGATGAGATCGAGGAGCTTGTCGTTGTCTTTGATACATTCGTCAAGTGCGTCTATGATAATCGTGGTGCCCTCTGGAACGCAATCGTATTCGTCTGATACCATCCTCTTGAGGATATTGGACAGAATTTCCCATTTGTTTGGTCCGTCAAAGGCTTTTCGCCCAATATTGTCAAACCGTGTGCGTACATGAGAGATGAGCTTGGGGTGCTGACATGCAAGACTCCAGATCAAGCCACGAAGAACTGCTGTAGCATCATTCTGATAATTCTCCGTGGCTCGACAGAAGAAACATGAGATGAGATTTGGCGTCAACTCATCAAGGCGATCTATGATGCCACAGAGAAGCATCGTCTTGCCTTTTCCAGGGTCACCTTTGATCCAAAGCAGTCTTTGATTAGGATCTTGTTGCCAAGTTTGGAAACCCTCGGTGAGGAAGATCCAGGAATAGCAATGTGGCAAAGGTGTACCCTTGTCATTTTCAATCTGCTTTTTGTCAAGGAAGGGATTGGTCATGTAGAGATCCTGGAAGCAGACCCTGTTGTTGCCGTCCTCGTTGAGTTTTTGCAACTGCTGGGTCTGACGATCAATGGCTTTCTCGATGTTTTTGACACCAATGACCAGAGTCCCGAGTCTCTCGCGGGATTCTGTCGTATTGTACTTCTTGGACATCCTTTCGAATTCTGCTTCCGACGCCTCGATATCGGTAAGTTTGCCACCCCAGTAGTCTATGTAGACCACACTCTTCAAGAACGCAATAGCACGGTTCTTCTGAAAGTAGCAGACACTCTCTATCAAGTAAGAGAGAAACCTCTGGTACAGATCCAAGACATATTTCCTGAGCTCCTCTCGCAGGTTAGACAGTGCGGTTTTCCCAAGATCTTCTTTCGCTTCCAAATTATCTTGAAGGAGAAGTTCTGCCAGGTTCCAGTACCAGTTGACGCGAGAAAGAACATGCTGCAGTCCCGCGCGATGAACACCTGGCTGTTTGGCGGGGTTCGAAAAGACTTCGAGAATGAAACAAACACCAACCCATGGAATGGCAGCTTGTGGGACAGCGGATACAGCTGGGGTGACGAGTGATCTCACCGTGTCAAAGAGCTGTAGACCATCGTTCACCTTGCCATAAATCTTGGCTTCTTTTTCAGTCTTCTTTAAACCGATTTCAACAAGCCGCTGCATGTTTTGCCAGCGCTCTTCGTAAGAAGTACCCAGTGAGGTTACATCAGGGTTATCGTTTTTGAGCTCAGATAAAAGAATCTCTTCATACTCAACGATGTGCTTATTGCCGCTTTCGCGAAGTGTATTGTAAGCCTTGTTCCACAGTTCCTCCTGCAGCTTGTTCCGTTCGGTATTGTCTTCTGGCTGCTTTTCAACAGGAGGTGGTTCTGGGATTGGAACTGTCCTGGGAATTGAAGGCGGGGGTGGATCGCCGACTGGTGATGGAGCTGTACAAGGCTCATCTTCCGCCGTTTTCGTCTTGAATAGGTTCTTCAGCCTAAAGCGGTGCCGGCCACCCATTTTGAGTGATTCAATGATTGATAATATGACTTTGATACGCAAGAACAAAAGGTGAAGAGAAACAGAGGACAGATTCACTGGTTTTTCTATTAACCTTAGCTCGTCTTCACTTATTCTCTAGCCTCCTCCTTACTCTGTAGGGCGGGGTAATGCGGCTACGAACTATTCAAGCTTAAGTGCGCCTCAATAACCCATCCGGCAACTTCCATCCACTGGAGTGTGCAGTAGTGCTTGGAGGTTCTGTTGATCCTTGTCAGGTTCCGTTTGCAGATCGTGTCTACTAAGACCTTATCGTCAAGTCGCAATTGGTCTTCAACACGCTAATCGAGACATGGCTTAGTTTCTGCGTCATAAAGTGCCCTTATTCTGCAGCCATCTTTCAGCTTTCCAAGATCATTCCAAGTCCAGGCTGGGTCTAGAGGCATAAAAGCCTCAAGGAACATTGGCGGTACTACAAATAAAAGTAGAAGTCTGAGGGACATAGCGCGTATTTGTATCTATAAGCTAAATTTTACAATCTAAAAAAGCTACTCTATCTATTGTAGCAAGATCTCTATTTGATATTTATTTTGAACCCTGTGCAAGCTAATAACCCCATTGGCGACACCAATTGACCATCAACTCTGGGGTGATTGGTCCAGCCTCCCTGATCGTCGGACTGTGGCCCTTAGTTCTCTCCATCGAGAACCTCATAACCTGGCCACTCTTCGCACCCTCCAAAAGTCCACGGTACGTATCAACAAGCTTGATACCAGGATTCCTCTCCACATCCACATCCTTTTCCTTCGCACTAGCCTCCAACCTCTCAACCCACTCTTCCAAACTCACAATCTTCATTCCATCTCCGTAAAAGTTCTTCACTGCGGGTGCAAGAACAGACCAGTTCGTCTCTGAAGGGTTCACACCATGGAAGTATCCGTTGATTTCTGATACAGGTTTGGGGTCCGTGATACCAGCGATATCGAGGATGAGACCTGAGATATCTTCAACAGGCGTCCATGCAATCTCTTGCTGAGGTCCAAGAGAATCAGGCAGAACTCCGAGATAGACTGAACTGGCGATCAAGCTGGGAATGAATTCCTGTCGGTTCCACATTCCCTTCTCACCTCTTGGTCCTGCAATTTGTCCAACTCTCACTGAAGCAGCATGGATACACGACTGCTCAACAGCAGCATCGAGAATCAATGTTGCCGCAAGCTTGGAGCGACCATAACCCATCTGGGGCAACGTCATATCAGTGAGCTGCTCTTCGGGAACCCTTTCAGTAGAGCTCCAGCCATCGGCAGTACCAATACTTGAAATGAAAACGATGGGTACATCCTTGTCTGCCGCAGCAGCAAAGTCAACCAAGTGACGGACACCACGGATGGAGCTCTCGAAAGAAGATACGCTTATGTTGAAATTCACGGGCCATGCGTTATGGACGATGCGGTCGGCGCTAGCGAGAAGAGAGTCGTACTTGGCTTGTCCCAGACCCAAGTCTGGCAATGACAAGTCTGCATGAAGAAATTCGACTTTGGAAAAGTCTTGTGTAAGTCCACGGCTTTCGTTGATGGAGGGTTGTCGAGATGCACCACCATCCTCAGGGCGGTTGAGAGCGACAATCTTCTTAACAGTGGGGAGTTTGCAGAGAGTATCAAGCATGTAGGCACCCAAAGATCCTGTGCTTCCGGTGAGAAGAACGGTCTGATCCTGTTCTCTAGGAGACTTCTTGTTGGCTTTAGAAGCGGGAAGGTTCTTAGTGTACTTGGCCACAAGTCGCTCGGTCTCCTTAATCTCCTTTGCCTCATCATCATGGTCCGCGGAGCCATCCCGAAGAGAGATAAAATGACGCGCGAGCTGTTCAGCTGTAGGATATCGATAAACCACTTGTGCCGTAAAAGTCGATGTCTCTACCTTCGCTGACCGAAGAGCGGACTTGAGAACCTTGGTAGCAGTCATGACTTGCAACGAGTCAACTCCAGCAGAGAAGAAGTCTGTGTCAGGAGCAAGGCTGTTGACTCCAAGCTTGGTCTGGAAAACTGAGATGATGGACTGAGCAAGCTCTGCTTCACTCTCAAAGTTGAGAGCAACTGATTCGTCTTCAGGTTCATTCATCTCAGCTTTTTCGTACAGATCCTCGATGAAGTCCTTGTACATCTTGACGGTAGCCGCTCGTTGGACTGTCTCCTTGCTAGCGCGAGGAAAGGGCAATGAGGGGTCGGCGACAGCAACAAGGTTCCTGCTGATTCGTCCATGAGCAACCGTCTCCGAATTGGCCTGTTCAATAGCAGGCCAGACCTGATCGATGAAAGCTTCCGCTTCGGCCTCATTCTTGGGAACGTGTGATTCCACAGGCTCAATGATGAGAGCAGCCTGGAACCTACTCTGACCAACAACAAGAGCTCCCTTGACAAGAGGATGACCAGAGATGGCAGATTCAATGGAAACGGGGTTCAGCTTCTCGCCATTAGAGAAGACGAGGATATCATCGGCACGACCCATATGAAGCCAGTGATCCTTTAGTGTAGGATGGGGTTGGTAGATATCCTTCGTAGACCACTCTGAGAGTTCTGGGAATACGTAGAAGACTGCTTGGTTTCCAGGGTCGGAAGGATCTTTGCGGCAGACGACAAACTCGTACAAGTTTTCGCCGCATGGTCGCCAGTCAATGCCCATCATTTCGCTATCAAAGACGAAATATTGCCAAAGTTTAGGGTCGGGCGAGGAATACAGTGCGTAAGGAAAGAACCTATAAATTTGATTAGTTAAGATTACATGAACAGGCTTCGGACGAATGCTTACTCTGTCGATGAAATAAGGCTGCCCAATGCAACACCCTTTTCTACCAACATGTTTCCAACTGCTGGAGATAGGGCTCCTATAACATTGTTAGTTATCAGACTATCTCTGAATGCAACACGACTTACCTCCAGCATACTTCAATTCATGAAGTTTAACCAGCGCCTGAACGCCCTCGTCAGTAGCCGCGATGCCTTCCACAATAGATGGAGGAAGCATAAGTGCCTGAACATCAGCATACTCGAGACACTCCAGTACTGAGTCAACACTCAAGGGCTTATTTGGAAGTGGCATGACTGCGGTAGAGCCAGTAACCATGCCTGATAATGTCCCGAAAACACCAGCGGCATGGAACATTGGCATCGAGACAAAAACCTTGACGCCCTCTCCCCAACTCGCCAGAGCGTATTCGCACCCTTGGTATGGTCCTTGGTGTATCATGCTCTCGAAGACATAGAATGACCCCTGTTTCACAACGATTGGCTTGGGGATTCCTGTTGAACCACTAGTGTGTAGAACAACAAGGGGATCAAAGCGAGATTGGTCAATCGATCTGTTGTAAGGGAATGGTGGAGACTCCACGTTGAGGAAATGGTCAAGACTGTCGATAGTGAAACTTTGCATACTGCGCTGATCAAGACATGGCGTGATTGCCGCACTCATTGACTCGGTGTAGTACAAAGCATTACAACGTGTGGCTTCAAAGAGCGAGAGCTGCACCATGGGTGTGTTGCGAGGTGAAATGAAGAGGGCTTTGAATCCGGCTTTAATGCACGCAAAAAGCATTATTGTGTATCGCGTATCGTTGGATCCGATGTAGGCAATGGTAGGAAACTCGTCATCGTCTGGTGATCTCGTGATGGTTTTTGAAAGCGAGTGTGCCATGTAATTGATGGCGTTGTTAAGTTGAGCATAGGTAACGGGCTTCCAACCATCTTGAGCCTTGTCGCCGGAGGGGATGAACACAAACGGCCTCTCAGGTTCATTTTTAGCGATGTTGTCGACAAATTTGACCAAAACGTTGTGGTGGCTTTGAGGTTGTTTGGATGGTTGACTCGAAGCACCGCCTGGAGCTGGAGCTTCAGTGTGTTGGATGTCTCGTGGCACAGTCATGTTTGGATTGTTGTTTGCGGTAAATGATGGTTATGATGGAAGAAGTAATTTGTTCAAAGTCATGGACCAAGCCAAGTTATATATGTTCTTGATCCTATGGTAGCTCTGTAGATCCGATCGTAGTGGATGTTGCTACAACAGACTACAGAACTGACAGAACCAACCATTGTGTCTAATTTCCGTCCTATTGCCAAAATGCCGCGGCTTTTCGACGTTTATGATTAGATACTGAGTCCCGGTGATTAGGTTCTGCTTAATTCCAGTGGCCTTGTGGAAAAATGGTCTAGCTGATCGGGAGATCCCTAGGGTCAAAGTCACTTCGTCGACCAATCCAGCAATCGGATTCATGCTTCTACCTGCCTATCGTGACGTGGCTCGGCATTCGGCAACCGGCAGAGGCGTCGTGTGGGATGAATACAAGGCTAACGATGACACCTAAAAAAATTGTTGTCCAGTATCGCGGAATGGCCGGTTATAAATGGATATTGACATGGTATCGGACCCACGCCACGCGATATACGAAATCGGATATTTGTTCTGTGCCTGTTCTACGACAAGGTAACCCTTGTCAGTGACAAAAAGCTTGATTATTAAATTGCCCTTGGCGAAATTCTGTCAGAGACTCAGTTCCGAAAACATGCCTCGGAACGGATATAGAAAAAAGTGGATTCTGTGGATCGACAGTATCTTGCCGATAGTCGGTGTACTCCCAATAAAAATATCTCAGTTCTAGTTCTCGGAAAAAGCGGCGCGATCATGATGTCGTGTTCCATGTCGATCAAGGTCTGAAACCAATCGACCACGGAGATTTTTTTAATTACCGACGGATTTTCCATGGACATTTACTCATTAGAAACCTGCTTAAATCTGGAGCCCCCGTTTCAAATATTGTGACCGACCTGAGTATGTACTACTTAGGGTAGACACGTTTTATGCAAGTTTTAACAATTCGAGGTAAATATTGGGTTTTTCTCTGCAGTCATCAACACGAGTGGTTGTGTTACACATAGTTCTCCATTGAGCAATCATATCATCACCTGATGCTGGTGGGTGAGCTGATTGATTTGTATCTTTGGCTCAATTGCTTCTGGTTTTGGGACATTCAGCGCGCCACCGTGCTTATTGGCAGGTGAAATGTAATGAATGTTACCTTTACACATGTGTAACACCAAGTCAATACATCTCCTTCTTTTGTTAACCGTTGAGCCGATGTGAATGATAAGCACATGGCAGCGGAGAGGTTACTCAATCCGACCTGTATACAAATATTTAAGAGTTTCCTCGATACAAAAGTTAATACAAGTCTTGTTCTCTGAATGTTTTAATTTTCTGTTCCAGAGTCTCGAGATCCAGTCTTGGTCATCTGGAGGAGGACATAGGTAGGCTCTAGGGTCAATGCCAATTGTCGTTGAATGATTCATCAGAGGTACATCTCAGCTGCGGACCTACACACCACACAGACACACAGTATCAACTGACTTTCCACCGACACCTACCGAGGAGTCTTTGAAACCACCAATGGGTCACCACAATGTAGTTTGTCGAGCAGCCTCAGCTTGTTGAAGGTGTCGATCTGGTCCATCTCTGATACGTAGTTGATGCATCCTTCTCAACTGGATGTCCACCTTCGGTTAAGCATACATACAAATATTGACCCCTTATCTACTCAAGTGGAATAAGCATAGCGAGAACATGCAGCTGAACCTCCAATACGGTTCATACCTTTACGCCGCATTGCTCTACGTACAATTAAGCTTTAACTATAAATAAGGACTTTCTCTACCGTTGTATTTGTGTCTCAAGTGCGACGTGACACTATCCGTAGTTGACCTAGTGTTTAGAAATTTAGCTCAGCCCATTTATCAACATGTAAGTCAACTTGACACTAGGCAACACACAGACTAACACTACATAGGCTTTTCAGCACCATCATCTTGGCTTTCCCATTGGCTGTCGCCTCGTGGCCGCACATCGAAGCGTGCCGCAAAGCCTGGCCCGGTAAGTCCCTTCTTATCATAGCTCATGTCACCATACACTAATGAACATCGCTACAGCCGAGCCCTGTGCCTACATCGCCGGAAACGCAATGGTACTAGGTACCTGCGAGAGCGTATGCGAAACGACCAACTGTCCTAATAACTTGGTCTGCAAGCCTCGACGATGGACTCGTCACTGCGACAACTGTGGTGGTGATCTCAACACGGGCGGTAATCGTGGAAGCACTCATGGAACGGACCATGGTCCGACCATCCTCTGAGATGAGAGACCACCTCCTCTGCCGGATGAGTGGGAGAGGGTCAAGTTGTTGGTTGAGGAGGTGTTGAAGATTGTTCAGAAGCATGCTCAAGCTAATGAGAAGAATGAGGGGAGTGACACATTTCGGGGCTTGGCTCGACTGCTCTTGACGTATTTAGCACAGATACTGCAAATGTGAATTCTGTTCTAGTACTTTAAAAGTCTATTAATGTTTTTTAAAAGTTGAGTAAAATAAAATATATATTAAAAAGACTTAATAAAATTAAATTCTCTCTTCAATTGAAAGGGAATAATATACTTTTTTAATTAAATACAAAGCCTTATATATAACGTAGTTTATAAGCAAGTTAGCTACTTAAGCAAGTTGGCTAAAAATCCCTCACCTTATATTAATACTATTAGATCAATTAAATCTTAATAACTACAAATGTTACAGTCTTTAAAAGAAGCTCGAATTTAACTTGCTCTTTAAGCCCTTTAATATAACCTTAAATTAAGTATCTAATATACTACTAAGATATATAAGGTAAATCGTAATACTCTTAGCAATTAAAAGAAGGGTATAAAACTATAATATAAGATTATATTAAACCTATATAAGCTATTAAAGCTAGAAAAAGAGACTATCCTTTAGTATGCTTTTAATTAAGATTTATAAGGACTTCCTTATTAGCTTTTTATTCTTAAAGATATTATAAATTAACTGCTTACTAACTATAATGCGCTACCTATTAGTAAGCATTAGGCTATTAATTTTATTAATTAGTAACTAGAGCTTAAATTGCATTATAATTAGAGATATAACTATTAGAGAGCTTTATATAAAGATCTAACTACTATTTATAATTAGTTTAAGCTTATTAAGAATATAATTATAAAATATAGTATTTAATTAGATAATATTTAGAACTTTAATAAGATTAGCTTTATAATAGGTATAATATTAATTAGAAAAGTTATTATAAGTGTAGAGAGGTATAGAAGGCTAAAATCAGTCTAGCTTAGAAGTTAAGAATAAGTTACTATAATTAAGGCAGTTAGTGCAGAAGGTTAATTGATCCTGCTATTTATTATAGTAAAAGGCAAGAAATACCTTTACAACTGGTATAAAGGAAGTAACCTCCCAGCCAATTAGGCTATTGCATTAAGTGAAAATAGATAGACTAATAACCAGTTAAGCCTCAGCTAGCTAGAGCACTTTAATAAGTATATAACTAACTAATTAATTAGTCCTTATTATCTTCTAATCCTTAATAGTTATAAAAGTTATTAGTTAACTGAATTTATAATATATTATAAAGAGAAGAATATTATCCTACTTTATATGCCTTTTTACTCCTCTTATTTACTTTAGCCTCTTAATATTAACTACTTTAGGCTACTAAAAAAGGCCTATAGTTAGGAAATTAAGGGTCTTATAAGATAGCATTAAACCTATATTATTAAGACTAAGTTCTTTCCTACCTTTTATACTGCCTATTAAGCTGCTATTATAGAAAGTAATATATAAGGAGGTTTTAGAGGAGCTAGGCTTATTCCCTTTAACTTAGAAAATATTATCTTAAAGCTTAATATACAGCTATAGACCCTAATGCCTCCTATAGAGGTTATAGAACCTTTAACCCCTTAGACTTTAAGGACTCTAAAGATAATACTAAAGACCTAATCTCACTTAAAGTATCTATAAGAAAGAATTAAAAATCATAAGAGTAGCTCCTTTAAGTCGATTTATAAGGCTATATAGCATTTTAAGAAAGTATAGAGTATTCTTCTATATTAGCTAGCCTTAAAAGATACTAAGATTTAAGAACTTAAAGAGGAAAATAAAGTAAATAGCTAAAAGAAAAAAAGAAAAAATAAATATCTATAAGATAAGGGCAAAATAACTATAAGGATTAGTTAGAGTTAAATTAATTAGATAGATATTAATATATAGGTAGTAAGTAAATTATTAAGAAGTTATAATTAAGGAAAGTTAGCCAGACTAGGTATTTAGCATTATAGTATATATAGTAAGAGCAGATATAATATAAAGACCTATTAAAAGGTAATTAAGGTTACTAAGAGTAAGGGTAATAATTAGTTTTAATCGATTAGATAGGTTATAGTAGTTTTATAGGCAATTAAAATATAAAAGCTATAATTTATAGCTAACTTGCTTAGGTAGCTAACTTACTTATAAACTATATTATACCTATTAAAGTAGTAGGGTACTTTATTTATTAGAAGTATAATAACTATTAGGTAGTATACTTAAAGTCTAACTAGATTACTTAAAATAAGGCATTAGACTATATTAAAAAAGGGAAATAAGTAAATTAATAGAGATAAAATGTCTATATAGCAGAAGAACTAAATAATAAATAACTTATTTAAAAATAGAGATAGAGCATAAAGGAGGATAAGGATTATAGCCTTACCTTTAAGCCCTATAAACTGAGACTTTATAAATAAAAAGAACTATAAGACTAATAACTTACTAAAGAATACTAAAAAGAACTAAAGTAAGAAAATACTTACTTAAATAATAACCTATATTATAATAAAGAATATAACTTATATTACTTTAACTAGAGAAAAGATAATAGCCTACTATATTAATAGAGCTATAGTATAGCTATAAGAGTAGAAAAGATATAAAGATACCCTTAAGGGCTCTATAAGTAACTAAAAACAGTTAATAAAACTGCCTAAAACTAAAAGTATAAATTAAAGGAATATAGCTTATAGCACTAATAGACTATATAGCTAATATTAATATAATTAACCTTAAAATAGTTAACTGCTTAAAGCTACTATAAAAGACTAAGACTTACTTTTACTTAGTAAGAAACTTAGAGAGATAACTATTCTTATATAATAGAGGACTTATTACTTATAAGATTAATTACCTTAAGATATTTATTAGAACTTAAAGATAGAATATTAATACTAATATTATCTCTATATTAAGCTATAATTTAATATTAAGATACTTATAGTTATATCGCTTTAACCTATAAAATATTAATTAAAAAACTAGCTAAATTAACTAAATAGAAGATTACTCTAATAATAGATTAACTAATTTAGAAATAAATAAAGAAATAAGATCTTAAACCTTAATTAAACCTAATAGTAAAGTATAGTATAAATTAAGCTTTTACCTACCTCCAGGAGGAATATAATATAAATAAGAAAAAGGCAGAGTAAGAAGGATTAAAAGGACTATTATAACTTTTAAAAACCAGCTATAAGCGCTAGATAAATAGCTATAATAGTAACTAAAAATAATAGATAGACTTAAGAATATACTAAAGGAGTACTATATCTATAAGAAACTATTTAAAAAAGAACTTAAAATAAAGATACTGCAGTATAGCCGCTAGGATTATAAGATTTACCTTATATTAAATGACCTACCCTTTCAGAAGATCTATAACCTTAATAAAATGCAACTTATAATATTAAGAGAATACTTAGATAAAGAGCTATATAAGGGAAATATATAAATCTTAATATCTACTGTAGGATTCCCTATTATATTTATACTTAAGAAAAATAGAAAATTATAACTTATTATAGACTATAGATAATTAAACGCTCTTACTATTAAGGATTAAATACTACTTCCGCTTATTATAGAACTTAAGGACTGCCTATAGGGAAAATAAGTCTTTACTGTCCTTAACCTTAAAGGAGCCTATAATCTAATTTACATTAAGGAAGGCAATAAATAGAAAACCGCCTTTAAAATAAAATTTAGACTATTTAAGTACCTAGTTATGCCCTTTAGACTTACTAATACCTTAATAACTTTCTAAAGAATAATTAATAATATTCTATAATAGTACCTTAATATCTTTATAGTCTATTACTTAAATAATATCTTAATCTTCTTAAATAATAAAGAAGAATATAAAAAATATATCTATAAGGTCTTAAAAGCACTATAAGATACTAATTTACTAGTAGAACTAGAGAAAAGTCACTTTTATATTACTAAAGTTAACTTCCTAGGCTATACTATCTTATTAAGAGAAATCTAAATAAATTAAAAGAAAATCGCTATAATTAAAAATTAGCTAAAGCCTATAGATATTAAAATAGTATAAAGCTTTTTAGGCTTTATTAATTACTATTAATAATTTATTAAAGACTTTAGTAAAATTATAAACCCCCTTATAGAACTTATAAAGAAAGGCTATAAGTTTATCTAGCTAAAAGATATATAAGATGCATTTAAATAACTATATAATATAATCCTTAAAAAACCAGTTTTAGTTATATTTAATTCTATAAAGGAGATTAAGTTAGAAATAGACTTATTAGATTTCGCCTTAAGAGGACAGATCAGTTAATAAGATAATAAAAGAAGACTATACTTAATAGCCTTCTACTTATATAAACTATATAGAGCTAAACTTAATTACCTTATCTATAATAAAGAATTCCTAGCTATTATTAACTGCTTTAAGGAATTTAAATACTACCTTATAGAAAGCCTCTATTAGATTAAAATCTATACTAACTATTAGAATATCTTATATTTTATAACTACTTAAGAACTAAATTAATAATATCTTTATTATATAGAATATCTATATAAATTTAACTTTATAATTATATATTATAAAGGATTAAATAATAGATATATAGATGCTATTAGTAGAAGACTAGACTATAATATCGGTACTATAAAAGCTAAGGAATAAGTCCTTAAGCTTAACCCTAAAGGAAAATATCAGTTTACCTAACTAGTAAGAATAATCGCTAGAATAATATAAAGAACCCTAGACCTAAAAAGTCATATAGAAGAAGAATAATAGAAACAATTAGTATAGGAAATATATAAATATCCCCTATATAGACACTAGGGCATTATAAAGACCCTTAAATAACTATAGAGCTACTATAATTAGCTTAATATAAAAAAATTAGTAAAAACTATTATTAAATAATATAATATTTATATGCAGACTAAGTTATAAAGGTATAAGCCTTATAGAACACTATAAGCACTCCTAGTTACTTAGAGACCTTAGGATTTAATTATAATAGATTTTATTACTAAACTGCCCTTATTAGAAGAACCCTTAACTGGAATCTTCTATAATAGTATTATAGTTATTATAAATTATCTTATAAAATTTTCTTACTATCTACCCTATAAAGAGTTAATAGATATAGAGGAACTTGCTTATATCTTTTATAGGCATATTATTAGCATATATAGCCTACCTTAAGAGATTCTATTAAATAGAAGACTAATATTTACTATTAAGTTTTAGTTAGCACTTATATCCTATTTAGGACTTAACTACTAACTTATTATAGCATTCTAGCTATAAGTAAATAGATAAATAAAATATATAAATTAAGTTCTAAAATAATATCTATAATACTATATTATTACAACCTAATAAAGTCGCTTAGTTATATTATATATACCCTATATTTTTCTACTAATTATTATATATTATAAGAAGATATAATTAGTGCTAAAATCGCATAATTAGCACTAATCCAAGGCGATTAATACTAATCCTGCCAGCTCAGCACTAATCCTATAATAAACCTTACTAATTACATTATAACCCTTAGGTATATATACCTTAAGATAGAACTAGATAAGTAGACTTAGCTTACTAGCTATTAATAAAACCTCTTTACCTAAATATGCCTTACTTACTCTATTTACTATTAAGAAATGTAATACTTTATCTTCACTTAGTATATAATGCCTTATAACTCTATAAATATAAACCAGCATAAACTAGTTTACCTATTTAAAAACCTAACTATTATATATTAATAGCTCTTATTTAGATTATACTGCATTAAGATATTAAGTAATATCCTATATAATAGCTGCCCCTATTACTCCTGTCTAGTAATAGAATATTACTAATAATTATACTATTCCTACCTATAAAGTATTAAACCTTTAGGATAAGATAGAAGCTAACTTAGAGAGCTCTGGCGATATAGAGGTAGAACAGTTATATAAGTAAGTTACCAGTATAACAGCTAATATTAAAAACCTTTAAACTCTCCTTAAAGAAGCCCTAGCTCTATAGAATTAGTAGAACTAGAATAACCAGAATAGGCTCTAGGAAATGCATATACTAGTAAATACCGCTATAAATAGTAAAGATATAGGAGAAATTCTTAAACTAAACCTATTAGAAATATTTAATAGAACCCCTATAAAACTAGTAACCTTCCTTACTTAATATAAGTCCTTTATATCTTACTACTCTATTTAGTTTTAAGATAAGGCCTATAAAACCTAATATGCATTAGGAAGACTTAAAGGGACTGCAGTATAATAGTTCTAATCTATCTTAAAAGACTAAACTGTAATAGAAAATCTAAAAGAATTAAAACTATATACCTATAGCTACTATATAAACTATAGAGAATTTAAAAAAGCACTTAAAGTAACCTTTAGCACTATTAATAAAATAACTTAAGCTGAATAGAAAATTAAGATATTTAGGTAAAACTGATCTATATCTGAACTAGGAGTAGAATACTTTTAGCTTACTGCTAAACTGAATTAGGAATAAGAAGCCTTTATATTAAGCTTCTTTAATGCCCTTAAAGAGCTAATATAAGCTAAATTATATAAAGAAAAATAACTTAAGACGCTTATTAAATATATTAATAGAGCAGTTAAAATTAATAACTAGTAATTCTAATAGAAGATATAAAAAGGATAGAACAGTTAAAACTTCTCTAATAGTAGGCTATAATACTATACTAACTAAGAAAGAAGCTGCTAATATAACATATTATATAGTATGCAATTAGGCCTAATAGACTTAGGAGCCGCCTAGATACTAGGACTATAATAGGACCTAAGTAAATGTAAATATTATAACTGCAACTAGATAGGATATATATTAAGATAATACCTATAACTAAAGAAACTAAGAAACCCTAACTAAGGTAAGTAGGCACTAGGAATTACTAATATTTAGGAACCTTAAATAGTAACTAGAACCTATATATTAGGGATATACTAAAGCAGATATAATATAACTAGTAAAACTATATTACTAGATTAGCTATAAAAAGATAACTAGAAGTACCTTTATAAGGAAAGTTTAGTATAATAACCTAAAGACCCCTTTAAAAGTAAGGAGGAAATCCTAGAATAGTATAAATAGAAAAATTAGACTAAGATAAATAAAGAAAGAATTAAAGCCTAATAAGAAAGGTACTATAGCTAAATAGAAGAAGAAAAAGAGAAAATAAGATAATAAGCATAAGATTAGCATAGAAATAAGGTGCAAAAGCTAGGAGTAATAATAACCCCAGATACCTTAACTAACTTATAGGTTAATTAGATAATTAATAATATCCCTATATAAATTAAAATATAGGAAAAAGAAGAAGTTAGGAAAGAAAGAGAAGCAGGATACCAGCTTCGCACTTAATACTACAGATAAAGTCGAAATATAAGAAGATAAGGAGGAGCCACAAGAGAAGCAGCATGATACCTCTGATAAGAAGACGAAAGGCTTAAGAACAAATGGAAATAAACCTATATACCCCAGTACGACGAAGTAGGAATACGCATCTATAACAGCAAGGAAGACCTATATATTTAAGGAGTAAAAGAACATAAGGACACTAAGAAAGCTACTAACCTACATATATAAGCCTACTATACAATTAAAGCCTTAAACCTATAGTATAAGGAACCTAAATTTAACCTTAAAGACGATATAAGGACTATACTAATATACCTATAATATAGCGAGATTATATAGATATTATATTAATACTATTAGTGCTAAATGCACCTAGAAGATAAAAAGGATAATAACTGCCTTCTAGTAACTATACCTAGAACACTTAACGATAGACCCTATGCAATAGAGGAAGTAATAGGCTACCTGGCGCACTTATAGCATAAAAACCTAGGAGTAATAGAACTATAATTTAACCTAGCTTACTATAGATAGCTAGAAAAAGCATAAAAAACTAAAAAAAGTATTTAGAAAAACTTATAAATCTTAAAGGAAGCTAATAAAGAGTTTAAGGAACTTATAAAAGATAATAAAAATATAGGAAAATAAATAATTAAATATATTAACCTTAAAGAAGGGATTAAATAGATTAAAATTAATAAGTTAGGAAATAATACTTGCCTTTTATAATAGAGCTATAGAAGAGCGAAATATAAGGATAAGTAGAGCTTAAACCGTAAAGTGCTCTAGGAGCTATATAAGATAATAAACCAGACCGCCTAGTACTATAGGTTTAAGTCAAGGGGAGATAGCTAAATGCTTAAATAGATTATAGAGCTAAATGCAATTTTATTAATCTAAAAACAGTTATAGAGCTAGGTATTTAATAGCAGAAAAAGATAGAGCCCTATCTAATAGTTAATACAGAAGGATAACTCTTTAACTATAATAATAGAATTATAGACTAAGAGGTTAATTACCTTAAGGTAAAAATCCTAAGGAAAAATTAAGGAGTTAGCTTTAATATTATTCCTTTAGGAGGAATAGTAGATATACTATTAGGAATACTATAGCTTAAAAGAATAAACTTAAATATCAATTAGATAAATAGCTAAGTTCTTACCCTAAGGAACTTAAATAATAATAGAATAATAACTATAATAAATAATAAGAGATCTTAAACTATAACTAAGTAAGGCATAGGAAAAGTTAAAGTAGAATCTTTAATACCTTTAAGAAGGAGAATAAGAAAGTATATAATAGGCAAATAGAAATAATAGATCCTAGGAATCTTAATAAAATAAGATCTATAGAAAGAAAAGGATACTACTATATTAATAGACTGACTATATAATATACTAAAGGAATACTAAACTTATAGTAAACTATTCTAAGAGGAATTAAATATAAGGATACCTAAGTATAACCGCTAGGACTATAAAATTATCCTTACTAATAATAATATACCCTTATGAAAGATATACCTACTTAATAAATAGGAATCTAAAGAATTAGGAAAATATATATAGGAAGGATTATAAAAAGGATATATTAAACTATTAGTATCCCCTATAGGAGCACTTATAATATTTATTCTTAAAAAGAATAGAAAACTATAACCTATTATTAACTATAGAGATCTAAATGCATATACTATAAAAGATTAGATACTACTTCCGCTTATAATAGAACTAAAAGATTAACTATAAGGAAAAAGGATCTTTACTGCTTTAGATCTTAAGGGCGCCTATAATCTTATATAGATTAAGGAAGAAGATAAATAGAAGACTGCATTTTAAATTAAATTTAAACTCTTTAAATATTTAGTAATACCCTTTAGACTTACTAATATACTAATAACCTTCTAGAAAATAATTAATTATATACTTTAATAGTACCTTAATATCTTTATAGTATACTACTTAGATAATATCCTAATCTTCTTAAATAATAAAAAAGAATATAAGGAATATATCTATAAGGTCTTAAAGGCACTTTAGAATACTAAGCTATTAGTTAAACTAGAAAAATGCTACTTCTATATTATAGAAGTAGACTTCTTAGGATATACTATTATATTAGGTAAAATTAAAATGGATAGAAAGAAGATTATAGCAGTAAAAGACTGGCTATTACCTACTTCAGTTAAAGGAGTATAAAGCTTCCTAGGCTTTACTAATTACTACTAAAGGTTTATTAAGAATTTCAGTAGAATTATAAAACCCTTAATAGAACTTACTAGAAAGGATTAGAAATTCATATAGCTTAAAGATGCCTAAAAAGCATTTAAGAAACTATAAGATGCTATCCTTAAAGAACTAATATTAATTATATTCGACCCTAATAAAGAAATTAAATTAAAAACTAATACCTTAGACTATATATTAGGAGGACAGATTAGATAATAAGATAATAATAGAAAACTATACCTTATTATATTCTATTTATATAAGTTATATAAAGTAGAATTAAACTACCTAATTTATAATAAGGAGTTTTTAGCAATTTTTAACTGCTTTAAGGAGTTTAAATACTACCTTATAGAAAGTAAGCACTAGATTAAGGTATATATAAATTATAAGAATATTATTTACTTTACTATAATATAAGAACTTAATAGGCAATAAACTAGGTATATAGAGTATCTATATAAATTTAACTTTATTATTATCTATAGGAAAGAATTAGATAATAGAAGAGCTGATACTATTAGTCGATAATTAGACTTTAATATAGGCACTATTAAGGCTAAAGAATAACTCCTTAAAGAAACCCCAGAGGGAAGGTATAAACTCACCTAATAAGTATAAACACTAGGGTTTATTATAAAGCAAAAAGGAGTTATAATAGACTGGAATAAGAAAAGGAAAAAATAAACCTAGGGAAATACAGATAATACATAAAAACCTCAGAATAATAAAGCTACCCTATACTTACATAACGATAAGAAATAGGTACCTGAGGCATTATGCTATAACTTAATATAGGAAATATATATATATCCCCTATATAGACACTAAGGAGTTATAAAAACACTCAAAAGGATATAAGAACATTTCAACTGGGAAAAGAGTTAAAAAACAGTAGAATAAGTTATCTAATAATATAACTTATATGCTAAAACTAAGGCATAACGCTATAAGCCTTATAGAGAATTATAACTGCTACCAGTAGTATAATGACTGTAGGATTTAATTATAATAGACTTTATAATTAAGCTACTGCTATTAGAAGAACCTTTAATTGGAATCTTTTATAATAATATACTAGTTATAGTAGACCGATTAATTAAGTTCTGCTACTATATCCCTTACTAGGAAATAATAGAGGCAGAATAAATAGCCTATATATTCTATAATTGAATTTTTAGAGACTATAGGTTACTATTAGAAATCCTATTAGACAGAGGAACGACATTCGCTAGCAAGTTCTAGCAGACACTTTCTGCCTTACTAGAAACGAACTATAAGCTATCTATAGCCTTTAGACTATAAATAGATAGGCAGACTAAATAAATAAACTAAGTATTAGAATAATACTTACGATACTATATTAACTATAAATAAGACAACTGGGTTAAAAAGTTATTAATTGCCTAATTTGCCTATAATATAGCCTATAATGAGAGCACTAAGTTAATACCAGTATATACTAACTTTAGGTTTATACCTAATACTTACTATAATAAATAAGATCCTAAAATAATAAACCCTATAGCAATCCTTAAAGCAGATAACCTTAAAAACCTATATAAGGAAATAAGGAAGGAACTAGAATATATTAAATAATAAATAAAGCGTTATTATAATACTAAGAAGGTAGAGGGATTAACCTTTAGGGAGGGAGATATAGTCTACCTATCTATAAAGAATATTATAATAAAACGACCCTTATATAAACTTAACTATAAGTATATCAGACTATATAAGGTTAAATAATAAGTTAAGAAAGATATATACGACCTAGAACTACCCCCTAAAGTCAGACTTTACTTAGTCTATTATATCTTACTTCTTAAGTCAGCTGCTAATACTATTTAAGTTAAGACTAGCAATAAACTATAAGAAATCAATAGACTAGAAACCTATAAAGTAGAAACAATTAGGGATATATAAAAGATTAATAGATAAATAATATATTTAGTAAAATAGAAAAACTATCTTAAAAATAAAAATATATAAGAACCCTTAAAACACTTAATTAATACCTAGTAACTCCTAAAGAGCTTCTATTAGTAATACTAGAAAAGGGATTAAGAAATAAACTAAAGCCAAGGGATTTAAAAGTAGACTGCTCTATAGCAGCAGACCAGTCCTAATATTTACTATTCGATATAGCTAACTCTAATGCAGCCTCCTCATCCTTCTCTGCCCTTTCTAACTTATCTATTAAATTTAGACTATGCTGAATTATATCTATTCCTTTCACTTTAACTTAATAGTATTAACGCCGTAAACGAGTTATCTTTAAAAACTGAGCATTTATCTTACTATAAATACAAGAAGACTTAGCCTAAAGACGGATTAACTCCTCCTCAGCAGCTTCTTTATTACGCTTAAGATGACGCTTCTTATTGGCGAGCCGATAAGCTAATATCATATTAGATAAAGAACACCAGAGACTTATAAGAAAATCACTTACCCGCCAATAAAGACAAACTATAACTATTATAAGAATAACCAGCCTTTATATAAGGCTTATAATAATTAGACTTCTCTATATTAAGAATATATTAATTAGTTAAGCTATAACTTATACAGTTAGAGTATAGTATAATCCTAATACTAAATAAAGAAATAGTAATTAAAAGCATATAATAATTCTTAATAGACTTCTTTTTTACCTTTACTATATAATTAGAGGATATCTTAAAAGTAAGAATATAGGGTTAAGTTAACTTACTAGAGTTAACTAATAGAGAGAAAAATATTATAGACTAGGCCTTAAGGATAAGACCTAGGGAGGGGAGAGATTATATTACGACCTAATAAAGTCACTTAGTTATATTATATATACCCTATATTTTTCTATTAATTATTATATATTATAAGAAGATATAATTAGTGCTAAGATCGCATAATTAGCATTAATCTAAAGCGATTAGTACTAATCCTACTAGCTTAGCACTGATCTTATAATAAACCTTACTAATTACACTATAACCCTTAGGTATATATACCTTAAGATAGAACCAGATAAGTAGACTTAGCTTACTAGCTATTAATAAAACCTCTTTACCTAAATACGCCTTACCTACTCTATTTACTATTAAGAAATATAATACTTTACCCTCACTTAGTATATAACGCCTTATAACTCTATAAATATAAACTAGTATAGACTAGTTTACCTATTTAAAAACCTAACTATTATATATATTAACTATAAATAAAACAATTAGGTTAAAAAGCTACCTATTATATAGCTAGCTTATAATACTGCTTATAATAAAAGTATAAGATTAATACTAGCTTATACTAACTTTAGATTTATATCTAATAGTTACTATATAGCTTAAGAAATACTAATAAATAACCTAGCTGTTAGAATTAAGGCAGAGGATATAAAAAATCTATATAAAGAAATAAAAGGTAAACTTAAATTTATTAGAAAATAAATAATAAAATACTATAATATAAAAAGGATTAAAAGACTAACCTTTAAAGAGGGAGAGATAGTCTACTTATTAATAAAAAATATTATAATAAAAAGACTAATATATAAACTGGACTTTAAGTATATTAGACCTTATAAAATCCTATAAAAAATCTTAAAAAATAATTACAAATTAGACCTACTACTAAAGGTTAGGATCTATTTAATCTTCTATATTTCCTTACTTAAATTAGCTGCTAATATAATATAAGTTAAAATTAGTAATAAACTAAAAGAAATTAATAGGCTAAATATATATAAAGCTAAAGCAATTAAAGAAATATATAAAATAACTAAATAAATAGAATACTTAATTAAATAGAAAAACTACCTAAAAAATAAAAATATATAGAAACTACTAAAATACCTAATTAATACCTAATAACTCCTAAAGAACTTCTATTAGCACTAAAGAAAAACGAATTAGGCACTGCACTCCAGTTAATAGCACTAGGAGCATCTAACAACTGAACCTCGCCTAAAGTAGAAGACTTATTAGCCCGAGAGGCAGAAGACTCCCGCGCCTCAATCTCATCTAACTTATCTAAATCTTTATAGCCTCGATAAATCATTTCAGCCGCCTTCTCACGAAGATGCTTCTCCTGACGGCAAAGACGCTACAGATGAGCCAAAGCATCCTAAAGATCAGCCTCGGCCTGCTCTTTCTGCTCATTAATACGGTCCTTCTTATAGGATACTTGCGCAACTAAGAAAAAATCAGCCGAAAATAAGCATACCTAACACTAGGGAAAACCTACCAGACTGAGCTATTATACCGCTAAAATCACAATTTATATACTGCTTTAATATATAGAAATCGCAATACTATTTCCCCTTAGAAATAACATATTAGGGTTAATCTGCCTAAAAATAAGCAGAATAATAAGGCATTTTAAAACTAAATTTATAAATTAAATTAGAAATATTACTATAACGCTTAGTAGCCACTTTAGGTCGATTTATATGCTTAGAAACTTAACTAGATATAACAATTAGCAAAAGGGAAATAATTACAAGGGAGAGTTAAAACTAATATAGGGAGATTAGCATTTAGCTACCTTATAGGTCTTAAGGATAAGACCTTAAAGAGGGGAGAGATCGTATTACGACCTAACTAATCCCTATATACGTGAGATAATATACCTACTATTTTCTGCCTATTAGAATAGACCTACCTTATATAAGTCGAATAGACCCTGTTTAACTTATATGACAAACAGAGTCGAACTGACCTTATTCGCCTTATATAACAATTAAATAGAGTCGAACTGACCTCATTCGACCTACATAAAACCAAGTATATATACCTTCAGATAAGAACCAGTTAGTATAGTTAGCTCACCAGCTATCAATAAGACTTCTTTACCTGAATACGCCTAACCCGCTCTATTCACTATTAAGAGACGTGATACTTCGTAACCGCTCAGTGACAACGCCCTACGCATCTGCTAACATAAACTCAATACGGACTAGTTTATCCCTTGGAAACTCCACCCGTCACATTCTACATACAGAAGAATAAGCGGTAAGCTTTAGTCTTGCAACAATAGAGGACCTATGTCACCTACATTAACGGATCTACCTAACTGAGCTATTAGACCTCTTACAGTTAAGATTTTTAATTTACTTACTTATTTAATTTACTTACTTATTAAATATATTATATCTTTTTCCTAATTAGTTAGTTTCTATAAGTTTAATATAAAATTATATTATAATTATATGCTATTTTAGTATTAATATAAGGTCTTAAAGAGCATACTATAGATAGTTATTACTTATTATATATTTAATCTTAAGTTATTTTAAATAGCTAGAATAATAAGAGTAATTCTAGCCTTATTTAAAAGCTATAATATAGTAGGTAGTTAAGAATTATTTAATTAAATAGAAATATTATAAGGTAAGGGATTTT
Organism: Fusarium meridionale; assembly: GCA_032355295.1. Classification (NCBI taxonomy): domain Eukaryota; kingdom Fungi; phylum Ascomycota; class Sordariomycetes; order Hypocreales; family Nectriaceae; genus Fusarium; species Fusarium meridionale. Next base: position 11,593,830 of record CP126884.1, on the reverse strand, counting down.
TAACTTACTTACTTATTTAACTTACTTACTTATTAAATACATTATATTAAATAGAATTTAGCTTATTAGCTATTAATAAAATCTTTTTACTTAAATATACCTTACTTACTCTATTTACTATTAAGAAATATAATACTTTATTATTACTTAATAAAATACCTTATAACTCTATAATTATAAACTAATATAAACTAGTTTACCTATTTAAAAACCTACTTATTACACTTAACCCCTAACTTTAACTCTAATAAGAGCTCTTATATATCCTATATCCTATATATTTATATCTCCTATATATATATCTCCTATTTTTACCGATCTTTATAATAGCCAGGTAATATAGGTACCGGTACTACAATCATACTTCTCAAGGCGGTTAGATCAGAACTAACATCTTGCGGTGAAGGAGCCTTGAGAAAGCCGAAGACTGCCAGCAATACGAAAGGCTCGATGATATCAAGCAGTTTAATGATACCTGTTTTGCCCCTTCCCAGGCACCCATCAAAATATAAGACCCAACAATTCCCAAAATATCAACCCTTTCCCCTTTACACAACATCATCTAGCCTCAGCCATTTATGACTTTTATTCTCAGACGAAGATCAAATCTGATACTAGAACAAGAAATCCTTGTCCTATTAACCTGTCTCGTGCTGAATGGTCTCGAAACCCTTGCCAAGATTCAAAACAAAACGGGGATCGAGATGATGGCTTTGTATATGTTATTTGGCCTGCTGATGGTAGCGTTTGAGTTACCACTGCTATATAATATCAAACTATCAGGAAAGGCCTGAGAAGGATCGACAACGCATTCACGATGGTGGAGCATTCTAAGATAGCTGAGCAGCTTGGAGGTATATTCTATGCTGATCTAAAGGATTGTCCTTATTTGAACCTCAATGTTTCTCAAGTGGACGGTAGTAGGTAGAAACGATGACTGCCAAATGCCCGTTTATCCATGACAGTCAATAATTGGGAACTATATGGAATGTCGATCTTATACAAGCTAGCCAGTTACATCTTATTTGTCCCGCCACTATTATTCAATTTGGCTCTAGCTCTCCCGAGCTCTGAAATGACTACACCTCTCCCAATATGCTGCCGACGGACTACACTGAGTATGTTTAGCCCGCAGCTTATTCTAAGCTATATGTATAAGTGATCGGTGTTGATATTCTATTGTATGTACTTCTATAATCATTGTATTGTTGGACTATAAATCAGGTTCACACTCTAGGAACTTCTCATCACCAAGCGAGCATGATAATGTATGCGTGATATTGAATTGAAGTTGATGGTATTGACCGAAATGTTCTACTTCGTATGATAGTTAGATATCCTTTTTGGCATTATAGTCAGCAAAGCGTCGCTGGAAAATAGTCGTTCTCATTTTGTCGCAAGCCATGTCCCAATCCGTAGTCCACTTGCGATAGAAGGGTTGATACCCAAGTAGCCCTCCCAGCCAGCGTCCAAATACGACACCGATTCCGATTGAAATCTGCTGGCCGAACGGCATCCATGGAGGTGGCGAAAGATAGGTGCCGCCAGCGTCAAAAGTCTAGCCGAGTTAATAAGATGATTTCTAGGCCTTGTTCGAATAAACACCAACTTACAGATAACAATTGCATCATGGATAACTTCTCCCCATGTATCACAAATTGGTCCTGGTACTTATACCAATTCTCAAAGAAGACAGGATTGAGCTCGAACACTGCATTTGTCTTTTCTCCTGAGAGCAGGAACTTGACTATATTACCACCAGCTGGTTGCATGTCTTTGGGCATTGGGTAAGTTCGATGGTTGCTGTAAGGCTTAATGTTAAATCTTCCGTCTTTGGGCGTCAGTATTAATTCCTTGCCCTCGTGCTCGAATCCCATAACACCCTCGATGACCTCCACATATTCTTCCTGGACATGGAAATGTGTTGGAGGCTTCTTATCAAAGAACTCCTCGCCTTTGTCCAGATCGAGTGAGATCTCTAGCGCGAATGACCTGTCTGGATGTGACAGGAGACGCCCTTCGATAGCCCCGCGCAGACTTGAAGAGAGCATTAGCCATCAAACAGGAAACAAAGTCGTCTTTGAACCAAGTGGCACTTACACAACAACTCGAGTGTCGTCGTCTGAGTATATGACGGAACTGGCGTCAGAAGGCATATTGTTTGTCTAGTCAAAATTTGGTTGAAGTCAACTGCGTAAAATTATGAGTATAAGATGAGAAGCTGAGTGCGAACTATCTTATCTACAGCAGAAAGATGACTTGGCCGAAGGATCCAGGTTTGACACCCTGCAGCTTACGTTTTGAACTGCTGCGACTCCCCAATGCAGGGTCAACCGATGCAACTTAGACTTGCGCGATTACAATTTTATCATGCGGCAAAATGCAAAGCAGGGCGGAGTAATGTCAGCTTCCCAATGTAGTAAGCATTTCAGAATCTCGCATAAAGATAAACATTCGACAGAAGGGGTGTGTAACTACCAAAACCCCTGTGAATGGATGTCAGCCCTTGTGGGTACATCGAATTTCAGATTGGTGCGGATGCCATCGTATTGACTCCGCCGCGGCTGAAATGCAGTTTTTGATTGTCTCCACAATCGAGAGTAAATTGAAACTCGGTTGGACAAGAAGGATGTCACCCTTACAGCAACTCATGAGTAAGTTGTTACGAATACATCGGCGCTTACTGACACGAGCTCCAGACTTTATCGCTTCGAATCATGACAATCCTATCCTCCAGAACCTGCCCTGGGAATAGGAAGGATATTAACAGAATGAGCTCCGGATAAGCACTTACCCTCACAGAAGCTCAACTCCAACGTTAATTTATGTGCCAAAAGTATTTGCTTTGTTGAAGCCCCAAACATTCGTGGTCATAGTATTGAAAACGAGATGAGGTTGTAAATTAATACGAATAACGGAATTTGGATCATTTATTTTCCGTTACGACCTATATGAATATAATGTATCAGAGAACATCTCTAGCGATCCCACTGATTCTAGTTATCTCGATTGCTGTTCAATGCTATTCATAACCATGCGAAGGAGAAGAAAAGCCGCCGCCTAATTTTGACTGGCACTGTAGCTTAGCTAGGAACGCGACAATTGCTGGTTAGGGCAAGACATAGTTTGCAGATAGACCAGCCAGAATAGACAGTGCCGTGAACCAAAAGCCAGTGGCGAACCACTTCCAGCAGCTTTCAGGGTCTTTGAGATCAACAAGAGCAACCATAGAGCCAACAGAGACAGCGCAGCCTCCCACAGTAATCACAAAGTATGGAACTCCCAGTCCACCGGTTACACCGCACCAATAGAGGCAGGTGCACATTCCCAGGAACAGAGTCCAAAGCAGAGGTCGGGCACGGCCATTGAAAAGAACGGCAAGGCTCTTGACCCCGACTTTAAGGTCGTCTTCGAGGTCCTGGTGGGCGTAGACTGTGTCGAACAGAATAACCCACAAGTTTGATGCCAACAACAGCGACACGGCCGACTCTTGTTTCCAAGGTGCTTCAACTCCCATGGATGAACTGCCTACCATCACACCCCATGTCAGGCAGAAGCCCAACACGACTTGCGCAAAATATGTATGTCGCTTGGCAAATGGATAGTATAAAGTAGCGAGGATGGTTGGAATTGTAGCAAGTGCCGTCTCAAAACCCAGTGGTAGCAGGCACGCGGCAGCGAGGGTGGCCTGAGAGACAGAGAAGGCAAACGCTGCTTGACGGCTGATGGCACCTCGGGGAATAGGTCGCATCTTGGTCCTCTCGATCTTTGCATCGATGGGCGCATCTACCAAGTCATTCCACGCATGACTGCCATTGTTGCAGAAAAAGCTTCCAATAGCCAGGATACTGGAGATGTAGAGCACCTCTGAAATGGAGCTGGACTGGACGGATGCAGCGTGGACAACACCAAAGAGATGAGGGAAGTATATGAGGATAAGGCCAACTGGTGGACTCAGCCGAGAGAGTTGGACGTAGGGGATCCATGACTTGGGCAGGACGTCCACCCAGCTCCCAGCATGGATACCTCCGTATTGCTTGGAGAGAGATTTCTTCTTTGAGGCTCTGGTGCCTTTGGACGGCGACGTCCGGGCGGTAAGAGCTATGGTAGTTGTGGCGCTCATTGTGTTTGACTCTGGATGTGTTCTTAACCGGGGCTTAGTTAGACTGTGATGAGGAAACGTACGATCAAGTTGAATCCCGGAGACTCATCGAGCGGGAATCCTTGAATGTAAAGTATTCGAGATAACCCCAAGCTGAGCTAGGGTCATGGAGGACATTGTCCGAATCTCTCGGCATTTAGTTCTACCTCGCATGCAAGAAACGATAAACAAACTCTGACACACAGCCTGAATCCTTCGGAGACACCAGAGAATACTCAGTTTCTGCTTGTGGTAGTTCTACCTACACCCTATCTCAAACGCATGGGCTTGACGCTGGGGCAAGAAACAGCCCTGCATGAAGTATGAGTAGAAGGGTGTACAGAATATTGGCTGACTTTGTGGGGGTTACCTTACGGTAAATCACATATCATCTTTGAAATTGAGTCTAGATTTCGTGATCTTGAGTCTGTCATCTATTTGTGGGCCTTATGTACATTAAAAACACTATGAGAGGTTTCTTGCGCCGTGGCGCACCCCGCTGGTAAAAACAATCTACAGGTTTACTTGCCGAGACCTCACCACGGCTCTCTCTTGCATCACATTCCATAGGTCAACTGTGGCCTTCATCACATCCACTCCGTACATGTAGTCCTGCCACTGGCCGTTGCTCCAACGGTCTGGATTCTGCGTGCCGCTGACAATAGCCTCATCCCTGTCCCTCTGTTCAGGCCCATCGGGTAAGTGTAACGTATGCGCGGTTTTGGCCGCGCTGGCAGCTATCTGCTCCCCCCTGTCTTTACGAATTACCTCGTACATCTTCAAAGCCAGCTTGACATCTGCGGTGCAGGTCAAGGCTGTGGCAAGAACTGCAGCATCTTCGATGGCGTTGGCTGCGCCTTGCGCTACAAAAGGTAGCATGGGGTGACAGGCATCTCCAATAAGCGCCGTGCTTCCTTTGACCCACCGTGGAAGAGGCCGATACGAGTAAAGGTTCCATTCCATAACGTCTTGATCAGCGAGTTCTAGCCATCTGCGAATAGCTGGAGACCAGTTTTGGTAAAAGTCCAGCATCTCTTGACGGTCGCCCTTGGATGTCCAAACATCTTCCAGGTTGCGTCTTTTTACAGGATGCACGAGGACGAGATTGTAGAGAGTGTTGTTCTTTAGCGGGTATGCCATGATATGACCTCCAGGCCCCATGTATCGCATAGCAACATTCTGTTTAAGCATGCCAGATAACAGGGGATCTTGCTTGATTTTGTCGATTGACACAAGAAGCCTATATGCAGCGCTTCCAGTGCAGACAGGCCCGTCGTTAAACCCATCCGTCAGAGCCATTTGCTGTCGGATAGTCGATTTGATGCCATCAGCAGCGATGAGTAGATCGCCGTGCAGCCAAGACATTTCTCGGGTCTGGTTGTCGCGTACCTGCACGCTGGCGGAGAATTCCGGATCAGCACAGATGACTGTTTGTGAAGTCAAAATTTGACAACCAGCTTTTCTTGCAGCGTTCAACAGTGTTTCTTGCAAATCCCCTCGGTGAATTACACTCAAAGGGGCACCATATTTCAGACCAGTACCAGGCATGAGAGGTACTGTGCTAAGCTCGTCGTCGCCGGAATAACGTCTAGAAACACTTGTTAGTCGTTCCGTTGAAAGCGGCATTCGGGAAACACATACCTGATGCTGACACGTTCTAACACTGTAGCATGTTCCATGATCTCTTCAAGAACTCCGAGTCTGTTCAGGATGCGAGAAGCATTGGGGGCTAGTTGTATCCCAGCCCCAACCTCATCTATCTTGTTGACTCTCTCCAGTATTGTGACTGAATGGCCGGTCTGGGAGAGGGAAATTCCTGCAGTTAAACCGCCAATGCCAGCACCAACAATGATGAGATTCAGTGGCCTTGCCGCCCTTTGGCTACAAGGTACCCATCTGTCTCTGAGTGTATCCATTATGATGAGATTGAGCACGTAAATTGGACGATCAAATTGAACAAAACAACAATCTACAGTCTTGGTTCTTGAATGGATGCTGAAAAAGCTATTTATGCCTGTTGCTTTCCTGGGCTGCCTGGTATATGCACGGTAATCAAGCAACCCGCGCCACTGGGAACATAAACTGTAAAGTCTGAACAAGGAATTACAATAATAAAATTTACACTGCCTAATCGAATATTACATGAACCGTTGCTTTACCTGTCAATTTGTTGTGTTGGCTCATACATTCGCATGTGGTTAACCCCTGTTCAGCATTCTACCAATTTGCTAGTAGACTGTCCCAAGTACGTAGTGCCGTACTGGACAATGCAGCCTCTTCAGATCGCTGTATCTGAGAAGGCATCACTTCGCCGAAACTCGAGTTAGTCTAGCCTGACTAGAATATCGCAATGGTTCAAATTGGGAAACGCTATCAGCTGCAGCCACTGAAGGATCAAATGGGGCCGGCCGCGGCCATTTCTCAAAGAACACCCCCCCAAAACTGTACATTTCTGTATCTGTAAAGCGGGTGCAAGATGGAGGAGCGGCACGGAACGGGACAAAATAGGCAGCATTAGTGTCAGTTAGGGCTGCAGGTAAGATTTTAGTTGAATCCCATAAATCCTAGTAATTACGACCTCTCTATCAGATTAGGCAATAACTAAAAAATGTAACGTCGTTACGATACCCGATTACAGGGGAATCTTCTGTCCACCTGGAACAAGCTGATGGAAGACAAGGCTCGCGTCGTACTTGGCCCGGACCTGCTGCAGACGCTTCACATTATCCGTGCCATACGACTTGATAACTTCTTGTTTCGGACCAGCGTCATTCATGAACAGGTAGGGTACTTTCATGTTCTTTGGGATGGCGGCCTCGATCCTCTTGGAGAATGCCGCCAAAGCACGTTCCGCAGCAGCGTCGTCGTCTTTACTCCACCAAGCTGCGCTGACTCCCAGCCAAGTCTGGTTCACTGCTTGTAGGCCAAGAGCATTGCCCCCGAGGGATTGACCAGCCAGAGCTACGTTGGCGGTGATGGGCTGGACAGTGCCAACCATCATGCCACCAGTAATACCGCGGAGATCGTCTAACTCAGGAGCTGTGCGAAAGATGCCGTCAATCTTCTTGTAGATTGCGCTACTTGGCTTGAATCCCGTCACATGCAGCGCCCAACGGGGAGAACCTCCAGGTGAGAAAAGACTCTGTAGTTGACTCAGAGTCATGATACCATCCTGGGCCATCAAAGGTTTCAGCGCATAGAAAGGCGCAAAAGCTTTGGGTTGGGGTTCCGGCTTCAGGTAGACCAGGGTCAAGACAATACTGTCGTTTATGGGCGCCAGGTTCATGTGCATGTTGGCATATAGATCCTTGTTAGGTGCAGACTGGTATTTGTTGACTGCCTGCAAGACCTCTGGCATCTGGGAAGCGTTGTAAAGGCTGACACTGCCCCACACACGATCCAGCACATACGTGCGGGATTTGAACTCGGTTACGACCCCTGGGAACATCATGCATGTTAGTATGAAAAAACTTTCTGCCAAGAATTACGCAACCCCAGGCTTAGCCAGAGCTAAGACACGTACCGAAATTGTTGATGCCTCCTTTGAGACCCCAGAACAGATCCTTGTTGGAGGTAGCGCTCGCTTCAACAATGCTTCCATTGGGGAGGACAACCTAGACCGAACTGTAAGTGACTCATTCAAGATATTCCCACGTTTGACGCAACACGTACCTCGTAGCTGACAACATTATCGCATGCAAGGCCATGCAAATCCGTCAGATAGGAAAGCCCACTTCCTAGTGTCAAGCCGCCCACACCGACGGTCGGAACTCGTCCGCCAACCATGGTTCGGTTGAACTGTTCAAGGTGCTCGTAAACTTCACCCCATCTATTTCCAGGTCCGATTGAAACCAATGAAGTGGACGGGTCGAATACGGTCTTAGTCAGACGGTCCAGTGAAATCAAGATCCCATCGTTGATATTGGCATAGCCTGGATTGGCCGAATGGCCGCCGGACCGAATGGCAAACCTGGCTTTCTGGGCAACAGCAATTTTTACCACTTTGGACACTTCACTGGCATTTGAAGGTGAAACAATGCAGGCTGGTTGAGCCCATGCCGTCTGAGACCTAAAATAAGCGTAAGTGATTAGCAACTACAGAGCACAGATAACAAGGGTGGCAACTAGGACCTGTATGGGCTAGTGAGGCAGGGGTATGGTGCACGTACCAGTTTATCGTGCTCAACTCGGAGTAATCAGTGTCGTCGGGGAAGAATACGCCTTCTCCTAGGGCCTTGGCGATTTGACGACATGCCGAGGCCGTGGGGGTGTTTGGGGAAGCATTCGCTCGAGAGCCGAGCAGCAACGTAAGCGCTACTGCTTTCAATCCTACAGATAACATTTTACCGAAGGAGATAGGACGCAAGGTCGGATGAAAAGGAGTTATGGCAATAGAAGCGATAACCATGCTTCAAACCTACACATTATATACCCGTCTTGGAAAGAAGGTCCGGGACATGCTTGTAAGACAAACTCTAGAGGATTCTACCGGAGTTACAGTCCTAAGTGACAGTGAGGCACAGTCATTGAGGAACAAAAGACGCAGAGACCTGTTGGAGATACTCCGCATGGGTCCACTGGTTCAGCCGTGAACCTGATATTGCGAGATATCCAAGCTGCGTGCTTACACGTCTGGCGCTAGGAGGGAGGGCGTAGTCTAGTGTTAGTCATGTAACCTGTGCAGTATCTATGTCGAAGTAGCTATCGATTACCAGGCACACGCAGGATAACCGGTTTTGGGTTAGAAAATATCGCCCGCTTGGTTCTCGATAATTTAGGTATCACAAAGCATCAAGTCAATCATTCTAGTCAACCGCCACGATAGCATCCCAAGACCATTTTGGAAACATGGATAGAGTAATCCCTAATACGGCTTTGTCGCCAACTTCCCTCGTGGTTCTGTGCGTGGTGATCGCTATAGCTGTTACCTGGTTGCGTTCCAGCAACTCAAACCAGCCTCCTCGACTTCAAGATAAGATCCCCTACATCACCAACACCATCCAATACCTTACCGATGCGGGACGGTTCATAGATCGCGTCAAGTATGTCCTCAATATTATCAAGTATCGAGATTTCGATGACAGTGCTAACACGGAATAACAGAGAGAAATTGGAAAAGGCCAATTCTGACATCGTAAGATTCAATGTGGGATTTATCCCTGCCTACGTCGTGAGAGGACCAGACAATGTAAGAAAATTATTCAACTCGCCAAACACGCTGGATGGGAACTTTCTACAGCTCCTGCTTATGGATAAGCACTGGGGCATGCATCACCATGAGATCGCAAAGTTTGCCAACGACAAGACTGGCAGAGGCAAGGCACCGGCCCCTGGAACTGAGACCGTCCCTGAGTCTGAGAGGTACTGGCTTGGTCATGACCGTTTGTATGTCAACTATCTCGCCAACCGCCAGAACTCTGATGCTCTGGCCGATGTGTTCCATCGCACATTTCTGCAGCAGCTCAACTCTCTTTCAGAAGAATGGAGTACTATCAACCTCTTTGAGACGTTGAAAACCCTGATGGCAACGAGCGCTATTACTTCACTGTTCGGCACAAGAATATTCGACCTCAACCCGGATTTGATCAACGTCTACTGGCAGTTCGACGACATAGCTGGTCATTTAGTCTGGGGACTTCCCAAGTTCCTCCAGCGACGATCTGTTGCCACTAAAGACAGGCTGCACTCGATGACTCTCAAATATGTGAATTCGGCCTGGGAGAATTTTGACTGGGACAGTTCCGAAAGTGAAAGCCCCTGGGACCCTCACTTTGGATCACGACTGTGTCGCGAGACTGCTAAATGGTTCCGGGAGAATAACTTTTCTAATCATGCAGCAGCCGGACATGCGGTGGGTGCTCTATTTGGGTAAGTTACATACACAGAAGAAAGACATGGGACTAGTTAACTGATCTGGATAGACTTAATGGAAACACGATACCTATCACAACATGGATTATGATGCACGCCATTCAAGACCCCGTTCTTTTCGAGGCGCTGCGAAAAGAAGCTTTATCTGTCTATGAAGATGATCCCCTGACGGGAGAGCGACACGTCAGTACTCAAAAGCTTATCAATCTACCTCTGATGCAATCCGTATACGTTGAGGCTATGCGTGTGCATGTGTCATTCAATGTCACTAGACAGGCTTCACAACCTTTGGCGATAGGCGGATATGCCATTGAAAAAGGTGCACTCGTTCAAGCCTGCTCAAAGATTGCACACTTTGAGGAATCAACTTGGGGAGTTGAGGGACATCCCGCATCCGAGTTCTGGGCCTGGAGACATATCAAGTCCGTTGCAAGTGTGGACTCAGCGACTGGCAAGGCTGTACACCAGGACCAGTTTGCCATGAAAGGCAGACCCAGCTCCTTCTTCCCCTACGGTATGTCTATCCCGCGTAAATTCTACGAAACGGAAGCTAACTTGACGGCAAAGGCGCGGGCTATGTCATGTGCCCCGGTCGATTCTTCGCTAAGCAAGAGATATTACTGGCTGTTGCAATCTTGGTGGCGAACTTCGATATCGAATTTGAGCAATGGATCAAGGAGGATGGCTCTGATTCGGATAGGCCGGCGCAGGATGATGGTCGATATGCGGCATTTATCGCCATGCATCCTGATAGGGAGATGGTAATTCGATGCAGGCGTTCGAAAGATATCGCCAAGCGTGGCTGATGGTTGAAGGATTCAGCCGCTGCAAGATCCTGGCCCTTGCATATGTCAGCTTACTATGTACACCTTCCACATCAGATTAGCCTAGCGCGCACCCCTTGCCTCATTAGGCTATCCAGAGACTACATGCAGAACACTAAATAGTATTGTCAATCACTGAGTAATATGCCGGGGCAAATGGTGCAACATGTGTCCTTGACGCCCAGGTTAGTTGTGGTAAATGACCAACTCATATGACTGTATAGCCAGAAAGTTTGGCTGGTCAGATTATTATTGACTACAATTTTGTTTTCACCTGTGGTATCTGTCGACCATTACAATCATTTCAAAGGTCATGGATGAACTCAAAGTCCTGAAAATCCCTGGAGCAGTTTATGTCTTGGCTGGAGCCTGTGTCTTGGTGTACTTCATATACCAGCGAGCCTATCCTAGGCCCTTGGCTGGTATACCATACAACAAGCATGCACTCAAGAGATTCGCTGGCGACCTTCCTGAGATCCAGGAACGTCAGAAAGACGGTGCCAGTATCCGGCCATGGTTTCTGGAGCAGGCCGGAAAACATCAATCGGCCATAATGCAGATTTTCCTAGGACCATTCGCGAGTCCGGCTGTCTTGATCTCTGACTTTCGCGAAGCTAGCGATATACTCATGCACAGAGAAGCTGACTTCAAGAGAGGCAAGAAAGTCGACGTATTCAAGGGAGTTCTTCCACATGCCCATCCAGCTATGGAAACATGGGATCCCAGGTTCAAGAACACCAGAGACTTGGTTAGAGATGTCATGACCCCTTCTTTTCTTCACTCGGTACGTGTTGACAGCCTTCCAATTTTAACTCAAAATGTCATTCTAAGACTTTACAAGGTCTCGGCTCCAAAGGTTCGCGAGGTTTCAATCAAACTCGCAGAGCTGTGGAAACTAAAGTCGCAATTTGCCACGGGTCGTCCTTTTGACGTGGCTGAGAACATTGTTGAATTCTCATTCGATGCCATTCTCAGTGCTGCTACTGGCCTCGGTCCCTCAGGTGGAGACGTAAATCAACAAGTTCTTCATCTCGCCGAGGTCTTGAAAGAGAAACCTTTGGAGTCCAGTGTGGATATTCATCGGCCCATCGAGGTTCCCGCACTTGACAGATCGACCAAGCTGAAATCTCTTGTCACGGATGAGGAGACTCTTTGGAAAGGCTTTTACATGCCATGGCCTGGACTGTACCACATGGTCAACGGTCTTCGCCCACAAGTCAAGGACGCACGGCGTGTTCTTCGAAATTATATCAACTCCCAGATCACAGATGCTATACCCAGACTGCAGACAGATGGAAAGCCTGAATGTGCTCTGGACTATGTCATCCAACGCGAAATCAAAGCTGCCTTGAAGGAAGGTCGTGCACCCGTACTAGACGATCCGCGCATCAGAGATCAGATATACGGGTACCTCATCGCAGGGCACGATACTTCAGCTGGCACACTGTCCTGGATCATACGCCGACTGATGGCGAATCCAGAGGAGCAGGTCAAGCTTCGTTCCAGTCTTCGCGAGACGTATCGTGCCGCTTGGGACGAGAAACGCATCCCAACCGCGCAAGAGCTCACCTCTCACGCCCCCTACCTAGATGCGTTCCTTGAAGAAGTCCTCCGGTACAATTGCCCAGTTGTGACAATTATGATCGTGGCTAGGAGAGACACAATCATTCTGGGCCACGCGGTGCCTGAAGATACACCTGTCTTTCTGAACCTCACAGGTGCTTCCATGTCACGCCCTTCGGTTCCTGTTGATGAGAGCCTCCGAAGCAAGTCTTCAAAGTCTTACAAACCAGCCAGAGAAAATTGGGATGACATGGACCCTGAGATGTTTTACCCCGAACGATGGCTTGTTGAAGATCAGGATGGAAAAAAATCATTCAGCGCTTCAGCTGGTCCGACGCTAGCTTTCAGTGCTGGTAATAGGGGATGCTGGGGGAAGCGTCTTGGATATCTCGAACTACGTGTTGTTCTTAGCATTTTAATATGGGTTTTCAATTTCGAAGAGGTCCCAGAGGAGATTGTTAACTGGGATACGTATGATTCACTAGTCACGGCTCCCAAGGAGTGCTTCGTCCGATTGACAGAAGCATACCCTGGAGCAATATAACAATGCGGTCATATATAGGACAATATTTGCTGCCAAAAGTATAGTAAAGTGTCTATTTATTAAAATTAAATATTTTGTAAGATTGTTGTTGCGCTTTCAGTGGTTACGGCTGATTAGGATCACAATACATTAAAGAAATAGGCGGTAACTGTACAGCCATATGGTAGCCAGCATAGCCTCTTGCCAGCCCGACAAGGAAGCCAATTTTCACTAATGGTGGTGCAACGAAAGCGCAGCGAAAGTACGGCGCACCCGGAATAATACTTCCGTGCTCAGTCTCTGTGTCTCAAAATCTGACTTTGTCTGACGAGATTACGTGTAGGAATCCTAACCTGGCGAGCGTATACGGAAATTCGCCTTTTCAGCTGAGACAAATCCTTCTGTAGGGGGTTCGTCGTGTATGCTGACCTATTCTTACAGAAGCAGAGTGTCTCCACCCAAAGTGCGACGTTTTACGTCTACTCCCCCAAGGTGGACGTTGAATTTCCATGCAGCCGACATTTAGCAGCTACGGGATCCCGGCACGGAACGCTTCTCGATATCGCCTAGTAGAGACTACTAGGTTTGTCTCATTATCCATTCAGCCCTGAGATTCGCCTGAATCCTTTCTGTGGACTAGGCTGGGATATGGTGCTGGCGGTAACCATTGCACGGTCTAATTATGAAACTACACAACTTTTCATAGCTAGTGAGGCAATTGTAGACTGGACTTATGCTCATTTTGTGAGAATTCCTCAGGAGAAAGTGGATAAATGTTTATAAGGTTTATATGCGGACTACTGTTTATGTGACCGTCCTTTGCCGTTCACATTGTAGATAGGCACTTCCTTCTGTCTCTTGTATCCAGGTCAAACCATGAAGACGACACTACTGAGTGCACTTCTGGGTTGCACCAGTCTTACAGCTGCCCGCTCTCTCCCTACAGCCTATGATGAATTCAAAGTTGTAGCCAGAGATGCAGGTCTGTCTGATGGCGACATTCTCGAGCTAGGAGGGCGAGTCATTGCGACCAAGCGAGAGAGCAAAAATTCACTGGCCAGTCTCACTTGTGAAGCAGCCCTTCGTGCTCTTGGATCAAACGTGGTTGATACTGCACCAGTCAATCAAGAAGTCGCTTACGAGAACTGGTATGTCCATTGACTTCACAATTCAACCCGCTATTATGATAACCATGCAACTGACCACCGACAGGTCCGCAACTTGCCACGCGATTCCAAGTTGCATCATCAAGCCTACGACCACCAAGCATGTTTCCACCGCTATGAAGATCATCAGTGGTCTGAAGTCTAGTTTTGCTGTGCGCAGCGGTGGACATTCGCCCAACCCGGGTGCTTCAAGCATTGACAAAACAGGAGTTTTGATCGACATGAAGGGACTATCGGATGTCTCAGTCTCATCTGATAAGAAGTCTGCTACTGTTGGTGCCGGTGCCCGATGGGGACATGTGTATTCTGTCCTTGATGAAGCGAAAACTATCGTGATCGGTGCCCGCCTTCCCCAAGTTGGAGTTGGTGGTTCCATTATCGGAGGTACGTCAACTGACTTAAGTCTATAAAAGACTTGCTGACACACCGCATTAGGAGGCTACTTCCACATCTCCGGGCTCTATGGCCTGGCTGCCGACAACGTCAAGAGTTTCGAGGTAGGTGATCCTTCTCTGCAATTTTATCTCTCCTTGTCTAATCACTGTTGTAGATTGTCCTGGCCGATGGAAGCATTGTCAATGCCAGCGCTCAGAAGAATACTGATCTTTTCTGGGCCCTCAAGGGCGGCGGTCCTAACTTTGGCATACTCACTCAGCTTGAACTCTACACTGTCCCTACATACCTTGTCTGGGGCCAAATCAACATCCATTCCACCGACCAGGCTCTTGAGCTCATCGAGGCCTTTGACGAGTGGCAGAACAACGGCGCTTCCGACACCAAGTCCACGGTTGCCTTGAGCATCGGACTCGATTCTATTACAGTTGGTCTTACTTATGCAGAGCCTGCCGCGGATCCGCCAAAGGCATTCGAACCATTCTACGGCATCAAGCCACTGCAGGTTGCTGTCCCTCCTTCCAACATCACCTTTAATTTTGTCAACCAAATTATTGGATCAGGCAATGCAACAGGTCCCAGTCGGTAAGTTACCTATTTACGCAAGGCATGGGAAATTAATCGTGATTGCTAATATGTCTTTGAAGTCACGACTACCGCGGTATCAGTACCAGAGTCGATACCGACTTGACAAAGAAGATGTATGAGTTCTGGCGCGACCGTGCCCTGGCCGTTCGTGAGAAGACAGGTGCCAGCCAAGGCTTCAGCATCCAACACGTTGGGCCAAACTTGGCCAACCAAGGCAAGCTCAAGGGCGGTAACGCGCTCAACATCCCGTCGGGCAACCAACAATGTATGTTTTAGCAATGCGCACAAAGAACCAACTAACCAGATGCCTCACAGGGTGGACTACACTTGTTGACTGGGACGATGCAGCCAATGACGACCTCGTACGCAGCGTGTCCATTGACACCACTAACCAATGGGAAAAGCTTGGCAAAGAGCGTGGCACATACCTACCATTCCTCTTCATGAACGATGGCTCGCGAGACCAGGACCCCCTTGCATCTTATGGCGCGACGAATCTGGCCAAGCTTAAGAAGATTGCCAAGAAATTTGACACAAACCAGGTCTTCCAAAAGCAACAGAAGGGTGGCTTTAAATTGTCCAAAGTTGGAAAGGTCTAATCAGGCAAAATTTCCTAGTGCTTATTTATGTATCGCTTGCATGAGTTGAATAGGAAGGGAGGTTGTGGACGGGGTGGATTACTTTAGTGTAGAATTCACTCTAATTACAGTAAAGTGGCTGGGTTTTGGGTTTAGACCTGACCTCCTTCGGAGGGTTTCATCATCCAAACCTCAAGAGGTTAGTACTGCACTGCATTAGATGGCATGGGTGTTGATCAGACCCTACCTTCAACCCCCACGTAGCACACATGCCTATCTTGGCTTTCCACAATTCCTTATTCAGTTCCCTCAGAGGCCCTGCCAAAAGAAAATACCTGTTTGGGTCTTTCGGATGTGATGATTCAACTCCGCGTAAGCAAGCCACACCGTTGGACCCTGGTAACATAACACAACACACTTCGGCAAATTATCACGGCAAGTAGCTGAGCAAACAGTACACAGCCCTATTGATCGGAGGCTAGAAAGCCACTAAGTCTTTGTCGCGAATGAAAGCGGCTAATTGATTCAATGTGAGTGGTAGGCTGTGTACTCTGTACGGGACGGTACGCGAACGACCAACAAGCATAATTTCACCGGCGCCCTTCCCTGCGAAAGCCTCCGAACGCCCCACAACCCCTCTGAGCAGGGTCCCCTTATCATCTGGCGTAGGCTTATTATTCAACATTCAATTTGAGACCAACAAGGGTCTCCAGCGCTTAAAGCTCTATTCTCATGCCCCAGCTACTACTCCCTCCTACTGTTGATTTGTTAACACTTCGTCCAACCATTCTCCTGCCATTGTACAATCGCCACATCTGTTCATTCATTTTCCCTTCACAATGGCGGCCCCTTCGTTTGACACTACGCCAGAAAATCAGGCTGGAATTCTACATTTCTTCCGGCAGCAGCTGAGATACAAGCCCCAAGCTGTCACCGGTGTCAGCCTCGAGGGAAAGACGGGCATCGTCACTGGAGCTAGCTCAGGCATTGGACTTGAGACCAGCAGGCAGCTTCTCGATCTTGGTATCAGCAAGCTTATTCTAGCTGTTCGCAACTTGGAAAAGGGCAACGCAGCCGCTGAGGATCTGGCCAAGGGCCGAAATCCTCCTCTCAAGGAGGGCACCATTGAGGTGTGGAAGTTGGATCTCGACTTTTATGACTCCATTACCGCTTTTGCCGAGAAGGCCAAATCTCTAACGCGGCTCGACATGGTGCTTATGAACGCAGGGCTTTGTCCCGCCAAGCGTGTTGTGAATGAACAAACAAAGCATGACGAGATTATCCAGGTCAACTATCTATCCACCGCTCTTCTCACTCTCTTACTTCTGCCTGTCATCAAAGCCACGCGCCTTAATCAACCCGGACCAACTCGCGTCACCTTCACATCCTCAGAAGTGGCCGCATGGTCAAAATTCAAGTACGACAATAGCATGAACATCATCAAGACACTGGATTCTCCCGAAAAGGGTTCAGATACACTTTCCCAAATGTTTAACTCTAAGCTTCTTGGTCAGTTCTTCATCGCCGAACTTGCTAAGCGAGTGCCATCATCTCTCGCCATTATCAACGGAGCCTCGCCTGGCTCCATTCATGACTCTCAGTTCAACCGCGAGATTGACCAAACCTTCTCGGGCGCTATGGTGAAGAGGGTCATGAAGCATGTCGCTAACACGTCAGCCAATGGTGCACGTATGATGACAGATGCCATCGTCAAGCATGGTGAAGAAACACACGGACAGTTTTTGTCTTTCCAGAAGTTGGTACCGTAAGTTCCCCCTTAGCTAGAGCCATTATGAACAGGTTATTGATCGTACTAGTATGGCGCCAATCATCTATACCGATACCGGGAAGAAGTGCAGTGAGCAGCTTTGGAAGGAAACTATGGAAGAGTTGGCATTTGCCCAACCTGAGAGGTTGATCGAGAGTGTTTCGGCTTAGGTCTCACGTTCAAGTAAATGAGTTTAGGGATGTGATATAATAGCACCAGAGCTGTTTTCGGCAGTATCAGCGGGGGAAGCCGTCTCTTTTTCTACTAGTCAGAGGTGCAAATGTCTACTACACACAGCGTTGGCCAGTTATGATACATCTTCACGATAGTGATGATGAGAATAGAACCATATAATTGACAGTACCCCACACATATAATCGAGCCCATGGTGTGTCCTACTATAAGGGACTATATACTTTGTCTTTCCTGTCTATCCTTATCTAGCCAGAAATTGTCCGTACCTTGTAAGCCGTACACTACTAGTACACTGCTTGGTCGTCTAATTATTCCCTTCCACCTAACTCTACTTACTTAACTAACGCAGTCGCTATTTCTTCCGACTTTATGAGCTTGCTCTCGGCCATAAGCATCACCGATAAAGTCTCCCATGTCTCGAAAAGATCTCGTTTCCGTACACCCCAAGACCTTTAGCGCTGAGTTAAACTATAGTCGTGTCATATGCTTTTGTGGGATCAAAATGTTTCCCAGATTTGCAAACCTGATGCGATTTGTCATACGTACCATGATTCTATGAAGGTTCAGAGAATCTTAGTGACACTACAACATGGAATCTGAAACGGGGAACTCTATGGCTTCCTCTCCCTTCCTCATCATAAAGTTATTACTAACCTCTATCAGGCTCGTATAAACCTCAAATATTTATAGCTATTTAATAAGGAAGCCAGAAGTAGCTTCCTAGCCTTACTTATTATATAGCTTATCTCGAACAATAAGACTTATAGAAGCATACAAAAAGTTTGTACACCAGCGTTAATTGATCATTGATTAGATAGCTTTATGTGCAATTGATTGACTGGTATAACCTTACTAGAAATCTCGACAAAATATCAAACGTAGAGTGATTAGATATTCCTAATACGCCATGCCTGACTCTTGATACAATCAGAACAGTCCCAACAACCCTTATCACTCCAGCTCAGTTTACTAGAGCCAGCTGTATCCCACTGGGTGTACTTGAGCTAGTGATATCCGATTGCGCACTTGCCATACGACTCAGAATAAGCTAATGCGACGCAATCGGGGTTTACGTTGCATAGAGCTGCGCAGCGCTCTTCAGAGTCCTGATTGGGGAATTTAGAAGGCACCTCATCGTATGCCCAAGGAAAGTAACCCTCATACTGGCAGACCAAGTCACTGGATAGATCGTCTTTGATCTCACAAACCGCCTCTTCGCTTATAATAGAAGGAGCGCAAGTTACCTTAGGCAATGCCACGGCCTCTTCAACCAAGTAATTATCCCGTTCCCTATCAGTGCAGAAACAGTTGTAACAACTCTGCTCACTCCAATCCAGTAAGCCTTCAAAGTAACCAGGTGTAAATGAGCTATCATGGATAGAGCGAGACAAGAAGACACATTTATTTAAATTATAATTCCAAGCTGAGGCCTTGCACCGGTGGGGCATATGGAAATAAAGGGCTAAGCAGTGGTTAGTGTCGACCTGCTAAAGATATTCTTTATCTTGAAGTGTAAAAGTGTTCCTGAACGAGCCGGATTGATCACAATCAGCCTGCTTGTAGTTCTTGACAGGCGTGCATCCGTCAGACAGGGCAAGCGTACACTGAGGGATTTCCGACTCGGTAGCCGTAGGTACGTAGGATGAGACAAAGGTGGTCAGAGGCTTGGTAGGCGATAGGATCACAGTCGTGTGCTCGGAGATTTGAGTGGCCGAAAGGGGGGCAGAAGAGAAGGTTTCACTAGTACTGTCACCCTTAGTAGAGCAATCATTTAAGCACGACCAGCAGCCCAGAGAACTCCATGCAAGTATAAACCCAGCCGAGCTCTGGTCCACTGCCTCTTGAAACATGGTGGTTGTGAAGGCTGCGTTGCTAAAAATACACCTTCTTCGCGCATCGTCGTATGCTGAGGCGGCGCAGCCATCCAACTGGAAGCAAATGACTACACACTGGAGGGAACTTTGCTGCAGTGTCTCTTTATCAAAGTCGTGGGTGGTGTGGGGGCTGAAATCACTGGTGGGCTTCCCATCTGTTCACAGATAAGATCCAACGATGGCGAGCTGAGTTTATGACAAGTAGGGCAAGATGTAGCGGAGGGGGTGATGGAAGTCATCACAGCCGTTGGAACAGTATTCTCAGGGATGTAAGTGGCCGATGTTGGCGCAAACTCTGAAGCAGTCGAAATATCTGCTGGGTTCGCAACTTAGCAACCCTGGCATTCGAAGCAATCGAAATCATTCCAGATCAAAGATCGTTGCTTGTCAAGGTCAATACCAGCAACGCCCAGTCTGTCGCCGAGCATCAAGCAGAAAGTCTCTTGACCCAAAGTGTTCAACGCAAAAGCTTTGCAGCTAGTGCCTTCTTGTTTGCACAGCAGCGCACAATCTGCCATGAAATTCTGTCTGGGGTTGCTCCATTTGGCACGACCCCATGTACCAACTTTAGGGACTCCATAGGCCCAGCAGGCTCGAGGTGCGTCAGGCTGACTGTTTTTATCAGCAGGTCCAAGTTCGAATATCATTCTCTGTTCCTGTGGACACGTCTTCAGTGGCAGGCATTGACATAGTCGGTGGACCATCTGCGAAGATATTTGATAGGCTGTGGACATTGCAAGCTGTGGAAACACCAGATGCTGTTTGGTCAGCGTCCGAAGTAGGGTCATATGCTGCACTGGACGGCGCATCCATTGTAGAAGGCTTACCGGTGGTGACTTGAATGTTCGGTGTCTCAGTTGTGGGAGATGCAGTCGCTGGGCTAGTTGTGGTGCGAGGAGTAGGTACATCACCCTCGTTGCCAAAATTGATCGCCACATCGTCGATGTTATCAGGATTGACCTGGTTAGACATAAAGATAGAGTCGACATAAATGATTGCAATTCCGCCAATCGGACAGGTGAAAGAGAGTAAGAAGGTACCCTCTGCATGAGGAACATCCGTCTGTGTTAGGATGGTAGCCCACTGGATGACCTGCCTCGAGCTAATAATATTGGACTTGTAAAGTTCAAGATTGCCAATTGAAGCGCTGATATCGCACATGTTGACACTGATGGTAGTAATCGCGGCGTAAAAGAAACGAACAGTGTACTTGTTTTTGGTGTTGAGATCGCTAACCTGCTGCGAAATACGGACGGCGTTTCCACCTGCGATTTTGTTCTTAACAATAAGTGGTCCCTCGGTCTCGGAAGAAGTTGGATTCGCTGTCATGGTTACATCTTTGGTGGTAGTGATGCTGGGAGGATGGGGTTTGCATCGACTTGCAAGTGCAGCATTGAAGTTGCCTAAGATGACCAATGTCATCAAACCTAGAACTGAACGCATGCTGAGAACTTGGCGTAGCCAGTGTTCAAACAGATACAGGGTAAAAATCGAATCCAAGTTCAGCAAGAGTGTAAGTCAGAGTCATTAAGAGCGGTACGTTTACTTATAAAGGACAGCAGCCATAAAATCGCAGAAAGCAAATTACCATTACCCAATATCGACATTTGGTCAGCATTCAGCTGGTGTCAACAGCACCATTTCCACGTCAATTTTAAGACTAAATATTTGAGGGCCAAATTGATCTTGACTAGTTGACGCCTCGTTCTTCCCATTGGTAGATAAATGATCAAGTCTCCGAGTAAAATGTGCCAGACATAATAGTTACCATCCATAACCCCTCTTTCGCCAGGCAAAATAAAATAAAAACTCCACCAAAACTCACCAACTTCACTTATATAGAATTTGGCTAAATTGATAGAAATGCATAAAACCATTCATTTAAGAAGTCACAAGTAGATTTATTTATTGTACTCTGTTTTTTTTCCTATCCGCCGTGATCGCCTGGTTGGTTGGTGGGGTATGTTTTCCTCTGACTTCGATGATAGAACTAGCCTCCGATTCTGACTCTTGCTTTCATAAAGAGATAAATTCCACCCCGATAGGCATATGACGAGTTTCCCCTTCTGATATGGACTCTTTACCAGCTAGAGTCTCTCCAAGAGTTATAAAACATTTGTTAGGATTTGGCACCGCCTTCCTCTTCTTCCCTCTTTTTAGCCAAGCCAATTCTTCCTCTAGGCTGGCAATCCTCTGTGTATGCGCCGCTACTGTCTGCTGGTGAGCTTTAAAGCCCTTGGCTATCACATTATACCGTCTCCGCGTCTTTGGTGTTTTATTCAATCCAAGATGATGAATTTGACGGCTCGTCTATGGCATATCGTCCGAGCCAAGATACGGCCTGGGTTTAGGAGTCACTCTTGGACTGCCGTTTGGCCCATCTTATTGGATTTCAGGGTGCCGTAATGCTTTTGTACGTAAAATTGGCCAGTTTCCAGTGACCCTCCAGCCTGACAGTATGTTCTTCTTGGTCATTCCAACTCGGCGAGCCTTGGCGTAGGCCCTAATAAAGTTGACCTTATCCATTGGAGCGGAATTAGTCAACGAAGCGAACTTTTCTAACTCTCGTCAATATATAGCCTTTAATGCATTGGATACTCTATTGTCTAGTGGCTGGAGTCCATGAGAGTAGTGTACTGATAGATAGTAGCAATAAACGTTGTTTAAAAAGCACGTGGCCATCCATTTATCCTTCTATCACCCAGCGCTGATCTTCAGGTGGGGAAAATAGAGAATATACTGTTGTATGGCTTCTATAACCATCTAAAATGATTAGTCTAGCGTCTGACTCGTCAGTATGCGTTATCTGGGGCAGATAAACTCTTTCAAGCCATTCAATGCCTATGTGGTTATTAGTCCACCCATTAGGCGATATTATATAATACCAGTCTGCTATCTGCTTGAACTCCTTAAGAAACCATTATTTCTGTAGTTCTTTTCCCTTGAAGATTATGCCAGGAACTAAAGCGCGGCCGTTAGCAGTAATAGCTTCGATAAATGAAGTCCAATTTTGAGTTTATGGTCCCTTGAGAAACGCATTATGCTTCGGGTCTGCACTTCCAATAACCAGGCTATCTAGACCTGAACCTAGAGGATTAGTCGGTCAAATTTCGAACATTGACAAGGGATAGAGGTATATGCTTGCCGAAACCAGTCATAATACCCCCTTTATCGACATTAATGGTATTTTCAGGCTTAATCTAGCTATACTGGCTATCCCGGATATTAAAGTACTAATAAACCGCTCTAGGTGTAAAAGAGTCGAACCTCTTGGCTTCTTAATGTCTACCCATCTTGGTCTTTAGGTCTGCTGTGACGGTTAGGTTTCTAAACAGGTAAACTAGTCCGTACTAGTTTATGTTTGCAGAATTGTAAGGCATTATATACTAAGTGAGAGTAAAGTATTATATTTCTTAATAGTAAATAGAGCAGGTAAGGCGTATTTAGGTAAAAAGGTTTTATTAATAGCTGGTAAGCTAAGTACTACTGTCTAGATCTATCTGGAGTATATATACTTGGGGTTCTTAATACGATTAGCGAGGTTATTGTAGGATTAGTGCTGAGCCGGTAGGATCAGTACTGATCGTCTTGGATCAGTGCTGATCGTAAGATCTTGGCACTAATTGTGTCTTCTCATGATATCAGGTAATTGGCTGAAAAATATAGGGTACATGTAACGTGACTAAGCAACTTCGTTGGGTTGTAACATCTGCATGGCAATTAATAAACTTGGTTACTTAGTTGTGTCCTAAGTCGAGATGTTCGCCCTGCTGTCTCAGTAGGCCCATAATACAAGCGCGGATTTGACTATGGGATAGAGCATAGCCTAAGGACTCCTGACAGAGAATACAGAAAGCCAGCCTATCCTCTTATCTCTTGGATAACCGTCGATAAGGATGGATCTACTCTTTTACGGCCACGTGGCCGTGAAGTCTATCGATTAGAGTCCTTTGGGGCACTCCCTGTCTATAAGTGGCTTAAAGAGGTAAAAAGCCATTGTCAGTAATATCCAATATGGCCTCTGCTATATCGTCCTCTATGTATTTCTATCGAAGTCTTGACCTAGGTATTTTCATATCGTTATTGAAGATAAAGACTAAAAAGCAAGGCAAAGAGCGGTAAGGAATTTAGTAATTAAGCTAATAACATTTCCATAGCATAGCATACATAGATCGCATACCCCGCATAGCCATATAAGGTCAGAACTATTACATCTAATTATTTTTATAATTAATAGAGGTAATTTCTTTTAAGTAGCTATGCATTTAGATTGATTTTTATGTAAGTGAAGTTAATGAGTTTTAATGGAGCTTTTTTTTATTTTGCCTGGCGAAAGAGGGGTTGTAGATAGTAATGGGTTGAAAGAATTAGAATATATAAGCATTTTGTTATATGAGCAGAAGGCAGGCGTTAAAGCCAATAAGAGGTTGCATAAAAACTAAATTTATAGGCCCTCTAGCATGGGTGCTAAAACCCGCACTTTAATGGCGAGGCATAGTGTAACGGGGATCGAACCCAAGAGCTTCGGGGCCATATCGGTCACGTGTTCCCGCCCCATCGAGGAGGTCTAGACCGGAAATCCCTCACACAATTGAAAGGGACAAGCTTTAGTCTTGTCACATTACAGAGGCCATTATCGTTCTACCTAATCGCTACAGTGAACCCATTACAAATAACATAAGGTCTCCATTATAATAAGACTAAAGCTTACTGCTTATTCTATTATATGCAGAATTTGCAGGTAAGCCCCCTAGAGAGGATTTAGCTACCTAGCTGAAGTTCTCCCGAGGTTCGTAGGTTTAAACCCTATTACACTTAAAGCTATTAGAGAATTAGTCTTCTTTCATTTCCTCTGTAAGGTTAAGTGTATTATTTGCAGGAGTAGTAGGGTTGTTATTAGCAGCATTCCATTATTAGACAGGAGTAATTAATTATTACAGGTCAGGCTCAGGGACACAGGTGAACGGGGAACGCTTCAGGCGGGATAGGTTCTATTGCTACGGATAGGCACTGACGGCAGGTCAGGCTCTATTGACAAGACGTAGCTTGAGGAGCTTCGTTTGGGAGCTATCTGTTACAATTGGTTACCGTAATAGCGCGATAAGGCTCTATAAGCAGCTGTAAGCACTACCGTAATTGCGACAATAGCAGTTATGGCCCAATCTTTTGCCCAGTAGCTTAACAGTTAGGTGCAACCGTTACATTTTAGAGCACTCACTTAACTAGAGCACCCGCTTATCAAACACGTTAGTTAGTCGTATAGGCCACGATGTGATAGACGTTCCAAAGCTAAGAAGCAAAAAGTAAAGGGAACTAGGGCTAAGGCTCGTAGGGTCCGGATGATGTGCGGAACCTGGGAAGTTACAGCTAATCTCAAGATAGCTAACTACTCTGCAGCAAGTCAGCACATATGAGAGACACCATAATTACCCTAAGGGCTGAGTCCATGACTAGCATTTCGGATCTGGATTTCGACATTTGAGAAGCGAGGATCACGAACCTAATTGTAGAAGGTGTATCATGAGAGAATGCTGTGCGGCATGCCTACGCAAAACCATATCAATTCGCTCAAATGGCAACAAGCATTGTATTCTGAATTGCACAAATTGTTATCGAATCTGGTGAGATCTACTTGCATCAGGTCCAAGTATTGGAATTTATGAATTTTGAGCATAGCTATGGGTCTGGTTATGAAGAAAACCTTCCCCTCCCACAAATGCTCAGCCTGGTTCTCATTTGGAGTGCAGACTTCGCGCCATCAAGATGACCGCAGACTGGCGAGATAGAAGTCAGCCGACCATATGCAGTGTCGCTCAAGGTACATCATAAGGCAGAAAAGACCGACAATCAGTTATCTGGCCGGGCTGAAATACGAATGCATAATGCTCCAGGTTCGGTGTGCTGACCACCCTTCTGTCACGATTTTATCCATGTGTCCTATGCTCATTGGTGTTGAGGAATGTAGCCGCCTTGCAAAGACTATCATCAATGGATGTTACATGTAAAAGAGGCGATCAATGATAGAAAGCCAGGGGGAACGATGAGTTTTAGCGTGACTCAAATAGAGCCCTTAGCATCGCTAGAGTTTGTCACAAGCTTGACCTGTTGTTTGCTTATAACCCACGAGCAGCCATAATTAACAACATCGAAAGCTCACAGGCAGACATCAAGGCAACTCAACTGTAAATGATGTCAATGATACAAGAGTCCTTGCGGAAGAGGGAAGCGCCCTCTACCATGTGCCCACAGCTATGTGAGCAGCAAGAATTGGTTAACCGAACAGTGGAGAACCTTCAAGACTCTCTTCTTCGTCCCTCAGATGAACTGAAGGACGAAAACCCCAAAGACTCTTGTTCTAGTGACGACGACGACGCTACAACATGCGGCACGGCTGATACAACCTTGAATGATGTGCTATCAGGGGAGGCGAGAGGTATGGGGTCTTTGTTCTTTCCCAAATACCTTTCTTCCATAGAGCTCAGTTCGATAACAAGCTGTCTGGAGGCTTACGTTTGGCTAATCATGCTATAGAAACACCAAAATCTACCTACCTCAGTTCCGATCATGGTACAATGACTGAGACTCTAGAAGCACCAAAGACTACCTCCCTCAGCTCCGATCACGGCACGATGACTGAAGCCCCAGTTATTTCCCCACCATTCAAGGCATTGTAAACATCTCATCTAAATACTTCACAGAATTCTATGCTCATCGTTTATAGACTACCTACGGCTTTACAACAAAACCTTTCCCAAATCCATAGCGCAGCCAGCGAGGACATCGACACAGGAGAAGACGGCAGTCCATGGGTGGCTGGCTGTTTTTATCAGACGAGCCCAAGCCAATTCCCTGTGTTAAAAGTCTCTGAAGACGACTGGAACGAGGGTTTTCACTTTGGTTTCGGCAATACTAGCGCCGAAGGTGTCGTCTCATTCCACATCGGACTTCCAGAAACTCGGCAAGACAAGCTTCCTCAGGCCTGGAAAGATAGCAATTTACTCATTGAGGGTGACTTTACTACGCGTCGATTTTCCGTAATACTGTCACCAGTCGCACGAGCGGACAAGATTGCACCTCTAAACCTGTTCCGGAAATCGACGCTTCAGGTGAAGAAGTTCAAGCTGCTCCTACACTGGGATTTCATGGATGTAGGCACTAAAGCAAAAGTCTACCATCGCCTGGCGAAGTTGGAGAGTATTTACCAAAAGGTCGAAACCGTTCACTGTGAGAAGTTTGCATCCCAGGCTCCCATTCTCGACGACAGAATAGTTTGCATCACTATTCCCTGGAAAAAGTATCAACAGTGGACTCAAGGAATGTCGAAGGATGCTGCTTTGGATTCCCTGTGGGAGCAAGGGATCCTAGCCACTCTTCCGGTACTAGTGAGCTTGAGAGACGGAACGCTGGATCCTCGTGTTTGGTGCGAAAGCAAAATTAAGCGTCACGGGCGGAATGTGACACAATTCAACGAAAAGAGTGTCCATGCGATCTTCCAAGAGGTAAGAGTACAAGCCTAGGACCATCAAGTTTAATAGTCTGACTGATACACCACCAGTATACCTATAATGGGCTTTGCTTCCCAGAGGACCATGAACTCTGCGAGACAAGATTCATCATTGTGATCCACAACACAGCACAAGCACATGACTGGGTTGATTTTATTCGAAGTAGTCAATCTAAAGACCCAATGTGTGTTACTCACTTCGATAGTCTCGCTTCAGACAGCGAGTCTATTGTGAAAAGATTCATGGATTATCATAGCCAGAAACCTAATACGTCTTCTGGATGAAGTGATGTGAACGAGTTGGAAAATGCTAAATCTTTTGGTTTTATTTGAAATTGTGTATCAGAATAAAATGTTTAATAAGCAAGCCAGTCAGACAAGTAAGCCGGTTGAAAATCCCTTACCTAGTCCTACAATCCCAAATCAACTCTGGCAGAGTTGATTTTATTGGCCCACTTTAAACCTAGCAGGGTTGATTATTACCGGGGTATTAAGTTGATTTGACATTAGTGCCGATCGGAACAGGGGCTTAGCCAGAGCGCGAGGCGTCATTTCGCGTAAAGTATCTGGTGGTGGCAGTGCTTCAATTACACAGGCGTACATCAATCAACTCTCCCTACAGCGCTTTTCAACAGCGCATAATGCAGGATGGTATATTCTTGTATTGGGATTGTGAGTCGTAGGACCCTGTTTATTCTAATGCTGGCTCCAAAGCCTGCATTATTTTCACTAATGAGTTTAGTACTGAGGGTTCAGAAAGGTCCACGTGTGACGGGTGGAGTTTCCAAGGGATAAACTAGTCCGTACTAGGTTTATGTTGGCAGATGCGTAGGGCGTTACTGAGCAATAGTGAAGTGTCACGTTTCTTAATAGTGAATAGAGCGGGTTAGGCGTATTCAGGTAAAGAAGTCTTATTGATAGCTGGTAAGCTAACTATACTAACTGGTTCTATCTAAAGGTATATATACTTAAGGGGTTCACTAGGGTAAGAGTAAGCTTCTGGAGGGAGCTTATAATATCCTAGGTAAGCTTTAGTGAAAAGCTTATAGTCTCTTAAGTGAGCTATAAGGTAAGCTTATACTAGTGTAAGTAAGCTTTTTAGTAATTAGTAAGGAGTAATAGGGTATATATAATATAAGCGCTAAGTCGTAATATAATATCTCCCCTTTAAAGGGTCTTATCCTTAAGGCCTATATAACTTATTCTTTAATTAATATCCTACTTATAAGTCTAACTTAAACTTATATTTATTATATTAAGCTCTATTAAGCGTAAACTAGATTCTTCTAATAATAATCCTTTACCCTCTACTGAGAAATATTATTAAACTACTAAAGGTATTATTTAATTTAGTATAGAGGTTATACCTTATTCTTATTATATAAAGTGTAGTATCGCTTATAAAATAATTATAAGTAAAAAGAAGTATAGTCTTTATATATCTCTTAGTTATCTATATAATATAACTGATATACTATTAAATTCTTATAAGTCTAGTTACCCTTATTATTTATTAGCTTCTCTAATAACTTTTATAGTAACTTATATTATAAATAAGGCTAAACGCCTAAAGGAATAGGAAGCTGCTACTAAGGAGTTATTATCGGCTTATTAGGAGGCTCTTTATATTACTTAGCAGGAGCTAGATAAGTCTTTATCCTAACTTGAGACTTATTAGAAACGCAAGAAAGATCTGGTTTCTCAGGGGGTTAAGATAATTTATCGGGGTCTTAATTCCTTAGATAAGCTAGAGGAGATAGAGCATATAGAGTCCTCTAGGGAGCAGTTAGTTATAGAGGATATTTATTTGCTAGTTTATTTTAATATATTAGATTTTAGTTTCTTTAATTTTTCTAGTATTAATAAAAGTTCCTTAGGAGTTATTAGGCATTAAGTAGGTATTTTAGTAATTCCTATATATTTTTATTTTCTAAGTAGTCCTTCTATTTAATTAGGTATTTTATTTATCTGTTTTTTTTATATATCTCTTTAATTGCTTTTACTTTATAGGTTTCTAGTCTGTTAATTTCTTCTGATTTATTGCTAATCTTAACTTAAATTGTATTAGCAGCTAATTTAAGTAAGGAAATATAAAAGATTAAATAGATCTTAACCTTTAGTAGTAGGTCCAGTTTATAGTTATTTTCTAAGATTTTCTATAGGATTTTATAAGGTCTAATATACTTAAAGTCCAGTTTATATATTAGTCTTTTTATTATAATGTTTTTTATTAATAGGTAGACTATCTCTCCCTCTTCAAAGGTTAGTCTTTTAATCCTTTTTATATTATAGTATTTTATTATTCTTTTTCTAATAAATTTAAGTTTATTTTTTATTTCTTTATATAGATTTTTTATATCTTCTGCCTTAATTCTAGCAGTAGGGTTATTTATTAGTGCTTCCTAGGCTATATAGTAGCTATTAGGCGTAAATCTAAAGTTAGTATAGGCTGGTATTAATCTTATGCTCTTATTATAGGCAGTATTATAAGCTAGTTATATAATAGGTAGTTTTTTAATTTAATTATTTTATTTATAGTTAATATAGTATTATAGATATTATTTTAAAACTTAATTTATATATTCTATCTATCTATCTGCTTATAGCTAGAATGCTATAGTAAGTTAGTAGTTAAGTCCTAAATAGGATATAAGTGCTTACTAAAACTTAGCGGCAAATATCAGTCCTCTATTTAATAGGATCTCTTAGGGTAGGCTATATATACTAATAATATGCCTATAAAAGATATAGGCGAGTTCCTCTATATCTATTAATTCTTTATAGGGTAGATAGTAAGAAAATTTTATAAGACAATCTATAATAACTATAATGCTATTATAAAAGATTCTAGTTAAGGGTTCTTTTAATAAGGGCAATTTAGTAATAAAATCTATTATAATTAAATCCTAAGGTCTTTAAGTAACTAGGAGTGCTTATAGTGTTCTATAAGGCTTATACCTTTATAACTTAGTCTGTATATAAATATCGCATTATTTAATAACAGTTTCTACTAATTTCTTTATATTAGGCTAGTTATAGTAGCTCTATAGTTATTTAAGGGTCTTTATAATACCCTAGTATCTATATAGGGGATATTTATATATTTCCTATACTAATTGTTTCTATTATTCTTCTTCTATATAACTTTCTAGGTCTAGGGTTCCTTATATTATTCTAGCGATTATTCTTACCAGTTAGGTAAACTGGTATTCTCCTTTAGGGTTAAGCTTAAGGACTTATTCCTTAGCTTTTATAGTACCGATATTATAGTCTAGTCTTCTACTAATAGCATCTATATATCTATTATTTAATCCTTTATAGTATATAATTATAAAGTTAAATTTATATAGATATTCTATATAATAGAGTTATTATTAATTTAGCTCTTAGGTAGTTATAAAGTGTAAAATATTCTAGTAGTTAGTATAGACTTTAATCTAATAGAGACTTCCTATAAGGTAGTATTTAAATTCCTTAAAGTAATTAATAATAGCTAGGAATTCCTTATTATAGATAGGGTAATTAAGTTTAGCTCTATATAGTTTATATAAGTAAAAGGCTATTAGGTATAATCTTCCTTTATTATCTTATTAATTAATTTATCCTCTTAAAGCGAAGTCTAATAAGTCTATTTCTAGCTTAATTTCCTTTTTAGGGTTAAATATAATTAAAACTAGTTCTTTAAGGATTGCATTATATAGTTATTTAAATATATTTTATATATCTCTTAGCTAGATGAATTTGCAATCTTTCTTTATAAGTTCTATAAGGGGGTTTATAATCTTACTAAAATCTTTAATAAATCGTTAGTAGTAATTAGTAAAGCCTAGGAAGCTTTATACTGTTTTAATATCTATAGGTATTAGCTAGTCTTTTACTGCAGTAATCTTCTTTTAATCTATTTAGATTTCTCTTAATAAGATAGTATATCCTAGGAAGTTAACTTTAGTAATATAGAAGTAACTTGTTACGACCTAACTAATCCCTACACACGTGAGATAATGTACCTACTATTTTCTGCCTATTAGAATAGACCTACCCTATACGAGTCGAATGGACCCCGTTCGACTTACATGACGAACAGAGTCGAACCGACCTCATTCGCCTTGCATAACGATCGAACAGAGTCAAACTGACCTTATTCGCCTTACATAACGATCGAATAGAGTCAAACCGACCTCATTCGACCTACAGAATACCAAGTATATATACCTTTAGATAGAACCAGTTAGTATAGTTAGCTTACTAGCTATTAATAAGACTTCTTTACCTAAATACGCCTAACCTGCTCTATTTACTATTAAGAGATATAACACTTTATTATTACTTAGTAATACCTTATATATCTGCTAATATAAACCTAATATAAATTAGTTTATCCCTTAGAAACTTTACCTATTATATATTAATAGCTCTTATTTAAACTATATTGCATTTATATTAAGTAATACTTTATATAATAGCCCTTAATACTCCTAACTGTCTTATTACTGCTTAGAGTAACCCTTACTATAAGGTAACTCCTATTAGCACTTAGCTAACTCTTAAAGAGGACCTTAGAGATATAAGCACTAGTAATAATAATAAGAATAAGATTACACCTATTATCTCTAACTCTTATAAAGATAAAGTTAAGAAACTTAAATATAAAATCTAAATCCTTAATAAATAGTATAATAAGATCCTTAATGCAGTTAAATTTAATGCTATTATAGCTAAAAGAAAGATTAAAGGACTAGAGGTAAGTATAGCTAACCTAGCAGAGATCGCTTAAGGAC
Source organism: Fusarium meridionale (assembly GCA_032355295.1). Taxonomy (NCBI): domain Eukaryota; kingdom Fungi; phylum Ascomycota; class Sordariomycetes; order Hypocreales; family Nectriaceae; genus Fusarium; species Fusarium meridionale. The sequence goes on along the minus strand of CP126884.1, from coordinate 11,562,064 downwards.
TTAGAGAATAAGCCAAGTAGAGCCAGAAGCTCTATAAAGAGCATATTAAATATATTACAGTACTTATAATTACTAAAAAAGACCCTAGAGAAATCCTTAGACCTTAATAGCCTGAACTCTATAATGGCAATACAGATTAACTCTAGGGATTCCTTATTACAGTATGCAGTTACTAAATATATTACCTGATTCAGTTCTATACTAAGGAAATAAGAACCTAATATATAATAAGCCTCCTTAAGGGAAAGGCTTAGAGACTTATAGAACCTATTATCTATAACTATATTAATAATCCCCTAGATAAACGCTAGGAAATAATACGCTAGGTATATAATAAATATAAGCACTTTAAGTAGGAACTTATTAGCGCATTTAGGCTAACTAATAAGAAATAAAAAGTAGAAACTAAAATCAGAGCCTTATAATAAATAGGTATAATAGCTGCCTACCTATTTAAATACCGCTATTTAATATCTAAACTCAATTAAAATAAAGCAGCATATATAGACTAAATCTACCTTAGACTTAAAGAAGAAGTTAAAGATATATTAGTTAATATCAGACTGAAACCTATAAATTTAAATACCCTCGCTAGCATTATTATAGATATTAATACGCAATAATACAAACGATAAAAAGAAAAACAAGCAAACTGAAGAGGAAGCTACTACCGACCTAACTGGAACCAGTACTAGAACAATTAGAATAATACCAATTAAGGAAAGATACGCCAAACTGACACTTCCTATAGAACTTAAGTAGGCCTAATAAATATTATAGCTACTTAAACTAATAGACTACTATTAATATGCTAGAACTATAGAAAAAAGGGATACTATAAATAAGAATATTATAACCCTATAAAAACTAACTAGAAATACTAACTTATATTAAAAGGAAGGAATATATAAAGTATTAATTTAGAAGGGAATAAACCCTAAATGGCTATATGCTTAATTAGGAAGGCGTAATAGAGCCTAATACTAGAAATAGTAATAACTAATAATAATAATATTACTATTGCAATTACCTATAAAGGAAAAGGAACTACCCCTTAATAAGACATTTAACCTATACCTATAGAAATAACCTAGATAGATAATATCTTAGTACAATTAAAGTAATCTAGGCTTTACTGTAATAATCCTAACTGTACTAGCGCTAGAAAACTTATTAATAAAGTAAACTTCTAACGCCTTACTAGGGAACTATATAAAGAAACTAAGCTAGACCCTTAGTTTAATAAAGTAACCCTATAATATAATAAATTAGGAGCTTAATAATAGAATAACATAAAGCAAATATATTAGGAACTAGCATAGGAAAAAGCCAAGACTGAATAAGATAATAATATCTATATCTGCGCTATAACTTATAAGGAAGCAGAAAGCAGCTAAGCAGCATTAAAATAACTAATTGCAATAAGAGAACTTTAAAGATACCCTATAAGCCCTAAATACATATAAATCTCTTAAATATCCTACATTATACACTACTGTAAACTCTATAAATAAGATAAAATTAACTATAATTATTTCTCTGCTGCTATTAAAGAATATATATACTAAAAAGCCTATATACCTATTAAAGTAGTAGGGTACTTTATTTATTAGAATTATAATAATTATTAGGTAGTATACCTAAAGTCTAACTGGATTACTTAAAATAAGGCATTAGACTATATTAAAAAAGGAAAATAAGTAAATTAATAGAGATAAAATGTCTATATAGCAGAAGAACTAGATAATAAATGACTTATTTAGGAATAGAGATAGAGTATAAAGGAGGATAAGGATTATAGCTCTACCCTTAAGCCCTATAAACTAAGACTCTATAAATAAAGGGAACTATAAGACTGATAACTCACTAAAGAATACTAGAAAGAACTAAAGTAAGAAAATACTTACCTAAATAATAACCTATATTATAATAAAGAATATAACCTATATTACTCTAACTAGGGAAAAGATAATAGCCTGCTATATTAGTAGAGCTATAGTATAGTAATAAGAGCAGAAGGGATACTAAGATACCCTTAAGAGCTCTATAAGTAACTAAGAACAGTTAATAAAATTGCCTAGAACTAAAAGTATAAATTAAGGATATATAGCTTATAGCACTAGTAGACTATATAGCTGATATTAATGCAATTAACCTTAAAACAGTTAACCGCTTAAAGCTACTATAGAAAACTAAAACTTACCTTTACCTAGTAAGAAATTTAAAGGGATAACTATTCTTATATAATAGAGGACTTATTACTTATAAGATTAATTACCTTAAGATATTTATTAGAACTTAAAGATAGAATATTAATACTGATATTATCTTTACACTAGGCTATAATTTAATATTAAGATACCTATAGTTATACTGCTATAACCTATAAGATATTAATTAGAGAACTGGCTAAATTAACTAAATAGAAGATCGCTCTAATAATAAATCGACTAATTTAAAAATAAATAAAAAAATAAGATCTTAAACTTTAACTGAACTTAATAGTAAAGTATAGTATAAATTAAGCTTTTACCTACCTCTAGAAGGAATATAATATAAATAAGAAAAAGGCAGAGTAAGAAGGATTAAAAGGACTATTATAACTTTTAGGAACTAGCTATAAGCGCTAAATAAATAGCTATAATAGCAACTGAAAATAATAAATAGACTTAAAAATATACTAAAAGAGTACTATATCTATAAGAAACTATTTAAAGAGGAACTTAAAATAAAGATACTACAGTATAGCCGCTAGGATTATAAGATTTACCTTATATTAAATGACCTACCCTTTTAGAAGATCTATAACCTTAATAAAATATAACTTATAATATTAAGAGAATACCTAAATAAGGAACTATATAAGGGAAATATATAAATCTTAATATCTACTGTAGGATTCCCTATTATATTTATACTTAAGAAAAATAGAAAATTATAACTTATTATAGACTATAGATAATTAAACGCTCTTACTATTAAGGATTAAATACTACTTCCGCTTATTATAGAACTTAAGGACTGCCTATAGGGAAAATAAATCTTTACTGCCCTTAACCTTAAAAGAGCCTATAATCTAATCTGCATTAAGGAAGGTAATAAATAGAAGACTGCCTTTAGAATAAAATTCAGACTATTTAAGTACCTAGTTATACCTTTTAGACTTACTAATGCCCTAGTAACCTTCTAAAGGATAATTAATAATATTTTATAATAGTACCTTAATATCTTTATAGTTTACTACCTAGATAATATCTTAATCTTCTTAAATAATAAAGAAGAATATAAGGAATATATCTATAAGGTCTTAAAAGCACTATAAGATACTAACCTATTAGTAGAACTAGAGAAAAGTCACTTCTATATTACTAAAGTCGACTTCTTAAGATATACTATCTTACTAGGAGAAATCTAAATAGATTAAAAGAAAATCGCTACAGTTAAGGATTAGCTAATATCTATAGATATTAAAATAGTATAAAGCTTCTTAAGCTTTACTAACTACTACTAACAGTTTATTAAAGACTTTAGTAAAATTATAAACCCTCTTATAGAACTTATAAAGAAGGACTGTAAATTTATCTGGCTAAAAGATATATAAAATGCATTTAAATAACTATATAATGCAATCCTTAAAAAACCAGTCCTAATTATATTTAACCCTAAGAAGGAAATTAAATTAGAAATAGACTTATTAGACTTTACTTTAAGAGGATAAATTAGTTAATAAGATAGTAAAGGAAGATTACACCTAATAGCCTTTTACTTATATAAACTATATAGAGCAGAGCTTAATTACCTTATCTATAATAAAGAATTCCTAGCTATTATTAACTGCTTTAAGGAATTTAGATACTACCTTATAGGAAGTCTCTATTAAATTAAAGTCTATACTAACTATTAGAATATTTTACACTTTATAACTACCTAAGAGCTAAATTAATAATAACTCTATTATATAGAATATCTATATAAATTTAACTTTATAATTATATACTGTAAAGGATTAAATAATAGATATATAGATGCTATTAGTAGAAGACTAGACTATAATACCAGTACTATAAAAGCTAAGGAATAAGTCCTTAAGCTTAACCCTAAAGGAGAATACCAGTTTACCTAACTAGTAAGAATAATCGCCAAAATAATATAAGGAACCCTAGACTTAGAAAGTCATATAGAAGAAGAATAATAGAAACAATTAGTATAGGAAATATATAAATATCCCCTATATAGATACTAGGGCATTATAAAGACCCTTAAATAACTATAGAGCTACTATAACTAGCCTAATATAAAGAAATTAGTAGAAACTGTTATTAAATAATATAATATTTATATACAGATTAAGTCATAAAGGCATAAGCCTTATAGAACACTATAAGTACTTCTAGTTACTTAAAGACCTTAGGATTTAATTATAATAGATTTTATTACTAAACTGCCCTTATTAGGAGAACCCTTAACTGGAATCTTCTATAATAGTATTATAGTTATTATAGATTATCTTATAAAATTTTCTTACTATTTACCCTATAAAGAATTAATAGATATAGAGGAACTCGCCTATATCTTTTATAGGTATATTATTAGTATATATAGCCTACCCTAAGAGATCCTATTAGACAGAGGACTGACATTTGCCGCTAAGTTTTAGTAAGCACTTATATCCTATTTAGGACTTAATTACTGACTTACTATAGCATTCTAGCTATAAGTGGATAGATAGATAGAACGTATAAATTAAGTTCTAAAATAATATCTATAATACTATATTAACTATAAATAAAATAATTAGGTTAAAAAGCTACTTATTATATAACTAGCTTATAATACCGCTTATAATAAAAGCATAAGATTAATACTAGCCTATACTAACTTTAGATTTATACTTAATAGTTATTATATAGCTAGGGAAATACTAATAAATAACCTAGCTGCTAAAATTAAGGCAGAGGATATAAAGAATCTATATAAAGAAATAAAAGGCAAACTTAAATTCATTAGAAAATAAATAATAAAATACTATAATATAAAAAGGATTAAGAGATTAACCTTTAAAGAGAGAGAGATAGTCTACCTATTAATAAAAAATATTATAATAAAAAGACCGATATATAAACTGGACTTTAAATATATTAGACCTTATAAAATCCTATAAAAAATCTTAGAAAATAACTATAAACTGGACCTACTACTAAAGGTTAAGATCTATTTAATCTTTTATATTTCCTTACTTAAATTAGCCGCTAATATAATATAAGTTAAAATTAGCAATAAACTAAAAGAAATTAATAAGCTAAATATATATAAAGCTAAAGCAATTAGAGAAATATATAAAATAAATAAATAAATAGAATACTTAATTAAATAGAAAAACTACCTAGAAAATGAAAATATATAGGAACTACTAAAACACCTAATTAATACCTAATAACTCCTAAAGAACTTCTATCGGCACTAAGGAAAAACGAATCAGGCATCGCACTCCAGTTAATAGCATTAGGAGCATCTAATAACTGAACCTCGCCTAGAGTAGAAGACTTATCGGCCCAAGAGGCAGAAGACTCTTATGCCTTAATCTCTTCTAACTCATCTAAATCTTCATAGCCCTAATAAATCATTTCAGCTGCCTTCTCACGAAGATGTTTCTCCTGACGATAAAGACGCTACAGACGAGCCAGAGCATCCTAAAGATCAGCCTTAGCCTACTCTTTCTACTCATTAATACAGTCCTTCTTATAGGACACTTACGCAACTAAGAAAGTCAGCTGAAAATAGATATACCTAACACTAGGAAAAACCTATAAGATTAAGCCGTTATACCGCTAAAATTACAATTTATATATCGCTTTAATATGCAGAAGTCATAACGCTGCTTCCCCTTAGAAATAATATATTAGAGTTAACCTGCTTAAAAATAAGCGGAATAATAAGGCATCTTAAAGCTAAATTTATAAATTAAATTAGAAATATCGCTATAATGCTTAGCAGCTACCTTAGGACGATTTATACGCTTAGAAATTCAACTAGATATAATAATCAGCAAGAGGGAAATAATTATAAGGGAGAGTTAGAACTAACATAAGGAGATTAGCGCTTAGCTACCTTATAGGTCTTAAGGATAAGACCTTAAAGAGGGGAGAGATCGTGTTACGACCTAACTAATCCCTATACACATGAGATAATATACCTACTATTTTCCGCCTATTAGAATAGACCTACCCTATACGAGTCGAATAGACCCCGTTCGACTTACATAATAAATAGAGTCGAACTGACCTTATTCGCCTTGCATAATAATTAAATAGAGTCAAACTGACCTCATTCGCCTTATATAACGATCAAATAGAGTTAAACTGACCTCATTCGACCTGCAGAATACTAAGTATATATACCTTTAGATAGAACCAGTTAGTATAGTTAGCTTACCAGCTATTAATAAGACTTCTTTACCTAAATATACCTAACCTGCTCTATTTACTATTAAGAGATATAACACTTTACTATTACTTAGTAATACCTTATGTATCTGCTAATATAAACCTAGTATAGACTAGTTTATCCCTTAGAAACTCTACCTATTATATAACTTTTCTTTAGTTCTACTAGTAGGTTAATATCTTATAGTGCTTTTAAGACCTTATAAATATATTTCTTATATTCTTCTTTATTATTTAAAAAGATTAAGATATTATTTAAGTAGTAAACTATAAAGATATTAAGGTACTATTATAAAATATTATTAATTATCCTTTAGAAAGTTACTAGGGTATTAGTAAGCCTAAAAGGCATAACTAGGTATTTAAATAGTCTAAATTTTATTCTAAAGGCAGTCTTCTATTTATTGCCTTCCTTAATGCGGATTAGGTTATAGGCTCCTTTAAGGTTAAAGGCAATAAAGATTTATTTTCCCTATAGGCAGTCCTTAAGTTCTATAATAAGCAGAAGTAGTATTTAATCCTTAATAGTAAGAGTATTTAATTGCCTATAGTCTATAATAAGTTATAGTTTTCTATTTTTCTTAAGTATAAATATAATAGGGAATTCTATAGTAAATATTAATATTTATATATTGCCTTTATATAGTTCCTTATTTAGATATTCTCTTAATATTATAAGTTACATTTTATTTAAGTTATAGATTTTCTAAAAGGGTAAATTATCTAATATAAGGTAAATCTTATAATCTTAGTAGCTATATTATAGTATCTTTATTTTAAGTTCCTCTTTAAATAGTTTCTTATAGATATAGTACTCCTTTAGTATATTCTTAAGTCTATTTATTATTTTTAGTTACTATTATAGCTATTTATTTAGCGCTTATAGCTAGTTCCTAAAAGTTATAATAGTCTTTTTAATCCTTCTCGCTCTGCCTTACTCTTATTTGCATTATACTCCTTTTAAAGGGGGGTAAAAGCTTAATTTACTCCTAACTTTACTATTAGGTTTAGTTAAAGTTTAAGATCTTATTTCTTTATCTATTTCTAAATCAGTTAATCTATTATTAAAGCGATCTTCTATCTAGTTAATTTAGCCTATTCTCTAATTAATATCTTAAGGGTTATAGTAATATAACTATAGGTATCTTAATATTAAATTATAGCCTAATATAAAGATAATATTAATATTAATATTTTATCTTTAAGTTCTAATAAATATCTTAAGGTAATTAATCTTATAAGTAATAAGTCCTCTATTATATAAAAACAGTTATCCCTTTAAGTTTCTTACTAGGTAAAGGTAAGTCTTAGTCTTTTATAGTAGCTTTAAGCAGTTAACCGTTTTAGGGTTAATTGCATTAATATTAGCTATATAGTCTACTAATGCTATAAGCTATATTCCTTTAATTTATACTTTTAGTTCTAGGCAGTTTTACTGGCTGTTTTTAGTTGCCTATAGAGCTCTTAAGGGTATCTTAGTATCCCTTCTGCTCTTATTGCTATACTGTAGCTCTACTAATATAGCAGGCTATTATCTTTTCCCTAATTAGAATAGCGTAGGTTGCATTCCTCGTTATAGTATAGGTTATTATCTAGATATTTATATTTACATCTCAGTTCTTTTTAGCAGTCTCTATTAAGTTAATAGTCTTATAGTTCTCTTTATTTATAGAGTCTTAATTTATAGGGCTTAAGGGTAGGACTATAATCTTTATTCTCCCTTATGCTTTATCTCTATTTTTAGATAAGTTATTTATTATTTAGTTCTTCTGCTATATAGGTGTTTTATCTCTATTAATTTACTTATCTTCCTTTTTTAATATAATCTAATGCCTTATTTTAAGTAATCTAGTTAGGCTTTAGGTATACTACCTAGTAGTTATTATATTTCTAGTAAATATAATACCTTACTACTTTAATTAGTATATAGGCTTTCTAGTGCATATATTCTTTAATAGCAGTAAGGAAATAATTATAGTTAATCTTATTTTACTTATAGAGTTTGCAGTAGTATATAATATAGGATATTTAAGAGATTTATATGTATTTAGGGCTTATAGGGTATCTTTAAAGTTCTCCTATTACAATTAGTCGCTCTAACGCTACTTAGCTGCTTTCTACTTCCTTGCAAGTTATTATATAGATATAGATATTATTATCTTATTTAGTCTCGGCTTTTTCTTATACTAGTTCCTAGTGCATTTATTATATATTATCCTATTATTAGGATCCTACTTTATTATATTATAGAGTTACTTTATTAAATTAAGGGTCTAGCTTAGGTTCTTTATATAGTTCTCTAGTAAGGCATTAGAAGTTTACTTTATTAATAAGTTTTCTAGCGCTAGTATAATTAAGGTTATTACAGTAAAGCCTAGATTATATTATTTATATTAGGATATTATTAATTTAGGTTATTTCCTTAGGTATAAGTTAAATATCTAAGTGAGGGATATCTCCTTTTCCTTTATAGGTAACTATAATAGTAATATTATTATTATTAGTTATTGCTATTTTTAGTATTAGGCTCTATTGCGCCTTCCTAGTTAATTATATAGCTATTTAGGGTTTATTCCCTTTTAAGTTAGTGCTTTATATATTCCTTCCTTTTAATATAGGTTAGTATTTCTAGTTAGTTTTTATAGGGTTATAATATTCTTATTTATAGTATCCCTTCTTTCTGCAGTTCTAGCATATTAGTAGTAGTCTATTAGTTTAAGTAGCTGCAATATTTATTAGACCTGCCTAAGTTCTATAGGAAGTATCAGTTTAGTGTATTCTTCCTTAGTTAGCGTTATTTCAGTTATTTTAATATCAGTTCCAGTTAGGTCAGTAATAGCTTTCTCCTCAGTTTACTTATTTTTCTTTTTATTATTTATATTATTGCATATTAATATCTACTATAATGCTAGTAAGGGCATTTAAGTTTATAGGTTTTAGTCTAATATTAACTAATATATCCTTAATTTCTTCTTTAAGTCTAAAGTAGACTTAGTCTATATAGGCTGCTTTATTTTAATTAAGTTTTAATATTAAGTATTAGTATTCTAATAGGTAAGCAGCAGTAGTGCCTATCTGTTATAAGGCTCTAATTTTAGTTTCTACTTCCCTTTTTTTATTAGCTAGTTTAAATGCACTAATAAGTTCTTATTTAAAGTTCTTATATTTATTATATACTTAGTGTATTATTTCCTAATATTTATCTAGGGGGTTATTAATATAGTTATAGATAATAGGTTCTATAAGCCTTTAAGCTTTTCCTTTTAGGAGGCTTATTATATATTAAGTTCTTATTTCTTTAATATAGAACTGAATTAAGTAATATAGCTAATAACTGCAAACTGCAGTAAGAAATCCCTAGAGTTAATCTATATTGCTATTATAGAGTTTAGGCTATTAAGGTCTAAGGATTTCTTTAGGGTCTTTTCTAATAATTATAAGTACTATAGTATATTTAATATATTCCTTATAGAGCTTTTAGCTCTACTTAGCTTATTCTTTAAGTCCTTAAGCGATTTCTATTAAGTTAGCTATATTTACCTTTAGTCCTTTAATTTTTCCTTTAGCTATAATAGTATTAAATTTAACTGCATTAAGGATTTTATTATAATATTTATTAAGGATTTAGATTTTATATTTAAGTTTCTTAACTTTATCTTTATAAGAGTTAGGGATAATAAGTATAATCTTATCCTTATTATTATTACTAGTACTTATATCTCTAAGGTCCTCTTTAAGAGTTAATTAAATGCTAATAGGAGTTACCTTATAGTAAAGGTTACTTTAGGCAGTAGTAAGACAGTTAAGAGTATTAGGGGCTATTATATAAAATATTACTTAGTATAGATATAGTATAGTCTAAATAAGAGCTATTAATATATAATAGGTAGAGTTTCTAAGGGATAAACTAGTCTATATTAAGTTTATATTAGTAGATATATAGGGCATTACTAAGTAATAGTAAAGTATTATATTTCTTAATAGTAAATAGAGTAAGTTAGGCGTATTTAGGTAAAGAAGTCTTATTAATAGCTAGTAAGCTAACTATACTAACTGGTTCTATCTAAAGGTATATATACTTAAGGGGTTTACTAGGGTAAGAGTGAGCTTCTAGAGGGAGCTTATAATATCCTAGGTGAGCTTTAGTGAAAAGCTCACGGTCTCTTGGGTGAGCTATAGGGTAGGCTCACGCTGGTGCGAGTGAGCTTCTTGGTGATTGGTGAGGAGTAATGGGGTACACGTGACGTAAGCGCTGAGTCGTAACACCACGTTGGCTGATCCTTGGTCAGACCAGCTGGTCAAGAACGTTACTTTAAGGTGCCCCAATGTAAGTCTCCCCTACCATTTACGAATGTGTCTCTAACTACAGTTGGCGGATCTCATTGCATTCTATAACTCTCGTCCTTGTAGCTAATCAATGTCACTCGCACAGACGATAGTCTCAATCCACAACGCCGGTATTAGGTTGGTAGACCAGTGGATTGATTATCTAAATGTCACGGCGGTCCTCTTGGCCCATATACCCGGCCAAGACTCAGGCCGCTCACTTATAGAGATTATATATAGGGAACAATCACCATCTGGTCGGCTCCCCTATATAGTAGCTAAAAATAAGTCTAATTATAGCGAGTTATTAATACCTATAACCGCTAATAATGCGATAAACTATTATATCTTAGCTAACTTTACTGAAGGTATCTATATTAACTATTGCCGCTTTAATGCATTTAATATTACCTTTAGATATAAATTTAGCTTTAGTCTTTTTTATATTACCTTTAAATACTTAAGGCTTAATTTTACCCTTATTTCTACAGGGGCTAATATGTTAGTCCTTCCTCTATTAGGACTGGTCGCTGAGGGTAAGTAAGAATCTCTTTAGGATACTATTGCCGTTATTTCTATAGACATTAAGAATACCAGCGCTATTACTGCTTTAGTAATTCCTCAGCTATATACTAGTATTCTAAAAGCACCTATAAAATAGCTATATAGGTTTAAGAAGGTTCTCTTATAGCCTAGAGAGATTAAAAAGGTAGTCTTTTTACTTATATAAAGAGACCTTAGCATATAGGATGTTAACTATTAAAACTAGGTCTTAGGTAAGAGAGGATACAATTTCTATATTAGTATAAGCAGTTATAACTTACTACTAATATATAAGCTGGTTCTTTAAGTAATTTATTATCAGCTGGAAGCCTTATAGTTAATAGGTAAAAGTAGGTATTTAAATTAAAAGATAGATAAAGTGGTTATTCTTTCTTATTTACTTCTTATATATAATACCTTAGATATTATAATATTTATACTGTATTTAATATTATCTTTATACTATAATCTCTTCCTTATATCTGTATACCCTGCAGGCACCAGCTCTGGTCAGTTGGTGATGTTTGGCTTTAAGAATTCATTGGGTTAAGTATTCTCTTATGTCGTGGTTATGTTTGAAAATCCAGATGAATATTGATAACTTGATACTACTAGCGTTTATTGCTTATACTCGTAAATAAATATGTTTGCGGAGGGGTGTGTGACTTGCCTCGTGATCCCCCTAGATAAATACGACTCACTAGTGGGCATTTGTATCCGGGATTTGGAAGGGGGAGTGGTCGTGGACGTCCTGGACGATGAGAGATACGACACGGAAGATAAAGGAGTTAATGAGTGGGTCTGTTATTTGAGACGCGTCTGTTAAGGGGTTCTGCTACGTATCCATAACAGCCGCTAACACTAATGCTCTAATGTCTCGTCAGTTCGTGTTAGTGTTTGTTATATCCGTTAGAATAACTCCAAAAGGTTGTAAGGATCCTTGTATTGGATTCACAGAAATGGCTAGTGGCAACGACCCTTATCTAGTTATGCATGAGACAAATGTGTCAAAGCTCAGCCTCACTAATAAGTGGCTGTAGGGTATTGGTGTCAATTGACGTCTTAACAGGTTTAAGGACGTTCGAAGAATTTAAATGTAAAATAAACTGACAGTATTTAATTTGAGATGACTATGACTTATGCCTCCTGATAAGCTCTTTCCGAAATCACAACCCTTAATACTTTTTACTTGAAATGACAAAAAACAGAACATTCAGGTTTTGTTAGCGGTGCAACATTTAATGAATGTTCATCAAACCGACAATCTGTCTAGCACACGTGATGCAGAGATATGCCATCTAATCTTATCTTATCTCAAAAATCAACTCAAATTGATCAGAATAAAGTCATGGAATATTGGTCGCAAGTTTTGTCTACTAATTAAAATTAAAGACCACAACTAGCTGAACCATTGACACATGCTATTGTACTCCCTATCCTCGGTTACTATGGCTTACTTGGCTTTAGAGCCAAATTCATATCAGCGGAACGAGCACGCGATAAGAAAAGTCTGATGAGGCTCCGCTATTCCGGTGTCATATGCCAGATATCCTCAAGACTCGGATCCACATGAAGCCATATCAAAGCAGCAACTGTGGATCTTTAAGGGTTACCGAGGTTCTTGTCAAATTAATTTACCGTGTAAAAGGTACTTGATGTCTGATTTTTGTCTGTATCTTGGCTTTATCTTGTATCTCGATACCAGTCGAAACCTTGACGCGAAGCATAGTACACTCTTTTGATCTACCACTACGCGCGCTGTGATTACGCTCTTTTTTCCTTCATTCCACCGACTCATTCTAGGCAAAGATGGGTATCGTAGATCAACCGCAATCAAAAGGCCAAGAGTCAAACCCAGGTGACTTTGCCGCCGTTCAGAAGTCAATCGTTGACCTTCTGAACCAGCCTGACTACGATGATGGAAGCGCCGGACCCGTTCTCGTGCGTTTAGCTTGGTAAGTCTATAAACCATTCAAGATTCGCGATTCGATTACTGATCTGTTCCCAGGCACTCATCCGGCACATACGACAAAGTAACTGACACAGGCGGTTCCAACGGCGCTGGCATGCGATACGAAGCTGAAGGAGGAGATCCTGCCAATGCCGGCCTGCAGAATGCTCGTGTTTTCCTTGAGCCTGTTAAACGTCTTCACCCGTGGATAACATACTCTGACCTCTGGACACTCGCTGGCGTGACGGCGATCCGAGCCATGGGTGGTCCCGAAATTGACTGGCTGCCGGGACGAACCGACTTTGTCGATGACAGTAAGCTTCCGCCTCGTGGTCGTCTCCCAGACGCAGCACAAGGAGCAGAGCATATCCGTCACATTTTCTATCGAATGGGATTCAACGATCGCGAGATCGTAGCCCTTAGTGGTGCACATAATCTTGGTCGTTGCCATTCTGCAAACTCTGGCTTTGAAGGCAAATGGGTCAACAACCCTACCCGGTTCTCCAACCAGTACTTTCGTCTTCTGCTATCGGAAACCTGGACTGAAAAGACAATTCCCGAGTCTGGCATGCTCCAGTTCTCCTCCTTTGACCAAGATACAGAGGAGGAGTTGATGATGCTTCCCACTGACATAGCACTCACCACGGACCCTGAGTTCTCAAAGTACGTGCAATTATATGCAAAGGACAAGGATGTATTTTTCAAAGACTTTACAAAAGCATTTGCAAAGTTGCTGGAGCTTGGAATAGCAAGAAATTCGGAAGGCAAGGTTATCAACACTGATAATCAGAAGGGAGGTTATCGGAGTGCGCCAAAAAAGAGTGATTCGACACCTGCTACTTCAGGTCAATCAGGAGCATCCAAGACTGGTGGATGTCCCGTGATGCATCACAAGGCAAAATTATAAGAATCGAATTGGAAATACAATCATGTACTATTACTAGTTTAGAAATTTAGAAATGTTTTTATTAGATGCAGTTTATCCATACATATATTAACCTAACAGTTGGTGAGCACTCTTTGGATAGTGGTTTCTCTGTGACATAACAACCCCGGCTTTATGTTCTAACATGCATGTGACGCTTAAGTTAGAAATGGGTCTATGCAGCGCTGTCATGTTTATAAAAGCACAGCAGAATAAGGTACCAGATCTCAGGAAGCCTCTTTCCAAGAACTTGAGTATAAGCTAAGTCCGACTGTAATTGACCGACTCCGATTATTAGACAAATGATGCTGGATATGTATCATATATTAAGTCACCCTGGATCCAGAAATCGATACCGGGGCTTACCTTTTCTGAACAGGGGTATCTAGCGAAGGAGCTGTATCCACCTGTTTTGGACGGGAGTTTGGGTTACACCCATCAACGTTCTCGACAGATGGCTTTGTGGGGTATGGCAGTCATCGAGTGTAACATGATCGGTATGAGCAAGGTTCTGAATGGCCAAGTTTATGTTTTTGAGTTTGCCAATGTCATGCAACAGATCGAAAAGTAACATATCAGTAGATCGGTTCAATCCAACCGTTTAAACGGACTGATGTCGAGAAGACTTTGAATGCTATCAACGAAACACTGCGTGCTTGGTGGCATAACTTTCACTCTAGAAGGGCCGCATAGATGTACACCTTGAACCTATAGCAGATAGGGTACAAATGTATCAATTGAATCTATGACTTAATTGTCTCGGCAATCTCAGACAGTTATTGATATCTCTTAAAACATTGACTCAATCCCCACGGTCTGTCATCTTGCCCTGCCTCACTTTACTAAGAATCATCCGTCGTAAGTACCAGCCACTGTCAACTAACGAGTCTAGCTAGTCCCACTAATGACCTGGGTTAGATGGCGCAGTCTTCTTCAAAGTGAGAGGCACCACTTCATCAGACTTGGCAGATGTTGAAGCATTCCAGCCGACAGTGTATACACCCTCAATGTCCGTGTCCTGCCTATACCAGAGAGAAAGCATAGATCCACTTTCCTCAGCCATGAAAAATGTTCCGTAGAACATAAAGGTTGAGATGTAGTTATTGGTATCGGCGGTGCTGTTGACCATTTTGACAGATTTAGAAGCCGACGACGGACCAGGCACGACGAGGGACTTGTTGGACCATGTAGGATGTCTGTCGCCCGGAAGGTCTGTTTTGTTGGGGGAACCAATCAATCCATCGTCAGATAGTACGACTAAAGTGTATTAGCAATTTGTATTAAGTGTTGTGTGTGAAAGTAGTCGACTCACATTGGATCGGTGCAGCCTGGTCATCATCAAGACGGCTGAAGTTACCTACGTATAGCTGATCTGTTAAAGGATTAGCAACCACTTAATGTACTATCAGCCAAGATCAGTCGTACCGCCTGAGGAGAAAAGCGAAAGGCCACCAACGTCAGGGCCGTAAGCATAGAGGGAAAATGGTTTCGTGTTATCGGCTGCAGCTACATAGGTAGCAAAAGCTGGCAATGCAGCCTTGACAAAATCTGAAGCACGCATAACTATTGAGCTGTGGGAAAGAATGGGTGTAGGTAGAACTATGTGTGCTGGATCCGCTTATGGGCAAATTTAACGGAAGGAAATGATAAGTGATATAGTAAAAGAAAGGTTCAAATAAGACCGTGCCACGGGACATGCGGAGGTGACGAGTATCCGCTTACACAACGGTTCGGGTTAAAATTAATCGCTTACGCATTTCATGCGCCTTGTTTTTACGGGTTCTCCCATAAGAACTACGGTTTAGTCTGCTGATAAGACGTGATGTGGGCAGCAAGCCGAGAAACGTTTCGATCGCCATTCCAGGAACCCATTTTAGGTTTAGGCTCAGGAACGGCCCGAAGTTTCTCTCCGGGTGGCCCTTGTTTCAAGCTGACTCTAACTACCGTTACTGTGAAGGGCGTCGTCGGCATATCCGTAGATCGCATAGTCACCAATGAAAACATCAGCTTGTAGGTCTCATGCCTCGAGAATCATGGTACTTAAGAGCAGTAGAGGAAGTTGTCCAGTACGGATATTGACTCCCAATCATCTTTCTTCTTCATCTTTCTCTCTTGTACTGACACCTTTCTTCCTGCTTGGATTCCTTGACAAGCAATTCCTTTGTCCGCCATGCGGTTTCATCATCTGCTTTCCGCCGGGCTCTTTGGGCTTGCGCAGGCGAATTCCCATCGTCATGCTATGCTCCATCGCCGAACATCTTGTGGTGGTAACACCGCTTCCACTAGATCAACCTGGTGTGACTACTCTATAGACACTGATTATTCCACCGAGGTGGTTGATACCGGTGTCACCAAGGAATATTGGCTAGAGCTGACTGATGTTACTGTTGCTCCAGATGGCTACTCACGCTCCGCCATGGCTGTCAATGGTACTATTCCAGGCCCAACACTGTTTGCCGATTGGGGTGATACTGTCGTGGTCCATGTTACCAATTCTTTGACCACATCGCTCAACGGTACCAGTATGCACTGGCACGGAATCCGTCAGAACTACACCAACCAATATGATGGTGTTTCATCTATCACCGAGTGTCCCCTTGCAGTTGGGGAGACCGTCACCTACACCTGGAAAGCTACCCAGTATGGTTCAACATGGTACCATTCGCATTGGGCTCTCCAGGCTTGGCAAGGTATCTTTGGTGGTATCATCATCAACGGTCCCGCCACTGCAGACTACGATGAAGATCTTGGTATGGTCTTTCTGAACGATTGGGATCATCAGACCGTTGATGAGCTCTACTACTCAGCCGAGACAAGTGGACCCCCCACGCTGGACAACGGATTAATCAACGGCACCAACGTGTATGGAGACGACGATGACTTGTCCCAGACTGGTTCCCGCTTCAACATATCGTTCGAATCTGGAACCTCATACCGTATGCGATTGGTCAATGCTGCAGTAGACACGCATTGGAAGTTCTCCATCGACAACCATACTATGACAGTCATTGCAGCAGACTTGGTACCGATCGAACCATATGAAACAACGGTACTTGATATGGGCATGGGTTAGTGCAGTAATCACGTCCGCAAAGTCATCTCTTACTAACCTTGACTAGGTCAACGATACGATATCATAGTTACCGCGGACCAAGCCGACGTTGCCGATAACTTCTGGATGCGTGCTATTCCTCAATCAGCGTGCTCAGACAACGACTCCACGGACAATATCAAGGGTATTGTATACTATGGAGACAGCCCTGGCACGCCCTCGACAACTGCATATGATTACACAGATGGCTGTGACGACGAAACAGACAATCTCGTACCTTATATCTCCAAGACTGTTGATGACGCGAACTGGAGTGACCTCGAGACAGCAACAGTTGGAAAGAACACAGCTGGTCTGTTCAAGTGGCAGCTCAACAGTACCAGCATGCTGATGGACTGGGCAAACCCAACTTTGGCTCAGATTATGAATGGCACAACTGAGTTCGAGACAGATGATGCTGTCATTGAGTTGAGTGAGGCAAGTCAGTGGGTCTACTTTGTTATCGAGACTACCTTGGCAGTCCCGCATCCCATCCATCTTCATGGTCATGACTTTTCCATCCTTGCTCAAGGAACTGGTACCTACTCGTCTTCTGTGACTCTGAACACGAGTAACCCACCTCGTCGCGACACGGCCATGCTTCCAGGAAACGGATATCTCGTCATGGCATGGGAAACAGACAATCCTGGTGTATGGCTATGTCATTGTCATATCGGTAAGTTTGATGAACCATGAAATGTGACACAACTTGCTAACTGTACTCTAGGTTGGCATACTTCTGAGGGTTTTGCTCTACAGTTTATTGAGCGCGCGAGCGAGATTCCTGATATTACTACATCAAGCTATGTTTCTGATGTCTGCGATAGTTGGACTACCTTTCAGAGTGAGAACTCGATTGAGCAGGAAGACTCTGGCGTTTAAGTCGCGTGGCTTACCTTTTTACCGTATTGGAAAACATACATATAAGCTAGATATTTCTATTAGGTTAATTGTTATCAATTTGACTACGTTGATGTTATCTACGCAGACCTTGTTTCCTTGAGCCTGATTCGAGGTTCTTTTCGTAACGCCAGAGGGAAAAAAAGTTATGATGACAGTAGCAAAGGATATTGCGTATAACGGTAATAGGTATTGATTGAGATAGTGCGGCAAAGTTTTTATCTATACGGATGTTGCATGTATCTAAGCTTAATCCTGGTAAATAGCTTTGTCATTGCCAAATCGGTAAGTTCTGCGATGAGCCACGAAATGGAATACATTTGCTAATTAATCTCTATGATGGCATGCTTTTGAGGGCCTTGCTCTACAGTTTGTCGAGCGTGTAAGCGAGTTACCTGATATCACAACGTCGAGCTATATCCAATGTTTGCAATGCTTGGATTGCGTTCCAGGGCGAGTACTCGATTGAGTAGGAGGATTTAGGCATTTTGATGACTTTGTAACAATATTACTTTTTTTTGCTCTATCTCTTAGCTTACGTCCAGGCACCATCAGTTACCTTGACGTTATTGATAGCACTGTAATAATATGAACTGTTGCTTCACCTGGAATGATCGGGACTATTGGTTACGAATATGTAACTACCTATAGTCTTGAAAGCTACAGAATCTCAGGCAAACACGTATTTGATATGATTATATAACCGCCAAACTGAAATCGTCTTATTTGCCCGAGCTCGTCACTGTATAGACTGAGCAGGCTAATGGGTTTATACAATATCACAAGCTATGCTTCGAGGCCTAGTAGGGTCTTGGCATTTGAGTTATTACGAATTTTTCTGTCTTACTGTCTGCTCCGCCTGAGTCATCCATGTCCGGGATGTCATCGAGGTACCCATAGCCAAGCTGCTCATATGTCCCACTGCTTCCTTGACCTTTCGATGAGCCTGCCCAATGCAATATGGTAGGAGTAAGCTCCATTCTTGTCAACCAAGAAAAATACCCGAGGTCAAGACATCTGCGATTTGCTCTTGTCTTTCTCTCGCCACAGAAGAGGCCACGAACAAATCCCAGGAATGCAATTGACCGTCATTATAGGCCTCGATCAAAGCACGTCTTGTACATACGACCATACCTACTGGAAAATACGGGATCCCGTCTGCTCTCCCATAGTCAAGCCAGTGAGGGGCAGATTAGTAGTAAGGTTAATAACGACTAGCGAATCCCTGCTGTTATATGTTTTTTTTTGCCTTTATAGTAGAATATATAGTAAGGAGGGAATATTATATTTTAAGGGGATAGTAAAAATAATCTATAAAAGATTACTTTATTAGTAATATTATAAATTTTTAAGTAAAATTATCTTCTAATTTAAATAGCTTTAGTTATATAGCTTATAAAAAGTAGGCTCTTAAAGTAGTTATTTACTTATAAAGGAATAAAAGTAGTACTAATTAATTATCTTACTTTTCTTCTTTTAATATTAAAATATAATTACTCTTATTAACTATTAAGCTTTAAGACTATAGATTTAGCCTTATTAGATAATTTACTTAATTTAAGCTAATCCCTATCTATTTAAAGAGGTAATATATTATTAATTAAAGCAGTAAAGGATATAAATTATATAGTAAATATAATAGTTAGGTTTCTAAATAGGTAAACTAGTCTATACTGATTTATGTTTATAGAGTTATAGGGCATTATACACTAAGTAAGAGTAAAGTATTATATTTCTTAATAGTAAATTGTTACGACCCAACAGATGACCACATAAGGCCCATTCTTTTTCGCCAATCATATTACCCATCACCCCTACTAGCTTAGTCATACCGTGAGCCGCCAGGATCCGCGACTCATGGCTCACGGATGGACTCACGATGCAAGACCAGACTCACGACGTGAGCCCGGAACTCACGACGTGAGCCACCACCATAAACCGTGAGCCACTCAAGTATATATACATCCATCCATAAAGCATTAGATAGAACTTAGCTCACCAGCTATCAATAAAACCTCTTTACCTGAATACGCCTTACCCGCTCTATTCACTATTAAGAAACGTGACACCTCGCTCTCGCTCAGTGTATACGCCTTACGACCCTGCAAACATAAACCAGTACGGACTAGTTTACCTGTTTGGAAACCCAACCGTCACACCTGGCTTATCTTTATATATATATGTGGCGCCTAAGTCATAAATGGGGCTATGCAGCGCTATCATATTTATAAAAGCCCAGTAGGACAAGGTATCAGATCTCGGGAAGCGTCTTTCCGAGTCAGACTGTATTTTACCGACTCTGATTATTAGATAAATGATGCGAGATATGTATCATATGAAGTCACCTTGGATCCTGAAATCGATGCCGGGGCTCACATTTTCTGAACAGGGCTCTCTAGCGAAGGAGCTGTATCCACCTGTGTTGGATGTAAAGATAACTTAAAGTTTCGCTCATGGGGGGATAAAGTTTAAATGATTGGAGACGGGTTTCAGACGGCACTGACAGTCTGAGTGCTGTCAACGAAACACGTTGTGATTGACGGTATAACATTCACTTACGCAAAGCCTCGACGACCAGGGCGTCTTAACGTCTCCAAGGTTCTCGACAAAGTTTAGTATATTAGCGCAGATCAAATTCCAACGAATCTCTAAATCAGAGATACTCTCAAGACTAGGCTCTCCAAGTAGGATAGGTAGCAGATGGTCTGATCATACCAGTACAGATAACATGTACAATCGAAATAGTTCACCTAATCTCAATATCTATTGATGCATCTCTAACTCGTCTATTTGATCCTATCTTGCGTCACCCCACCCACCGCCTCCCTGTCCAACGTTTACTACCATGTATCTACATGACTGACGAAACCTCCTCCCCTCCACTAAAGAGTGGGGTTAGATGGCGCAGTCTTCTTCAAAACGATGGGCACAAATTCATCGGATGTATCAGAGTCTGTAGCATTCCAACCAACAGTGTACAAACCCTTGATGTTAGTTGGCTGCCTGTACCAAAGAGACAGCATTTGTCCATTCTCCTGACCCATGAAAAATTGTCCGTAGAGCATAAAGGTCGAAATGTAGTCACTTGTGTCGATCGTGTCATTGACTATCTTGACGGTTCGGGAAGAGATCGATGGGCCAGGCGCAACAAGTGTCCCGTTATGCCAATCAGGGCGAACCTGGCCAGAGAGGGCAGTGGTGTTGGGAGAAACCTGACACTTGTCGTCATTGAGTACCGTGACTGTGTTCGTTAGCAATTTGTATTGGATGTTGCAAGATAAATGGACTTGCATTGGATTGGCGATGCTTGAGAGCTGTTGAAAGCGCCGAAATCGCCAATGTATAACTCGTCTGTTGAAAGATTAGCAATGATTGTAGTTGTCAGCCAAGATGAGTCCTACCCCCAGCAGAAAAGAGTTGGTGGCCATCAACGCCAGGACCATAGGCATAAAGAGAGACTGGTTGCGAGCTGACAGCTGCAGCTACAGAGGTAGCGAAAGCTGAAAGCACGACTTTGAAAAGAGTTGAAGAACGCATGGTTGCAAAGTTGGTACTGAAAAAACGAATGTAGAAAGAATGGATGCTAGATCTGGTGCGGAATGAAATTGAACGGGGAATACAGCAATTAATATACCAAGAATCAATAAGCTTCGACGTTATCCGGTATACCGTTGGACGCGTAGTTGTTGGTTCAGCATTCCGGTGAAAGTGAAAAGCTTACGCACTTCCCGCGGCTCCCTTTTACGGGTCCTCTCAATGCAACGTTTTTTTTTTTTTTATTTTTTTTTTTTTTACTTGACATATAGCTAGAACATCGTGGTATACAGCTATAGCATTTCTAGTATATACCTCTAGTGACAGAGTACGTATGTAACGTGGAGATAAAATCGGGATGTGGGAAGCAGCGGGAATACCGAGCATTATAGTTTAAAGTACTCAGGGGTCATGAATAAAGTCCGTAATCGGTAAAGAAGTCCATGATACTCGAACGATAATTGGTTTGCAAAACCCTGGTTATATGGTTTGTGTTATACTTGCAAGGGTGGCCTTATACGCATAGACTCTATAGTTTCAGTTTTATCTTATTTTTAAGGTGACATCAACTGCCGATACAGTGGGGCATAACAAACTATATCGGCAGTGATATCAGTCATTATCGCATACTCGTTGGTCCGACGGGAGGAATGACCAACGAAGCATGCCTATAGTTTCAGGTAGCTTAAAAATAAGCTGACGTTGACTTACCGACCCAATGGGGCATGACGAACTATATCGGCATTGGTATCAATTATTATCGTATAGGAGGTTCAGTGTGTAGGAAATTCTAGTATTTAAGAATACCAAAGGAAGTTGGGAAAACCAATTCTCACTTCCAATCATCCTCATTCGTTTATCTCTCATTCATTCGTTCAGCTTTCTTCTCCCTTACATTCCTTACTACCTCACATTCTTTGAGAAATAATCCATTTCGCAGTTATGGAGCTGTACCATCTACTCTTAGCCTCCCTTGGGCTCCACCAGGCTCAGGCTCATCCTTCATCCCTTCTCAATCGCCGCGCAGCTTGCGATGGAAACACTCCCTCTACTCGATCAACTTGGTGTGATTATTCAGTCGATACTGATTATTACACCGAGGTGGTTGATACCGGTGTGACCCGCGAGTATTGGCTCGAGCTGACAGACGTTACCGTTGCTCCTGATGGTGTTTCACGCTCAGCAATGGCTGTCAACGGTACGATCCCAGGCCCTACACTTTTTGCAGATTGGGGTGATACTGTCACGGTTCATGTGACCAATCATTTGAGCACATCCCTCAATGGCACGAGCATGCACTGGCACGGTATTCGTCAGAACTTCACCAATCAATACGATGGTGTCTCTTCCATCACCCAGTGCCCTTCAGCAGTTGGTGAGACCGTTACCTACACCTGGAAAGCTACCCAGTATGGCTCATCATGGTACCATTCGCATTGGGCTCTTCAGGCCTATCAGGGTATCTTTGGTGGCATCATCATCAACGGTCCCGCTACTGCAGACTATGATGTAGATCTAGGCATGGTCTTCTTGAACGATTGGGATCATCAGACTGTCGACGAGTTGTACGAAACAGCCCAGACTGAGGGACCCCCTTCACTTAACAACGGTCTTATCAACGGCACCAACGTGTTTGGTGAAGACGGCAGTTCTTCCCAGACTGGGTCTCGTTTCAATGTGTCGTTTGAGGCTGGAATATCGTACCGTATGAGATTGGTCGGTGCTGCAGTTGACACGCATTGGAAGTTCTCTATCGACAACCACACCATGACAGTCATCGCGGCTGACTTGGTACCGATGGAGCCTTATGAGACAACGGTTTTGGATATTACCATGGGTTAGTACAGTTGTTGATCTTACAGAGATTTTATTTTCACTAACTTTATCCAGGTCAACGATACGATATCATTGTCACAGCTGACCAAGCAGATGTTGCTGAAAATTTCTGGATGCGTGCTATTCCTCAATCGGCCTGCTCTGAGAACGACTCTACGGACAACATCAAGGGCGTTGTCTACTATGGCGACAGCCCTGGCACACCTTCTACAACTGGCTACGAGTACATTGATAGTTGCGAGGACGAAACAGATAACCTAGTGCCCTATGTCTCCAAGACCGTCGATGCCGCCGATTGGAAAGATCTTGAGACAGCTTCTGTTGGAAGGAATTCTGCTGGTCTATTCAAGTGGATGCTCAACAGTACCAGCATGCTCATGGACTGGAGGAACCCGACTCTAGCGCAGGTTTTGAACGGAACCACTGATTTCGAATCAGAGAGTGCAGTCATTGAGTTGAGCGAGGCAAACCAGTGGGTTTACTTTGTTATCGAAACTGCCCTGGGAGTTCCACACCCTATTCACCTCCACGGTCACGACTATTTCATTCTGGCTCAAGGTACTGGCAGCTACTCGTCCAACGTCACTCTCAACACGAGCAACCCACCTCGCCGCGACACGGCTATACTGCCTGGAAATGGTTATCTCGTCATGGCATGGGAGACAGATAACCCTGGTACATGGCTATGCCATTGCCACATCGGTAAGTTCTATGATGAACAACAAAATGAAATACACTTGCTAATCATTCTATAGGCTGGCATGCTTCTGAGGGCTTTGCTCTACAGTTTGTGGAGCGTGCAAGCGAGATCCCTGATATCACAACGTCGAGCTATGTTTCCGATGTTTGCGATGCTTGGACTGCTTTCCAGGGGGAGTACTCGATTGAGCAGGAGGATTCGGGTATTTAGATGACTTTGTAGCAGTATTTCATTTTTTGTTTTTATTTCTTAGCTCATGTCCTGGCATTATCAGTTACCTTGGCGTTCTTGATAGCACTGTAATAATATGAAGTTGCTTCACCTTGAATGATTGAGACTATTGGTTACTAATATGTAACTACCTGTGGTCTTGGAAACTAAATAGGTAGATAGATCCCGAGACTACAATTGACTGTCATTATAGCCCTCCGTCAAAGCAACTCTTGTACATACGACCATACCCACTGGAAAATACGGGATCCCGTCCGCTCTCCCATAGTCAAGCCAGTGAGGGGCGGATTAGTAGTTGGGTCGGTGACGACCAGCGAATCCCCGCTGTTGTATGTTTTTTTTACCTTTGTAGCAGAATATATGGCAAGGAGGGAACGTCATGTTACAAGGGGATGGCAGAAACAATCTACAAAAGATTACTTCGTTGGCGATGTTATGAATTTTTGGGTGGGGTTGTCCTCCAACTTGAATAGCTTCAGTCGTGTAGCTCGCAAAGGGTAGGTTCTTGGAGTGGTCGTTTAGTCACAAAGGAATAAAAGCAATACCTATTAACTATCTCACTTTTCTTCTTTTGATACCAAGACACGACCACTCTTGTTGACTGTATACTTAGCCTTGTCAGATAATTCGCTTAGCTTGGACTGATCCCTGTCCGTTTGAAGAGGCAGTGCGACACCAATTGAAGCAGTGAAGGATATAAACCGCGCGGCAAAGTCATTATCTAAACGGATGATGCATGTATCTAAGCTCGTTTATCCCGGAAGCGCAATCGACAAGGCAAATGAGCGTTCTCATAGGTTGAATCCGGTACCTATCAAGTAAAAATCACCAACGCTCCTCTCAGCTTACTCAGAGCTAGTACAACAATGGTAATCTCAACTATAGACCCCTCCAACACTCAAGTACAAATACGCTTCTGTCCGTAAATATTTCCTTTACTGGTTTCACGTCTTTTATTATCTCAACTAGTCATCATTTAAATCCAGTAAACAATCTACCCTCACACAATGAGCAAGACATCACAGCAAATTGTCAAACTCTTGGTTTCAATTATCCTATTGTCATTTGTCTTTGGGACAGTTCTACCAACCAAGCTTCTGCGTCTCTTGCCAGTTCTATCATCCCTAGTCAGCCTACAATTCGCCTACGATGAATACTTTTTCCTGTCCTGCTGGACGAAACGCCAATATCGAGCACAGGCCAATGAGCTGCTACCGTTGTGGTTCACCAACTGGGCACCAGCAGGAACCAGAGTTGTGTTTGGAAGCTTTACACTGAGTCTGTCGAGTGGGCTGGCGAATGCCGTTACTATCTGGCGGAGTACGGGGGATCAGATTACCGCACTGTCCTACATGGCTGGAACCCTGTTCGCAGCCGGTCATCTGCTTGTTTTTGGTCCGACTGCAATTGAATTGCTGGCCAAGATCCGACGTAACGATGCCGATGCTCAAAGTACGGAGTCGTTGGAGATATGGTTGAAGATGCATGCTACTAGATCTTTTGTGGTGGACTTACCAGCCGTTGTCTGCTTCATTACCGGTTTACTTAAAGCTATGGAGAGCGTTGTATAAGAGTTTCAACCGAGAAGAATACAGGTTCTGAGATTAAGAACACGAGTAGGGTCAATAACGAATACAGATGAGTCGTCAAGAGTTGACATTCTTTTGCCCTCATGTTGTGCCATTGACATCAAGTGCCATTCTTTTACTTTATTAGCACTGTGGTAGAGGGGAAGTGAGACATGAAGGAACATATTGAGACACCACATGAATTATTTACTGCATGCTGAAAGTTGTGAGTCGTGATAGAACACTGGTACCTGAGAAGTTGGAATAACATGGTGATCCCACATCGCCCCGCCGTTGGCGAGAAAGTGAGTTACATCTTGACTGCGGTATCTCAACTTCCACCTCACTGGGCAGGTCTTTCTGCAAGGAGACATTCTTCCGACTTGCAGAGAGGCATGATGAAGATTTGTATCTGATAGGCTGCATCATCCCTGTCAGTGACCATAATGACCAGGTGATTCTTCACCTGCTGCCGCCACTCCTCGAGCTCTCGATCTTTGCCGCGAGTATCGAATGACATTGCCAGAAGAGGGTGACCTTCCCGAATATCACTTCTCAATAACCGTAATGTATCTTGACTGGGCCCATACAACCAACGCGGCTCGTATACTGCACGGAGCCCTTTGAGGCCTAGTCCATCCCAGCTCCGAAGTCCGTATATGTATACGTCCCGATCCGACAAGTCAGGCTCTGGGCGGAGTTGGTTAAGGACCGTGTGATATTCGTCTATCTCTGGATCATTCAAAACCACCCGGCCGCAAGGTCTACAAAGCGTCGTCTCCCTCCAAGGCGATGCTTTAAACTCATCAGGATTGTCAATAGAGTCTACGAAACTCCAGACAGTTATGTCTTTCCGAAGCATATCGAAGCTATATCCAACCTGAAGTATGAAACTGGTCTGGTAGTATCCAAATATGCCTTCAAGATCATCGGTAGTAAACTTGAATCCCCTGTATAAATCGACAAAAAGATCCCTCTCGGCAGCGCTTGCACCACGTAGTCGTG
Organism: Fusarium meridionale; assembly: GCA_032355295.1. Lineage (NCBI taxonomy): Eukaryota > Fungi > Ascomycota > Sordariomycetes > Hypocreales > Nectriaceae > Fusarium > Fusarium meridionale. The sequence continues at coordinate 11,535,011 of CP126884.1, read as the reverse complement.
GATGGGTGGTTTGGGCGAGAAAGTCGAGGGTTTCAAGAAACACATCGATGTTTACCATGTTATAGTCCACTGGGAATTCCAAGCCTCTTTCCATCAAGCCACGAAAAGCGTAGACATGGTCGTGGAAATCTGTGCAGTCGGAGTCTTGAAACATCTTTAACAACATAGGGAGCTGCTTTTGCCGTCCTTTGGCACGTATGGCAGAGTAGAAAGCCAGTACGTTAGCGCAGTGACGATGTAGCTGGTCAAAATCGCGGGAATCGTAGAAACACGCTTTTGGTTCGTCTTGCTCCTCTACGGAAAAGTCTGGCTGTATGGAATTCGATGGTTCTGGGACAGGCGCAGTGTGGTTATGCAATGTGGCATAATCAACTAAACCGTCCATGATTGCGAAAAAGACATTAGTGCTGATAGAAGCCTGCCCACAATACAAGACAACCTTCTCAGGCAGCATGATCTCTTGTTTCACCCATCGACGTGTCCATATCGCAGCCCCGCATACTTCAAAAAGTGAGGAGCACTCGGCCGGAGACAGCTGACAGCACACAGGCTGGGCCTCAGCCGCTCTGATGGTTACTGTATCAGCCGGGAAACTTGAGTCTAGATGCTTGATGGCACGCTCCAATGCCGGCGAGGTCTGACCAAGCCAGACTATAACCAATTTCGCGTCGCTAAAGATTTGACTCATGAGCCGTACCTGGGCACTGCGTTCGTTGGTATCGGACTGGTTGATACATATCGAGTCAATCCACAAGTTCGTGAGGCCTTGACGCTGTGCTTGTCTCAAGAAATTGTAGACATTTGGTCGCACTGGGAACGGCACGCCGTTGATGATGATTTCCTCTGTTGGCGGGTCGGTACCCCAAGTGTAAGAGAGACAAGTCCAGCCTCGTTCAGTCGCATCTGTGTAGTTGACAAGAGAGCAAGAGATGGATTGAGATATATCGCTGGATTCAACTTGAAGAACGCGAACGGGAAAGTCTTTGGGATCAAGAGGTTTATAGGGAAATGCCTCATTCTTGACAGTTGTCGTCATGGCTTGTTGTATTGTGAGCTAAACAAAAAAGGCAATTGGCTAGATATGGTAGAGCAAGGTGTGAGGTTAAGAAACACGTGTTTTAATACCGCGTTCAGGCGGGGATAATATATTATGTAGTCTAGTGCTTACAGCCCGGCCTTTTGTGATAGACCTCAGAAGGCGGGCAGGTTCTGGGTAGGGTAACTGTGCTATGTATGTGTCCGATGATTTTCCAGAACGCCTATCACAACTGAAGAATTTCCTTGCAGAGCACTGGTAAACCCTCCTCTTGAATTGCGCTGGGGGATATCTTGGAATTTCGTTTTTATACGCTCTCGTCAACATGAAATAATCTCTCAAGGAATTTGTAAGGCGCCCAAAGCTCCCCTACAATTTACATAGATCATCAAGGCTTTTTCTTATACAACTTGGCTAATAGTTGATGAGCCGCTCAGCATTTATTCGATCTAGGGTGTTACTAACCTAACAGCCGTGTCGAAAAATATCAAGCTTGGCCATTATCTTGTCCCGACCTTCATTGCCCAGAGTACCTTGGTCTCTTACTCAGTGATGTAGGAAGTGTAGTACTTCCTCGCCGGGATTTTGATGAAGCCATAATAAGTTCTCCACTGCCGTTATCATCGCCCGTCGAGAAGGCGATACGCTGCACCTGTCCCGACCGGCTTCCGAGAAGCAACGTTGATCCAGATATGGCTGATGTGTACGGACGATACTTCTCAGGGATCCACAAAATCTTTTGGTCACCTTTCACGATCCATGTTGTGTCGCTGCTGATACCGTAACCTAAGCGTCGCATTTGTATCTCACGCTTTCCTCCCTGTTGGCCCTTCACGTCCACAAGGGATAAGCTGAAAACCCCAACGTTGGTTTTGAGGCTTGTACCACTGCTGTCGAAAGACAAGTTGTCGATAATTAACTTAAACTCCTCGGAGTGAATGCGAAGGCCTGTAGGGACGTGTAAAACCGTCAGGGTGCAATCATCCTCCTCATCATAATGACTCACGGCAATCCACTGCTCATTCGGAGACATGGCTATGGATTTTGGGTACTCTCCGCCAATGGAAAGAAAGGGTTTGCGTTCCCATGAATGCAAATCCCAGAAATCGATTTTGCAGCCAAAGTCAATAGATACGAGCGTCTGGCGACAAGCTGAAAGTGTAATTGAGGCCACACCTTGACTGCTGGCTTTGAACGAACGACTGTCGCCATAGTCTGTGCCTATGTTGCAGGTCCTGATAATTCCGTCCAGTGAACCTGATATAAGCAGGTCACTTTCTGGCAGAAATACCAGTGAGGACACGTACGCCGTGTGACCAATGAGGGTGTGTAAGCGAGCACCTGTCTGGAAGTTCCAGACCATCACAGTGTGGTCATATGATGCTGAGCATAGACGTTTGCCATCCAAGAACACCATTGATATGATAAAATCTGTATGGCCGACAAGTGTATGCTTGCAGGACAGCGTTTCCACATCCCATATTTTGATCTCATTGTCATGAGACCCCGACGCTGCCCATCGGATGTCTGTCGATAAGGCCACACTCGAAACGCATCGTGTATGACTAGGGCGTTCTTTTGCTTGTGAACCTGAACCATTTGTGATGTCCCAGATCTCGATATCGTACGATCCTGATATGAGCCGAGATCCATTAGATGAGAAGGCCAAAGTAATAAAATAACGCTCGTTACTGTTCAAAGTATGCGTGTGTCGACCAGAGTAAACGTCCCAGACCCAAAACTCTCCTTGATCCTCACACACAGTCGCAATTCGTGTACCGTCTCCTGAAACAGCGATGTTTCGATTGGAGTGGTGAGAGGTCCGAATTTTCATTTTAGAATTCTCCGAGGTAAAATCTCGGACACATATTTCCCCGGAAAATGAGCCGGACACAAACAACTGTGCTTTTGCTGCACAGGCGATCGAGGATATGGAGTCAATGTGGTCCTGAAACGTTCGCTCAACGGTCCATGTTGTTGTGTTCCATATCGTAACGGTTCCACAATCTGCCGAGCCCGAGACCAACTGTTTGCTGTCCGCTGCGAAGCTTATATGTCCAACATTGTAATCCGCAATAGGACAGGTTTTTATCAAAGTTCCAGTCTTGACTTCCCATATTTTAATTACTGGGCCCTCGGTTCCGCATGCCAACCACTTGGCGTCCGGCGAGAGAACTAATGATTCGGGGTCGCAATCGTCGCTGCTAGACATAGTTCTCAGAATTTGTTTTGCAGGTTCCCATACTTGGATAGTATCACTGTCGTACGAAGATACTGAAGACAGGTACTCCTGGCCTTCTGTGAATACAATAGATTCAACAGAACTATCTCCGATCCAATGTTCCTCAAGGCAGACCCCTGTCGTTGAGTTCCAGATTTTTATAGTTCCATCGTCAAAGCCTGAGGCGATCAAAAAGTCATTAGGTGAAAACGACAAGGTTGTGGCCCTAGAACCGTGTCCCTCGAGGGCGTGAACATAGGATCCCCATTCTTCCTCTGTGACTGGATTTCTGGTAAGCCAGCTTGGTCCCTGAGTCAGAAACCTCTTCCGAACGATACTGTTGACAGGACTAAACACGAGGGCTGATGTGTATATTTGTAGCGGGTCGACTTCAATGGCATTCCCAAAAGAGAGGGCTACACGACGAGCATCTTCAACTAGCTCAAGTAGACCTGCCACTTGCGTACCAGACTGATCGGGTGTTAGTTGACTCGAGTGAATACCTTCCATGTACAAGGAGAAGGATCTCACCAGAATAGTAACAAGACTGTCTAGTGACAGTATCCCTTCCGACATGCTGCGTAATTGGCCCAGAGTTTGAAACCAGTGTAACAGATGTTCATGTAGAAAGCTTTCAATTTCGACATCAATCTGTTGTCTCCCTTTTTCTCTGCCACCACAAGCTTTCAAATGAACAACCCAGTAAGTACACGCGTACCCCAGTGACTCCAGGCGATCACCATCGGGGAAGTTCCAGCTGATCTCACTTTCAGGGTTACTAAATTGTTGCATGGTCTGTTTCACTGCCTCCCATGAAGCCTGGAATATCTTGTTGTGCTGCGCTAGAATACCGTTTGGCATGATGTTTTCCAGTGCCTTGTTCATGACAAACTCCCTGGTGGATTGATGGACGAAGACGACAGTCGTGGTACCATTTCGAAGTGTTAGAAACGAGCAGCATGATAACACTGCTTTTGTTAGAACTATGATGTTGTTCCGAAATTCGGAAAGAGAGTCGACGGCAATGGCGAGTTCCTTCAAGTTAAGAGGACGATAGGAAGCTAAGATGACCGCCAGTATCTCCTTACACTGCGTTGCAGATCTTGAAGCAGCGAGTTTCTTCATCATTCGATCGTATAACTTGTCCAAACCTGATGGAAATTCTTTCGAAGCTTTAAGGGCCTCTGTCTCTGTACAATCCTCGAGTTCTTGACAGACCATCGCAACCCAAAGAAAGGTGTTGCCCGACTTTTGTTCCAAGTTGTGCTTTATTGTATCACGAAGTTCATCACCACAGGTGTCCCACCACAGCATGTCCGTCAATCTGGCTTCTATAAGGTTTTTGACAGCTCCGGAGGTGAGATGTTCGTTCGACTCAAGATCGATCGTGAGTCTTTTTTCTGAGTTGGCGATTTTGCGCAACTTGTTCTCAATTACGGGATCCTTGCGACTTGAGACAAGCCACTTGATGCCGAGTTGGGAGTTCGTTTCGACAATAAACTTTAATAGCTCTGTTTGATTCGCCTCACACTCATCAAGTGCGTCAATCACAAACACTGTTTGGTTCATCAGGGGATCTTTCAAGATCGCGAGGAGTGTACTGCGGATTGTTTGCCATAAATTGATCCCTTCAAACATCTTGTCTCCGATCAGGTCAAACTCCTTCCTCACGTATGACAACGCTGTTGCACCAAGGGGGTGGTAACGGACCAATCCATATATTAGTCCTCGGAGCACTGATGTCGCATTGTGCGCGGTCGGTACACCAGCTTGGCAGAAAAATTATGACAAGTGATTATTGCACTCCAGGCTTTTGATGATGGCACATATCAGCATCGTCTTCCCTTTACCAGCATCGCCCTTGATCCACAGAAAGCATTCCTCTCCCTCACGCCACCTTGTGAAGTTGTCGTTGGTCAAGATCCAGTCAGAGGCGCTAGGAAGAAGACCCCCTTTAGTATCAATGATTTGCTGTCTATCACGTAATGGGTCTGTCTCATACAGAGCTCCGATACAGTCCCTATCTTTGGTGTCTTGATGCAGGTAGTTGTTATTGCCAATATGAACTCTAGAAGAGTCACTAGCGAACACGCTGGCGACGGAGTTGGATGACATTGTGGGGTTGGCAGGTATCGTAGACGGATTTGTAGCCTCCATCACGATAGGAGTGTCAATTTGTCAAACGCTGATGTTGCATAGGGATGGTATCCAGAAGGTGAGGAAACAGGGCGATGGGCTGAGATTGATACTGGGTAAACTCCTTCATACACCAAGGTTTACGATTTGTCGACCACACAAATTCCATGGTGAGATTCTGAGATTATTATTGTAAATTAGCCGCCTAGAGAAAGTAGTGGTTGCCTAATTTGCAAACAAAAGATGGCTCCAGCCACGGCGGCATGGTCAAGTGATGCCAGCCCTTGGAATCCCTGTAATTCGTGATTCAGGCTGCACTCGTACTATTGGAGGACTGAGCAGTTTTTAGTAGAGCTGGGGCTGAATGCAGTCAGCTGAGGGGATAACAAGGTTGGCCAGAGGTTGATTGGCCTCCAGGGTACATGGTAGCAGGGCTATCAGATCTGATGTGTTGTGCTTGACGTGGGTATCTCACTTGCTACAGCTGGCCTATGAAACAGCTGGGTCACTACTCTGTACTTAACGGCCATTGGGCCTCAACAGCCCTGGTATTTCAAGTTATGCATGCATAGCCCTGGAATCACAGCGCGGGCATTCCGATTGCACAGCTAACTGGCAAGGCGTTTAAGGTCACCAGAGCGAGTGGAGTTTACCACGCCTGATTGTAGTCATGAATTAAATCAAAAGCCTAAATGCTAGTTAGATCGACATCTATACATGATAAGCCAAGTCGCGTGAAGATGGGCTTACAATAGGTCTCCCAGCAATGCATGGTAGAAACCAATAAGACTAGTACATATGACAACAAATATTCAACACAGCCAACCGGCGGAATAATCCATGTTATTCCCCGTCCTTGTTCTCAACAATGGGACGTTTATGGTGTGATTTGCCAACATTATGCACAGTTGGGTCACACAAATGCAAAGTGCAGCGACTTTGTGGGATCACAGTGAGCCACGACAACACGGCTGGGCGGCCTGGGCCTGGGCATGCAATCATCCTTTCAACGTGTCACCCATCTATTCGTATGTCTTTTCGAACAGGCATTGCCCTGTATTTTGTCTCATTGATACTTCTATACAACGGTTGACATCAAGATTGTATAGCCTAATCTTCCCAGATGCCTCTGGCCCCATAAACATTCCCAACCTGGAGACGTGACTGATTCGTAGCCGATACTGTTCTCATGGAGTTTTTGGTCCGATCATTGAGAAGAACATCGCGTTGAACAAACTTTTCTGAAAAGACATTGCCGACGAGGAATTTTGCTGAACCCTCTAGATTGACAAATTCTGCAGAGTTATGCCCCTCGATCATGTTCAACTTTCTCTGTACTGCGTCTTCCATGACAGGGTCGACCCCGGTAGCGGCGTCTTGTAACACTTTGAGGCTTGGTTTGTCGTTGATCTTTTCAATCTCTCGCTCGACTAATTGCGTTTGAGCTGATTCTGCGGGGAAGAGCTTTTCCAGCTCATCGATCCATGAACAAATCTGGTCAATTGTCCTTTCAAGGCTTTTCGCATCGTAGAGCGCCCATTTCGTCTTCTTGATTATGCTCGTAGTCTTTTGTCTTTGGCGAGCAATCTCCTTTGAGTGTCTATGCAATCGCCGAAGCATGGGGTTCATATCGCTTTCCCCAAATACCTCTAGCTCCCGCTGATCGGCTCGATCTGCATATCGGCTAGATTTCTTTTGTGCACCCTCAAAGCAACTTGCGATGTCTTCCAAAATTTCTCTTGCAATATTCACCTCTTTATCAGCTGATGCGAAAGAAGAGAAACGAGGCTCGTTGTTGATGGAGATAGCTTCTCCCCATCTTCCCAGGCGTGTCTTTGCAAGGTCTAGTTTGAGCTGGTACCTTTGAAAGTCCTCTCCGAAATGGTGACCGAGTTGGATGTACTCAAAAGTGTCAACACAATTATTGAAGATCGCTGCAACACTCAAGGCCCCGGAAACGATGCCAAATATTTCGGCCATTATAAAGAACGGATTACTTTTAACGATTTGAAGAAAAGGAAGATTCTGCTCTTCCATGGCCTGACCTAGCCAACATATTTAAACATCGCTCATAGCGGCAATGTAAGACATAATTTCACCAGCGACGTGTCAGGCGATGGGGCTTTACGGATTTTCAATCCACATTGTTACTTTCTCCAATAAATCATCCAGGTGGGTGACAAAAAAGAACGGAGATCTCGGCACCCTGTAACATGATTTTAATAGGTACAAATTACAATATTATTTTCCCGATTTGTTACTCACCTGTCATTCTACCTACCAATACCCGGAGTTAGTGTGCTCGGACTATCCTTAGGCGAGTCCTACCCTGCAACTGTCAACTGTCACACGACCAGGCGCTTTCTTAGCACGCGGGCTGTGTTTTTTGAGGGACATGTCTTGGAAGTATTACCCAGCCGCTGTGGCGAAGTACAGATCAGCAAATTCAGGATTCGCAGGGTTATCATCTCCTCAGAATCCCTTCAATTAAATGTCAAATAAGCTACAAAATCGAGGCTGACGAAGCTTCGGGGGAGTATTAAAATCTAGCTGTTGATCAGACACTAAGAAAATCGACACAATAACGGTTCATCTGACGATCAATACTTCATTGCGGCGTTAGAACCCAAATTTGACTAAAGATAAAGTTTCTGCAACTAGTTCCGGCACCAAAAGCCAAATTGAAGCGCCATATGTTAGCTACATGCAGAACCTGCGAAAACGTAGGTCTAGAGGTTACCACATGTGTGCTCGCAAGAGTTCACCAAGCAGAACCACCAAATTGATCACCAACCCTGAGTTTAGACTCTCCTCTTAATTTTGCGCCTTGAACACTATTACTCGCTAATTGGACATTCGTGATTCCATGTCTAAGAGCCTCTTCACTGTAGTATTGCCCGACACTAGTTCGTGCAGTTTCGTCCGCATCGAGGGCGGTTAGTCTATTGTTGGAATTAGACACATGTGTTATGTGTTCTTCTTAGCTCGGAGTTCTCTCGACTACTGGGTTTGTGGCGTTGGCGAGCTAACCTTTACACTCTCTGTATAACTTTCTAATTATTCTTAGATCCCCTGTTCATATACGATCTTGCCTCCAACAATTGTGTACTTTGGTAGAAGAGCAGAGAGACTTTTCGTCTGTGCGATAAGGGGGTCATGCGACCAGATAGTCAGGTCAGCAAGAAAGTTTGGGAGAATGCAGCCCCGATACTCGTCCTCCTTTGTCAGTTTTGCTGCATTCTTGGTGTGCAGATCAATGGCTTCCTGGACAGAAATTGCATGTTCCGGGCCCAGGACACCCAGGACAGTCTGACGCGTGGTGAGACCCCAGACTGAGTGCATTGCGCCGTAGGTACCAACCGGATAATCCGAACCGGCAGAAACTTGTGCACCATCATCTATCCACTGGCGAACAGGAAAGAGGTGGCTCTCTCGTTCTTTTCCTAAATACTCGCTTTGAATACCAGCAGCATCATGTAACAAAGGATGTTGGACCGTGACTGGGATTCCGAGTCGTACAGCACGAGCCCGTTGCTCAGCGGTTGCAAGACCTCCATGCTCCATGACTAGGGACCCAGGAGGCAGTTCCGGGTACATTCGTAGTAATCGCTCATATACATCGAGAAGAACTCGGACGGCTCGGTCTCCAACTGCATGAGTACCAATTCTCCAGCCTCGTCGGAGAACCACTGCCATTGCTTCAACAAGAACGTCAGGATCCCAGGTCAAGGTACCGCAAAAGTCAGTAGGACCGCAGCAGCCATGATCTGGTCGGGCGACGTAGGGATCCTCGGTGGCGCTGGCCTCGATCCCACCATCAATTCCAAACTTGACTCCCCAGACTCGTAGCCACATATCCGAGTCGAGGCTCCGCCATTGTTCAATCTCATCCATAAGACGCTCAATCTCGGCGACAGAGGTCATACCAAGCGCCGCAATTAGTACCCGCATTCGCACATGTAGTTTCTCTTGGTCGCGGGCTACCTTGAGCATCTTCATTTGGTTCGCGAATACAGCGCAATCACGAACGCAGCCAATTCCTGTCGCGGCGTACGACTTTGAAGCAGCTTCAATACCAGCCACAGAATCTTGGAGGCTAGGGTGTGGCGATATTTTGAAAATGGGTGCGAGTGCATTATCCTGCAACAGCCCGTTGAGGCTTCCATCTTTGTTGCGGCTAATAACGCCTCCTTCTGGCGGCTCTGACTCGGTTGTAATGCCAGCTAACTTTAGCACAACAGAATTGGCAACCATATTGTGACCGCCGCGCTTAACAAGGATGGGATGCGCTGTGGACACACCATCAAGCTCTTGCAGTGTCGGGAACCGCTGTTCCCTAAGATTGTACTCTTGCCAGTTTGCTGTAGTTGTGATCCATTCACCAGCAGGAGTATTGGCCGCACGAGAACGCAGCATATCGAGCATGGTAGGTATGCTCTGGGCCAAATGAACGGGAACATCGAACTGGCTCATTGCAGCAAACATAAGATGGGTATGGGTATCGTCGAAGGAAGGCAGTATGGTACTCCCAGGCTCGTCGATGACGCGAGTATGTGGCCCAACATATGCGTTTAAGCCATGGTAGTCTGTTGAAACTGCTATAATACGGTCCCCATTGATGGCAATGGCCTTGTGAGTCTCGTTTGTTTTGGTCTGCGTGTGAATAGTGCTTGCCCGGAGTAAAAGCGACGCATGGGATAACGACATAGTTACAGGTAGGGTAATTCCCTATATGGCATGAAATAGGGAGAAGGAGCAGTAAGGCTGGGATAAGTTCACGACAACCTGGTAGGATATTTCGATTCCGTCTGTTGACTTTGTGAGTTGGCGGTTCGGCCTCGCGTCTTTATGGCCAGTGCCGAATATCGGTGTCGGCTTGGAACTATGGCCGATAGTACTGAGATGCATGCACTTGAACTTAGCTTATGAAACCTAGATAAGTGGGGGAAGTTCGGGCTTTTAGTTTCGGGTCCCACACTTGATCGGTCATGATTCTCATATCCGCAACCCGTCCACCAGGTCGTTACACCAGAGATTCCGGACTCGTCTTATAAATGCCGTTGCAAATGCCGACGGAACCGTTCGAGCCACCATCATGGCCCTAACCTAATAACCTGTATTGCTTTATCCGATAGAATTAAGCTGGTCGCTTCAAACGCTCAGCGTCGCTTTGTTACGCTTAAAAATCTGGAGTGCATTACCCGACAGCGTCGAACCACTAAAAGCAGAGACCCTTCACTTGTTCATGGGTAAACGGTATCTTCTTGTTGAGTTGCTATTATAGGAGTTTTCTACTCTACCTGGACGTGGGGGTATTCGACATATGGCCGCATCTTGAGCCCTGGATCACTTAGTATAAAACGAAGGCAACATTGAACGTTGATGGTTGTTTTTTTCTCATCAATCAAACTCCTCTCAACCTACTATACCTAACACGATAGTTACATTTGAGATGAAAAATTCAGCATAGACCTTTACTCCCTTAGGCATAATGCTTCAATATGTCACAGTTGCACAGCTTGCAGCCGCTCTTTTGCTCTGTTCACCAGACTCATTTATGTTCCCTTCGCTTCCCAGGGTTGAACTTCGAGTCATTACCGCAACTCCCATGACCCACTTTACAGGTTATGATGGATGGCAACCCGAGATCTTGCGCATTCATCCAAGAGGTGTAAATATATGCAACCTTCTGTATACCTATGTCATGGAGGGTAGGTAGCTGTCAGCCACTCTCAGGCCTCAACGTAAGCAAAAAACATTTCTCATTCATGCCCAACCAGGTGGTAGTAGTGCAACCATCACCTCATTGCTTCTGCTTGTTGGACGAATAAGACCGAAAAGGGGGGTTAGCACTTTTTAAACACGTCATGATTGGAGGTACTTGTCTGACGAAGTCTTGGCCGATATTACAAACCGACTGCTTTATGGATTTAAAAGGCTGAGACTATGGGTCTACAGCGACTGGTAAAATAAACTCCTACACTGAATATCTACCTAGAGAGCTCCAGCTACAGTCAGACCGACAACGGCGACAACAGCAATGACTCCAAGCCCAGTACTGCGTACAGCAGAGTTCTCAGCAACGTTGCTAGGGGTAGAGATGCTGGAGGTAGTCTCCGTGGCGGTGCTTGTGGCTGTATCTGCGACGGAGTTGGTCGCCTTGGCAGTTGCAGTAGCAATCTCCGTGGCAGAAGCGGTAGCCCAAGCATAGGAAGAGCATAGTCCGCTGGGAATAGCGTAGGATTCGAGTTGCTCCTGAACTTGGGGAACATCCTTGCAAGCATCGTAAACGCTAGAGAGATCGTCCTTGAACTCGGAGATCCAGTTCTCCATAGACTTGGCGTAGGAGGTGTAGGCGGCGGCCATGGATCCAGTGACGGCAGGAATAACGCAGGAGTCGGCGACATCTTCAAAGTCAGTCTGCTTGGCGAGGAAGCTCGCAAGGGTCTTGTCTGCAGTTGGCATGTCGCTCATGGCATCAACGAGGCCGCTGGCTGCTGAGGTGCATGAGTCGATATCACGCTGTTCAACCTTGGCGCCGTTGGCGGAGGCAGCCATGGCTGCAGCAAAGATGGAAAACTGAAGAATATGCATTGTGATTTTTCGTAATTTGGAATGTGTTTAAAGGAGTGTAGAGAAAAGAATGTTGAGTTGATAGAGAATGATAACTGTCGAACTACGGAAACAGCAAACGATGGCAGAATGGCTCTCTTATATACTCTATCGTTTCCAGAACCTGTTCACGCTGAAATGAGGTTGACAAATGATACCGAAACCGCTCACGCTGTCGGTCCGTTGCAGATGCCTGTTGAACATCAGAGCTGAAGTTAGTATGATCCACAAGGAACCTTCTGTCAGAATTTAATAGGATGCTTAGTCTCAAAGATCGTCCTGACCCATCGGCACTGACCATTTGTTTCGGCAGTTACCGAATGTGGTCAAGAATGTTCATTTGGGAAGAAACTTTAATCACAGTATTTGACTAATGGCATCATTTTTTGATAGGTTTCTAGCCTTGATTAGGAATGACGGAACACATAACACGCTTTTTCAGACGCTAGATGGGAGAAATTAGCGTGTTCTGTAAACAAACCGCGCCCTACAAGTTCACTAATGCAGGGGTTTTAGACCCTGCCTCGAGTAATTACACTACCCTAAACCGCACTGGTATCAACAATGATAATAACGCTATCTACGGTTTATTTTCCCATCACTTGAAAGCTACTGTCTTGTTGCACTCTCATTTTCTACTGAGGTACTACTGTCAGAGGGATAGAGAGCGTATCCGTTGTCAAACTACAGCAAGATTACGATGTCCCATGTCACCTGGTGTGACTAGGTTAAAATCTGTGGACCCAATGAGTCACACTGTTTGCAAAAACAGTACGACTATTATTATAATTTATTACTTTGTTTAATGTATTCCCTTGACAAAAAAAATTTAAAAAATTCTAGGTTTAGGCATCTCTGCATGCATGATGGGTATATGCGGGAGGCCGACCGCATTGACGCCACGCTGCAGCGCTGACAGCCTAATGTCATAAGATAGGTTGCAATGACGTGATAAAAGTTGGAAGAAAAGCAGCCCATTTTCTAACCTCCTTCTATTATCAACTTCGGTACTCGTTCAAGATACTCGCCCCAATAACTTAACAGAATTCATACTAGGCTGTGTTAATTGTCCACCTTGTCTCTGAAACTGATCAGCGCTCAACGAATGCATTCTCGTCATGGACCAGGAACAACTCCCCGAAGTGCCTCAGGATGAGGGCGATGAAGACAATCGTTCAGTTATATACATCAAATACAAAAGTCAAATCAAACGACTAGTTCGAGACCTCGTCAATCTCCCCGCCGATTCTCCTTCAATCTACCTTGACGCATCAGGTATCGGAAACAACAAATTGGACGGTCTTCAGCTGTTCATTCTGCCTACCAACACCCTCTACATTGTTGACTTGATACGACTTGGCGATGTCGCATTCTCAGCCGTTGATAACGGTGAAATGTCTCTTCGTCTAGTCCTTGAGTCAAAGAGCATTCCAAAAGTTGGGTTTGATATTCGCGACTTGTCTCGACTCTTATTTCGTCAGTACAACATATCACTCGCTGGTATCTATGATATCCAACTTATAGAGCTCGCAAGTAGAACGACGGGACAATCCATGAAGTTTCTCGCCGGATTGGCGAAATGCATCGACCGAGATATTTCCAATTCCAACGATCGAAAGATTCATTGGTTCAACCCGGCTCAACCAAGCAACTTGTATGTCCACAACACTGTGGGCCATGCACCGAAATGGGTTATGAGACGAGTAGAGATGTTCCCTGTCTTATGGCCATTTTATAAACAAAAGCTAGATAGACCGAAAAAGGCAACGTGGCTTCATCTCGCGCGACAGGAATTGGAACAAAGGGTGCACGGGTCGAAGAGGAATGCTGGAAGTTATCCAGAGAGGCAGCGTTAGGGGCCAGAGGTTTTCTGGGACGGCGAGCAGAGAAAAGCTGCTATTGACGCGTGGAACGATGGAAAGCTATTGGACAAAACCCTGGGAGGAATTGAATTTTGTGATGACTAATGGGATCTCTTGGTCAAAGTGCAACCGAGTTCTAGAGTAGTATTTCCAAAACTAAAGATACTAGTGATTAGACTACTCGTGCAGTCCTGAAACAGATGGTACAATTGAATCGATTTAATTGCATCACGAATGATTCGAGAAATCATTTGCTAACTTTCGTCAAGATCTCCCGCACCCATCCCAACCTTCTCTTTCCTGACCCAGGATTGCTTGAGCCTGTCCTTCCCGGCTCAACGATTTCCTTTTGAGAGATGTCTGAAGACTCAAGCATACTGTCTTCTCCCGACGTCTCTGTAACCTGACTTATGTTGTCTGCGGAGACAGCTGCAACTTCAAGCTCTTTCTCTTTTTCAGAATTCTCTGGGACTGCCATCACTTTCGCCTCATCCGTGTCTTGTGGAGCTATCAAGACTTATATTGGAAACACAACTATTCCATCGTCACTACTGCCGTCACCCCCCCCTTCTTTACGAGGAGCGGAAATAAAGCTATCCTAACTACTACCTTATGTGCCTATAAATAAGTAGCGTTTTAAAAAGATTTTTTATTTTTTATTTTAAGAGAAATACTACAGCATATAGAGGGACAACTTACTGGAGGTGTTTCTGGAGGATCTCATGGGACGAGAGTAGGATACGGATTAGATGAGTTAAGAATATTCGGCCTGAAAAGCAGAAGTGGATATATTAAGCACTTTAAATAGAATTGGTCCTCAAAGCAGACATTGCAACCCGCCCAGCTGCTATCTTCGGTTCATCTTGTGCCTAATTAATAGCCGGCGCCAAGAGTTAAGCTTATAATGGCGCAATACGCTAACATAATAACACTGAAGGGATATTCATACCGAAGTAGAAGGTGATAAGGTATATACAAGGTTTTAGCTGCGATTACAAGGATTGGCATACGAGGTTTAGGACGGAGATCTGTACTATAACGGCAAATAGGAGTGTCAATCCCTCGTGTCAATAAAATCGAGTAAAGCAAAATACGCGGTAAGCAATACATAAAAACACGATTGAGCCACTATCAATTTCGGTCCTGCACAGCTTTCTTTCCCTCAAACTGCCAACATGAAGTTTCTCTTAATCAGCCTAGCCGCTATTGCCGCCGCTCTCCCCACGGACAAGGGCATTATACCTGGCAAGTTTGTCGTAGCGCTCAAGCCTACGGACGATCTTAACCTCCACGCTCGATGGGTATCCGATGTCAACAGAGAGTCTTTGTCCCGTCGCGGCGTTGAGTCCGTTGGAATTGACAAGACCTTTAGTTTCCCTGGTTTCAAGGGTTACTCGGGGTCTTTCGATGAGGAGACTATCAAGATCATCAAGGCTAATTCCACTGTAAGCACATACCCTGATGAAGACATGGTTCCAGGGATTAACCAAGACTTAGGTCCTGCGCGTGGAGCCAGAGCAAGAATACACTGTTGCTGCGCAAGTTACACAGCAAAGCCCCCCATGGGGTCTTTCGGCTATTTCCAACGCCAAACCACCATCTTCAAAAGCCTCTTATACTTACGACTCGACTGCGGGTGAGGGGGTTTTCGCTTATGTGCTGGACAGTGGCATTTACCTTGAGCACGAAGAATTCCAAGGTCGCGCCGTCTTTGGCGCGGACACGTCGGGCGTTACCAGCCAGAAGCAGCACGGTACTCTCGTCGCTGCCATCGTCAACGGTGCCACGTACGGAGTTGCTAAAAAGGCTACTGTTGTCGATGTTCAGGTTTTGGGTGACAGCACAGGTACCACTAGCGGTGTTATTGACGGTGTGGCCTGGACGGTCAACGATATCGTGGCCAAGAAGCGTGCTGGAAAGGCCGTCATTAACATGAGTTTGTCGGGAGCGTCCTCTGAAATCATGAACGATGTGGTGCAGAAGGCGATCGATGCTGGTGTTCCTGTTGTCGCAGCCGCAGGAAATATGAACGATAATGCGGCAAATTGGAGCCCCGGGAATAACCCCAATGTCATCACCGTTGCTGCCAGTAACAAAAATTATCAGCGATGGCAGCATTCTAATTGGGGACCTGCGTGTGATATTTTCGCACCGGGCGAAGAGATTTTGTCTGCTTGGCCTACCTCTTCTACCGGGTCACGAACCGCAGATGGCACGTCGGAGGCTGCTCCCCATGTTGCAGGTGTTATTGCTTATCTTCTTGCTTTGGAGGGTCCGCGTACGCCTGCTAAGATCTGGGAAAGAGTTAAGGAATTGGCGATCAAGGATAAGATTACGGATAGCAAGGGTGTTCCCAACCTTTTCTTGTACAACGGAATTGGCAAGTGAGCTGTATGTATTCGAGGTTACCATCTTGGTAGCACTCGTAGAACCGAATACAAGTGTGCTATCAACTATATACTAGACAAGGTGATAGAAAGAGCAGTATATATCCATTAAATGCTCATAAAAGCTTATCCCTACTTTCGGGCCGATTCACTAATGGGGGACGTGTTCGGAGTACTTCCGCTACTAATATACAACAACTTCCGACTATCGGTAAAGAACGTACCTAACAAATCCTCTCCAGGTCTCGAACATGTAGTCTCGTCGTCATCATCGGTTGAACGAAGGACTACAGGGGCTGTACACGCAAGATCTCCATTCCTAACCTCGCAGGTTAGATATTCCTGTGCTTGGCGTTCGCCAACGGGGCCAGGCGAACAGTAGACAACGAACGGTGGGCCTATAGCCAAGGAAGGCGGATAGTAGTATGCACAGACGTAGGCCTAAGTTTCAGCGTCCTGGAGTCGTCCTATGGAGTTAATGGTGAATTTGCGAGGGGTAGAACTAGAAAGCGCTGTGGGGTCGAACGCGATGAAGGTTCCCGATCGACCGTTGCCTTGAGGCTGGGCGCCGTTGAGACTACCACCGAAGGCACTCAGAACATATGATGGTTCTCCAGCAGGGGCCTTCGAAGTTGTGGCAGCTTCCAAGGTAGTGGTGGCAGATGTCTCGGTGGGTGTGATAGTGTCTTCAGCTGCGGTGGTGGTCGTGGTAAGCTCGATGGTCGTTGTGGTTTCAGACAACGCGATGCTAGAACCTGCCAGGATGAAACTCGTTGCCTCTGTCGTCAAAGCCGAGGTAATTATCGCTGCTTCCGAAGCTAATAGACTATGTGAACAGCAATTCCATGCCGCGCAACCTATACTTGACTGGTACGGGTTAGAGGAACTTGTAACCACCAAGTCAGCGGCAACGCCTAGGACGAAGAGAATACAACGCATCGTGACGGCTACCATCAAGGCAAGAGTTAAGAGAAAAACAGAGAAGAAGAGAGAGAGCCTTATGGGCTACGAGCCACTGATATCGTCTCAGCCGCAAATGTCTCATTTCTTAAAGTCGATAGTCTTGGTTTAAGCTACCTAAGAGGAAAAGGGGGACCAGTTTCAGTTGGTCTGAATGGTTAGGGTCCTAGACAACACTGCAGTAAAGTTGTAGCTTAATTGGATTAAAAATGGACGAAGGGCGAAAAACACGCAAAGTACCCTATAGTCCGTTATAAGAAATCATTTCGAAATAAAAGAGGTATTTACCACAGGGCTTGAGCCTTTCTCTCGTACTAGAGCCCAGACTCAATTTAATATTCCAGGTCCAAGATAAAGCCACAGCTGCATAAGATATAAACTTTAAAGTGATAAGTTACAATTCTCAAACTAGAACAGGACAAAGTTCGGTTTGGATAATATAAATTTCTTATGAATTTAACATTAACGATTCTGGCCCTACTAGAACTACTCACTTATAGCATTTTTATGGTCTACTAATTATTTACTTATTTCAACTATAAGCCGGAGCCCTAGTCATTCACTCGGTTCTGAACGAACTTTTCCGGGTTGTTCTTAGGTACATGCCAACGATATGCGTGCTGGATTGTGATAAACAAGCCGAAGCTACACACACAATCTTGGTCTGTCTCGGGGATGTGCCTTTCCAGTTGTTGATGGTTCGATAGAGCATGCCAGGGAAGCCCAATGTGGGATCATGCACTCCATTTCGGGAAAGCTCCAAGCCAGTCGCAAAATGTGATGAAGAAACTGGCCGTTTGGGGACAAATTATCCCTCGATTGTGGCTGGCTGTGATGCCTCTTTCTGACTTCATACAGAGAGCAATTGTTCCATATTCAGGTGGACATTGACTAGATGCCCTTTCCATGTAACCTGGCCTAGAATTGCTTGCGTGGGAAATAAGCTTCGGCAACCGCTTGATATAGTGTGGACGTTGTACCTGCGATGCATTTAGCATAGTCAGCGCGCACCATGCCTGCAAACCTTCCACTACCAGCCGGTAATTCGAGTAGGTATGTAGGTTTAGCTTATTCGTAAATCAAGTCAGCTAGCCACAAGATTTGTCGTTGGAATAGCACCCCTAGCTTGCTTGGCGATGAGCACACGTGAATCATGGTAGCGCAAGCTGAACTCGGCGGCCAAGATCAGAGTTCATCGATGAGACCTACAAGCGGGCTGCGCGAGCTATAAAGTAGGTGACTCCTTTCTCCTTGTGATATCTTGTTCAATCCTACATCATCAACGACATTTCTACCCATATTCAACATTATTACGCATTTCAATCTTTTGTTTCCATTACAAGCCAATTGACACAATGACCGACGCAGTCACAAAGGACCAGAGTTGGGCGTTCGTCATCGAGCACATCGCCGAGAAAAAAGACGAGAGTACAAGTGAAGCCGTTTGCAATGGCATATGGACCGAAATTCTTCGGCGACACTTCTCCTACCCCGACTTCATCATCGCCCCGGAACAAAGACAGACCACAGGCAAGCGCCCCGATCTTACAATCTTCTACGTGGATAAGAAGAGGGACTTATCCAGTTGGCATCCCGTCTTCACTTTCGAAGGCAAAGCTCCTTACCATGAGGAATACATGGTCAATAAGGGGTTGGAACAAGCCGCTGGTTATCTCAAAACCCTGTCATGGTCCAACAGGAGGAAAGGCATGACGTATGGGATGCTTGCGTGCGGCAAGAGCTTCATGGTCCTGAAATATGATATCGTGCAGGAAAAGCTATTCCGAATTGACCCCAGCGATCAAGAAGAGAAAGCTGATGCCAAGACTTCGTCTCTTGATAGTCAAGCACAAGGTTTTGATCTCTTCTGCAAAGACTTTGCGGCCTCATTTCTTTGAGCTGGATGGTATTATTTCAAGTCATTGCCTGAGATCGACCAGAAGCTGAGTGGGTTTTCATAAAGAATCCCAGCCAAAATTCGTCTTCTATAAGTAGTTTATTGGGAGGAAGGCACCGAATCATTCAACATGCTTGGGGTAACTGAAGAGAGAATCATGTGGAGGACTTTCTTGTTAATTGTGCTTTTCTTCTATTTGTTATTTACTACGGAGTAAACTGAGTATCACTTTAACCGATAAGCTATTGTGTTATTTATACAAGTATCGATTTACTGAGGAACATAAGAGCCAGCTGCGGCATGTTTGAAAGTAAATGAAGAAAAATAGCTTGGGCATTGTCTTATGTGATTAGTCTAGCCGCTGTGGTGTTGTTGTGTCGAGTCACATGTGACCTGAAAAGACCATGTTCATTTATCAAAAATGTGACATAATTTGGGTTTTACTCAATTTGACATGGGTGGGCCGTTCCGATGTGCCCGCATTTAGCAGTCCAGGTAGCCACGTTCCGCCATTAACGTCTTTTCTCTTCTTTTTAGAGCTTCATCTAACCACACCAAGACACTAGGTTCACGAATGTGATTACATCTAGGAACCCTCTTTTGATAGATGGTAAGAATGTGTATTATGTTTTGCGATTCGCAACAAGTTGCGCACCAGTCTGTGATTCAAATTGTTTAAGCAGAGCTGAACCAAGGAAGCCTGCAGCCCCCAATAGACACAGCCCCCAACAAGCACAGCCCCTAATGCTACCTACTGTGGAACTTGGTTTAAACGAGATCACAGCTGAATCTTTCTGAGATGGATATGGTGTTCCGTGATCTACATATAAGAATCCGAGCTGCAACGCTCGGATACCGGCAATAGGATCCTACTATTTCGCTAAGGTCGAATCCTTTAGGATCTCAACTCCACTTAGACAAGCGAAAACGATCCCAATTGGCCAAATAGTTTCTATTAATCCTCAATTGCCGATGATCACTCCTTCAAAGCAGAATGGACGGTGAGACTGGCAAATTTTCTCTACTTCGCCTTGCTTTGGAAAATGGAGCCTTTTTCCTGACCGATATCCTCGGTGAGTCCGAAAGGCCTTTGACATTATTCGAGAAAAATTATATCAAGGCTGTCGTTTCCTTCTCCGATCTGAGTTTCTCATTAGCAACTCACACAACTACACTATTACATCAATCTTCACTTCCAACCAACCGCAGTCATGTACTTCAGCAAGAACGCCATCTTCGCCCTCGTTGCCAGCGTTGGATTGGTCTCAGCTGCCCTCCCCAAAGCCAATGAGTACAAAAGCCACGATTGGTAAGTCCTTGACCCATCTGTATCATAATCAAACTTGACGCTGACGACTGTAGCTCTGGAGATCTGAACTACGGCCACCACGCCTTCGACCTTCATATGGTCACCATGGACGACTCTAGCCATTCGGTTTATCAAGCCGGTACTGGTTGGTACCTTTTCGACGGAAAGACCGGCAACGGCGGACGCTGCGAGGGAGAGATTTTGGGAACGGTCATCAGTGGGACTTCTAACTGCTTGGATCTGGATAACACCTTCCCTGGAAAGCGTATCAGGTGTCTTTGCAACCCTCTCATTGGGGCTAATACGAATGGCATCAACTCTTGCCAGTACGCTTAGGAGGGGTTTGAGTACGTGTTACAGTGGTATCAATAATAGCAAAATGTCTGTGCTTGGTTGTTTATCGACAACCGCCTCATCTAATCAGGCTCACTCGATGTAAAATGAAACCAGATATAAACCATTCTCGTCATTGTGATACCACCATGTTGTGCTTGAAACCTGAAAAGCAAATTGGCGATAAGTAGTCATCTCGTTGTACGCTCAGCATCAAAGTATCCCATATGAACGGTGCTCAGTATCTATAGTTAGAGGAACTTTTTGATCCCACCCACTTTCGATGTCAAAGGTGAAGTAGCAACTCTCCATCAGTCGTATAAGATGCATAAGCTTGTTCCTCTTGGCCAGCGCATCCGCCTGGCTTGATCCATGGCCCATAATCGGTGATATGAACTGGGCTTACATGGGAGCTAACACCTAGAGTGGGTAGTTGAAAGCTACGAGTAAGTGATAGCTTGAAGCTGTATCTCAAGAGGTAGCCACTAGACTACATGATCACAGTAAAGATGACTTTAAGCATTTATGTGCATTCGAGAGAATGTGTTCCTACCCACTGCTTATCCAGAAATAATGTACACGTTATTATCGATACTATCTCTTGGTAAGGCTAAGGTCTTGTCATGTGTTTCACGTTGGTGTCTGATGCCTGAATCTCATCATCCCATTTTATTTGGCCCCCAACAGCGAAACGCCAGCCTGAACGCCCCCAAGAATTCGATTGGCCAGTTAAATATAGAGCGTGACAAACCCGACAACATGCCAACTTCGATGCCTGCAGCCTGATTCTTATATTCACAATTTTTTTTTTACATATCATTCAAATTGTTTTCACTGAGGCATAGTATCTTGACGCTCAAATTGTCAAGATGCAGTCAAACACAGGTAGCGAAGTCTGGGACTCTCGATTCGCTGACACGTCAGATGAAAATGACGCGTGGACGCCATCGTCTGTTTCAACTGGCAGCTTGGAATCGGACAACATTTTGCAGGACGTTCTGATGCTGGTGCGAAATGAGTTACCCTATGTTCAGCGCGAGTTCCTCAAGTTTGACAGTCGCCTGGGCGCTGGCACTAGCTTTGAGGTCAATAAAGAGCTGTTTGGTTTGACAGGCGAATCGCCTTATTTCGTTGCTGTCAAACGACTCGTCATGGACAGCGTAAGTGGAGGCACCAAACAGACTGCCGAGCAACTAAAACAGTCCTCAAAGCGCCTCATAAATGTCAAACGAGAAGTCCGGGTCCTCACTCACCCCAAGCTGCGATCGCACAGCTGTCTCATCTCCGCCATCGCTTGGGGCTGGGATCAAGATCTCACCTTGGGGAACCGGCCCTACCTAGTCATGCCTTACTCGCCGCATGGAACCCTGTCCATATTTGCCCAGAAAAGGAGCCTCAATTTGATTGATAGGCGTTTGTTGGCCCTCGACGTTGCCATGGGTATCCGTGCGCTACACGACTGTGACATTGTACATGGAGATGTCAAACCGGACAACGTCCTGGTCTATGGGTATCTTGCCCGCGATCAAGACCATGAACGCCACTATCTGGCCAAGCTAGCCGACTTTGGGTGTACACTCTTCAAACATGACTTTGAACAACAGCACGAATACTATCTCGGAACACCCAAATACAACGCTCCTGAAATTTGTGGCTGGACTAAAGGGACTGACGATGAGGTTCACCAGGACGAGAATTCGAAGTTTGCGGGGTATAAAGCTGCCGATTGCTATTCCTTCGGACTACTTCTATGGGAAACTATTAAATACGCCAAGTCATTCATCGAACCCGACTGGCTCAACCCTGGCGAGAACGCAATGAGCTTCCTGGAACGGGCATTCTATACCGGGGAGAATGCTATGTTGAAACTCGCTATTGAATTTCTTCGTTCCCACGACAGTGATCGCGGCGCATCAGAAGAAAAAGACTCCCAGTCGGCTGCCGGAGTGTATCCATATCCATCAAATCCGAACACTGCCGAGCTCAACGGATACTTTGGCAAATGGACCCATCTTCGGGACGGCCTGGATGCTATCGGTGCACCACCAGACTCCCAGTCCTTCCAGGCCTTCGAAGTAACGATTTCTTTGTGCTTACAAGAAAGCATCTCGCGACGAGGTAACATACAACAAATCTTCGAGGCACTTTCTGAAGGAATTGAGTAAGTCTTCCTCCATCCTCTCAAAAACCCAAGCTAAACTATTGGCCTCTTAGTGGTGAAATTCCTGAAGGCGGTAAAACGGAGAGATTGCACCCTGTAGAAATCAAGATCAACGGGGAAAGTCCTTATATCGGGGATCGATATGAGAAGGTGCTAGCACCTACGATGGAGATGAGTCCAATTACGAGAGCCGTTTTTCTGGACAAGGGAGCGCACACTTGCAGCAGTGCCAAGAATTTACGAGTTGTCCCCAGAGAGGAGCCAGCTGATCCATCTTTGCAAGTAACCAGGGTCACGGCACAAAAACGATGTGAGACCCTGGTTCTGACACCTCAGGCGTATCGATACAAGTCTGAAGACATGTTTATGGTTAGTATGGAGGGTTGAGAAATGGAGAAACCTCGCTAATGTAGTCTCATCACAGGCCATTTCACGAAGGCAACCTCCCTGGTACAATCAGTGTGAAGC
This sequence comes from Fusarium meridionale, assembly GCA_032355295.1. Lineage (NCBI taxonomy): Eukaryota > Fungi > Ascomycota > Sordariomycetes > Hypocreales > Nectriaceae > Fusarium > Fusarium meridionale. The sequence continues at coordinate 11,511,629 of CP126884.1, read as the reverse complement.
AGCCAAGGTCATCCAGGAAGCCATCCGGATTGAAGACGACCCAGAAGAGAAAGCTCGAGCTCATCTGCAAATGGCTATCATGTGTCAAGTTGGATACGGAGTGGCCCCAGAAAGCATAATGGCTCTGAGTCATCTTGAAGCAGCATCTCTGAACAACAAGGTAGCGATGGATATCTTCAATCGAGTCCATGCAGCATTGAAGCCTGGTCAGAATAAGACGGATACATCTGAAGTTCGTACGACCGAAAAGAACCTTGACGTCTTTCACGACGGTGTTGCTTGGAGAGAAACCAGCGGTAAAGCGACCGACGACTTCATTAGCCTTGGTTCCATTTATGTCGAATCCTTCAGGAAATTCGAGATCTTGGTCAAGAAACACAAGTATACATCTCATCAGCTATGTGAAGCTCTCACAGCTGCGTGTAGAGACGGTAATTTCGACGCAGCGATCGTCATTGCACAGCATTGTGAGGACATATCGTACATGGACCCAAACATGCCGAATGCTCTGCACTGGTTGATTCTTTTTAATCTAACGGAGGCAGCGGATCTACTTGCAGCCATGGTGTCTGGCTCGGAACAAATCGATAAAGCAAAGCGCCAACAAGCAGTTCCAGCTCTGCTGACGGCTGAGCATGAACAAGTCAATGTTATGCTTCCACACAGATGCATTGAATTACGTGGAACGCCTCTCCACTGGGCGGTTATTGCTGGATGTAAAGACCTTGTTGAGCAGTATGTAAATCTGGGCGCCGATATAAATATCAGGACCCAGTGGCGGAAGACTACGCATGAGGACGGCTACACCGAGCACACCCCGGCGTTGAGCCCTCTTGATCTCGCTGTTGCAGGCCATCATCATGAGATTGTAAAATATCTTCTCAACCATGGCAGTGAGGTGTATGGGGGAGATTGGCAATGGACCCATTCACCGTTTCACATGGTTGGATACGAGGCCTTTCCCTTCGCACGGTATGTGGCTCATGGTCAGTCGTATCGGGTTGCCCTTCGAGAGACGATTGAAGCCCTGCTCCAGAAGGGACTGGACATCAATGCTTTGGATAACACGAAACGAACACCCTTATTCTCGGCCGTCAAGAACATGAATTTGGAAGCATACGTCCTCGAAGAGCTGATTCTAGCCGGAGCGGTTCCCGGAGAGGAAAGCGAAAAGCATCATGGCAATGTGGTTGCCTACGCTGCTATAGACAGCCCTCATCGTCAGCTGTCATGGACAAAGATACCTCTTCTTCTACCACTGGTCCTAGACATCAATGCATGCACGGTCGGCGAGGGTGGTCTTAATGCACTGCACTACTGCGCTATCTTTGATGCTCTTCCTGCAGCAAAAATCCTACTTCAGCAACCGACAATTGATCCAGAGGCAGAGAGTGCGTTAGGAGCCACTGCGGTGCATCTAGCAGCCCAGAGAGGGTCCCTGGGCGTCCTGGACCTCTTAATCAAATGCGGTGCTAAACTTGAGCGACGAGAACCTCTCGAGGCAGCAATTTCAGCCGGTCAAATCGATGCTCTCAGGATCTTACTCGAAGCAGGATCAAACACGTCCTGGAAAAATAGGGACGGGCATACTGTAAACATCCTCGGGTACGCAGTCAGGATGCATTCCCAAAGGCCATCATATGTTAGAGCATGTCTTTCCAAATGCCCCCAGCTACGAGCCCAGGAAGTCATCAGCATGGGCGACGATCATGGATGGACAGCTCTTCACTACGGTGCATATTACGGGGATTTGGATGGTGTCAGGGCACTCATAGACTATGACGCAGACGTCGACAGGACAACTTCGCTGGGCTTGACGCCTCTTCAGGTTGCCGTCGAGACTTATGAGAAGTTGACAGTCTACGCAAATGGAGTGGCGCACTTCACAGATCATCCACGGATATTTAAAGACATTGATGGTCTTGATAGAAATAGCCTGACCTATCCCGAAAAATCGCGACGTATAGAGATGGCCTTCAAAGACTCTTTGTTTGAAGTAATCAGAGTTCTTCAGCAAGCGGAACGAGAGAAACACCCAGGAAGGACAGTGAAGGAAGTGAGCCGAAGTTTGGGAAAGGTTCAGACTGAAGGATACATGTCACAGGAAGAGGTCAGAAATCATCATCGGGATCTGGCTTTCACGGCGGCTAGAATAGAGAAATGGGGTAAGTAGTATAACTAAGAGGATAGATATAGTGTCTATGGAAATCATGTCGCAAACTCTGTTGTCCAGTCCAAGGCTAGACCAAAGTGGTCTATGGATCAGGTAAACTCCCAACAAACACCACCATGACAGCACAGTATGCGGCCGTGGCAGAGAATATCTCGTAATTCCTGGACGATGTAAGCCAGCACAAGGCTGACGAGAACACAACAGTAAAAGCCGCAATAACAAAAAGCCGCTTCGGGATAGGCTTGACCAAGTACAGAACTACAATCGGCGCCACCAAAGTCGCGATGGCAAGTAGTGTATTCAAGGCTCGTGAAACAGCTACCAGCCTCAAAGGCCTGGTAAGTTTGACCTTTGGATCGCTTGATCTTCCAGATGTATCCTACCATTGGGTTGGTTTAGTCTGAGAAACAGCAAATTGGTGACTTACAAGAAGTGAAAATAACTAGGGACCGGTAAGCAAAGTGAGGATGCATGTGATGATAGATGCTTACCTTGCATATCCCACGTAGATAAGGCCAAGTAGAGAGGCTGTCGAGAAGACGTTCAAGGCCGCCACTTTCGATCGTGTGTCTGGAGCGCTTGAGATCACTCCCATCGTTTAGAAATGTTGTTTCGGAGTAGACGACTGGTCTCTTGCCATCTACCCAATTTCTAACACTTCGCATCTGCGATTCATCTGGTTCGGGGCGTTCTTGATGAGTCATAAAAGACTCGAAAAGCTTGTCTGAGAAATTCAGCATTACGCTTGACGTTCCAGTATTCATAACTCACTATATTCATTCAGTTTAATCTCGATGTCACTAAGCAGCGCTCGACGTTCTGTATCCCCACTAACATCCCTATTGGTAATCAATAGATATGGAGCCACTTTGCTGTCTGCTTGGTCAAGTTCATCAAGACGTTGCTCCAGTTCTGTAAGTTCGTCCTGTTTGTGAAGCAGGACACGCGTGTGGAGACGTGAGAAGGATCGGAACATGGTGAAGTCCTTATCAGCACTCATAAACGCTGATAGCGATGGATAGCCTCGTGGGAAGTCATCGACTGGAAACAAGGGTTAATTAATGATTATAAAGTCAGACTGTCAAGATACATACTCTTCGCTGGGTTGTCCTGGAATGGTCGGTTGGGAATAAAGGGTCCAGAAGCTACTCCGAATGAGCTGTGAGCTTGCATAAGCAGATGGTTCTCTTACTGTCTTGTCTCCTGGTGAACTGCGGAACTTGGGCCGGTGATGCGCTTCCGTTTGGTGTTGTCATGATTCTGTCTTGGCGTAGACAATACTACTTTACTATTGGGGGCTACAATGATGCTTTTGGAGAGAGATAACATCGATAATAGGGAATCACTTTTATCTCATTTCAAGGCCGACGTTGCCTAACTTGATGATTCATGCATGTTTGAACCGAGGATCCTCTCCCTTCCTCCTATTGGGGGATTGCATGAAAACACATCACCCCTGCGCCCCCTCAGGCTGCCTCTTGGAGAGCGAATTACGTGAATTCGCTCAAGCCGCCACGAGCAGATCTCTTTCCGCCACCGCTTTTGGATGGACTTGACCCGTACTCTTCATCTTGAGCCCATATGTTTTGTTTTCCAAGTTTGCCGAGATGATAATATACGGGCCAGCAGGCTGAGCTTGGCCTGGACTACGGACATAGACGACTTCGTGGACGCGGTAGAGAGGCGGACGAGGCCACTGTAATAAATTAATCATTAATTTTGATACTTAACACAAGTAGATTCGGTACTGACATCGGGTTTGTCCTCGTATTCTTCCACGCGGGGGCGATATTGCTGAGGCTGAGCGATCGGTCAGCAGCTGAAAGTGACATGCAATGAGGTCGTTAGTTACCGTTTCATCCTCTGAGGAATCACAAACCGGATCGGTTCGCTGGCGATCGCTGTCGTGGTCCGTCATGACTGTTGATTGAAAGCGAATCAAGGCAAAACTACGAAATATTAGTGATTTCAGCTGAGCCCCTCAGGGCGGGCGGAGTGAGCGAACCTATATACCCTGACAATCACGGAATGCAGGGTAGCAGAGCCTGATTTCAGCACCCGACAAGGTGATACCATATGCAGCTCGTCTTACATGTGGGCTTGTGTTACATAGCATGGAAAATGTCTTTTTCCGTCAATCAGTACTTTGAGGCCGTTGAATGGTGAAAATTCTCTCATTCATGCAGAGTCGAACAAACTTGGTGTTGGAGCACTGACTTCAAACAGTCTCCATCTGATGCCATGGGTGACCACAACATTGTCCAGTCCTTCAAATCTACCATCGGGTCCAATTTACAGAACTCGTACACTCAAGTCCATGTTCTACTCATAGCCTGGGAAGAGCACGACCTCGGCGACGTTGACGGCGAGATACGGGATCTCCGCGCCATATTCGAGCAAGACTACCGCTACAGTAGCGTGGCTTTCTTTCCCATCCCAACCAAAGGACCATCTCGTGCTAGACTCAACAGAGAAATCTCGAGCTTCGTAGAGGAGCAGTCATTCCCCGAGGGTTCTCTCATCATCGTTTACTACGCTGGCCATTGCGGTGCAGATTCGCGGGGTCAGGCTGAGTGGGCGGCCTTTGGGCGGGGTGGCCCAACAGTGTCTTGGCATGTTACACAGCAACTACTCTTCTCGGCTGTTGGTGATGTTCTTCTCATTCTCGATTGTTGTCATGCGTCTCTCATCACAGGTGGCTCCAAAGATGGCGAGGGCCGCTTTGAACTGATTGCTGCGTCGGCCAAGGGAGCAAAGACCCCTGCTCCGGGTCGGAGATCCTTTACCAGGGCGCTTATCAGGCTGCTGAAAGAGCATGTCAATACGGGTATCTCATCAGAAAGCCTTGCATCAGAACTGAGGGAAGATCCGAAAATTACAGGCAAGTCAAATTTAATATGTTATAAAGACAAGCAAATACTAACATCCGACTAGAGACGCCTGTGTTTCATGATTTCGTGAGGAAATCGGCTACCAAAATCATTCTACAGCCTCTCGAAACTCGGGATATCCCACAAGGTTTCGCGGCAAAACCAGCTGGCTACCTCGTTTTTCGAGCATCATTGTCAGATGATGTGACTGGTTTGCAAATAGCAAATTGGCTCAAGACAGCACCTCCCAAGAATGTCACGGCTGTCAGCATCGAGGCAGTTGTCAGTCGGGCCCGTCGTACACAAGATGCTCTCAAAGACGGTGCCTTTCCTGAGGGATCATTGTTTGAGCAATTGTCTAAACCCGCCCGAGACGAGATTTTGAGAGGTATCCATGGGTTGAACACCGTCATGGACAGCTGTAAAGAATTCGCAACAGACACTACGACAGGCGGAGATGAACTTGTCCAACAATCACTCGTTGAGATTCAAGATAAAGTCTCGACATTGAGAACAGCTGTCCAAACACCTCTGCTACTTGACACTGCTATTAGCAGAAGTCCATCTGGCGTGTCAAAAGAGCCTAGTGTTGAACTCAGAGCTGCTCTAGACGTGGATGAGTCTCGCCACTTGGCCGATATGGTCGTTCGGTCTGATCCACTCGACGATAGCAATAATCGTGAGATCAACCGTGATCGAATTTTCGAAGCCCTTAAAAGAAATACCCCTGCGGATAAGGTATCCAAGCGTTTCAAGCTGGGCAGTATCGACGGCCGATCTGTCATCATGGAGACCTGGAAGTACAAAGAGTCGGATGGTAACAGTGGTGAACCGCAAGATCAAACACTGAGACAGGTTCGAAAAATCACGGAGCTGCTGTGCCACCCAAAGAATAAAGAGTTCCACACTTTATCATGTGCGGGCTTCTTTCGTGACAGGCTTCGAAAAGAGCTAGGCATAGTATTCTGGACCCCACCCACATTTGATTCTAAGGGCGAGGTAGCAACTCTCCATCAACTGTACAAGATGCATCGACTTGTACCTCTCGGCCAACGCATCCACCTAGCTTGGGCTATTTCCACAGCCATTGAGAACTTCCACCGTGTTGGATGGGTACACAAGGGAATCCGAAGCGACAACATTGCCTTCACAGAAGTTCTTCCCGACCTGAAGTCCGATTTGGACGATGAAGATCCTGCTTCACCATTTGTCGGCAACTTTGACTTTAGCACGCCACTACTATTTGGATTCGAGTACTCTCGTGCTGACGATGAGGCCACATTCCTAGAGGAGGATTACACGCTTGCCAACAATCTCTATCGTCACCCCGATCGGTGGGGACGCCCGACAGCAAGATTTGAGAAAAGCCACGATGTCTACTCGCTTGGTGTTGTGTTACTTGAAGTCGCCTTGTGGAAGGAAGCCAGCTCTATCCTAAAGTCCTTCTTGGAAAGCAAACCTCTAGTTGCGTCAAATGTTGTCAAAACCTTAATTGGAAAATGCGGCAAGATGTTGTCCCATCAGGTTGGTAGGGTCTTTGCACAATGTATTGTTAAGTGCTTAGAGTTTCCTGTTGCCACGAAGGGTATGAGCGAGTATGATGCGCAGAGACACTTCCAGCGGAGTGTAACCGAACCAATGTCACGCGCGGTATTGCGGGTGTAAGGGTATGCTTAGGTCGAAGGGGAGATAGTAGTGTTACACGAGGTATCTTATCCAAGCTGGATAACTCATCCATGTGTCAGTTGTTGTCATAACGTAATGTTGTCTCCTTTCAAGATTGCTACCTTCCCATGCAGTAGTCTAATTCACTCATAGTCGGCTGTTTGCTTGATAGAGTATCTCCAATATCGGGATCTAGGGTAAGGGTCAAAAGTTTAATGAGTCCGGTAATTTGCTGCCAAGAATAAACTTGAGTGATCGTGTTAGGCGAAAGGCTCCCTCGCCTAGACGATGACCCATGTCGTTCGCGTGGTCACATAGCATGACAAGGTTACATGCACTGTGTTCAATGCCGATGCACGTTTGTCGGAGATTTACGAGGAAATTAGCCCACAAACAAATTAGCCCACAAGAGGTTTCAAAACATGCAAACAACTAGTCATGTCCCTATAACGCTGGTACTTACCGCAATCGGTAAAGCTATGCGCCATTAGTGAGAATTCTCTTAGGGGTTATGTTGTTAATCAATTAGGTAGTATTTCTGCATGCAGTTATCAACTGTTATCTCTTGAGGGTACGGATAGGTTGTGAATCTCCCGCTAAATCACGCACTATCTTCCCGTTAGCTTGATCTCAGAGTTTGGAGAGAAGCTTGTTTTTGCAGAGGACTCTAATTGTAGCTGTATCTAGTAATCTTGATCAGGTGCTTAATCTCATGCGTCCTATAGCTAACCGATTGGATAGGTATATCAAGAAAAACTTATTATATCCACAGTGGTTACATAGTCTAAAGTCTAAAGAGAGTTGATGGAACATTCTCTGTCTAATCGTTTGGATCTTCGGTCTTTCGGACAGTCCGTACCCCGGACCCGCCAAAGGTTGATGCAACCTCAGCCCTGCATCGATGCAGCTTCTGACTCGGATGGCCAATCCAAACCTGGCACTCTCCATCATAACATAGTGTGGTCTAGGCTCTGTTTACTCCCTGTATTGAACTTAGAATCGAGATAAGAATAAGAAGACATGCATCCTGCGCGATCCAAAACATCGGTTAAGCATAGTTATCTTCCCCTTGTTATTATTTGTAATCTTCTTCTACGGATATGCATCCGTATGCAACCCTCGCTTGTCAATATGCAAGCCACAACTGTCACTAGAGGACCTTTTACGGAATATGGCTGTACTTTTGAAGAGATAAGAGGGGCAACTATCCTTATCTTGTCAGGTTGAAACTCGTTCTCACGATATCGACATGGGCAGCTTCCTCGACCGTGATAGTGGCTATGGACCTTGCAACGGTATCCTCTTTGATGGATCCATGAGTTAAGTCGTGTCATATCTGCACAATGGAAAGCGTGGGGAGAATTTTACTACTTTGTTATCGGCAGCGATGTCTTGGCTATAGATGCTATTCTTGGGAGCTGAGATCTATTATATAAACCTCAGTTGTCGAAGACCAATACGATATTTGACACCAGCACCATCATCCCGCACTCGTTGGTTCTCGTCTTCTAGTTTCTACTTTGTACTTCGAGATACGACAGAAAGCGAAATGCGTCCCTCAGGTCTCTTGGTCTCGCTTTCGCTGGTGCCTCTGGCTCTAGCCAGAGCTTTTCCTCCCGCAAGGTTGGAAAGCCGCAAGGAGGACTCTTGTTCGTCGGTCCAGCCGTCTGCGAGTGCTCCTCACAAGAACTTCTGGGGTTCTCTGACCAAAAAAGAGACTGCTGATGTTCTCGCATTTTTGCATCGCGATGCAACAGGTTTCAATCTGACCGTTGCAGAGAATGCTACTAGGTATTTATTGGATCCTATGTGATTTTGAAACCTCTAACAGTTCATTATAGTCGCGATAACAAGATGTGAGTCTTGTACTATGAACCATGATTTTAACCTCAACTCACAAGGTTTTAGCATGTCCGTTGAGCTCATGATGCCCAACAAGAGCGATACTCTCCCATTCTTGTCAGACAAAGCGGGTAGCCCAACACGATACGCCCTAGCTGCGGTCATGTTTGGCGTACCTGAAAAGGCTTATCTCCAGGAATTCAAAGTTGGTCCGTTGCCCATCACTAATGCATCAAGTGTTACACCTTTTACTTTTGCAAATACGAAGAAGGGCGACGGTAAGATCGCAGTCGTCAACCCTGACGCAGAGGATTATGGCAACTTCAACCTCAAGATTATGAAGGAGGCAGAGGATGTGACCAAGCTTCTCTGGAATTTGGTGAGTTATGTGTTTTGAATTCCATGTTTCTTTATCTAACATAGTCAAGACAGTCGATGATGGACTCCAAATTCCGTTAGCCTTTGCAGCCCCCATCAATGTCACCGATGGAAAGGTCATCATGTGGCAAGGCTTCAACGCGCCAGTTACCAGCATCTACGACACAATCTCACTACTTCCACTGGGTCTGTATTTGCGAACAGACATCACCGGCCGCGATCCTAGTCAATGGAAAGTCACTGGTTGGGTATACGGTAATGAATTCTACAAGGATCTCGATGGTTTGCGTGCAGCTGTCGCCAAGCCCGATTTCAAACCCCTGGGAATGAACTTGGACCAGCCTTGGGCCCACACAAACAAACACGGCGATGATCTGCCCCTGGACGATGAAGCTCCACCAGCCAATGTTCAATCCGGAAAGTCGAGATTTGCTGTTGATGAAGATGAGAGCTATGTGACTTGGAGTGAGTAGCTTCTGATTTTGACTAACTGTTACACTTTACTAATTCGATACGTCAGTGGACTTTTCTTTCTACACTAGCATTACTCGAGACAATGGACTACGACTGTATGATGTTAAGTACAAGGGCAAGAGGATTCTCTACGAGGTATGCATGAATTACAAAATGACTACGTCTTGAACTAACATTTCTAGCTTGGTCTGGACGAGGCGATTGCACATTATGCGTAAGTTGTGAAAGCACCTTGGCCTCACGCCACTGTTATTGACACCATTTGCAGCGGTATCGATCCTGTACAATCCGGAATTTGTTATTTCGACAGCATGTCTGGATTCGGACCCGCAATGATCTCTCTCGTGAAAGGTAAGAATTAAAAATGACTCGAGAATTGTTTTATCACATTGCTAACACGATACAGGTTACGACTGCCCCGCCTACTCGCACTACAGCAATGTCACTCAGACTACAGGTGAAACGACGTTCACTCAGAAGGACGCTCTTTGTAGGTTGAGATCTCATGTCAAGCAATTCCACGCTAATGAATAATCAAGGCATGTTTGAGATCGACAAGGGCTTCCCCATCCAACGACACTCTTGGGCCGGCCACACCACCGTGACAAAGAACATTGCCTTCAACATCCGTGCCATCTACACAATCGGAAACTACGACTACATGATGACCTACCAGTTTCACCTCGACGGTTCTATCGAAATCGATGTCAGAGCATCAGGCTACATCTCGTCGGCCTTCTACGCTGAGAACGAAGACTACGGTTTCAAGATCCACGACAGCCTTTCTGGATCTCTTCATGATCACGTCATCACATTCAAAGCCGACTTTGACATCTTGGGCGAGAAGAACTCTTTGCAAAAGATTGACATCAAGCCATCAACTGAGAAGTGAGTATCTAATTTTTACCAGGGTTTCTTTTTCATCTGACTAATCTGGAATAGATACAAGTGGTCTGATCAGACACGAAACACCATGAAGGCAGTCAAGAGCTTCATCGACAACGAAGATGATGCCAAGATCAACTGGTCTCCCAATGGCGCAACAATGTATGCTGTAGTGAACAAAGACGAAAAGAACCCCTATGGAGAAAGCCCCGGGTACAGGGTTGCACCAGGTTAGTCTCAACCGAACAGGTGAAAAATACGACATCCCGACTGACATTCACAGCTTCTGGTGTGGCATACCTCACAGTCCAGGATTCCTCAGTTATGCAAAACGCTGGCCACCACACAACGCATCATCTCTACGCCACTCGACAAAAGGACAACGAGCTTTACGCTGTCGGAGCTTATAATTCGCTTACTCCCGAGGACCCTCAAGTTGACTTTAATGAGTATTTCAATAGCGAGTCCCTTGACCAAGAGGATATGTAAGTATTCTATTACCCTTCATGGGATAGAATTGAGCTGATTGTGATACAGTGTTCTTTGGTTCAACTTGGGAATGCACCACATGCCTCACACAGGCGATCTTCCCAACACCGTCTTCTCGACCGCGCACTCAGCTATGCTCATCGAACCATTCAACTATCTTATGGGCGATCCTTCGCAGGCTAGTTCTCAGCAAGTCTTGATCAAGACTAAGAAGGATGGCAAGCCTGAGATTGTTACGTACGGCGCTAAGAATGCAACATGTGCGATTGATATGGTGTGTACCTTGATGTCTGTGGTTTTTTACCATGCTAACATGACTGACTTTAGGCACAACTGAACCCTGATCTTTCGGACTATTCCAACAGTATTAGTGTTCTCAAGTATCCTTTCGATGGATCAAAGCCAGACCGTCTTTGAGTTCTTCGCATGGTGCTGAGCGGGCATGATTCAAGTCTGAATTTCTGTAACAAATGTGCGAATTTCGAAAGAGTCCCACATGACAGAACGGCTCAGTCTTGTCTTTCACAAATGGAGATGAACCAGTCTCTCCCTTTAAATTCTTCTGTAGAAATTCATGTTTATCTTTGATTGCATCTATTGTTCTTGCTGCATGTTGCTGTCTAGCCTAAGGTGTTGTGTGAGATCGCGCCCAGTGTAGTTCCTATGACGTGAGAAGCATTGTTCTACTTACCCGATGCAGACATTTGTGGCGACTCTAGGAGGTAAAGCGTGTTGATAAAATTGCATTCAACCCTGTTGGAGGCGGGTACTACAGTGGTTTGTGTTACAATATTGATCCAGATTATTTTCTTGATGACCATATAGGCATATGAAACCCAGGACATTCGAAGGCAACTGGGAGCTGAGACAGTGGTGTAGAGATTCCATGCTACAGTCGCGCGTGTTTATGCAATGGCACCAATTCACTTGTGAGATAAGACTGCAATAGCTTTAATATGAAAGTTTAAATGAGTGTAGATATAAAAAATAAGTAAGACCGCAGTGTACAGAGCTGCAAGGCAGCAACAGAATATCTGCCTTCAGTTGTGACAGATACTCTTGTGTATCTCCCCATGAGCACAATCGGGCCAGACGCCATCTAGAGGATTTATGCTAACTAGACATTGGATCATATGTTAAGAATGATGTGGATGGCAGTCTACATTCTTATTAGCCGAGTCAGTGTGAAGGGTTATGGTTGTTCTTTACCTACCTATTGCTTGGGGCATTGTTCGCTGATCTTGTCAGGATCGGCACATTCGTAGAGCGCATCAGGGCAGCAGACCTTGCCGACGGGACAGAAAAAAGAGTCTCCGCACTTGGGACCAAAGGTAGCAACAGGCGGTGATGCCGCAATGGTGGTCATCGGTTCGTCGCGTCGTCCAAGATGCACTTCGCCTGAAGGCGGAGCAGGACATTCCGCGAAGCACCCAAGTTCAGCGACCCCATTGACAATCACCTCGCAACATTTTGGCTTATCTGCGGGGCAAACTTGATCGCCGCATTTGTTTGGGTATGGCTGTCGGCGCTGGAGGGCTTGGATAGGCGGGCATTCAGCAAAGCAGCCGAGTTCGGCCACTCCGTTGACAATGACCTCGCAGCACTTGGCTTTGTCGGCAGGGCAGACCTGGTCGCCACACTTGTTTGGGTATGGCTGGGGCATGGCATTGACAGAGACGCTGAGAGCGATGGCGACAATGGTGTTGGTGAAGAGCATATTGAGGATTTGGGTGATTGCTGTTGTAAGGATGGTTCTTCAATTGCGAAGTAAAGACTTGTTTACGTCTTGGTAGATATCGGAGTATAAAAATGTGTTTCGTTTGTAAGATGATGTAACTGAGAGCTGGTGAGTGATCGTTTTCATTACTGGGAATTGCTCTGAATTTATAGATCAAGAATCTATTGGTATAGCAGTACGTTATCCTCAAGATGACAAGATTCAAATCTCGATCATGTATTAAGCTCGTCTTCGCCGTTCGTAATCGGAGTGAAAGGACCGAATGTTTTGTTATCCAGACGACTCGAGACGTTGCATTGTCCCAAGAGAAGTGCGTTTTAGCCGTGTAAAGCTACATGATGGATGTGACGGAAAGGTTCTCACGATTATTTTTACACTCTATCACCGGTCTCGGACCTCAGAAAATAACTAAACACAACTTCTTTCGCCATGCTAGTAGGTAACTCTTCGATGTGACATTGTCGGAATTGGCCGCGGGGTGAGATCCTTCGAAATGGAACAATGTCATCATCCTGGTCCGACTAGACGTATCTCACAGATGACACTTGATGTATAGACTACACCTATAAACTCTAAAAGGTCCCTATAACTAGCTGATGCTGTTGAAAGTAGATGGAGAAACGGTTTTTACCGAGTGGCTTTTCTATGCCGTTGTAGTTACCCTGTAATTGGCGCTTTTATATAGAGGTCGCTTGTAACGTTTCCCCGCAGAATCTGTCCAATCGTAACGTTCTTGCAGACCCCCAACTTAGACCTGAAGAGTCTTAGCATATGCCAGGATATCAAATTTGTGCCTATTTATAGCTCTGGCAGGTACCGCATGATTTTAGCAAATGGAACACCAGCAGCAAACGTTAGAAAGCGGTACAGGTTAGTTGAGTTGACCATCTAATCATTTTCCACAGGACGGCATAAATTAATAATACCATTACTTTATTTTTCATCAAGCCATAATACTCACACTTAAGCATGCGAGTGTCATTGTCCACACATAGCTGAACTTAAGAACGGCTTGATCTTTTAACGTCATAGTATGTTACAAGGTACTTGTTGATCATGGTGTTTACGTAGCGTACCTAAAAACACAATCATCTTGTTTATGAAATGCTAAATTAATACTTACATATTTATTATTACATTAGTAGTCAATGAGAGCGCCGACCTCTGAGCACGCTGATCTTAACCGAATCTCATCCCAAGTGTCCCACCTATTGTCCGCCGTTTCTGGAAGTGTTGTCGACTCATACTCATGTCCAGCCCTGCAGATCACCTCATCAATGCCAATACCATTCGTAATGACAAGTACTCTAAGAAACTCGCTCCCTATATCAGCAGTGTGTGCTTGCCTTGCCGGGATTAGCATAGCTTCGCCTTTTCCAAGTTTTGTCCACTCGGTATCTCCTTTCAACTTGAGCAAACATGTACCTTCGATGACGCAAAAGCAATGATCCACGCTTGTGAAGCTTAGCCACCGATCAAGAAATGGTTTGATTCTGTGTATTCTGGAAGACTCCACAACTGAGATGGAGAACTTGCCTTCGCACTGGGTCTGTCTCACAAAAGGCCTTGCTAGTACACCGCCGAATATCCACCGTGGACAAGTGTAAGGATTTAGAGAATATGGGCGTAAAAATGTTGAAAGAGATGCGTCCTGGTCTATGGGCTTTGTCGGATCAAAAGGGCGATACCCGTCAATGTGTTGAGGGCCAGGAAGTTCACCCTCTGCCTCGTCTTGATCCTCGTTTAGCGCCCCCAGTAGTGCGGCTGGATCTTCCAGAGTAGTGACAACCAGCAATTCTGATTCTGGAACCAATGATTGATAGCCATAGACAGTTCCCTAGTAGATTGATTAACTTTCCAATCTTGCAAAGACAAGAACTCTCTTACTGGCGGTATGAAAATAAAGTCTCCACCACGCAGTTGTTCTGTTTTGTCACCGTTGAAGAACAGGAAGCACCCAGTCCAGACTATAAAAGCAGCATATGCGTTCTTGTGAGAGTAGAAACGCATCGTTTCATTTCCTGGGTTGGGAACGACATGAAGAATGGCAGCACTGGCCGTCTTTGGATCTGTAGATCTGATGATACGGGTTGCACTATCCTTTTCGGGCATCTCAATGACCCCATCGCTCAATCTGAAGAGCCTCATAACTGCCGATTTAATATTTATAGGATTGAAGTTGCCGTGTTGAACTGTGCGAAATAGCAGGGATAAAGAGTTAAGGGTTCCCCAGAGGATGTCAATAGGATACCAAATGCGGCTGAAGGACTTTGAAGCTTGTTTCAGACGTGATGATTGCGATATTTAAAGGAATGGAACTTTACATGTGATTTATTTTTTTCAAAGTGCTGACTCAGCAGTCAGGGATTCCAATTAACCCAATTTCGGCAGTTATTGGTCAATCAATCTCAGCGGATGCTTCCTACAGGAGCAGTGCATTAGATGGTAACGAGATAGGGTTCTAGGACATGATTGCATAAACATTATTTATTATTATCATTCAAGTTTATAGAGACTGAACAGAAGTTGTGCCTGCCGCCCACGGAAAAGATTCGCTTAGTAGACCACTCTGTTGTTACCGACATGACCATCCTGAACGTGCTGCTGTGGGGCGTAACCTGGCTGGGCATGAGTCTGGGGAACATGAGTCTGCGGAGCATGGGTCTGTGGGACATGGCTCGGCTGGTCGTAGTGGTCTTGCGCAGGATATTTTTCAACATGGTGCTCTTTGCGACGTTCCCGGACTTCGTGAAAGGCAGCTGTGAAGGCGTGGAAGAGACTGCAATAAATGTTAATTGTTTTCGCTAAGAATGCCGATAGACCGTCACTTACGTGCTAAGAATAGCCAGGATGAATGTACCCCATGGTAAGTTGCAGCTTTCGTCCGTGGTGTCTGTGTTGTTGCCAAAAACGCCCTGCACACCACGAGTATCGTAGCAGCGTCTCGGACCAGCAGGACCACCATTGGGACGGGTAAGGACAGTGACAGCAATGAAGGCTCCAACAAAGGCAATATCCAGAAGAACCCAAAGCCAGCGAAGCCATCTGGGACCACCGCCCTTAAGAAGCAGAGAGATGATCATGCCAATGAGGGTGTACAACACAGCAGCAGCAAGGATGCCCTCAACCGCGCCAAAGGCAGCACTGACACCTTGTCGGGTCTTGATAACGTTGACGATTTTGTAGACCTTGCGGAGACGAGCAGAGAAGAGTCCGAGGGAAATGACAGAAGAGAGGAATTGTCCGATGTGAGTCAAACGGAGGATCCAACGGTAGAGACCAGAGTGCTTGAGCTTCTCTGGGACCCAGCGAGTCAAAAGACCTGTTTCGCGTTCAGGCTTATAAGTGGTGCCATAGTCGTTGCGCACAGTGGTGTTGTCGTGGTATGCCATGTTGAATGAGTTGAGTTGAAGAGATGAATGGCTTGACTCGATGTTGCAAAAAGATTGTTGACTATGGAGTAAGATATATAGAACCTAGAACATCTTATTTCCAGGACACAATCATAATACCTGATTAATTCACCAATGACGATTCCCATTGTCACAAGTGACATAAGACGTCATAACGAAAGTACAAGCTCATGACACGCAAAAAGCGTCATCCGAGTCATTACAATGATCGACGCGCCCACAACCACTCATTCACGTTGCACGACACTGCAATGCCGGATGACGGCAGGGTGGAATTCTCTTCTACCACAGGACTTTGAGAATTATCCTGTTTATGGATATTAAGCTTAATGACCACTGACGCGTTGAACGGAATAAATGCTCCATGCCCTAGCACTGTTGCAATGCTTGGCTTACCTTGGCCCACTTTAACTCACCTTGGCCTACGACTTTATTGCCGTGCTGCCGAGTTGCTTGGCTGTTACGACAGATTGGCGTACGCCAAGGTTTTAAAGAGGCATAGATTGAAACGATTCGTCCTGGTCAGATCTGGTCATTAGTTAAGTTCTGTAACCGTATATCCTGAACGAATAAGAACAAGGTTAAGGATTTCAAGTAAGGCTGCATTAGTGCCGACTTGGTTTAATTAACCCTAGAAACTGGCTAACCCTAGTACAAGGCTGATATGTAACATTCAAGAGGATAATACTGGTGATACTACATAACTGATCTATGAAGTTAGGGGAAACCATAATTACGACTGATGCTATAGGTTATGTCTTGGACCCATCCTTGCCGCTGTGGGAAACAGTCATTGTATTGCTGCTTGTGGCTGGGGCAGTTGGCGTTGTTGAAGGAGGATAGTATACTGTTGGATCTTTGATCCTAAATTAAATTACCTAGAACCAGAAAACTCACCATGAATCTGTTTGCGATAATCTGTAAAATGTACCATTGGTGAACGTCGAAGAGACTGCACAATACGATCAAAAAAGTCGGGACTTTGAATTCATACATGGACGTCACAGGTCAAGTTACCCTGGTCAGTCAGACCGATGCAATTTCAATGCAAACAGACCACCTTCAGCATGAAACATCATTTTAGTTAGTCTGTGCAACAAACAAACAGTCTTCAAGGCAGAAGCGAGTTGGTCTGTGTAACAAACAAACAGTCCCCAAGGCAGAAGCGCAAGAGACTGGTAGGATGCGACGCCACGACCTTATCTGCATAGTACCTAGGATCGTACTGTAGGTAAGTCACCCCACTTCCATTTGACGCACTGATGTTAGCTCAGCGTTGACCCTAGACAAAGTCGAGCCCAATCTTGATCAAGATTGTTGGGATAGTCATGTGGCTAAATCATGCGGCTCGTCCAATCTGGGTCGTCAAAGGCAGCTTAATTGATTCATGGAAACATGTTTTTAAAACGCAACTACATGATAAAAACTATGACATGTCCTGGTAATGATGCCGTGATACAATGTGTACTAGATAGGTGCTAGCTCATATCGGAAGAAAGAAATTAGACCTCATGGCCATCGAAATCATCTGAAGTCAAAGCAACCAGGCTCTCCAGGTCACCCTCGTCCAAATCAGCCAAGATGTAGTCGAATTCGCCATCATATTCATAGCCACTGTTTGGTCCATCATCATCCACTAGCACCGCATTCTTTGTAACCCTCTCAGTTGTGAGGGTCGGTGCGCCGACAAAGAAAGCTCTCTTATAGTACAATTTCTGCACTTGAAGACCGAGGATGAAGTCTGCTGGCTTTCCAAAAGATGACTGCAGCCCCGACTCACTGGATGCTCCGGCTGTGGCGCCCAATTGCAGATCAATAGGGCCGGCTGGCGCAAGGACTTCACTTTCTGCTTTGCCCTCCATCCCGTGGCCATGCTTGGTGAGAATCGTTGCACCCCAAGCAATCTTGAGTCCGGTAACGAGGTACATTGGATGTTTATAGCCAACCATCTCATTGTAGTCCATGACGTCTTGAAGTTTCAAGCATTTCTTGATGTAGGCGGATTGGGGGCAAAAGTAAATTGTCTCCAGTCTCGCCATGTTGTATATGTCTTCGTCCATTCGTTTGCCCTTGAGACTGGCATCGCCATGAACACTACTGTCAAGGAACCTGGCAAAGATGCGTCCTTCGCCGCTGTGTGTCTTCGTAAAGCTCGCAGTGACATTTTCTTTGACGTCCGAGTAGAGTTGGTCGGTTGGAATAGCGACTCGATTGGCAGACCCCTGGTTGATGGGATAGTAGTCCTTTAAATTTTCAACAAGCGTTCCGAGACCGAGAGGGCCGTCGGGAGGGGGATGAGTCGTGAAATTGGGTGCGACATGATATGTTGGAATCTGTTTCTTGAGATTGTCCACTCTTGGGTTGTGTCCGAAGTTCATCTTGGGGTTCTAGGTGCTGAACTGAGGTGGGAAAGCGAAAGCGTGAACACTGCACATGTATTTCAAGGGGAATCCCAACTGTCGTAGTCCATACCGAATCAAGTTGTGACTGCAACCAAATCTACTCATTCGCCTTTGGCACACACAAACACGCAAGCCCTCGGACCATATGAAGGTTGTGTTACCACAAAATAATGACATGTTGTTTCATTTTGACTAGAATACTACACCGCTCCCAGAGCGCAAGGACTGACCATGCGTCAAACCTACGGGTTGGCTTAGTAGTGATTTCGGTGAATCATAGATGCCATTCAACCATGCAAATTACCGCGACGAATTTTATAAAGCCAATCAATAGGTTTCGTGAGACAACAAATGCATATAGACTACACCGCCTCAGAGATGGCTGTCATTCCCTGCTATCCTCCACCATCAGATTTTACGCATAATTTTCTCAATCATGCTCACAGCTTCTGTTTGTGTAGCCCATTGACTGCCCGGAAAAACAAAATCGTAACCATCCCTTGGTGTAGCCATTCCCCGAAATATTTCTTCCATGCCCCGTTTTTGGTACAAGGCTCTGAGCTTGTGTGGACTGAGCTTGGTGCATTTGTGCTGAGCAAGTTCAAGGACGCCTGCAGCAATACCCACAGCAATGGGTACTGCAAACGATGTCCCGGATTTCCACACATCTGCTCCTTTCCATCGTAATGGAATGGAAACGCCGAGCGTGGCAAAGTTGGACTTGTTCGCGAGAGGTGAAGGGTTCATCTTACCCTTATTTCCCTTGCCATCTGTTGCATGAATGCACATCACACCATCTCGACGTGCTGGCCTGGCCCGCCCAGTACGACCTCCTTCATTTGAAGCTGCGGCAATGATAAGCTTACCCTTTTCGAGGGCCTTATCTATTGCTGTTTCGATGTCATCATCTTCTTCATCAAAGCCAAAGGACATGGAAATGATGTCTGCGTCGCAATGATTGACAGCCCAGTCGATTGCCTACGGAATGAAATGTCAGCTCTGACGTTTCGGGCAACAAGACAGTGCCATCAGGGCAGCATACCTGGTTAATTGCAAACATAAAATCAGAGTCGATGACCTTGTCAGTGCATATCTTGCCAATAAAGATTTCAGCCGCAGGGGCCATTTTGAGCAGCAGTTGTGTGACGTGAGTTCCGTGTCCGTACGAGTCTTGTCGCCAGCTGTCAGAGCGGTGGACAAAACTCCTGCTTGCTTGGCAATTTATGCGACCATGTCTCGTGGCGGAATCCATGATTGGCTGAGTATCGTCTATACCAGAGTCCAATACAGCGATGCGGATTCTTTTTTTCAGTTCCCAAGGCTTGCAGCTATCTCGGACTGAGCGTATGGTTCGGAGAAAAGGCTGTAGCTCATCCATAAACTCAGCAGCTGATCGCCTGTTGAGATAGGTCAATTGGAATAATTCATTGAGACCTTCTAGATTGAATAACTTACTTGTCTGTAGCACTCTCAGCAATATCGTCGTCGTCGAACAATACTATCTTGGTGTTTATGTCTGGTGGTATGCTGGCGGGCGAGGCAAGTAGGCGACTACGCCGAAGCATTCCTTCGAAAATGGGCTGTAGGTCTCCAAAGCTACTCATACTGCACTTGAATAAAGGTTCAAGAATGTGACTGTAAATGACAGCGAGCTCCTTCCTCTCCGTAACGATATCTGAGTCGTCCAGGTCGAGCACATGTTTGTCAAAATTGAGACAAGCGTCTCCGATACGGCGATAGTCATCCGGAACATCATCTTTCCAGACGTGCAATATTCGGGATAGACGTCCGCGGTTCGACCTCTTTTGAGTCTGCCAGTCTTCATCGTCGTCAACCCAGTGCGCTCGACGGTTGGCCTCCAGTTCCAAGATTAGAATGCCAAGGGCAGCGATTTTGTCGCTCAGAAGCCTTGTGTCCCGCCTTGGCACCAAGGTGCAATGAATCCTTGGACACCATTGTTCCAAGAGTTTGTTCTTTGGTGTCGGCACAAAGATACATTCCGGTCCTAGATGCTGCTCAATCCAAGGACTGTCGCTGAGCTTAAACACAGATGCTGCCAGTAAAACCCCTGCCAACTTGCGTTGCTTGAGAGTGAGCCTGGTGCCGTGGGTTAAATGGTAGTCCAAAGAATGCTCTCCACAGTCCCAACTATGTGGTTTAGTCTCAACATTGCCGTTGGCAATCCACATGCCTTCCAAATTGAAAGTGACGTGTAATGTATCACCTCGTGCATTGTGTATTGGTGTAGCGGAACATATATGACCAAAAGAGAATATCTCCTCTGAAGGTTTGTCAAGCAACCTGTGCAGATATTGCAATATTAGCATTCGAAATTTTTGAGTATCAGGTAGGTACTCACTCTGTAAAAATGGAGGAGATCCAGTCGGTCCCTTCGCATGTCCCAATTTTCATCTTGAGTTGACCTCCCTTGAACCCGGATAACTGGAGTTTGGCTATGTGTGGAGTTCCGCATGCTGTGTCGTCTGCCATACGAGTAAAAAGTGAAGTACACGCAGATGCAAACTCATGAGCATGGCGAATGTCTTCTAGTTCATCAGAGTCCCATATTTGGGTTTCATCATCTGCTTCCCAGACGCTGTTCACAGAAGCTGTTGCTGTCCACTCCATGGCCATTATGAACTGACTTGTTGTTCTCCGGAGCACTTCAATCATTTCCTTATCCTTGGGGAATTGGATATACCTATCCAATCGTTCTCGCGACGTGAAAAGGTATTTTCTGCTCCAGCTTGACTCAGTGCGATTGTCGATGTCGTTCATTTCCGAGATGTCAGAAGCGTTGACAGGCATGTCATTAGAAGGCATTGACTCTTTTTGCAGTTTGACAACTTTCCATAATGCCATCAGTTTAGGAAAAGGTGTAAGAGACTTTGGCTCGATGATATGCTAAGAAAGAGGTCAAAATTGTCCCACTGTCGCGCTATACTGGGTATGGAGGTGAGCTAACCTGCAGCTTTTCTTGCAAGACATTTGAGTCAATCAGTTCTTCTAAATCCTCCAATAGTATATCCAAACTTTGGTCGAGATTCCTTAAATATGCGTCGTCGTTGATAGATTCTTCGATGTCGATATGCTTCTGTGTCATGGTGATCAAGTGCAAATTGCTTCGAAGAAAGGTGATTTCAGATTTCAGGTCCGCCCTACCCATTAATTCCAAAGGTCCGTAGAGGCCCCGATCAACATCTTCTACTCGTGGACGGCTCTTGGCGAGAGAAAAAAGAGGGTGGATAGTCTCGACGAATCGCCACCTGGCAATTACGTCTGTAGCATTGTGCATTTTGCAAGCCGTAAGGGTAGGATGAAGTCAAAGACGTGCAAGTGGCAACATTGAAAGAGAAAGGAACAAAGAAGGCTAAAGTCATTGCTTTTTGAGGGTGCGTGTTGTTGATCTGGGTGCTTGCAGCTGGCCTTGGTGGGTGCTTTGATACGTCCGTCTGACAAAGCATTTCTTTGGTACCTACTGTACAACATTGTTTCCGCTTTGATGTTCTATTTTGAAATGTGACACAGACTGTCGGCAAACCCCGCTTCATCGGACTCGTCCGAGTCAGAGGATTATTTGAGCAGCCCCAAATCTCCTCAAACGTCTTCAACTGTCGCCGAGTCCGCACTAAACATCCGCAAATATGGACGCGACAGACGGGAATAAAACCAAACTTTTGTTTGATATTGCCCACCAATGTCTTATTTCCTTTGAACGTGTGGCGGCAAGTCATGACGCTGCACTCCTCACACGATCGCTCAAGCCAGACGATACCACGAAAATTGGACGGAGAAATGTACGGACGACCTTTGACTTCTTAGGTCTGAAGAACAGTTTCTCCTTCTGGATTCACAAAACCGGCGCTCTTTCACTCGGGAAATCGTCATTGGACCAAAGGTTACATGGCCTTGAAAATGTCTCTTCAATGATAGTTGAGTTGTTGGAGATGATTCTCGAGAATTTGCATCGCGGTAGGTTCCAAACCCTTACAATAACCTATGGCTTCAAGATCAAGTAACTAACTCATGTCATACTACTCGTGCAGTTGATGCCAACCCTGAGAGTGGTACGGCTGCCGCAACCGAGGCATGCACGCCAGCACAACAGGTCTTTTTATCAACATGGGACCATGCTTGTCGAATAATCGACGCCGGAATTGACCGGCTAGATACAATAGCTATTGCCATTAGAAAGGTCTCAGCGCGACAGCTCGACCAGTCCATTTCAACAATACTGACTGAGGAGGATATGGCGTTTCGTAAGGACATTGCCTCACTGGTCCGTTACAGATTCCCAGCCGCCCGGAAGGTACTGTGTCGACAATTGGCAGATTGCATAGCTGCCAGACGTCTAATGCTATTGCAAACGAAACGTCACTCAACAATACTCGCTGTAAGGCGGCCGCTCAGCAACAAAGACAAAGCTGATCACCTGAACCCGGCACAGCCGACCAAACGTCGAGACAAAGACGGAAGCATATCTTATCCGACAGTCATCACAGGCCTCGCCAACGATACTTTACCATATCCACGAGTACCATCACTGGAGCGACTGGACGCATCACCTAAAAAGGCCCCTCAAACACTCGTGAGCGCTATGTTCACAGCAAAGCAGGACTCTTTCATTTATCCACCATTTCCGAAGGTCACCCCTGGAGAGACTTGCGCCCATTGCCCGTTTTGCTTCACGGCATTAGAGATTGAGAGTTCTGAAGAAGAGAATATGAATAACTGGAGACGTCATATCGACCAAGATGTTAAGCCGTATGGCTGTCTTTTTCCGCAATGTTCTCGGTCTCTTGTCTTCTTTGTTCATCGTCGTGACTGGGAGTCGCACATGGAGTCAGTGCATTCAAAGGACTGGTTGCGAAAGGTCCACGCATTGACCTGGTTCTGTGATTTTGGCCATGACCCTCCTGTCACGTTTGAAACAGAATTACTGTGGAAAGAACATATGCTGGACCCTCAATCACATCCAAGTCGAGAGAGAGTACCCACTCAATTCCAGATTGATGCTCTTTCTTCCCAGCGGCGACGAATTGTACCTCGCGAGCAATTTGTATGTCCACTATGCGAACGGGTTCCCGATGAGCTTTCGCAAATGGTGGCAAAAAGCGAAGGAGAAGTGACAGCAATGCACAATATTCTCGTTTCCCATGTAGCGAGCCATATCAAATCACTATCTCTGATGGCCCTACCGTCTCTGGAGGTATCTACCGAGGAAATAAGGGACAATGACAACGACTCGTTGGTTTTCACGCAGAATACTTTCCAAAAACCATTGAGCCCAGAATCAATTGCTCAGTCACCCAGAGGTCGGGGGCAAATTGAGAATGATCTCTTACCTTCCTTGCCTTGGTCGGTCAAGGATCGTGGTAGTATCGCATCTCCAGTGCTGAATGACCACAACATGACCTGGGATGACGAGTTCCGCGACTATGCACAGCCCGAAGCCCCGCCTGAGTCAGCCGATGGGCATTGGCTTGAAGAATGGGCTTTGTGGAAGAACGAGGATGACCCTGCATTGCATGAATATACAGAGAATGACCCGATTCTGAATCATTTCCAAATATTACAGAAACCTAACTTTGGCGTCAACACACAAGACGGAACAAGGACAGAGTTATCTTTGGCTGCACAGTTTGGAGACATTGATGCAGTTAATCGATTGTTGACCTTGGGTGTGGATATCAACTTGGCGGACCAGGATGGTCAAACTCCATTGCTATGGGCAGCATATAAAGGACATGAAGCTATTGTGCGATTACTCGTCAAAAACGCCGCACGAGTTGAGAAAGCTGACCAAGTCTATGGCCGCACACCTTTGTCATGGGCTGCGTCGAAGGGACACCAAGACGTGGTACGTTTACTTCTAAGAAATGGAGCAAACGTAAATGCTGTTGATAACTCACAACGAACACCACTATCGTGGGCAGCTTCCAGAGGCCATTTGAATACAGTACGCTACCTGATCGAGGCTGGTGCAGACAAAGAGTTGGCAGACTCCAGATCAGGGCAAACACCACTCTCATGGGCTGTTTCAAGAGGCCAGGAAACGGTTGTGAAGCTACTTCTCAAACAGGGCGTTGGGGTCGACACACTCGATGAATCCCACCGAACAAAGACTTCTTGGGCTGCAGAGTAAGACTATGAAGGAATTGTCGAATTACGCATTGGCTATGGTGATGACTTGGAGGTCTTGGAGTCAGAACACAACAAACACCGCCATGATTGGCATCTCTAGAAGAACATGAGGGGACCAGTCCGACTGCTATTAAAACGTGGAGCAAACGCAGACGCGGGTGACTACCAAGGTTGGACTGTCTTGTCTTGGTCTATTGATCACGAAAACGATGGAATTGCTCAACTGCTTAAGTCTTTTGGCGTAAAGATTTGGAATATTTCGCAAACTGTTTTGCTTGTTTCTCATTCGTTACGTTTGCTCGTTATCATATTTGTTTTATTTTGTTGTTTATAGACTTTTTCTTATTAGTGCGAGTACCGGATGAATACAAAATTGAAGTATAAAATCCATGAACGTACTACCGATGGCTCTTCCATAACTTGTCATAACAGTTCGAGCATTACTGCCACTGCCCAAGCCAGCCAGCGATTACAAATTCACATCATTCAGGGCCTTTTCGGGGGCATCAAAACGCTCTATCTCATCGGACCAAGGAATTCCATTCTGTGCTCCCAGGCTCTGGATAGTGATAGCAGCAGCCTTGTATAACGGTACTCCTTAAGTCCCATGTCCCCATTTGTTTTTGTCGTAGATATTCCGAGGCATAAGCCCTAGTAAACGTGTCACTGAACGGTGATTAGAATATATAATGTCCGTCGATATGGAAATGACTTACCCTGCGCCGGTGGTGTCCTCGACCTTCACATCGTATGCAGAACAATGGCCATATCCTTGCGCATTGGCGTAGAAAGCACCCTTAGCCCCAAGTGTGATTACCATGTTGGCTACCCCGAGGTTCAAGAATTCTTGCGCAATAGTGAGCCAAGTGTCTTGGTTCACATCATCTCGGCGTCGGCCTGACATGATAGCTGCTTCCGACTCGTTCATAAGGAGATGTGTCACATATCGGTATAGACGCCTGTCGATCATGCTTGGAGGCGCTGCGTTGAGACAAAAGTCGATGACAGCATTGCCAGCAGTTTTCAGCATGGTTTCGACGACATGCTTGTCAATCTCCATCGGGGCGACAACCAAATCGGGAGGGATTCCGCCTCCAAGATGCTCTGCCGTGAGAAAGTCATCTTTCGTCCAGGTTGCTGTCGCGCCTAGGGTGAACAGGCATTGGTTCTCACGCGTCGGTTCTTCAACCGTGACGAAGCAAACACTCGTACGTGTATCTGGGACTGTCACGACTCCGGATGTATTGACGCCATTCTTGTTTAGCTCAACAATGAACCTTTCACCATATCTATCATCACCAACGGCACCAATCATTTTGACTCGAATATTGTCATTATGCGAATCTGTTATCATTTGTTGCGCTGCTGCTGCCGTGCGTGGCTGACCCGACGGTTGTTCAAAGTCAATGTTGCCCGAGGGGGCTACTGAATCAAGACAGTCCTACTTTTGCGAGAGCCATCCGTGGCATGTTCGGAATGTGGCAATTACTGAATTGGCTCCTTTGCCGCCAAGAGCCTCTTGGTAATGGCTTCCAAGGGCGCTCTCGCCGCGATCAGGAATACGGCTCGCAATCATTATCAAATCGGCATCCAAGCCGCCGATAACGGCAATGGTCTTTGGTGCCATCGTTTCTTTGTCTGTCGGATACGAAGGAAGCACAGAGGTCACGACGGTGGAGGTTGGTGGATGAACAATTAGTCAAAACAGGCTCTGTCTGGGGCATTTATGGCACTGAGCTTCTTTGAAACCAACAAACATGCCTGTACTTCCACAATAACACACCATTACACAGACCCTCGGCGATTGCCGCCACAATGTTGGTGGCGTCAAAGCAGCCAATACCAAGTAAACACATGCTTACAAACAAATACAAGTAGCTATTGATCAAGGACCGCACGCTCGCACTCGCCTTTGTACTGATTTCTCAAAAACTCCGGCAAACAAGAGGGTCTGTTACCGTCATTGTCAATTGCAGTCTAGAACATCATAATAGACGGCCAGAGCCGGTGCAGCGTTGTTGCTAAATATGGCAAAATGGTGTCAATGAAGATGAAATGAGGGAGCTTTACTCATCGCAGTTCACCGACACCCATCGTGGCATAGCCCCATGCTTCTCGTTTGACACAGTGACTTTAATTCATTTTCATTGTTGAGAGAGATCCCAGACGTTTTGCTTCGTAACATCCATGTCAATGCAAGAAATGTTTCAACAGAAGTCTGAACAACAACAAGCTACGGAGAATAGCGATGTGGAATTTGCAACGACTACATTTCTCCCTCCATATACAACTTTCGGTAGGAAGCAATCTATATTGATCCTTTGTCTTGCATCATTTGCCGCATCCTTCTCTCCGCTCTCATCGTTGATCTTCTTTCCAGCAATAGATGATATATCCGAGGGTCTGAATGTTTCGGTGTTGCGTGTAAATCTCTCTATCACCTCCTAAATGATAGTGGCCGGCCTCGCCCCAGCTATTCTCGGAGATCTCGCCGATAAGGTTGGTCGTCGGATCGTCTATATCTTCATGATGACGATTTATTGCACGGCAAATATTAGTTTGGCACTTCAAAGTAACTGGTCAGCACTTTTTGTTCTCCGCATGGTCCAGAGTGTAAGAAGTGCCGGTAAGTTGTCCAGTACCAATGTCGTGATTGGTAAATTTCCTAGAAAGCTACTGATGACCAAAGCTACCATTGCACTTGGATATGGTGTCGTCTCAGACATTGCTCCGCCCTATGAACGTGGCTCCTTTGTTTCGATTATGGTGTTGGGTTAAGTGCCAAACTACAGGCAGAGACGAACCCTGGCAGCAAATACCAAAGGTCAATTTTTCGTCCTGCTGCTAGAGCACTCCAGCATTCCATGATATTTATGCTTACCTGACTTTAGACCCAACATTGCGACTGCAGTTGGCCCAATTATAGGTGCTGCGCTAACCAGCTATCTGACTTGGCGCTGGACTCTCTGGTTCCTTGCCATTCTATCCGGCACCTGCCTTCTGATGCTAGCTTTCTTCCTTCCGGAGACAGTGCGCTCAATTGTTGGTGATGGCTCGGTCCGAGTCTCTGGTCTGCAGCGAACGATCCTGTCGTATCTGCAGAGTTTATCGAAGTCATTGTCCCATGAGAAAAGAGAAGAACACAGAAACGATCCAATTGTTCCAAATGAAGAGTCTACTGGTGCAAACGGCAGATCAATCAACCCATTGGATAGTTTAAAACTACTTTGGGCTAAAGACACGTTATTGATCACACTGATCTTTGGAATCTTCTATGTAAACCTGAGCGCTCTGCAGGCTTCCACATCAACGCTGTTCATCAGTTTATATGGTGTATCGGGGCTCCAGCTAGGCTTGATCTACCTTCCATCGGGGATAGGATCTTGTATTGGAGCATATGGTGCCGGTAAGTCTATGCCCTGATCTGTTCCTAGGTCCCTTACAATGTCGTGATAAGTCGGACCTAATTCGATACACGTATAACTGTGAGACTAAAAAGGAGGCAAAAAAAAAAAAACTCTATCCTTCGGTATAACTGTGAGAACGCACATGAAGCTGACCAACGTTTATTCAAGGTCATCTCTTAGACCATGACTATCGTGTGATAGCAAGGAAGCATGTCATTACCATCAATGCCAGAGCCGGTGATGATCTTGACAACTTTCCGATAGAAGAAGCCAGGCTTCGGAGCATCTGGTTACTTATCAGCGTTGGAGCTGCTTGCTTGATCAGTTACGGTTGGACAATGCATTTTCAAGTAGTGCGTGCCAAGTATAGAACACTCTCACGTCATTTGCTAATCTGCATACAGAACATCGCAGTTCCTTTGGTACTTCACTTTCTTAAAGGATGTTCCACCGCTATCATTTTTAACGTAAGATCGGACTCAACCAACCCGAAGCTGCATATTAATCAACTCGAACTAATGCACGATTGTGCATAGATGTGTGGCACGCTACTGGTAGACATCCACCCAAAGTCGCCATCATCGGCACAAGCAGTAAATAGTATTGTGCGAGCATTTCTCGCTGGTCTTGTCCAGGTATTTATAGATACAATGGGAGTTGGGTGGACATTTACTCTATTCGGTGTGTTGGGCTTCAGTTTTGTTCTAGCTGCATGGCTTGAATGGAGATATGGTCAAGGCTGGAGAGAAATGATAAGAGCAGATGGCATTGACCGGTAATTCATCGAACTCGTCATGAGATTGAGATGTATTGTCCATGGATTATCACACCTACAAGACAATAGTGAGACGACTCAGCTGGACAACTCTTCTTATATCCCAGGTAAACTGAATACAGACAGCCCAGATCTCAGAAGATGCTTTGCTTCGTTGCATTGATTGTTGTCACCATGTGCCTAAAGCGCTGAATCTTCCAAAACTCATTTACCTCTACGGCCTTTGTTCAACTGATAATTGATTTACTATTTATCCAAGAATAAGCGAAATCTTCTTCAGATCCAACTTCTCCCATTCATCAGCTATGACCTCTCCACTTGCAAGTCGGTAAGCAATGCCGTCCTTCCACTCTACCCAAAGTACGGAATACAAGTCTTCCGTAATTTGTGGTAAATCAACTGCAACAAAGTTTTCTTTGGGCTTGGTGTACCTTTTGAGTTTGCATATCGCCACCAGATCTACCGGTAACCCGGGCTCTGTTTCATCCACTTTCTCTGGAAACCGCATCCACGAGTCTTTGTTTATCAAGCCCAATCTACCAATCGCTTCCCCAAACTTATCACAGATGTTGGCTCTAAGAATTAAATTTGGACTATCACCCCGATAGCATGGCAGTGTGGTTTGGAACGTCTCGCAGAATAAATATTGCGTCTGATCTGGCATTGACGGAGGTGTTGATACGTTTATCTCGTAAACGGGAAACGGGTAGTACCACTCCAGTGGTTTGCCCAACCATTTTTGAAAAGATTCATGTTGAAAGACATATTTTTCGCATCCATCAGGATGGGCACGGGGGGTTGATGTTTCTCGACGCGACCACCCAGGAGGCATAGGCTTGGTGAAATCTTTGAAACCATCTCTTTTTTCATACCAAGTCGACCTGATTCTTCGTCTTCGATCCGGCGGGTCTGACGGGGAATTACTGGTGTACCATTCCGTGATGGGAAATGCTTCTTCAATGGGGTTGGACCAAACCCGAATTGCCGTTTGTTCGCGATAAAAGACATAACCTTGCCAGCCGAGCCAGGACCACGAAGGCAAACCAGAGAATGCGAATTGCTTCTCCGTAGGTCTGTCTGAGGAAACCCGACGCACCATATCCATGCCCCACCAGCCCAGGCTATGCTCAAAGAACATTTCTGGTATTCCGTACAGGAACCCTCCCTCGAAAGATCGACTGAGAACTGATAGTAGACCTGATATGGCGGGAAGGGCATCTTCTTGGAAGGTTAAGAATCTTTGGTTGTAATCCATGGCATATTGCGTAAGACAGAAGTCGGCTGGGAACCCAGCCGTCAGGAGGTCGAATTGATATCTGAAAATATGATGGATTTCAGTATACATAGTGACCTCTTCATGCCAGGTAGTGCATACACACATCCAGTGCAGCTCGCGATCGAGCAATACGATCTTTCTGCTCGAAAATGAATATTCTTGAAATGTCCAACCTCTATTATGATAGTAATTGGATCCAACTCGACCCATACTATTAATATCTGTGTTTCGAACAAGAATTGTCTCATCTCCGAACGGGATGGCCTCTTGCTGAATGCCTCGAGGGTTGGAAATACCCTTGAGCCCAGGTATACCAGACTGGGAATCACCATCTACAGCGATAATAGTCACAACAGCATTCGCATAGATGGTTCCCATCGTTGCCAGCTGCTCAGATGCAGCCTCTGGGTCGTGATGGGTGACACAAAGTGCATCGGCCCACAAGTACCGCTCATCGATTTTTGAGGTCAGATACATAGCGTGACGAATGATTGGCGAGATATAAGCTGAGAAAGTTGTACTTGCCAGGGAAAAGGGTTCTTGTAGCATTTCAAAATCCCCCGAGGTAATCTTTGGCTGAGTATAGCTGCCATAGGTGTAACTCAGTGCCACATAGCTGCTGCATTCATCACCAGAGACGATGCATTGATTCTGCACATCCACCAACCAAGCCGGTCGAGCAGACGAAACTTTGAGAAGATTTTGACATTTTGCACCGTGAGAAGAAAGGCACTTGTGCTTCCATCCTTTAACAGCTTCGACATCAGCCCAATCAGGGTCCAGTATGCGTCCGTTACCGGGATGGTTGGGAACATCGGGTTTGTTCAACAACAGCAACTTCCACCCTTGGCCAGATTTCGATATAGAGGCAAGAAGTGATACGCCCCTATGGAACCCGCCCCTTTTGTAGAGTCCAAGATCACCAATGTTGTAACGTTCTTCATCAATGCCTTTAGATCGGATATAGGCAATGAATGTTTGTACAAGGGCTTTATGATTCGGGCAGGTAGTCGAAAGGGCTTCTTCGTAGAATCCAAGATTGACTTCTGGTGCGGAGTCAGGATGTGTAAATTGGTACCAAATGGCTTTGCAAGTTGAACAATCGGATGCCCATTTTGGATAGTCGATTGCGAGATTGGAAGTTGGATGAATTGCATCCATGATATGTTGGTAGCAAAGTAGCAATGAATTGTGCAAGTATGATTCTATACTTTTACTTAGTTGTTCGCCTATTTCATGGCCACGTTGTTGATATACGTCTATGAACGGTTTTGATGTTATTTATCTCCAAGGTAATTTGTACGGTATTTAAATAAGCGGCTGCGGCTGAGTCGTTCTACACCGCTTTCACCTTTCTATCTACATTTGAGCTGAGAGTAGTTGGTCTTCGGATGTAAGACGGCAAAACTAGAACGAAACCTTATTCACAGATGTCATCGGGGACCATTGCACCAAAGTACCAAAAATCAAAGGTACATAGGTTGAATCCACTTACCGACAACAGACCGTTCGCTGACTGAGACGATGTAAAGGTTAGGTGTAGTCCAAGTGGACCATCACTACAATTTGAGTTGATGGAAAGCAACTTGCACTATAGTTTAAATGATAAAAGAGCACAGGCCGAAGCTTCCTACTAAGAAAATATATTTAAATAAAATAATCAATATTAATTCTAAGACTAGACTACTACATTGAATTCTGAAAGCAAAACAAAGACAAAGGAAAGAATTGACAGACTACACCATGCCGACCGTTTTACCACTCATTATGATCCATCTATATTTCTAAAACCTACTGATACCGTACTTTTAAGAGCATCTATCTTGGATGACTCACCACCTCATATGATCTAAGACTCGGCCTTCTTAGTAGCTTTAGTCCTAAGCTTCATCATAAGATAGACAAGCCCATATATACCGATCACAAACACAACAACAATTCCTGCATTCCTCCATCCGTAGTATTCCTCCTTAAGATTCAGCGATCGAAGATAATCCGCCCCCGAGGTGTATTGGCAAACTTGGCAAGAGGTGGTTGCATCTGGATTGAGAAGGTTTGTAGCCTTACCCATACCACCCTGGTAATCGGAGAGGTACTCGGCGCAGGTCATGTTGGAGGGAGGGTCGAAGACGGCGAGTTCGTTGGGCTTGCAGTGGACAGGCTTTTCCCAAGTTGTAAACACGAGGAGTGAACTCATGAGGTAGTTGAAGGGATCGATGAAGTACATCCTGTGATATTCGAGTTAGTAAAACATGTTTTGATAGCTTGACATAGTCTACCACTCACCAGTAGCGCCAGAATGGGACAATCTGACTATAAGGCACCATCACGCCGCAAAACGAAACAAGTGTGGTGATGACAAGGGGATTGACGAGAGATGCAAAGACGGCGTTGGGGGTGTATGCAGCGATCATTTGACCGATGCCTGTATACAACCCTTCGTACATGACCTGGAGACTTGTTAGTCATGTCAAACAGTTGGTATGGAGGCAACTTACCACAACAAAGAAAACACTACCCGCATGTCCACTACCAGTAGGAAGTCCAGCAGTGAAATACCAACAAACATAATACAACAGCGCACAAACAAGCAAGTACGGAATCTCCGATACAATCAGACCAGTAACAAACGGCGCCCAGTGATACATCTTACTCTTCTTCTCCCTCGCCTCATAAATATCCCTTCGATCAATAAACAGAGGTTGCAACTGTGAAATAATACCCGGAGCGATGAAGATAAAGTTGAAAACTGTAAACAGGTTCTGCTGAAGATCTGTGAGACTGTCACTAATCTGCCAGAACGTAAAACCATTGAGTAACGCTAGACTGATGTGCATGGCAAATTTGTTGTCGATGTACTCTGTGTTTCGAAAGAGAGAGACGTTCATTCGGTGCGTTACCAGTTTGACCTGTGTCCACATTGAAGCTGCGAATTCGTTGCCGTCGTCTTTGGTACTCGATGGTTGAGATGCAGCCACTTCGATCATGTGGTCCAGATCCTTGATGAGTTGATCGTGTTCTGGAGACTGAAGCCAAACCTGATTCCAATCTGTGTCCTTGTACGGTCCATCTCCACCCGACACCACATCGATCATGTGTTCAGCGGGATTGGCTTCAGATGGACATGGTGCTCCATGACGACCAAAGTACTCCTTCACAGTAGCGGCGTTATCGCCAATGTCACCAAAATAGACAGTCTTTCCGCCTTTTGTCAGAAGCAACAGCGTGTCAAATTGAGCAAATAGCTGTGCAGATGGCTGATGAATAGTCACCAAAACAGCCTGTCCAGCTGCCGACAGCTTCCGAAGAAATCGCACTGTATTGTAAGCAGCCTGTCCATCGAGTCCGGACGTCGGCTCATCAAGAAAGATGAGTATACTGGGCTTCGCGACCAATTCAACAGCAATGGTCAGGCGCTTTCGTTGTTCAATGGATAACCCGTTTCCAGGTCGACCGACCAGCGTGTGTTCGAGATCGTTCAGCTCCAGCAGATCAACAATAGTATCGACATAGCGCAGCTTTTCTTCAGTGGGCACATCGCGAGACTGGCGTAGCAAAGCAGAAAATTCGAGGGCTTCGCGAACAGTTGCCAGAGGCTCGTGGATATCCAATTGTTCGACATACCCAGCTGATCGTTGGAAAGAGACAGGAATAGGTCGCCCGTCGACTAATACCGATCCATGGATTGATCCTTCTGTTTTTCGTTGCGCAAGGACATCGAGGAGTGTTGTTTTGCCTGCACCTGACGAACCCATCAAAGCGCCAAGCATACCAGGTTTCACGTAGCCTTGCACATCATCAAGGAGGACACGGTCACCATCTGAGGTTTTGACGGTGTATGTCAAGTTCTTCCAAGTAAATACGCTCTTGTTCCGCATGAGGTTTGGATCAACCTCGCCGTCAGAAGCTCCAGATCCATTGTCGGCACGCGTCTTCTCAGTTGGAGTTTCGCTATCCTTGGAGGGAAGAAGGTGTTTGGACTTGTGTTGTTGTTCGCGAGGAATGAGGAGGTTTCGGCTACCTTCGCCGACTTGCTTCCATCGCGATGTGAAGAAGATAGTGAGGCCAACGAATAAAATCCACCAGGCGCAGTTGATGCCAAAGTTACGCCAGATATGACTGTGATTGAATGACATGTGCGAGAGGTATGCATCACCCGTAACAAATGCGGCACCGGGTTCAGCACCTCCTACACCAGAGCAAGCCTGACCTCCATTTCCTCCGACATAACCAGGACCGTTGGGGATGAGATATGGGCCAACACAAGGAATCTCTTGATCATGAAACTCATTCCCAAGAAGAGCTTCAAACCCATAGGCCATTGGGTTGATCCAGAAGATCCAAGATAGCCAGGGATGCATCTCGGTCTTGATGATCATGTATCCCATATACACAAACAAGGCAACAATAGACAAACCAGAGACCTTGGTAGCAGCATCAAACGTTGGAAACGCAGCGCCGATGAAGCGGAAGAATGCAGTCATGGTCAAAGCAGTGATGTAGTTGGTGGCGAGATACGTAAAAAACGCACCAGCTGTAGTCTTGAGACCAACGAGGAAGTAAAGAACCAGACCGAACTGAATGACTTGGAAAGCCAAAATGGGTAGATCTGCAATGACTTGCGCGATGCACACAGCGGCAGGTTCATAGAGTGCAAAAGATCGATGTTTCGCAAGGATAGGCCTTCCAGTAAAAGAATCCGTGACTTCCGACAACGCCAACAGGGCGTTATACAGAATGGAAAAGAACAAAGCACCGCCTTTGAGGAAAAGACCAGCTGAGTTATCAGGCGCAGAGTAGAACAAGGATCCACCGAGGAAAGCCTGGATCAGAGTCGCGCCCTGCTTCATAAAGAGTGTTGACTTATCACCCCACATGATTTGATACTGTCTCGTAACGGCTGCTTGGACTTGCATAGCCAGGTTGGCGGTGGTTGGGGAGTTGGCGGGTACAAACTTGTGCTTCTCGCGTATCACCATCTCTTTAAAGATGGCAGTGTTTTGAGCTGCTTCGTTGCTGATGGGGTATGCCTGACACTCCTCAACCATCCTCGCTTTGATTACCGACCGATCGTAACAAGCGCGGACGGCATCTGCATCACGGGGAAAGGTATTCTCATACCCAGGCGCAACACGCCTTTCGGTTGGAACAGTAACACCCGTCAAAAAGTCTCCTCTGTTCGATCCTGAGTCTCTGACAAACCCAAGATCCTCCATGAACGGAACAGCGTCTCTCTGCGGGCCATAGAAGATCTGCTTCCCTTCATCAAGAACAAGGACTTTATCAAAATGCTCATAGATTCCATTTCCAGCCTGATACAGCGTCACAATCGTCGTGAGACCAAGAATGTCCGTCATAGCACGTATAGCTCTGACCCACTCCAATGCAGTGCTGGCGTCAAGGCCGCGCGTGGAGTTATCCCAGCAAAAAACACTGGCTCGCGTAGTAAGACACTCAACGATTGACACACGCTTGCGCTCGCCGCCGGAAACGCCTCTGATGAAAGCATCGCCTACTTTTGTGTGGGCTGTGTGGGAGATGTTGACGGATCGCATGAGAAAGTCTTTGTAGAATTGGGCGTATTCTTCCTTGGTCTTGATACCAGGGGGTAAATGGAATGGGACTTTCATTCGCGCGGCGAAATCGATAGTTGCTTCAACTGTCAAGCTTGGGAAGAAGATCTCTTCTTCAGTGTTCATGACAATTTGTCCTTGATAAGCCTTAGCTTCGCTTTGAGACATGCTCCCAAAATGAACATCGCCTGTGACCTCTGTGTAACCTCGGCGATTATTCGCAAGAACGTTCAAGAGCGTGGTGCATCCACTACCAGGCCGTCCAAGAACAAGCAACATCTCACCGGGCTTGACACAACCGTGGGAACCATCAATAATAGTCTTCATAGGAGCGTCTTTGGCAGTCGAATGAAAAGGGTAGAATTGGGAAACGACGTTTTCGTTGAAGGCTGCATCGCTACCCACGCCTTTAACGGTGAGGTTTTGCCATGTAACGCCCAATTTACGGGGCTTTTGACCAATTTCTTCGTCACGGTCGCGCATGTTTTGTAGTTCGGGGGCAAGATGCCATTGTGTTGTTGTAGTGGTTTTTTCGATACCGGGTTTGTCGAGAAGTTCAGGGGGAGGTTGTTCGGTGGAAGATGAATTGATACTCATTATTACGATTGATAATTGAATTAATGAAATAGCGATAATTAGAGAGTTTTACAAGTAAATAGAATCTCAAAGAGCGATAATTAATAGCAACCGAACAAGATCCAAGAGGAACAATGACTTTAATTTACTCGAGCACAAAACGCCATCGCCATCTCTAATCAAAGCGTCATAGCCCTGACTGACTACGATGCTGATCAATCATTCTATTTTCTTTATCTGAGTCCGGAGGGTTTCAAAGTTATTTAATTAAAACTGTGCGTTATCAAGAGCGAAGAGTCCGTCTCCTTCACGGCAGCCTCAGAGCTAAACCGCTTGGGGTCAGACAAACGAGTCCGAAGCTGAAATGCGAGGTGGTCGGGCAGCCAATGTAATCATGGCAGACTAACAAACGGAGGTGTTATTAAAAGTGGATGATGTCAAGTGCCGTAGCTCGGAGCAAATACTAATCAACAATTTCCGAAACGGACTAGTCAAAACCTTCCGCGGAGGGTTTCTTATAAGAAGCATTCCCAGACCGAGTCATCGAACTTGTGTCCTGTCCTTATCCGAGATCCTGCATCCACTTTATTTGTGCATTCATCTACCGATATTCACCATCTTGGCAATGGGCACCCATCCTTCCCAGCGACGGTTCTCCTGCGATGTCTGCAGGAAGAGCAAATCACGATGCCAGCGGATAAAACCCACCGATGAGAAATGTGCGAAATGTACAATGCTGGGGACTCAGTGTTCTATTGGGCAGCAGAGAGTACCGGGGCGACCGCGACGAAAGCAGCCTGCTAAAAGTTCGATCCCAACCAGTCAGAATCTGTCTGTCAATGCATCAACCCTACCGATCTCTCCGCCTTTAGTACAGCCGAACACTTTTTTTAACGATGACTGGGGTCTATGGGATAGGGCTGAATTGCTCTATCCTATACTTTCCCCTCCTGAGAAGCCCAGTACGACGACAAAAGATGTGACTGCGACACCATGCGGATTCATTGACGTCTTTCATCAATCAAATACCTCATGGGTTACAAGCGACGATACAGAATTCTCAGATACCCCATTGTATACCAACATGGATACAGTTTGGGACATCTACAGAACCAGCACATCTCCAACAATGCCATTGGCAATTAATGATAGCTTCTCGTTGAGCAATTGCTTAACTACGAACCACCCACGTAACACTGCGCCCAGGGATATCATGACCGATCTATCCACAGTAAACCTTGGCCTATATACTCGTCTCGAAGCGATAAAGAAGAATGGAAAGACCCTCAATTTTGACATGATGATCCGTCAACAAGGCCCATTGTTCATCGACGATATTACCTTGC
This sequence comes from Fusarium meridionale, assembly GCA_032355295.1. Lineage (NCBI taxonomy): Eukaryota > Fungi > Ascomycota > Sordariomycetes > Hypocreales > Nectriaceae > Fusarium > Fusarium meridionale. The sequence goes on along the minus strand of CP126884.1, from coordinate 11,474,203 downwards.
TGGATTATATCATCAAAGTCGCTCAAGAATTTTTATTCCTCTTGACCAATCTTTACAAAGAACGACACTGCCCCAGTATGCTACAAAGCGCACAACCCATGGAGGTACTCTGTCCATGTCAACTGTCGTCACAATTTATAAAGCAACCAAGGAATTTATTCCAGGTTTCATTACACCGGCCTACCGTCACTGCAGAACCACTGCCTGCCCCGATTGCACTGATTATCACGAGTGTTTTTGTCCAACTCATCACTATCTACGAACTTATTCTTAACAATGTCGCAACAGTAGTCGAAAGACTTACTATCTATCCCATGGAATACGTTCCTGTTCTCATAGTCTGTGGAAGGAAACTAGAAAGACCTTGCACTCAAGGCATGATCTTTTGTGAGGTTACAGTGAGCTTGATTGAAAACATCGAGCGTGTCTTGGGTGTTGCAAGGAAGGAAGTCGGTTTGTTATCGCAAAGACAGGTTGAGGTTCTGAGGGACGAACTCGATGAAAGACGCAGTGTTGTTCCGGGCCATAATGTGATGACACCTACCATGTTACGAAAGCTCTATGGAAAGGTTGCAAATATACTGAGAAATATTGGATAGTCTGATATCCTAATACACTTGGCGTTTTAATTGGCCCCTTTACCTGCAGAGCGTTTCATCTTTGATCTGTTAGAAATCAATCGAAGTCATGTTCAATTATGTCGCTGGCGTCCAAGAGGAGACAAACACTTAAAAGCATTTCGTCGAAAAAGAAGACATACAGTGTCACTACTGCTACTGCTGGGGATAAAGTAGCAGGTGGCTTTGGGTTTTTTAGTACAGCTTTCTGTCGAATATTACAAGGCTGGAATCATGCGTCATGGATCAGGAGAAAACAGGTCCAATAGCTGACATTTACTAGGATAACTAAAGAAGAAGAATAGGTCTAGATACGAGGAAAAGGGTCCTTCTTTATAGCTTGTTGAGGCTATTCACATATAGTTTGCCTTGGTCAGTGATCCGAAGCTTGTCCGGTGGTTTGTCCCTTGTTTGGACAATCCACCCCAATTGGACCGTCATTTGCTAACATCGAAGTGAAGCTACCCTACACATGATGTTTTCAACTAAACGAACCTCGGATTGCGATGAGGACAGATGATTTCGATCAAGGAAGCCTCAGTCAGGAATAGCGCGGGCCTGGAAGGGGAAATGATGTGCTATCGATAGCACGGACTGCTCGCTAAGGAAAACGGTTTATTTTTGACCTTAACAGACATTTATCCAATCATGTCACTTCTCAATTCCTTTCCCTCAGAGACCATAAGAGACAAAATTAGTAGGACATCTTATGCGGCTAAAACTGAAGCCTTTAGACTACTTATTTTTATAACCTAAGACTTAGTAGGTCAACATGTCTGCTAACCAGTAAGGATCTAGCACCAAGTCCTAGTAAGGGTGATCCAGTGCATGTTTCGGCATAGGCATGATACTAATGTCATGCGTGCTGGGCGGAAGAGGTACACTCTGGTTCGTATGACTCAGCAGATTGACCAACCACATTGTCAGCAAAATGCAAGCCAGCCGAAGCCCAGCATACGAGAGGTGTGAAATCCCAAGCTTCTTAAGATAAGCGAACGCAGGTTCATCGAGGTCATCATCTTCTGTTTCCCTCAACAGCAACTCGATGATGTAAGCTGTCGCAGACCGTGCAGTGTAACATGTCCAAATGAAGATAGGGATTACAATAAGTAGAGATCTCCATCGATCGCCCAGGATTGTACCATCACCAAAGAGACCGTCAATGGAAAGAACCCCTTCCCGGTCAGCTGCAAGCAGGATATGCGACTGGAGGATAGATAATTCTAACGAGTGGCGACCTAACCAAGCCATCGCCTTGGAGCGGTAGTTCCGATTGTATACTGAGATGTTGCGCAATGCAACATACCCCAGGATTGGAATGCAGGACAAGTAAGGATGAAGAGAGTCATAAGAACTCTGTCTCAATATTGAGCCCTTGATAAAATAGTAGCATGTAGCAAACACGCCAGCTAGACCAAGCATCAAGCGCAGACTCAGGATGATTTGAGTACCACCCATTTGGCTGACGACCGCCGTGATCATACCGACGTATACAATGAACATGTCGAGCGTGGCGTAGTGTATCCATTGATCTGCATTCCACTGGATGTTGAAGATGATCTCAAAGAGGTTGAAAATCCACCTTGGAAGTGGAGTCACGAACATCGCAAAGACGACGACACCCGAGATGCACACTTTGGCAAGCACCATTTGTGTATCGCCGTTGCACTGTTTCCCAATTGCCATGGTCGCATAGACGACCAGGAACCAGAATGAAGCAAGCGGTGCAGAGTAATAGAACATATAATCCATGTTCATAGAATACGCCAAAGCGCAGCTGAAAGCATTCAACCGTAGTAGAGTAGTTACTACACGCTTCAACGAGAAGTCGCTGGTTGTGATGAAATAGACGGTATGACCGTAGCCGGTCTGGAACATGTAGGCGGCGATGCAAAGGCGGAAGAGAATATAGAGAGAAATAGGACCTTGATCAGCTCCGGTCCATTGGTAGATGAGGACGAAGCATTGCATCCACCCCTTCCATTCTTCAGTCTGTGCGCGAGAAAGGAATGGTTCGTCTTGCTGGTAGTTCTCTTCTAGCTCCGAGTTCTCTGGAAGTAACTTTTCAGATGTCTCATCTTCTGCTGAAGGTAGGTGCTGATGGGACTTTGGTCGCGTACGCCGAATTGTGACAAGCAAAGGAAGAAGGCAGGCAGCACAGAGAATTGCAAAGCCCTCAACCTCCCAAAGCTTGCTACTCTTTGCCATCATCTGTGTACGATCAGAAAAGTAACACATGAGCAAGACTAGAACAAAAGATCCTATTCGCATGTTGAGTAAGGACCATGCCTCCTTTGCTGACGTAAGATCTAGGATCTCGCATATAGCGCACGCAGACAAGTAGACAATACCGACAACAGCGATAATGATCCGGTATTTGGTCACGCCATAGTCGGTACAGCAAGTCCCGCCATGGGGAGATGTTCTCATGCGATCAAGTTTAGCATTGCATCTCAGATTGAGGACAATGTTGGCCCTGGTCTCGGCAACCTGGTCAATGACGTGGGCTGCTTTGGAGAGAGGATCAATCCATGTTTTGTTCTGGCTAATAGTAACGCCAACGATAGACCATAAGACAGGGATTCGCCTTTCATCTTCTGTATCGCGAAGCCAGTTCTGAACGTCGATGACCTCCGAAGCTTGTCTCGCACTGCTTATGATTGATTTGGGAACGTCGCCTTGATAGCAAGGTCCTGAAGGAGGTCCGTAAAAGATCTGATTACCAATGCCGTCACGTGAATCCATAGGAGCAGTGAATGGGTCTTGATCTGGTGTATTGTCGTTGATAAACTTGGACAGCTGATTTATTCGGGCCTTGTATTCGTCGAAACGTATGCCCCATGGAACATCTCTCGTGGCCTTTCCTTTATGATTCGTGAACCAAAGACCACCCGCCACATAGAGTATAGCAGGTCCTTCCTGATCTTCGATATTTGGTGGGTCCATCTTATCGTCGGCGTATAAATCGAGATTTGTAACAAAGCCTCCTTTCTCCTGGAGTGGATCACCGTGACTCTCAAGGAAAACGTTGGAGATTCGCTGAATCATCTGGCCATGGTAGGTCAAGTTGACACTGTCGCGTAGAAAAGGGAATGCCGTGCCGTTTTTATCGTGGTAAAACTGTTCCCTGTTGATCTATAGATGATTTGCGTTAGTAATTGAGAGGGTATCACGTCCGGCTCTTACGTACCAAACGGGCGAAAGCATAGGCGACATGTCGGGATGTCGAGTCACCTACGACGACTATACGTCGGCCTTCGGTGCATTGACGAATATCTTTTGAGTCATAATCGTGAAAGATACATCCATCCGGTTGCCATTGACGAAATGGATATCGATGTCCTTCCTCGTCTGGTGGATCAATCCAGCGGCCGGTTTGTTGAACAACGCGACAGCGGTAAGGGTCGTAGCCTGGGAATAAGGTCTTGAGGGAAACGGAAATGACAAAGAGGATAGCGAAGACAGTGGAAATTATCCTTGATAATGGCAACTCCATCTCTCTTTGCTGGGACTTGCGGTTGTAAAATGATACCGGTTGTGATGAAATGACCAAGAACTGCACATGAAAGCCAGTGATGATTATGTACTGTTGAATAAGAAACACAAAAACAAACAGTCTACATTTATGAGACCGGGAATTGACTTTAGCTTGACGACTTTGCAGGGGACTACCGTTTACTACCCGATGTTGGGAAAAGCTGCATCTAAGTATGCGGAATAAAAACTCTAAATAGCGGATAAAAACGCGGGATACCTAAATTCCATAGGCGGTCAATGATTTCCGGCGATTGCTGACCCTAAATATCTCTTGAAGGGCGAATGTCTCAGCCTCCCTTAGAACCCTACGATAATGTCCAGCCACCGCGTTGTATGACATGATAGTGACCAGTCCAGCACGCGTCAACTGTTAAAGTTGCTGAGACATGTGTGAGTCTAGAGGAGCTTGGTGGCGTGGCACATCATAGCTGAGACAGACGCCAAGTGACAAACAACGGTTTATATCACAAGGTGTAGGCAAGGGATGAGATGAATATTATCCGCTGTGTCTTGACCACGAACGGGTACCCGAACCAGATTACAACGGTATTGATACCGATTGAATATGTGTTGCTTCCGCATATCAGCTGAGAAATCAGCCCTCAACAATGCCAATCTCTTGATTCGGCTTTCTCGCGGAATTGGCTTTCATTTTCTCAATAGCCTACATGGCATTCTAGGCTATGTCAGAGATGTACATTGTGTATCTGGCAACGTGTCCTTGGGTAGAGGTGAAAAATCTTCCACTGTTTTTTACAGTGTTGGGTTTGGCCAGACATGATGGTTCAGGACCTGGTGACGCTACAAAAGCAGACACTGGCATGTTTAAACTTGAAGAAAACAACGATCAAGACCGGATCTGACCATATGAAGTTAATAGACGAGTAAATAGTAGATCAATTATTTTGTATCAACCTTGACTTTGTGTAATGTCTACTCTTACTTGAGGCGGACAATAACTGTAGCTGAACGTCGGGGCTTGTTTCCGAGAAAATGAGTGACACGAGATTGCACTAACTTCATTTGTCCTACTAGAGGTTGGAGCGATTCTGCCGTGCAGCGGAATCGGAATGCTTGTCCGGGCCAAGAATGTCCCCTGGTCTCGTATCTTGGGGCTGTGCACAAGTGTTATCTTCTTCATACACTGTGCTGTGCTGGCCCTGTATGGCTAGTGGGTAGCAGAGAAGTTAGCCTCTCAACCCTACATCATCAGCCAATGACCCAGCTACTAAGCAAGCATCAGACTCAATATTGTATACTTATTTAGAATAATGTTGGAATTATGGTAACTCGCTTCAAACATGCATGCAATCCATGTCAGTAACCACTAGTTGCCCAAATGGTGATAGTGTTGGCCCTTGATTGGACACTCTGTCGCCGTTGATGGCTTGGGCGGCTCGCGTGCCTGGACAACGTTTCATGTTTAACTTTATACGAAGTCGTGTCCAATCAAGATACTTGTTGTTCCTCAACAGGACTAGTGGAGTTGTAGCCGCTGTAGAGACGCGCTCTAGGCGCTTAGCGATGTCAAAGCGTTGAGCAATTTACCCTACATTTCGAAGAAATTCATTGCAGATAGTGTACTGCCAAGACAGCTAGGGTAAGATAGCTTATATACCAAGCCAATATAACCTCTTGACACTGTCTGCGAATTGCCCACCAGTTACCGCCAGCAACACATCGTTCCAATCAGTTTCAAGTGGCTTGCATTAGCTCGACGTTATCCATGACGAATTGTTTCAAGTTCAACGAGCGTCTAGCTATGGACTTGACTGAAAACCATCTTGGGGATATAAAGACGCCATTGTCTGATGAAAACATGCAGAATCATACATTCATCGCTATCTTTTCTTCTGTTGCTTTTACTCATCTCCATACCGCTCTTTTATTAAGTCTCTGCCTCTATCTAGTGATATCCTCACTATCAAGAACTGCGTCCTCAAAACCTTTACTTATTTCTCCTACCATGTCAGACCCTCGCAACTACACCATTGGCTGGATTTGCGCGATTCAGACCGAATATGTTGCCGCGAAAGCCTTTCTGGACGAAAAGCACCCTTTGCCCGAATTTGTCTCCAAAAGGGACCCAAATACATATACTTTGGGTAGAATGGGATCCCACAATGTTGTAATCGTCGTTCTACCCAAGGGACAGTACGGCCTGCCCAGTGCAACCACTGTCGCGGCCGACATGTGTAATAGCTTCCCTAACATCAGAGTGGGCCTGATGGTTGGCATTGGCGGTGGTGTTCCCAGCCGGAAGCAAGACGTACGTCTTGGAGACGTTGTCGTGGGAGTGCCAGGGCATGGACACGGTGGCGTACGGCAATACAGCTTGCTGACAGCTCTTGAAGACAAAAATCTCAAGACTGTGTGTCATCTTAATGGACCCCCTCAGACTTTCCTACGAGCCATCTCCGGGTTGAGCGCTGAACACGATATCCAAGGTCACACACTCGACAGATCCATCAATGCTGTTCTCGACAAACTTCCAAGTCTTAGGAACGACTGCCAGCGCCCACAAAGTAGTCTTGATCGACTTTATCTTTCAGATTACATCCACGTTGGTGACAAGTCATCGACTTGTGCCCAATCCTGTGGGGATACTCCATCAAATCTTATCACACGCACTCCGCGTGACGACGAAGACGAACCATCCATTCACTATGGCTTGATTGCTTCAGACACAACCCTCTGCAAAGATTCCAGAATCCGTGATAAGCTTGCGGCTGATGGTGCGCTTTGTATAGAGATGGAAGCAGCAGGGTTGATGAATCATTTTCCTTGTTTGGTGGTTCGCGGCGTTGCTGACTATGCCGATACTCACAAAAACGACCAATGGCATGGATATGCGGCGATGGCAGCTGCAGCATATGCCAAGGATTTGCTGAGGCACGTTCCATCAACAATGAAGCAACAAGAAAGAGGCAGCTGCAAAGATTGTACGTCAAGGCGGCAGCGGGGATTGTTGGGTCTATTGCCGAAGGGGGCTCTCAGTTTGGGAAGAAATCGTGGGAAATAGGCGTGTGCACTTGTTTGTTTATTTCTTCTCATGTTGTTTCATGCAATTACGGCGCCCACTTATACTTAAAATAAGACATAGAAAATGTCAGGCATTACGTTCAGCTGTCGTCAAATATCGACGTGATGATGGAGCCCTGATGACGGTCATGATGACGTCAACCACCATCAGAGGCCTTTTTTATCATACCTTCCACGAAAGGTCTTAATTCAACATCTTCTTCCCAACTCACTATCCCCAAGCTGTCACAAAATCTTCCAAAACAGTCAAGATGGTGATCCCATACAAAGGGGCGCAGATCCCCATCTCATTCGCATCATGCAGCATCCCCATGAAGATAAAAGCAAGTCTGCCCGAGAAACTCAACTCGATTCGAAATGCCGGCTTTGACGGAATTGAGCTGTCCATGCCCGACATCATCAGCTATGGAGAACTCCTCAACGGGTCGTCACCCGCGGAAGATGACTACGATACCCTCGCCGATGTCGCGCAGAAGATTAAGTCATTGACAGATGAATTGGGGTTAAAAATCATGATGCTGCAGCCTTTTGCCAATTTCGAGGGCTGGAACAAAGTCACGCATGGTAAACAGAGACAGCAAGCTTTTGATAAAGCAAAGGGATGGATCAAAGTTATGGAGGCTGCTGGCATCACTCTCCTCCAGGTAATTCGCGCGCACACCACTCCATCTTTACCTGTACTAACGTTTTCGCAGGTCGGTTCATCAGATTCCGAAGGCATCTCTTCCTCCTTCGATGATCTAGCCTCCGATCTTGCAGAACTAGCAGACCTCTTAGCCGAAAAGAACTTCAGCATCGCCTACGAAAATTGGTGCTGGGCCACCCACGCCCCAACATGGAAGACAGTCTGGCAAATTGTCCAAAAGGCCGACAGACCCAACATTGGTCTCTGCCTCGATACCTTCCAAACAGCCGGCTACGAATGGGGAGATCCCACTACTAATGACGGCCTCACTTCAGCAAGCAGCTCCGACGAACGCCAGAATCGATGGGAGATGAGTCTTCAAGAACTTGCTGCTACTGTTCCAGCAGAGAAGATCTACCTCCTCCAGATCTCGGACGCGTACAAGATGGATCCTCCAATTGAGAATGTCAAGGATGAGCAAGGAAGCAGACCCCGTGCGAGATGGAGTCATGATTACAGGCCGCTGCCGTGTGATGGCGGATATTTGCCGGTACAAGACATGATGGCTTCTGTGCTGAAGACTGGGTTCAGGAGCTGGCTGAGCGTTGAGGTCTTTGATGGGCTTGAGGGGGAAAATACGGATATGAATGACTACACTAAGATGGCGTTTGAGTCGGTCAATAAGTTGATTGACTTTAGTGGGTGATGCAAGCTATCACACCACGTCGCAAATACACTCATCTGTACTATGTCAGTCGTAGGTGAACATGGCAATTCCAAAGAAGGGATCCAACTATTATTAGCCCCCAGGGTTATCACAAGCCTAAAATCATAAGAAAAATTATACTGGTGAAAAACCTGCATAGAAAGAAATTACCTAACTAAACATATAGACCAATCCTCAAAGCGTAGCTACACCCCGAGGAACATAAGCGCCTCATAGTACTTGAGCTGCGCCTGAAGAAGCGACTGTGCAGCTTTGACCTTGGGATCAGTCGCCACAGGTTTGTCCGTCCCCTGCGCTAGACCTTTCAGTAGGCAATTCCCAACATCACCGTAGCCGTCATTACCCACGACATCAATCCGAAATCTCACATCCTGCAGCCCAATGACACTTGAATCCGTCGCAGCCTTTCCTTTGCTCAGTGCCTGAGCAGCAGCCATCATACCCGGCGCGGTCTTGATAGTAGTCATCTGCGGCATGTTGTTCGAAGCAAGAGGATCATCCGTCAAGATCATCGTGTTAGCCACTGGGGTTTTACCGTTGGCCGGTTTCGCGAGAGGTTCAAATCTCGGCCAAGGAAGCTTCATATACAAGACCTTGCTCTTCAAGTTATCCGAGCACTGAAGCCGTCTGCGGCCAAAGACATCCTGCGAAAAGTCACGGAAGCCGGCTGTTTGGTCATTGAAGGCCCAGGCAAAGGAGATCTCGTCGCCTTCTTTGATGTACTCGCCGTTGGCTTTGGCGCCGTGCTTGAGGATTCGCCAGTAGTGACGCTCAGACGAATCAGATAGACCAGGTAGGAAAACTGATTGCTGGTTGCGGAAGACTTCGAGAAACAGAGGTGAGTCTGGGGCATCCGTTACTGCCGCACCGGCGGTGGGTGCTGCCTTTGGTAGTGGTACAGTGGAGATGCAGACCAGGACACCATGAGCAAGCTGTTGGGATTGTGTTGTTAGTCAAAGGTGAGAAAATATGTGTTTTGCAAACTTACCGCATTGTCAAAAGGCGCGCTCACGTTCCAGAGAGAATTCGTATAGTCCTGGTTGTACTCCGAACCATATGCGAACTTCCCTACAATGTTTCCACAATAGCCCATGATCACTGGGGCTCGGTAGCTGCGGCACGTCAGTCAAGCGACAATACGCGATGGTCCGGATGATAGCTTACCTCTGAGGACTGAAAAGTGGCGGAGCGTCAGTGATATCGCATTGGGCCCAAGCATTGTTAGAGATAGTCAACTCGTTCTTGACAGGCCTGACATCGGCTCCGGTGCTGTGACCTAGGTAGTAGATGGGGTCGCCAGACGCATCGTAATTCTCGACCTTTTTAAGATAGGACAGAGAAAGTTGACTGGTCGGGGCCGTCAACTTGAACCTGAGTTTGATCTCGCGGGATGGAGGGAGCTCAATGTATTTAGAGAGGGTAGGGACCGCCTGCATGAACCAGCTTCGTACTTGGGCGTAACCTGGAATTGCTGAAATGACATTTGTGATTGAAGACAAGGAGTCGCGCTATCAAATGTCAATGTTTTAGACGGTGTAATAGTCCACGGCCACTTACATCGATGACTCTCCATGTACGGTAATCGGCAACAGTAGACGACCAAGCCGTGGGGCTAGTAAACGTTAGTCTCACCTCTTACAAGTATCAACCTTGACTTACTTGGCTGCAAGAATAGTGTCGCCTCCCACCGCCTCAAACACATTACTCTCATTCTTCTTCACATCTGTTGTGCTCTTTGACTCCATCTTCCCACTCTCGTTGGTATGCTTGACGCCAGCACCACCGAATGGAGTAGTCACCTGCACACCTACCGACACCTTCATAGCCTCCTTCTGTTCTTGCTCAGAAGTGACTGTCTCGTCTGTCATGATAGACGTCGATTGAAGGCGACCACCGATAGTAATGCGCTGACACCACAGCTGACCAAACTCTTCGTTCAACTTACGAAGATCAGCGATGTTCTTGTTGGTGCGGATGTTTTCGAGAGCGGACTTGAACTCGGGCGTGGGCTCCAGGTATGCAGGGTGAAGTAGGATGTCGGCTCTGGGCAGCTGGCACGTTCATCAGTATAAATAAACAATGATCGGACGATTTTACTAACCAAATACTTGGCAATCATCGTCTTTTTGTACGTGTTCGTCGTATTCTTACTAGCGCTTGAGGTTTCTTTGCTGTAGCCTGCGCTGACAGTTGCCGAAAATCCTCCAAAGCCTCCTGATCTGTTCCTCAGTTAGACTTTGCCACATTGCCAAGAGTAACGAAAACCACGGCAAAAGATGATTATTTTCTCAGAATGGATGACTTACACTGATCCTTCTGTGGAATTACTGCTAAAGTCATTCCTGGCCATGCTCGTTTCAAACTCATGGCTGCTGACAGTAATGTCAATCCTGGAGTCGTCGTTCACTTGAAAACTTGGCAAGACTGTATATACAGACTTGCCAGTGACTTGGTCGATTGTGGTAACTGGGGCCTTGATTTCCTGTGCTTCCGGTTCTGAAGCAGGCACAGCCTGTGGCTCTGTTGTCTCCGTGCTTGCGTCCTTGGTAGCCACCGTCGTGTCTCCTAATAGTTGGTTAGTACCTTTTTTGATCATTGAAGTTTTCAGAAGACATCTTACCCTGTTCACCAGTGTCCGTGGCCTGATCAACTCCGAGGGAGTTGGTGATCTTGGGAAGTTCTCCCTTCATACCACTTCTGGAGTTCCAGTTTCCAACTTTCGCCTTGATCTCATCTATGTCAGCTTTGGTAATCAGTGCCTTGGGTTTCGGTTCTGGCTCCGCAGTCTTTTCGACAACGTCTGGGATAGCATGGTTTGCATCATCTGATAGCCTTGCTCTTAACTGGAACGCTGCCATATAGTGTCAGTTCATGCTCACCTAAGACATAAGAGATAGGGAAGTCATTGTCATCATACCTGGCCTTGGAGCTCGAATGATCCGGTTCTTCTGGCGATCGACCACCCAACCATACATGGCACCGCAGTTACGTAAAACCTCGGCCCACTGCAAGTCAGTGAGGTAGGATGCATGCCTGAATCAGATTAGCCAAGCAGCGGTGATTGTTATCGAGACTCTGACATACAGTGCATATTCGTTACCAATAGCGCCAGTACTGGCAGCCCCAACCTCAGACATTTCGAAGGCTCGGGCGCGAGATTCAAAAGTCTTGGCGGTCTTGCCATTCTCGAATGCGTTCTATTAAAATGTCAGCCTGGACGATGTATTTAGTGAGATTGGACGATGCTCGCGCGCGTACCTCTTTAACCTTGGTGTCTGCTGCCTCTAGTTTACCGGGAAGATTGCTGAGATCGATCGTGGGAGGTTCGTTCTTTGGATGAGCTAGCTTGTAAAATACATGAACTGAGGGGAGTCCAGCATTAGTATCATTCGAAGTCTCCTATATCACGATTGATAGTTAGCTAAAATACTCCCAGTCGATATTATCGATAGTTATTAGTAATGATGACTTGAAACATACCTCGAGCGATAGGTAATCAGAGAAAGTCATGGCCTCATCCACAACCGTCTCTCCAGATTGAGTACAGAACTGGTGAGTCTTCGGTGCGACAGACCTGCAATGCCGTTAGTCTCTCGAATAGTGGTTATACCTCAGAACCACATGAGTGGGGGGGACTTACATTTTTGTGCAAGTTGCAAGCTGCTTGCGAAGACCCGCTAGCGTCATCACGGTGGCATCACGCACACCAAGCTTGTTGGACTGTAGAGTACCACGGCTGGCAACGCCAGATTCGCCCGCAGACCACTCAAAGACTTTGACGGCAAATTTGTCGAGAGCCAAGTTCGTGGCCATGGTAGAAGCCTTTGCTGCAGGCTTCGGGGCCAGGTAGAGAAAGCATTTGTGAATGGTGCTCTGCTGCTCCACTGACTCTCCATCCTTTGCAGGCTTAGAAGGCTTGTACGTGGAGCTGAAGTCAACTTCGCCATCAAAGGATTGTTCAACATAATCTCCAAAGTTCAGTGAGTCTTCAGCTGGACTTTGATCTTTGAAACAAAACGTATCAGACTCATCGCTACGTCAAGGTTAGAGAGGGTAAATGTTCATTGCCTTGTAGGATTGCATTACTTACAGAGACTTAATCTTTTGCCTTATCTCAGCCAGCGACTTCAGTTCGATCCTACATGCCTCTGTTAGCAATTGTAATAAATCATACTAGCGAATGGTGTCAAGCCATACTCATTCCTCTGTAGAGTTGCAAGAACAACATCTTTCTGCTTCTCGTCCGCCGCATCGGCGAGTCTGATGACTTTGACGGTAGCTGAGAGTTTATTCTTTGGCACAGGCTCTACTAGATCGTCTCCAGGCCTCGGGGTCGGTTTTGACTGATCTTGCTTAACGTTTGTCGCCATGATTACAGGTTTTGAAAGAGATGGTTTAATGAATCAAGAAGCACAAGACGAATGTCCAACAGAATTTTCGTGTGGGTTATTTGTCGGCAGCGATCGTCAATAAGAGAAAGAATGAAGGCAGCGGCATATGTAAAGTAAAATGAGCTGAAGTCGGTGGCTGGCTGATCTCGAGGGTACGCGTGTGAACAAGCCAGCTCTGGAACCCGAGAAAGAGGGGTTGAGGATCGCTAAACATGCTTAGTTTGATGAACGAGACATGTTTAGGTGAACTGTGCAGTTTACGCGAAGTCGAGGCTTTCGCAGCAATCGATAGTCTCAAAATGTGGTGAGCTGAGTAGTCTCAGTTCGTGGTGAGCTGAAATACCTCTGCAAGTATGTGGAGAATATTGATATGCAACGATAATGCAACCAACCATTCGGAATGCATATCACATTTCTAATCCAGGATGAACACGATATAGTGTGCTTTTCAGCTCACAGATGTTGAATTATTACCCATGTTGAATGCTGTTGCAGTGAGACACTGGCCACCCGTTCAAGAAAGTGTTTCGTTAGTGCGATGTATCAACGGTCTAGAAGGGCGGGATCATGACGGGCCGTTGTCAATATTGCATGAGTAGCGCCTCCGCCGACCGCTGATGGGGCCGTTAACGAGATCCCGAAAGCCTAATCCAGGGTCTAGAACTATTCGGGACTTGGCGTGTAAACATTGCGCTGAAGCCTGCCGTCTTATTTTTGACGCTATCGAATATCGCTTGTATGACCTTGACAACTACCCTGGTAATGGGCCTGGAATGACCGATATTTGTGATTCCTTGTTGACTCGGTAGTCCATATCACTTTTTCAGCTGACTGCAAAGACGCCATGGCGGCCAAAACACCATGGTGGAGGCGGTCTGGAATCTTTTGGGCTCAGCTCGTAGCTACCATGGTGAGACAAGAACGGTTCATCCGAAATAAGTGGCGGACATCACGGGTAATAGCGATTTTATCGACTTATCGAAAACCGAGACTCAAACTACAGCTGTGTGATCAAATGCCACTTATACTCGGCCATAGAAGCACCATTGATCCTGCGCTCTAATCACTCCAAGTCTACATTCAATTATCTGATTCCCTCTTCCACTGCTTAGCCAGTTTTTAGTTTCTCCCTCACAAAGCTTCTTTCCACATCGTTCGCCAGCATGACTCTCCGACTCGCCCCTTACAATGACGCGATGCGTCTGGGTCAAGGATTCAACTCCTACACCCACGAATTGTGCATTGACCAAGCTGTCAAGGTCAAGCAGCGAAAGAGTGTTGAATCAAAGGGCGAAACATCCCAGGTAAGTCAAACATGCCAAACGTTTGCATATCAAATTCTCACTAAACGTAATCAAGGTCGTTTCGTACTCGGCTCGTTTTGTGGAGAAACTCAGCGATGTCGTTGAGACCATGAATGTATCTTACAGTTCCGCGATCAAGAAGGGTACTATTGAGATTAGTGGCAACTCCAGCACGGTCGACGAGACAACTTTCAAGTCCTCGCATTTGAACGCAGTTGTGGCTGTCAAGGTATGATCACCCTTTGTTTGAATGATGAAGCAAGACTGATTAGTCACAGGTCGTGAATCAAACCATCTCTACAGAGGATGAGTGTGAGTTCCAGCAGCTTGAGAACAATGAAGCCGCCATGTACTCCCGTTTCAACGAAATCTATGGTGACTCGTACATTTCTGGTCAGTATAGATTTTGCTGGATAATGTATATGTATGGGCCTTGATACTGACAACTACGGCAGGATTCATTGAGGGTGGTGATTTCACAGGTATCGTATCCATCAAAGTTTTAGATGGCAACGACGTGAAGAGTACAGTTGAGGCGTGAGTAAAGCTCTTCTTGTACATTTAATTATTCAATGTTGACATCGACGTGTATACAGCATCAAATCAGGTCTCAACATGAACAGCAAGACCGAAGTCGAAGAGTTTGTCCTGGGTCCATCTGACAACTCTAGTCGATCAACTCTCGCAACAGCTCTCAAGGATACCGAAACCACTATATCCATCAGTTGGATAGGCGGCGCTCAAATCAAGGATGCGTCTCGCGCCTGGGACATCGACTCCATGTACGAGGCAGCGGCTGCTTTCCCGGCGGCAGTAGCGCAGTGTCCCCAGCGCACTTGGGCTATCCTGACGCCGTACAAGGCGAACAGATCTTTTGTCAAATGGAGTACCGGGTCACCTGTCAAAACGCTGCAGTATGATCTGATTGCCAGCTTCACCGCGGAGTTGTTCGATAGCTTCATGGACTACAAGATGCTTCTCAAGGATGTCCAGAACATCATCAGCAACCGTAAGGACTACCGACAGCGAATTGGCGTGGTCGATGCTATTGATACGAATTTGAAGACTCTGTTAAGTGTTCGTGGGGCTCTTCGAGATGAGCAGACAAAGATTGTTGAAGCGGTAAGTCTTCCTGGTTGAGTTCCACATGCTGTAGCCGACTAATCGTCTTTATGACAGATTGGCGTTTTGAGCAAAGACCCTTCCGTGCTCAAACGACAAGGCGCCTGGTCTACCACAAACAGGGTTCCCCTCGTCAAGCAGATCATTGAGAAGGCTTTGGGACATGCAGCCAATTGGGAGCCGAAACCATTGGCAGTCAAGCCAGCACCTGCTCAGGACCCAGTACAGAGTGGTTCGGTTGATGTAAGTCAAGCACAGAAAGCAGAAAGTGACGATGAGGTATTAGTCGATTCGGCTACCTCTTCAATTGCTACACCTGTTACTTCAGATGGAAAGGTGCGTAATTTTAGCCTTCTAGGCTGTGAAAAGGCAATTGGTAGCAACATTTACTAATATTATATCTAGACTCAGGTGACCGCAACAGCTGCATCCGACCTTAGCAAGCCGGCGGTTGAGTTCAACTTTGATACCCTGATGCCACCAGAGGTGTGGGAGGACTTGCTACCAGTAAGTGGACATGAGTAAGACCATTATCACAAGGCATTAATTCTGACATTCTAATCAGGAACCAATTGAGCCTCCCAAATATGGACAGGTCAATGTTATGCCTCAGGCAGCTCACCCAAACAGCCTCTTGAGCCAGCTCATGCCACCTCCAGACGGTTCATCTGGCCCAGGCGTCGTAGTGTCCCAGTCCTACGATGCTATGCAGCGCGAGCTAGAGTCGTTCAGAAAGGAGAAACTTGCCGCTGAAAAGCTCGCAGCGGATGCCGAAGCTGCGCGCGAAAAACAGGCGCGCGAATACGCAGCACTAAACGCGCAATATGCTCAGTACAAGGCTGATGCTGAACGAACTCAAACATCCCAAGCCTCTCAGATCAGTGAAAAGACTTCAATGATCGAGACCAAAGAGGCAGAGATCCAGCGTCAAAAGGCCGCGCATTCTCAAGTTCTTGCGGAGCGTGATGAGGCTCAAGCCAGGGATAACCAGAAGCAGAATGAGATCAACGCTCTAAAGGAGTGCGCCCTCGATGGCTTGACTGCCAAGAAGATAACAGTCATTACCATCACGTACGGTAACAGAGTTTACTACGAGCTTGGATGGACTACCGACTCGTTCAACCTCGTACCCAAGGTGGAGCAAATGATTGCTTCTAGAGGCAGTTTTGTCATCAATGATCCCTGGTTTGGACATGATCCTCTCCCTGGACTGCAGAAGCAGTGTACTATCACTTATCGCTTCAACACTCCTGGTCAGTCGAGAAGAATCAGGACGATGTGTGGTAAGCAGCATGATACTGGTAGGTTCGACGCTCTTTAAGTGTTGATACAAAATTATCAAACATGAGGGAGGGATGGTCATGTCTGGAGTAGTGAACGGGGATCCAGCTTCTGCGACACGTCGTTGCTGAAAAAGGTAGAATCGTTGAAGCAAGATGGAAGACAGGAGCTTTATGGTAGAGATCTTCAAATTTCATAAATATTTATAGTTTAGTGCAGTACTAAACATGACATCGACTGTACCTTAACACTCCACGACCCCCAACAATAACCGCATCAAGACACCTTACTCGCAATTGCAGTGTATTCAACCAAGTCATCTAACGCATTCTCATGTTCCCTCTCAATAACCTCAGCGTGATTCGTAGAACGAGGTGTCATTGAACAAGGAAATGGCAACGGGCTGGAGTTGAAACCTTCCGAATAAGCGAAGCTACGTATTGTCAGCATCTCCAGTACAAAATACCATGACCGAACTTACATATCAACTTCAATATCCCGACCCTTTTCGTCTTTCTCAGGGTTCATTTCGAAGCCCCAGAGAATTCGTGCAATGTTGAGTGTCACTGATGCAGCGCCGAGATGCATTCCTGGACAAACACGTCGTCCCCAGCCAAAGGCGCTATGACCAAGTGTGCCGGGGTAGTCTCGCTCTTCCATGAACCTCTCAGGTCTGAACTCATGAGGTTGTGGAAAATCGGCCTCGTTTAGATGAACTGAGAACGTCAGAAAACTGGAGCGAAATCCATGTTAACAAGGTACTCACGTGTCCATAGAGGCGCGATAATCGTGCTTCCTTTCGGAATGAACATGCCCTTGTATACATGATCCGCTGTGCTTGCATGAGGTGTGCCACCTAGCACAGCCACAGGTCTCCAGCGAAGAGTCTCAGATGCAATGGCTCTGACATACTCGAGTTTGGGTAAGTCGTCAAACGTAGGGAGTCTGTCATTTCCAACCACACGATCAAGTTCTTCCTGGGCTTTGGGAATGAACTGAGGTCCGAACTTGACACAAGCGAGTAGGAAGCTTGCAAGCGATCCAGCAGACTGACAAAGTTAGTGTTACTCAACCGGCCTTGTGGATAACATCGCGCTTACAGTCTCAACACCAGCGCCAAAAGGTGATCCAGCAGTATAAGCAATTTCAAGATCTGTCATGCCAAGATTGTGCTGTTCTTCTAGAAGATGCTTTGCAAAGCATGTCGGTGCTGTGTCCCTTGTCACCTTTTCCCGAACTTCATTCATGAGCTCTGTGTACAGTTGAATGTCCTTTTCGCGTTGCTGCAGCACTTGTTTCTTCCAAGGAGCAAGGAAGCTGGGTATGTACTTGAGGGCGGGATAACGTTCGACAGCATACTTTCCAGGGATGCTAAACAAAATTGATTGTCAGATGATACCTTGTTACAGGATCAGAGGACTTACTTGACCATTGTCAGACGCTCCATGGCTTCTCCATTTCGCTTAACCACAATATCACTCCTCACATCCTCAACTCTCCTACCATAAGTCACCGTAACAATCACACTGGCCGCATATCTTTCCAAATGTGTCCTGAAATCCCGAGGTCTTTTCAAAAGCTCTTGCATCAACACCTTACTCTCAAGACTCTGAATGGGCCGATATGTCTCACTCTGCCGCTGCATAAACCCACTGTGAAGAAGCTTCCTCCAGCGTCTCCAATACGACGAATACGGCGCCATGAGACCTCTCATACCACCAGACAGTAGTTCACCACCCATTATGAAGCGCGGTCGCGATGAGAATACCGCACCGCGCTTCTCGAGGAGATCCCATGCTGCTTGTGCGGAGCCAAGGATGATGGTTGGTGTAGGGCCAAGTTGAAGGTAGACAACATCTCCGTACTGATGGCTGAGTTCTTGGAACCAGAGCCATGGTTTTTGGATGCCCGTTTTGATCGTCTTCGGACCGGGGGGGAGTTGAGAGCGATGCGACCAAAGTTTGTATTCTTGTTGGAGCTGTGAGTCTTAGTGAGTCAGTGTCAATTTGATGCTGCGAGACAACGTACCCTTGGGAATATGAGGACTAGATATGTCAACCCTACTGCGACGGCAGCGTAGACGAATAGTTTGACGACCATCTTGATAGGTGATAGATGATTAAAGCATTGACCACATGGATTGTAAGTTTATGTCTCCTGTCACCGGTAATAAACAAGCTGAACCCATGCATTTGTAATATCCCTTGCTCGATCAACTGCCACCCTAAACTGCCGAAGAGGATGCCACCCCCGCCCAGTAGACTGAACAGACGTTGGCCTCCTCAGTCATGGTGTACAAAAATAATTAGTCTAAGAAGATTAGCCTAAGTGGCATAAGCTGATCTACTAATTTTGTCTCTCATACTTGCAGCGGTCTCTGAGACCCCGCGTCACGACTCATACTAAAGTGAATAAAGGATGATCTAATGACTCTTGGCCTTGTAACCGAAGTCGCTATTCAACTTGTCAACCCCGCATTCTAAACGGCAATAGGTATGGCCCATGTCCAGAAACGTGGAGACCCCACGCTCGGTTATAAAATGGTAATTTTAGGCGATCTTTGTCTTCGGTTAACTATTTCCATAAAATAGAGATAAAGAGGGTGCATGGTGCATTTTGACTGAGTAGCATCATTTCACTCTTATCTCTTGGACAAAATAATCATGAAGAGTGACGCTTGGCTGAGTAAGCCCTTTCTGACTTCGATATTCCTCGGAATTGGAGGATTTCTCTATGGATTGTAAGTCGGGTTACCCTATAAGGTTATCCGATACTGACATGCCAGTGATTCGGGTATCATCACTCCCAGCCTAGCTCTGGGCACTTTTGTCAATTATTTTGGCAATCCGCCTCCTCCTCTTCGAGGTGCAATTGTGTCCATGTACCAAGCAGGAGGTGAGAGAGAACTATTGACTTTGGTGCCGATACTGACAGTTATTAGCATGGCTGGGTAGTGCCTCAGTGGGTATTACCAGTGATCGACTTGGCCGTCGCAAGGCTATCGCGTTTGGATGTATTTGGGGAGTCATCGGCGGTGCCATCATGGCTGGAGCCGCTCACGTTGCTATGCGTAAGTTATTCTCTCTTGTCGGATAAATCTTCTGACAGTCATAGTTATCATCGGTCGCATGTTGGTTGGCTTTGCTGTCGGTACCATAACAGGAGTATCTCCGGTCTTCGGAGCCGAGATTGCCAAGGTCCGTAGACCATTGACCAACCCTCATAATGCCACTGACAATTTCTCAGACCCATGAACGCGCCAAAGTTACAGCAGTCAACCAAATGAGTATGATAATCCTACAGCAAGTAACTTCAAAACTGACATTATATAGTGACCGCCTGGGGCTTCTTTGTTGCCCTGTGGATAGGCGTTGCCGAAGGTAAATGGCACAGCCCAAACCAATGGCGTCTTGGCTTCGCGATCCAAAGCATCCCCGCTCTCATTCTAGGAGTAGGCGTCTTGTTCCTCGGCGAATCACCTCGATGGTTGTGTCTCAAGGGCCGCCACGATGAAGCCGAAAAGGCCTTCCGAAACTATCACTTTGACGGCACCAATGACGAGTGGTGTAGAACAGAATTTACTGTCATCCAGGTAAACATCGCTGAAGAACAGCAAGCCCAAGGACGTCTCTCATGGGGCGATCTCATCAAGACTCCATCCTTCAGAAAGAGACTCTTTGTCGGTTCTTTTGTCTGGGCAGCTGCTATGTTATCTGGTATCTCATTCGTTCAGTATTACCAGACTGCTATTTATGCTACGCTGCAGTTCGATCAAGATCGCCAGTTGCTGGTCAGCGGACTCTATGGGTCTGTTGCGCCAGTGGCTTGTCTTATATCCTTGTTCTTTGTTGACAAGATCGACCGCAAGAAGATTCTGATCACTAGTTCTTCCCTCTTATCAGTCTGTTACTTGATTATTACCATCTTGGCGGCCAAGTTCCCTGCTGTTCCCGGCATGCCCACCAATGCTGCTGCGCAACGAGGTCTCATTGCGTGTATTTTTGCTGTTTCAGCCAACTACTCTGCTCTTCTTGGGCCGATGACATGGATCATTCCGTGAGTGGACCTTGAGACGTTGATCGATTTGTGCTAACGATAATAGTCCCGAGGTCTTCACTACTGAGCTACGAGCCAAGGCCAATGCTATTGTCCAGGTTGTCCATTACTCCATCAGTTTGATCATTACGCAGTGCTCACCCATTGCGCTGGCTGAAGTTGGTTGGAAGTACTACGTCAGTCATGTCATACCAAACATCACAAATCGATAAGTTCTGACTGTTTGATAGATTCTGTTCGTCTTGACTAATGCGCTATGTGCGCTTATCTTCTTTTTCGTGTATCCTGAAACCCGAGGTAAGAGATTCTGCCCAAGTTGGTTGTCACTAACCATGCTGACTTTTCTCAGGTAAATCACTGGAAGAGATAGACGAAATTTTTGGCGATGTCAAGATTGTACATGAAGAAGATATCAGATTCTCTGAGAAGACTGGCATTGACGCTATGGAAACTCGTCACAGTACCATTATTGAACATTAAGAACATTGAATACCCCTTTGCATAGCAGCAGAGTCTGATAAAATGCTTAGTAGAAAACTACTTACTATTAAAATAAAGTGATTATGGCGACTGCAGCCAGATACTCACTCTCATTACACGATGCATAAAGGGCTCCTTTATAAAGGTGCTAGAACATTGTTCTTTCTCTTGATTCAATACATACACTTGATTCTTTAGGAAATACTTTAATAATGACAAAATCACTTTGGCCCCCACCCTAGTGCTATAGAAAGCTTTCAAAGTCGAAATCATTTAGGACGTCACCTGACTCGAGTACAGACAACTGTACACCGCCTCCATTCAATTGTTGATAAAGGGGGGTATCAACAGCGTCCAATTCTGCACCGTTCTCGAGGAGCAGCATTTGCACCGCCTCGTGACCGTTTTCTATGGCTAATAGTAATGGCGTCATGGAGAATCTATTCATGGCGTTGATATCTGCACCTCGTTGGATAAGAAACTCCACTGCTTCAGAATGACCGCCTTTGGAGGCTAAATGCAAAGGTGTGTTTCCTTCATCATTTTTACCATCAGTGATAGTAGTGATAGCGTAGAGTCGTCGAACAATTCGAAGTGCTCCGGATGCACAAGCCACATGGAGTGGCAGGTCTCCATTCGGAAGGCGGGTATTGGCGTCAGTTTTTCCTGATGATAGTAGAGCTTCTAAGCAGGGCAAATGTGCTACCTCGGCGGCAAGCCCAAGAGTTCCGGGGGAGATGGACAAGTAGAAGGTTTCTGCGAAGTATGCCACAGCCGTAGCATTTTTTAACCTGATAGCCAGTCGCAAAATCTGTTGGAAGTGATAGGGAGAAGATTTACTTAGCAGCAGAGTCATGATTGACTTCGAAAATGGAACAATGTCTAGGCACTTACATAGAGTTTCATAGGAGACCGTAACACTGTCGAGACCGCATAGAACAGTAACGATTTCCAAGTCAGCGCGCTTGAAAGCCTCATTTAATACTGCTGTATGCCCTGTACTGTTCCAGATCCGCAAAGTGCCATTTGCCCCCAACTCTGCCAAATATTGAACAACTTGTACATGCCCATTCTGTACTGCCGCATCCAAAAAGGATACACCCCAGCCTGGGACAATAGTGCCTTCCTCTATAAGGGCCTTGATCGTATGCAGATCTCCTGTTGCAATGGCTTTCAGGATGACAGAACGACTGGTGATCGGCCGTCTTGGCACGGGGAATAGTAGAGGCTGTTCTTTAGGATGCCATCTACTAATGTGACTTTTGAGGTCAGACTCTTTCTCGAACCCAATGTCGGCGGCAAAGCATCCTTGATGATCGCAGGTGAAGGGTAACTCATGTTGGTTAATATGAAATTGCTGCTGTTGTTCTCCTTCAAATCCATGGCTGAAAGAATGACACCATGGCTTGCGGCACTTATACCGCCATGGACCATAGAGAGCCAAACCTGGGCCCTTGCGATCGTCAGGCTGTTTGACGAGGTCTTCAATTGATTGTCTAATTGCGACTACTCGCATTTCGTAGAACTTAATGATGTCCCAGTCCCGGAGGTTCTGAGGAAGACCTTCAAGTTTGGTCTTAAGAGACTGGATACCTTCTGTCGAATCATGCAAAGATTCAATTCCCTCAAGTTGTCCAGTCTCTACCACGCAGTCATAAGCAGCCTGTAATACTTTTCGAGTCAGGTCTGTATCCAATTGTGAGGCAGCCAAAACCTGTCGGACATGTTTCCACCAGAACGCGGCGGCGTAGTCATGGAAACCGTAATAACCCTTATTTGCATAATTCTGGATCTCTTGCTTGGAAAGTCCGGGTGTAAGTGGCCGAGATAATATGTATTCCGTGCAGAAAAGAGCCATTTGTGCATTCTCGGTTGACACATCTATTTCCTTGGATTTCACTAAATATCTATCGCGAATCATGATCAGCCTTATGTATACTCTCTAGGATGGTGAAACCTACGTTTTAGCTGAACTGTGGACGAGATCGATGATTTCCTCCCCCGGCGATGCTAAAAATGAGTCGAGATAGCTGAAATCCACTAGAGAGCTACAGATTTGCTTGCAGCTCATCACAAGCTTGCGGTCAATATCGGCTTCCGACTTACTTGGATCTAGACAGAACTTGCTCTGTATCTCTCTCCAATGCAGAGGTCGGAAAGCACATATGATCATTCCAAGGATATGCTTCGCCGCGGTTCTTTCGGATTTATTAGGGTTTCTCAGCACTCGAACAATAACACGGTCATAACTGCGAATATATTAGCAACCGTGATATACAGTTATTTCTTGAAATGACTCCTACGCTTGTTCAAGTCCGTCAGGAAATGTCTCAGCCTTCATTTCCTGTTTGAAGTCATACATAGACGTCTGAGAGATAAGGTTGGTGAGGACAAGCTGGGCATAGAAGAACATTCCTGCGTCTAGTCAGTGTACCATAGGTGACAGTCAACACACAAACAATGACATACCGCATGCATGTGAAGTAACGCGTGAAACGATTTCCTGCTCCAACTCAAGGTCCAGAGAGAATTTGTTCCTAATCTTACTGGCCATAGCTTCCGCGTATGTCTTGATATCTCGTTCGTGTCCTGGAGACATATCCAGATGGATCATTTTGTAATGGGACATCTTCCTTTCAAGGATTCCGTCCCGTTGTCCAGATATGAAAAGTCTAATATTGGAGTCGGTGTCGCCCGAAGTGTCATTCTCATTGAAAATGACGTTTTCAAACCACTGTAAGACTTTGGGGGCCTCTGGGCACTCATCTAGTCCGTCAATGACCACGAACGATCGAGACTGTGACTGGAGCGCTGTTACAACATGGCGGGAGACCTCATCCAATGACCGAAATTGCTGTGGATCGATAGAACGGCAAGCTTGATACACGTGATCAAGCAAGGTCTCATCTTGAGTAACTAGCTGGGCTAGTAGTGCAAGAAGAAGGGAGACCAGTGAGTTTTTCTTAGACTGATCGTGCTTGAAGTAGAAGTACAATATGGAGAATCTGTCACCGGAATCCTTAGCGGACGATTTTAGTTCTTTTAGATAAGTGATTAGACAAGATGTAAGAACCGTTTTGCCTAATTTTAGGTTAGACTGTAGTCAACTTACTTTGTTTGTGTATGTGGGCAATGATCTCACCTGCTCCGGGTATACCACTCAAGAATATCTTCCTATCCGCCTGAGAACTATGGCCAAGCCACTCTGAGACAAGAGGATGACTAATGATCCATTGGCCTGATGTGCGTTGAAATCGTTTTTGCGACGCAATTTCGTAGTCTTCATGGTAGTTCGGGGCATTGATTTTGCTCTCAACGATGCGGTATTGCTGATGGATTTGACTTTGAAGCGTGATTAAATCCCTCTCGGCATCTTTCTTGTCTCTCTCTTGCAAATCTCTATTCAACTAATAAAGCTTGTCTTGAATTGATTGTCCCTGTTTCTGCGTTTCTTACATCACAGCTGTAAGCTTCTCCTCCGAGAGCATGACCCTGTGTCTCTCAAGGCTTTTTAGTATGGGGTCGAACTGGGTCTTGAATGTTTTCCAAGCGGAATGAAACAAGACCTTCCAGCCTAAAGTTGTGAGGCTCAGTTGATCGCCAGATATGGAGATTGGTACTCACCTGGCCTAGCAAACACATCTAGAGCATTGCTGTGAAATTGAAGGATATCGCAGTAATAAGCTTCAAGATGCGTATGAACAGAAGGGTATTCCTTGTAAATCTGCCGGTAGCGCGTGAGATCTGGAAGAACCTCTCCAATCTGCCCATAAACATCAAGTAGGCTATCGAGGGTATCAATCCATGTGCTTCCTGTCTGTGAGTGAAAGATTAGCTAGTGGATTTGCCTATCGTTGGAAATACATACAACAAGGAGAAACTTAATTGGGCCCTGTTCCATATAGTTAGCGTCTCAATATTCGCTTTCCAATGGACTTCGATATACACCTACCCAGATCAATGCCACAGTGTTGTGGAGATTGAGGAACACTTCCACAACCGTACCCAGCTGTAGCATGCCTTCGACGAATTTAGAAATGCGTTCCATGTTTCTCAAACGTCGCTGAGCGCCATGATGGTTCTGAATATCTCGAATTTGGTCTCTCACGTCGTCTACTGTGCAATTTGCGAACTTTGCTGCTTGATCTTTCGTGAGGCGTTTTTTGAACTTGGCCACAGCCTTGTCAAAGACAGGGTCGGACCCTGTACGTGCCTGAGTCCCACCAACAGATGGTGATGTCTGAGATACTGATGAAGACATTGCGTCGGGATGATAGCACGATGGTATCTCTGAATAGGTTTTGATTTGTGTGCGTTATTTGACTTCGGTTGAAGAGAGAAAAAGATGGGAGTTTTTCCGAAGAGATTTTCACGGGTAACACAAGTACTATCAGTTTGCCTTGCAGGGGCCTTGGCTGACCATGCACAGCCACCACCAATCGGCAATACAAGCATGGGAGGTCTCATTTATGGAACAAATATTGGTAGTTGTATTGATTCCATTGGCCAAGTATACAAGCTAGGCAGACAAGGCTGTCCACGCATAACCTTCCTGCGCTGATGAGCATTTGCCTACACCGACTTGTTTCCACCTACCTTCAAGTTTAGAGACCGATCTAAGACGACTATATCTTCTCGTAACAAATTGATTCTGGACTAAGACAACTACCATAGATCCAGTCTTGTTCTCATAGTCAAATGTCGTCAAAGCGCCAACTCGCTCATCACGATGACTCCGGTAACTCGGTCGCAAAACGACAACACCTAGAGCTGTTTATGAGTACCACATCTCCAAACAGCCAATCGAATGCGCCTTCACCGATATGCTTCGGTACGGTGTGTTCATCTTCTATCGTCAATTAGAAGTCTCAAATTCTGATATCGTTCTGTATAGCTTTGTGAAGTTCAGGCCAAATCGGTTGGCTTCTTGGACGCCGAGTCAACTCCAAAATCTAATGGAAGTCATCGACTGGTAACTCGAGACCCGGATCTCTTCCTGTTCAATATTCATGTACACGATGGTCTTCGGGGTTTTACAGTGTCTGGCTCGAACATATTCGTCATGATTGACCTCATGACAGCAAAGAAGTTGGAAGCCCTCGGGGAACAGGCTGGTGTTTTCACCAAGGCTGTGGTCGAGTCAAAGGCTGTGAAAGGACTCTCCCGAAAGTCGGCAAAGTCGCCATTCGAAATATCTGTGAACATATATGGATATGAATTAGACGCTCGAGATATCGGACAACAACTTTCTAAAGTCGGAGCGTTCCTGCAGCACCCATTTTACCTCGAGGAAGGTGTGGAGTACTTGAACCCGCAGTTCTTTCATCCACAAGACGGACCAAGGTACATGACCCATCTAGTTGGTATGGACGAGCCCAAATTCCAAGCAAAGGTATTCTCAGACGTGGTGGAAGGTGTCTTGTCTTCTCTCGACAATGGGTTGCCAAACCTAGGTATCAATGATCCAGAAATCATTTTAACGGATGATCTCATAACTCCCCTTCAAGAGTAAGTTTGGCGGCCATTTACCTACACTTACCTACACTTACCTACATTTACCTACAAATCGTCAGAACTAATAAGACTCGTCACCAAAAGACGGCTTTGTCATTCATCCTACGTCGTGAAACCCCCGAATACTGTCAGCAAGTTGGTAGGGAGCTTCTGTTCCATACCCGTGTCCCGTAAGTCGATAGCGAATTCTAAGTTAAAGCAGAACATCTAAATTAACCGTTGAATCATAGGTCGCACAAGGCCATTCCATCTTTGTCATTGGGTGGAATATTGGCAGATGTAATGGGTCTTGGTAAAACGCTAACAATCCTGGTTTCAATCTACCATTCACGATGCTCAGCGGAGAATTTCCAAAACACCAACATTGACGTTGATATGGACCAGCCGACGTATCCTCGAACAAGTGCGACGTTAGTAGTCGTAACATCAACTCGTGAGTTTCTATCCCTGAAGACAAACAGGTAGCCTCGACTGACTAGGCATATAAAGAGATTATGGATGTCTGGCAACAAGAAGTCTCAAAGTAAAGAAGTGGCAGCCTGATGCATATACTAGTCAGTGTTACTAACCATACGGGTCACAGGCATTTCAGAGATGGATCGCTACGAGTTAATACCTTCCATGGTGAATCTCGATCAACCCAATCGACATCCTTAATGAACTACGACATTGTCTTGACTACGTTTGCTACACTTGTTTCTGATTGCAAACGCCACAAGGTTCTTCAAAGCGTCGAGTGGTTTAGAGTTGTCCTTGACGAGGGTAAGTATTTATCATCACCAGGTTCTTCTCGGTAGTAGTGGAACTGAAAATGATATCAGCACACTGGATTCGAAATCCAAGTTCCAAGCAATTCAAGGCTGCAGATAGCCTAGCCACAGAACGCCGGTGGTGCCTTTCAGGGACTCCAATCCAGAATTGTATCAATGACTTGGTGTCATTACTGCGATTTTTCAAGTTTGAGCCTTTTTCGAATATGGATGTCTTCCGGCAATATATCCTGGAGCCACTCCGTACCGAAAATGTTCTTGGGTCAACTAATCCTCTTCAGATGCTGCTCCAAAGTGTTTGTCTCAGGCGAACGGAGAAGTATCTGGATCTACCCGCGGCACAATATGAGCTTGTAACACTATCACTACATCATGACGAGCAAAAGCTATATAGTGACGTTTTTCGAAAATACAGGTCCGAACTGGACGACCTTGTCAGTAGTCTAACCAAAATGGACAAGAAAAAGGCCACACTACGCTTCTCTATGATATCAGAGTTGAGACGACTTTGCAATCACGGTACGCTGCTTGAGCCTCCAAGGGCGTTAGATACCGCAACTCTCAACGCATCTTGCGACTATTGCAACGCAGCCGAGAAAGACAACATGGCAAAGTTAAACGGGGACGTCATTTGTCCAGAGTGCCAGCGATCCTTATCACCATCGACTCCCAGTTATTCAAATAGCCGCAGTCAATCAGTTCAATCGTCCTCACTCGAGTACAGAAGTCCACCTCTTGATAGCAAAAGATCGTATACTAACACATTGCATAGAGAACCTTCCAGGCATCATTCAGGACTATCCACGAAACTTCAATCTGTAGCCGATAACATCTGTCTGCATTCTAAAAGGTATGTCGTCTTCTAACTCAACTACAGCCTTATTCTTTTCAATAGTATTAACCTAGTAAGCCTTGTTTTTTCGTACTGGACGACAACCCTCAATCTTCTACAAACGCTATTGGAATATAGAGGAATCACTCTGAGGCGCATTGACGGCAGTTTAGGAAATGACGAGAGACTAAGGCTTCTAAACGAGTTCAAAGATGACCCTACCATCTCCGTTCTTCTCATCACTATGCAAACCGGAGCAGTTGGGTTGGTCAAGTTACCGAACAATTGGACTTGGGTTAACGGATATACAGACTCACCCTTACAGTTGCAACACAGGTTCATATCATTGAGCCACAGTGGAACCCTTCAGTTGAGGAACAGGCTATTGCGAGAGCCCTTCGAATGGGCCAGTCAAAGAGTGTCAAAGTGTTTAGATACATAATGAAAAACACAGTGGAAGAGGTAAGATTTAGACAAAGTCGGCTCTGGGGTCACAGGTTGGGACTTGCTTTGAAGGCTAATATGTTACAGAGAATACTCGCTTTGCAGAAAAAGAAGAGAGATCTTGTGAAATTCACAATAGATGGAAACTCGAGAGATGGAGTATCTGGTACTTTGGAGGTAAAAACCCTACTTTCCCAAGGGTCTACCTGGTCTATTGCTAATTTGGCATTTTAGGATCTCAAATTTATTCTCGATATTTGAAGGCACGGTAAAAATCGAATCTTGTATGGCTCTAAAATATTAAAAGACTTTTCAATAGACCATGATAAGTGTTGTAATTTAGCCCTATCGATAGATCCTAGTTTACATGTGGCCTTTCAAGTTGCTAAATTTTCCTCTGGCTCCTATGACTTACTGATGATTTCCCAAACACTCGTTGCCCGACCACGTATGGAATGGACCGACCAAAACTATCCTCTACTACAAATCTAGTGAAGATGAGTGATTGAGATGCACTTCAGATATCGACATGACTAAACTCGATGAATATGAAGGATGTGACCGACAAATATGGGATAATCTCAAACCTTGAGCCGATTTGATTGCGGTTAACCTAGACCTGCTGGCGAGCTAAATGGTGTTTTGCACTCAATCGAACTTTGATCTGAAAAGTTAGTCAGCGAAC
Source organism: Fusarium meridionale (assembly GCA_032355295.1). Lineage (NCBI taxonomy): Eukaryota > Fungi > Ascomycota > Sordariomycetes > Hypocreales > Nectriaceae > Fusarium > Fusarium meridionale. The sequence goes on along the minus strand of CP126884.1, from coordinate 11,444,776 downwards.
AAAGTGAACTTTGCTTGTGGCCCAAGCGCCTTCTTCGGAGAAATCATCGGCCCGATAAGTCGCCTTGAAGCATGGGGGACACTCATGAGCTGAGTAGACGCACCTTTGCATTCCAGCTCTACATTTGTTATTATTACTGGTTACGAACTGGCACTTTGCCTTATGCAGTGAAGTAGTCTATTTCCATAGACTGATGAAATCGCTCAACTTCCTCCTGTGGCTGGCTGATGGATCATACCACAGCTTATGTGAAAACACGGGCGAGTCTTTTGGAACTGCTTTCAGCATTTTGCAGTAGGGTAGGGCGTGTCTTGAACATTTTGAACAACCCTGGCAATTCGATAGTCTTGGTCTAGTGCGCAGCCGGACAAGGGGTTCTGCAGTAGTGCCACTAGTCCAGAGCATGGGCTTTCCGTCTTTAGTGTCGTTGAAGAAACACCCCGCACTATCCTGACTTATATGTATAGCCCATGCGCAGACTGTTGACAGCGAGTAGACAAATAAATCTTATTCAAATTCAATATCCAAGAAGCAGTATTCACAGTCACAGAAAATGTCTGATAACCCTCCCCAACCTCCCAAGCCGAAGTTTGTCGCCGCCTTCAACTTCCGGATTGAACAAACAGGCGCAATGATTGATCTGGCTGGTGGTATTGGGCCCGTCATCTCATAGTTAGTGTAACCCCATTCTTCCTTGTGTTCCCAGCTGATAATATGCACCTCTCAGTGGCCAGTATTACCATGAAACCAACAAAAACCAAATTTGGTCCGTATACATGTCACCATACAACGAAACTCTCTTTATCAAGAGTGAAGCAAATCAGCAGTGGCTAGTTGCCAACGGTACGTGTACGAACTTTGCAACATATGCCAAGTTACTAACAGATGATAAGGGCATGGACAACGAGTCACCACAGGCAATCCAGCCTGGTCTGATGAAAATGCTCAGTGGGTTGTTCGAGGTGGAGATATTCGTAACTTGAACAACGACACGACCGTATCGTGAGTTTGCAATGTATCTACAGTCATATCATTCTTCATCTAACAAATCATGTAGAATCTGGAGTGTCAAATATCCTGATTGTGTCTTGGATCTTGAGGGAGGCAAGGGACCTGAGTCACCAATCTTGACCTACAAGCATCACGGGGGCCCTAACCAGATTTTCAAGCTCTGGAAGCGTTGGTAGTTCGGATTCGCATGTTGTCTCTAACTATCAGCAAGCTTGGTTGTACTGGATATCTATTGAACGGAAAGAGCGCAAGTGCAGGTACTAGTGTTGATAGTTGTCACATTGAACTCTAGAGCAATTCCACCAGAACAATAGCGTTGACCTTGGTTATAGTGATCAATTCTCTACATTTATCTTCAAGAAGCAAGTAATTTGTGGGTTGCCAATAACATCAGTTTACATCCAGCACAGTGATGAATAGTCAATACATAATGAAAAAAAGAAACATTCCCATGCTCTACAATCAAGATACTCCAGTCAGTCTAATACATCTCCCACTATCTCTTCCCCAAAAGAGCTTCCATCTGGTTCCTCAAGTCATCAAACTTCGCCTGCGCATCAGCATCAAGGCCATTATACTGCTCCTCAGCCACTTGGAAATGCACAGGTCCGCCAGCGTTGTCCGTATCGCTGTTACCAGTATTAAACGGCCTACCAGGCCATGTTTCGTGGTGTATCAAATTATCATTCCGCACGCCCCTCCTTTGCCCTGCCGTCCTCATTTTTGTCACGGCATCGTAATTCACAAACATACTCCTCCCATCTTCGCCTTTGGGGTTTATGCCAAAATCAGCCATGATTTTACCGTTTAGGGTGCGAGCCTCATAGGCCAAATGCAGACGTATCGCGTACTGCATACCAGGGTCATCGTCATACCACTCGTGTTGCTCCATCTGCTCATAATAACCAGTGTCCGGTGTATCAAAATACTCGCTCTTCCATCGTTTGTTGGTGGCAACAAGGTTGTCCAGAACGCTGCCATAAGTGCAGATATAATGTGCCTCCTTTGAAATAGACACCGAAGTCCTGTCAACATTGATGTCGATGTCGGAAAACTCCTCCCTGTACTCTTGTGGATAGGTATGATGGAGTTCTGTACTTCCTGAAATGCGGCCCAGTGCATTGCCCATTGCGGCTATGCCAACCGCGTACCGTGCCCTGGAACCTAGGATGGGATCTGTGCCAGACATTCTGGCTATGGCTCGTTGCTGTTTCCGTTCTTGTCGTTGTAATTTCCTCTCATACTTCGCTATGCGGTCGGCCACTGCCTTATTCTCATCCACAAGACCTCTCTTCCCTTGATCGTCGGGTGCCGCGTACATTTCTCTGGTGCCCTCTTTCGTTTTCTTGCCAGATGTTCCCGAAGGATCATGCGAGTTTACAGGATCGTTATTCACATATACAAAAAGGTTCGGCCCATCTACGTCACCAAGAGGATCTGGAGACGTCCAACGCCCCAGCCATGGGCAATAGTAGCGCTGTCCACAGTGGTACAAGCCCGTCTCGCTGTCATGCTCATACCTGGCGAAACGATATGCCCGAGGCGCTTCGATATTCCCGTACATAGCCGCGTAAACCACGGCACCGAAGGGCGAGTACTCTTCATATGAGATGAGCTGTGCTTGGTCGTCGAACTCCATGTCGCGTCCCGCCTGGAATCGCACCAACGGTGTCTCTTGATTTCTATTGACCTCCACCACAGCCACGATACCATCACCCTTGACACGCGTGGTCCATAAGAGTGATCCGTTGCTTTTTGTTTGCAGTTCGACTCCACCGAAAAACAATGTATCCCTTTGTTTACGAGGCTCCTCACCAGATTTGGCTGCAGTCTCGCTCACCTTTCGCACACGGTTGCCCGCGTGGTCGTAGACATAGTATGTTCTCTCTGGAGTGCCAGCGTTGACGTACTGCGTTGACGAGAAGGAGAGCATATTGTTCATGTTCCAATCGAGCTCGGAGAATTTCGGTAGCGTCGTTATGCAGCCTGAGAGACCGGCACTGCCTTCATACATGTACTTGCCCTCGTTTGTGTCTCCAATTGACGTCCGACTAAGACGGTTGCTCTTAACGCGGGGATCGTCGCTTAGTAAACTCTTCTCATCGTAATGATAGTTTCTCGTCCAGCTTGTAACCCCTTTGATGTCAGGCGCTTCATGCTTCATCATCAAGATATTGCCCTCACGATCATAATCATATGTCTCGCGATATTGGTAAAGTAAATTGCCATCGCCACCACCGCGCGATGGGTTCAGTCCGTTCATTGCGTTGTGGGGTGTCAACTGGTTGCCATTTCCAATTTTTCCAGAGAGTTGAGCTCTCCCTGTGGCAATCACCAGGGCACCGGTCGCATTGTATGTGTAGTCCCACTCGGGCTTGACGCGACTTTCACCAAAGTACTTGACTTGTTCTGAGCCATCGGAGGTAAATATTCGACGCCCTACGTAGTCGTAAACGTGTGTCATGTCTTGAAGCACCTCTCTTCTACCCCGGCATGGGCGCGTAGTTCTTTGCGAGATGAGGTTTCTGGACTCGTCATCGTAGAAAAAGTTAGAAACGACTCCATTCCCATACTTGATAGTTATAGGCAGCCCGTCAGCTGAAAAGGTTGCCCCTGAGAGATATGACTTCCAGTCACGACCCTTTATGGAACTGAAATCGACCGAAACGACATGCCCTTGTCGTGAGTAATTTCTTCTTATGCGGTTTCCCTGCTCATCCTCTTCCTGTAACACTTGACCATAGTTATCATAGAAGTATGTATGCGGGTAGACTTCCGTTTCAAGCGTCTGATCAAGTTTCCAATCGACCAGTTGCTTATACTCTTTTGTGAACTGTAATGCTTTCCCTAGACAGTGGCCGCGGATGTTGTAATGGGTATTGATATGAACACCAGCTTGATCTTCCACTTTCCATACTTGGCCATTCAAGTTCAGGTTGATGGCATCGCCACAGGTCTCTCCGTACGTGATTCGTGAGATGAGCTTCGGCATCTCTGCGGCTTTCGCAACTAATCTCTCAGTCTCCCGACGTAGGGGATCGTAACGAGTGATGAAAGAGTATCCACGACAATTCCAGGACAGAATCTCCCCTCCCTGGGCATCTAGCAGCAGCCATGATTCACCGCAGTCCATGCCTGTAGTCTGAAGCTGTCGACCAAGTTTATCGTATAGCATCTTTTCTACGGTCCGTTCATACGAGTCGACATCTCGAATCCTATTGCCACTCACATCATACATGGAGCTCCGTGTGTATGTCTTGCCAGCGGCTTGTTGGATAGTTCGAACAGGAAGTCCGCAGCTACCCAAATGAGTAGTAAGTGGAGTATCGGAGTATACAGCTGATTTCTCTGCAGCTCGCTTCTCTTGTGCTGTTCCAAGCTTGCGCTTGTCGTACCAACTTTGAGAGTATCGGGAGGATGCGATTCGGGAGAAGAAATGGCCAACATCAGGATCGTCTCGTGCGTTGGACTGAAGTACCATGCTTCCTGCTCCATGTTCAACTGTCGTCCATGGGGTATACACTGTTTTCGACCAAGTGCAATCGGCAGCAAGGGACGCAACATTGCGACCCATTGCATCGTAAAAGGTGAAGGCAGCGTTAGTCTTCATCAAACTGGATGGAATTGGCGCTGCTAAAGTTGCAAACCGAGGTTGGTATGTGCACAGAACTTGGCCTTGAGTGTCTGGAATGGCAAGGCCAGGTACCAACCATCGTTTTCCCAAGGTAGTTGGGTCACTCAGGTGATGCTCCTGGTACTGTGACCCAAGTCCATTCATGTACGAAACGATGACTCGAATCTCAGGACTGCTGGACTCCTTGAATGAAAGGTCCCGTGATAGAACAAGTGACAATGCCGGTTCCAGATCGACTGATGTTGATGTCTCATTCTGCTGAGACTTCCATTGGGCATATCTATCGCGGTAATGGATAGTCCTGCTTGCAGCATCACCCAAAAGACGAGTCGAGACCTCGCCCGTAGGATCGCGAAGAATGTCGTCTACATCTTCAGGGCTGGCATCTAAGACCATATTCTCCAGGCTGTCTATCTCTTCTATAACCCCGCCGCGTCTTGTCGAAGCTGCAACCGCGATCGACTCGCCCAGTGGATCCAGCACGACTTGTACGGAATTACTATTGGCATCGATGATTTCCATAGGCTGCAAGTACTCGTAGCTGTTTTTGAACGAGGCCACAGTTCCTATAGCATCCTCAACTTCTGTGGCTAACAGGAAGTCCTTATCCATGTTAAGCCGTGACGAGTTGCCAAACAGGTCGACGAAGCGCGAAGGGGTGTAGAAGGATTTGCGTGCCTCTTTGAGCTCTTCGGCTGCCGATGCAGTCTTGGATGAACAGAAAAATGACTGAGACGATGGAGCCCACCAACCGTCACTGTCTTTCAGCTTCACGTATGACCCTTTGGTAAAAAGCTCTTCGACTGAGCCGGGAACATTGCAATTCCGTAAACCTATTTCGACTTTGGCTAGGATGTCTGGTGTAAAGGCCAGGGCGTAGGTCTGATCAAGCAGTGAAAACGTCTGCAGCTCGCCTTCGTCAAGTCTTCTCTGCAAGAGAGAGTCTTTGTAAAACGCCTTATTTTCGCTGCGTAGAGCCTTCCATGTTGTCGAGCATTTTGTGGTGGGCAATCCATTGAAGTTGAACGCAAAAGCGTCGTCGAACTTGAGGGTCCCATTGAATGGAAAGCTGAGTATCTCGTGTTCCTGTTGCCTGTACGCTGCAGGCTTGCGGAAGTGTTGCTGTTCAGGTTCTAACACCATCTTTGTATACCAATTCTGGGTGTAGGACATGTTTCCAGCCTTTTGATTCTTGTTCACATCTTCGAATGTGGTCTTCCCAGCACGAGGATACACGATACTCAGGCTTTCCTCAACGTCTCCAAAGTCGTTGGTCTTGATCACCATATCGTGTGTGACACGTGGATCACTCATATCCCTCTCGTACACTCTCGAGAATGTCTCACGCGGGAGTACCTGGACTGCGGAATACTTGTTTGTGTCTCGTGCTTGCGAGATCTTGACATGGTACGACACCTCCTTGATAACGTAGGGCAAGTGAGACTTGGGGCTTCCATCCTGACTATATATCTCCGATCGCACGTTGAGCCCTTTCAGTGCATTCACAAGCTCCGCGGGATCCGTGTGGTAATCCTGCAGACTAGAGAGAATGGCTGGCTTGGTCAAAAAGCGCGACTCATCAACTACAAGGCTCAGACCAACGTTGAACCACGACTTGGTGTGTGTAACAGGAGGCTCATATGTCTCATCCTCTCCAACCATGACTCTTTCGCTCTGAAACTGTTCTACCATCTCAAAGCCAGAAAATTGCTTCTCGGTCGGGTTGTAGCAACCGTTGTGGTAGATGTATTCGGTAGACTTTCGATTCCCAGTGATGGCATCCTCGACTTGGACCTTTGAGACACATTGAACTGGGAATGGCAATTTGCTTGACCACGGGTGTCCAGTTCTGGTATCTTCCGCGAAGAACTTGGTCGATGGAGCGTAGTCCACTGACGTTGTTGCACCCCAACCATTGCTGTAAGACTTCAACAGATGCGGTTTTGTTTCTCCCGTGATGTCGAGGTACATAATCCTGTTCCCATCAGTTGAAGTATCTGCCCAACAAAGACAATCCGCCCCCTTGCCAATTAGATCCAAGGTAAATATCGACATAGGCTTGATAATAGCCGGGAGATGGGGAAGGAATACCATGTTACTCCATGAATTGCCAGCAAGGTTGTAGTACAAAGCTGCGCCCCCTGTTGGCAGAGCGTAGAGGAGATCCATAGTGCCACTACCATCGGTGTCCATGAGTCTAACTCGACTGTGATCAAAGTAGTCCTTGGCAGCAAATGCTGGTGGGTTTCCCATATCTACTGCAGCACCAAATGTTCCATAGCCAAGGTTTGGCCAATATCTAACCGACGATACTGAGATCTCAACTAGGTCCGACATGCCGCTACCAGTCATATCTCCAACATAGGTCTGGACATCTTGGTTTTTGATCAAGCGTGGACAAGACCCCCAATCATGTCCGCATATGACACGTTGATAGCTGGAGAGGCCTTTCTTTCCGAGGTTCTGCTGCCAAATCAAGACTTGGGAATCATCTGCTGCACAGATAAGGTCGGGATGACCGTCGCCCGTCAAGTCGATGTCGATAGTGCTCTGCCATATATCCCCGTTGCTTGTTTCTGGAAAGTCGATGTAGTTCTTCCAGGTATCAGAATTGCCTCGTTCATAGTATCCCTCAAGGTGACCATGCTCGTTACGGAGAACGTAGTTGAGGTTTCCATTTCGATCAAGGTCTTGGAAAGTCCCGCCAGTCATACTGGGCTGTTGTGCGAGAAGGACTGGACCACAGAACTGTGGGTCATCGTCACCAGAAATTGACCCAAGATTGCGTTGATAATAGAGGGCGCCATCTACAGACCTTGTCAACAGCCCTGGCATACCATCGCCGTCGAGATCCAGCCACTCTGAAACTCGTGCATCAGATGTAGGAAGTTCGAGTAGGTTAAAAGTCTTTGCCTCCATGAGTTCAATCTCGCTGGCCTCGGGGGAACTTGTGTACTCAAATGACCATGGCGGCAGAGACTCTGATCTGTACCTTTGTTTCCCATCATTGTTGTCTTTGTAGGACGAGTATCCTGTTGCGACCAAGCTGGCCAAAACAGTCCTTTGTCGAGACTCGTTGTACTGAAGATCTGTCGAGAAGACGAAAGTCTCTGACTCTTGGGTGTGTTCGGGGAAGTGGTGGAACATGAGAACTCGGCGACAAAGACGATAGGTACGGATTTCAAATCCAGGGCGACTCTGTGAAAACACATCTTGACGAACTGGCCAGGAATGGGATTCTTCAGTGCTTGGACTGCCTTTATCGTGTTCTCCATAGTCAAAGACGACCTCAAACATCCATTCTTCGGGCCAATCCGATACTTCCCAAGTAGTAAGATCACGGTTTGGCTTTCTGTTTCCGTACTTGACTCGTTTGATATATCTCTCACGGTATCTTGCGTCTGGTTTCCGATTCTTTTCCCACACAGGCATGGCTCCAGTAGCATCAGAAATGCCCAACGAGTCTTCTTCTTTGTATACATACTCAATTGCATTGCCTGATGCATCATAAGATCGGCTTAAAAGCCAAGAGAAGATCCTCTTTGATGGGCCAGAAGCGTCAAAGATGCGGCTGCTGTCACTGTCACCGTAGATTTGAGTCTCGTTGCTGGACGAGATTGTCCTCCAGTGCACGTCTTCGAGATCCTCTCTGCGAACCCATCTCTCGATTCGTATGTTCCCAGAGTCGACTCGTGGGCGATATGTAGTAACAAGAAACTTTCCACAAATGCCAGATTCATTTCTTGTCTCTTGTATACCCTCACTATTCAACCTCTTAATGATGTCTCCACCAGACATGAGAAAATCATCCTCATCGTCCACATATCGCGGTATAGCATGTGTTGTCTTACGATGAATGGACGGCATTGACATACTCCAGCCAAATCCGAACGGTCCATTTCCCGAACCCGAGTCGTACGAGAGCTTCAGATCTGGTCCGTAGCCTCCACGGGTAGGTGACGTGCGCACAGGGATGGCAAGTGACATGGTGCCATTGGCAGGGCTCACTTCGAAGTCCTCGCTGATGGACCTGAACGCTCCGCCGCCTTTACCTGCGACGTTGAATGAGGTACGAAAGCCTGGGATTCCTTCACCCAGTGTACGGACTTGTGGAGCAAATGAAGATGCCGAGGCTGGAGCCGTGGTGCGGTTTCCAGATAGAGTGGCATTGCTTTTTGAGTTGGTCAGGGTTTCGGGTGCTCCGTTGTTCTGTCCAGAGTGGAGGGCGCGAGGGTCTCCAGGACGACTGGAAAGAGTTGACATGGTTGCCAATAGTTCATAGATCAAAGTGTTATAGAACAGCGGCAACACAGGGTATATTGTGTAGGTTGAGCTGTACCTAGGAATAACAAGTGAATGACTGTCGACAAATAGTAACTATTCTTGTAGCTATCCATACTGGCAGACAATATGTCAATATCAGAAGAGACCCACGCTCCAAGAAGAACGTTGCATGTACATTTTCAGATATTGCATTTTCACAAATAGCACTGTATGGCGAGCATCCAGTCTCGATGCAGAGAGAACCAAAATAGGTAATACGTTTTAGTCTCAGACTATTGGGAAACATACAGGGATGACGGGTAACATCGCGAGCTTAGACCCAAACGATTTAGCGTTCGAGACCCTTTGAGACAACCCTTGCTGCATGACACTATCGAGTCATGAGTTCAACCAGCAAGTTCCCTGCATCAATAGTTCTTTGACCCCGCGCAAGAAGAGTGTTATCACGAACATACAACTACTCTAAAAACCCTCGTATACCAATGGCTAGAACACGGAGTTGGTCTCTTATCGATGTGGGCACAACATTGGTAGAACTAGGCCGAAAATAACGTTCCAGACCCTGGTTTGTTACATCACGCACCCTTGCTTAGTTATCCACCATGATGTTTTTTCCCCATGTGGCGAGCTGAAAGTCAATTGAGGTTACAACACCGTGGAGATTATGTAGGCACTTCAGGGTATCAGGAAAATTGGTTGCACTATTTGTTTTTATATACTAAGACTTAAGAGGATAAACTTTCTGCTACCTACTCGAGGTACAAAGCAAGGTTGAGGAACATCCACCGTAAGAAAATTATGGTGGACGGAACAAATGCCTTACAATTAGTCAACATGCACGCTTTATTGGAAGTAATCGAAGAATTGTTTGCAAGAGATATACTGTGTAGTAACTACAAGAATGACCCGATCTATAGTAATGCCCACCAACGTTTACGACTGTGTATCCTTCTTCTTAGCCGCCTCTTCCTCTGCAATACGGTCTGAAACATCCCATACGTCCGTCTTGAACTTGCGAGGAGATACCTCTCGAAGACTAGCCATCTTCCAGTCAATCGCAAAGCTACCCTCTGATAGCTTATACTTATCAATCTTTTTCCAAGATTCGTAAATCTGAATAGCATACTCACCCGGCTCGATTCTACCCTGTAGGTCGAGCGTAAAAGTCTGGTTATATGGGATGACAAAACCTTCGGGTGATGGCGTATACTCTTCTTCTTCTTCAGGGGTGAGATTGGCTATAGGCTCGAATGTGATGTCGATTGCCTTTGTCAGAGGGTTGACGGAGATAATTGGTTCTAGGTCCATGGTGGCCCCATCGACATCCTCATATTGCTCTGGATCAACAACCCAGCGACGCTCAAAAGCGTACACGTTTCCTTTGGGCTTCCTATCACCCGTGGCAGGGACTTGTCGAGTTGGCTTCTGTGGTGGCTTTGGAAGTATACCAGGAGGGCTCTGGACTGGGCCACTCGGCACATCGGCATCTTGATCAGGCTGGCTGCTGATAGTTTCGGTCTTTGTGGTCTCCTTAGGAACCTCGCCGACCGGATCAGGCACTGTGTCCTTTTTCCCATCCGGCTCTGGCACCACGGCTTTCTGCTCTTTTTCCCAATCATCAGGGCCGAAGAGTGTAGCATCCTTCACCCGGCCGTCAACAAGCTTGTTTGGCGTGTACTCGAGACTGATACGGATAAACCCATAGGCCAAATCCTTCTTCAACTTATTTCGGTTGGAGACAGTGAAAGTCAGACGTCCAATGCCCGTATCCTTGTTGTAGTTGAGAGTCTGGTGCCAGTCAAGAGACAGCTCACCAGTGTGCTTGAGGCCTTCCTGGAATGTGGAGGTATCGGGATCTGGCTTGGAAGGCGGAACCAAGACATGGTCCTTGGGGTCAACGGCTGGGAAATACATTTTCCCGTCAGAATGGGACGGCCTAGAGTTAAAGTGTTAGTATAAACTTATCTGAACAAGTTGAAGGGGTAACGTACGGTTTGAAGTTGACTTTGGTGATAATGTTACCAACAGACGTGAACTTGGGATCCGTGAACTCGAGCTCGCCATAACCTGGATAGTTATACTTGCCCGAGTTGCGAAAGCGCTTTTCCAAATTGGCAGAGACGATACCTATGCCAGTGGAGATCATCTTACTGAGCTTGTCAAGCATCCATTGTTTTGAGCCGCGTTCTGGTGTCTCATCCAGGACCGATATGCAGTCGACTGAGGTGTTGAGGGGCACGTTTGTGGACTTGTTGATACCCTCAATCACTGCCTCCAAGGCCATGAACTTGACCTCTTTGTCGTCTACCTTGACGGTTCTTTCAACTGTCTTGAGCACTATTTGAAATGACCAGCTGGCTGTGTACTTGGTGCTGATGCCATTATTAGTCTAGACCAAAACTTGGATTGAACACTAGGGTTGACTTACTGCTTTCTTTGAAGGTCGGTTGTGACTTCAGGTAGGTATGAGTATGCAATGTAGGTCTCATGATATACCTTTCCTGTAACCTCTAGCCGATCGCTGCCTGCCACCCAACGGACTTCGACGCTCGAGTCAGCCCACATGTTGTAGTTGTTGTACATGCAAATCCTGTCTGAATCTGGATACTTGTAAGTGTGGATGTCTTTTAGGCCGTTCGCCTCACTCTTCTTGAACCACATATAATAATCTCCTTTGGAGTCAGACTTATGTTCAAACTTGAAGATAGAGTCACTGGCTTCTCTCGCAGGCTGGCCTTCGAGTTCACACCCAATGGAACGATTCGACCAGAAGTTGGGCCAGTTAGTCGAGGTATCCCAGCGCCTATCAGGCTTCCCGACTTGAACAAAGGTAGCCATGCATAGCTCTTGAAGCTGCGGCAGAAGGAAATCAAGGAGGAAGATGCGATGGTGGATAACATAGGAGCCGACGATGCCAGGCTCGGCCAGGTTCCCGCTATGGCCTAGCTTGAGGTTCTTCGGCAGATTTCGGGCGGCGACCTCATCCACGATCTTGGAGCGGCCGTTCTCAAATATGGTCGTCTTCTTGCCTGTTGGGCGATCGACTTGCTCGCAGTATAAGAGGCAGTTGTAATCACCAGGTGTGAGCTTTCCATATGGATTGCTGGGATTAATGTAATCATCCGTGTACCGTCCAAGGCTCATGGTGCCTCGGTCTTGGTCGCTAGTCAGGTAAGGGTAGACCTGATTGAAAATGTGGACGGGCCCTGGTCATTGCAATCAGCCACTGACTTTCTCATGAAAAAGAGAGAATAATGATACTTACGGAAAGTTGGTGCACCAGCTTGTACTAGGCAGAGAAAAAAGAACAGATGTTAGCTCTACAGTCTCCTAAGAGCCGCGCGATCTGGAACAACTTACTTCTCTTTTGTGACAGGTTAAACTTGATACCCATAGTAGCAACCGCATCTTCGCCTTCCTTCGTAGCCCATCCAGAAAGAAGACCAGGTATGATGTCCTTGTAAAGTTTGTTCTCTTCTCTGTTAAGCCATACCTTGTAAGATATGGTCTGCTGAGCAACTGGATCCCACACGGTACTAGAGTCCTCATCAGGCTTGTACCATCCGGCACTGCCAAGAGCACAGAAGATGCGCTGAACAGAATAGTCGCCAGGAACGAAGCCAGGATATTTATCCTGCAACTCCTTTCTCCAACGTTTCTTGCGACGGGCGGCCTCTGGGGTATCTCCAGCCGTTTCTTCATAAGATACCTCATTGACCTTGGTTGGTATAGCAAGAGCCCAGTCGTAGATCTTGCGCTCAACGCCATCGATGAAAAGGAACCTGCCGCTCTTGATTCTGAATTTGTTAGATATACCTCTATCAACTTCACTTCGTAATTGAGACTTACCGAAAGATGTACATGATTTCAGTGGCATTTGTCGTGGCGCCATTGATCATGATAGATGGTGCATCAATCACGGCTTCAAATCGACCTTGCAGACGAGACACATAGGCGATCTCGTTCACTCCTTCAACGGACTTGAAAAGTTGTTGAAAGCTCGCGTTGATGACACCCTGGGACAGAGCAGTAACCTGGTCGAAACCCCGGCTGTCTGCTCCATCGGCAGGAGTACCTGTGTCGAGTGTGACATTGTAACGTGTAGACATTGTATGCAACTCTCCTAACAGAGATTGTCTACAGAGAGTGGTCCAGGTGAGTTGTGTTTTTGAATAAGTATATGAACATTTCCTTCTGATGCATCATAGCCACTGCTATCACGCATGACACTTTTATATCACTGTTGTGCATGAAACTACAGCCACACCTCCCTCGGCCGAGTACAGGGTATCTAATTATGGGTCTATTCCCTTCAGATGCGGGTTATGGCCAAAACAGGACGAGCACTACTATACCCTTGTTGCGCTAACGGACAGTCTCCAGTGTTGCATTACACTAAGTCACAGTTCAGCCAGCCCTGAGTTAATTATGCAACGAACCTTTATGACCCATGATCAGTCCAGAACACGGGCATCCCTTTGGTTTCGGCTCAGGCTCTGATAGTAAGCTATAATCTTCATATTCAGCTTCTCTTCCATATCCGTGCAAGTTATTCAATAGTCCCATGCAGCAAATCAATATTTCCTATCACGCGTCAACGGAACCACATGCAGATGTCTCGTTCCGTCCCTCTGCACCACCAGAAGGTATTCCTAAATGGCTGTGTTCCGGAATGGCCGTCGTTACGATACGACGACGGCTAGTGGTAACTGCACTAGTGAATGACGACCGTAACTAATATGGTTACATTTGGAGTTGCTTTATTTCGATACATAACTATACCTACTTGATTCAATTACGCAATACATAGCGATACAGTGAGTTTATACTCAGCGAATCCTCAACATCATCCATCAATATCTAGATACGTCGCACTGTTGTCATACGTAAGCATCTTGACATGCTATTTACTCTTACAAGAGATTGTCTCACCTATCAACTACTGAGTGTCTGACAGTTGTGTCACCTTTACCCTTACAATGGCCACCGTTACTGTACAAGGGCCCTTCTTCAAAGATCTACCCACGCTATCCGCCAAAGTCAACAGTTTACTGGCAGAAGACGGAACCACACTTGCAGCAGCTATTGACAGCGCGTTGAAGTCTGGTGGTCTGGATTCTGTTAGTACGCGCCGTCTGCTTTTCTTCCAAGGCCTCACTGCAGACAACCAACTGCTTCTGTATTTGACAACAAACTACGGTAATGTGGAGCCTTCACTTGCTCAGATTGGTCTTGAAAATTACTTCAATAGCTTTGGTGGTTTCGACAAAGATGTCGTGAAGGACTTTCGGTCTCATTTATTGGAGAAAGAACCTTTGGCCGTTCTCCTTGCATCTTTGCGCCAGACTAAGCTATTGACCACTGTTTGGATTGAACTGAAGCCTCAAATCGATACCGTCCTCCAACTGTGCGTGGATAAAGAACTTTCGTTGTCTTCACCTGAAGTTCACACCCGTGTGAAAGAATTGGATGTCACAAGACCGAAGGCAGAGGTAAAGAAGGATGTCAAGGGGAAATCGGTCGTTGTTCCTGGCTTGCGTGATGCAATTCTTGCTATACAGCGCCTTCACTGTCTTGTCATCGATTCGATGCATTTGGAAGTGCTACTGAGAGAAGGATGGCATTCCGCACATGATATTGCCATTCTCCCTCGTGGAGTATTCCTTTCAGTCATCGAAAAAGCAGCCAAAAACCAGGATCCTATATTCAACATCGATGAAGAATCTGCATCACGTATCCATGACCATGCCATTACCATTGACTGCCGGAACCAAGAAACGTGGGTCAAGATTCTTGATGGTCTCAAAAGAGACTTTACGATCGTTGTACCACAGTCTCGTCCCGAGGATGAAGCTGAGAAGAAACGGAAGCAAGAGGAGATTGAGAAACAAGCAAGAAAAGACGGTGCCAACAAAGACGCTCCCAGAGTGGACGTTCTTGCGCACAAAAACTACAACATGTCTACCATCTTTGACCTACAGACTTCCAGCTGCGAAGAGTGCTGCTCAGTTACAGGACCAGCCGCCTACTTTGTTGACCTACTCAATTTTCTCAAAGCGAGTCCTTGTACTGGAGCTGGAAGCAAGTTTTCCACTTTGTTCCAGGCTTTGATGCATCGACGTCCAGATTTGCAGGACTTGGAACTATCTTGTGCAAACTCCAAGAACATGGTGCCCTACATCTCCATCGTCAACGAGACGCTAGAGTCTTTTATTGCATCTCTCAGCGAACACGATGATGATGACAAACATGTTGCTACTGTCCTGGCTGTCAATGAACAGGAAGCACCGGGCTCTTATTCAGGGTCAACACAGGATACTCGATTGACAGCCGCCAAGTCTCTCGACGGGGTCATGTCCCCTTTGAATGTGTTTCCACACAACCAAGGTCTCCAGTCCATCAAAACATATCTTCATTCCTTCGGAATCACGGGGATAGAAGTCTTGAAAACCTTTCGATCCGAGGCTAGGCTCTTGGAAGCGGTGATAGGAGCTTTGCCCAGTGACAAAGGCACTCGTGCAACACTTCTCTCTGAAGCAGGTGTTATCTTGGATCGTGCAACTGTTGCTGCATCACTGAATCTACTACCGCTAGATTTAGCAGCCATTGTGGGAGAGAAGATTTACACGCCACATGCAATGAGGAGCATGATGGGAATGCGACAGAAACGAGGAAAGTCACTCTTGTCGGAGCTCGAGGTCCCAGAAACTTGCCGTAACTGGGGCTATTCGAGTACTAGTGACATGATCGACACGGATGAGCGGGCAAAGACTGGTCTCTGCTTCATCAGGTCTCAGTTTATGCCGCGTTCAGGACTGTCATTCGAAGAAATCCTGCAGCTTCTCAAGAGCCTTTATTTTGGTGGCCGTCTTGTCATAACAAATGCAGACAAGACAAAAGCGTTTACTGGACAGATTTCCGAGATGCGTCTACAGGCCCTCAATACGGCGGCTACTGCACCTAAAGAGACGGCAGTCGGGCCGTTGACTGATCAACTCTGTCACGAGATTCAGGCCTTTATCAGACTGAAGAATCGTCTTGGCTGGAGTATCAAGGAGCTTGATGGGGCCTTGTCTGCAATCTTCCAGAGCCAGGTTGCTTCAGGCGTTATGCGCACTCCTGATGGTACCCGAGGCATCTCTTTTGGGGTGTTGCAAGATCTTTCCATGGCGAAGAGCCTCGCTGAATCTGTGAATATGCCGATAGACGCTATACTTATTCTCTGGGCACCGCTCAACACAGAAAGCCCTCTCTTCAGTCGTGTCTTTGGTGGTCCACGCAATATGTCTTCGGATAACATCTTCACCACGCTCAGCAACCGTGTGTCATTAATCAAGAACCATCTTCCTGCTGTTATGACCGCTCTGGGGCATAGTCAAGATCAACTGAACTGTCTCATGCGAGCTGCCAATATTGACAGCGCGAAAGACAAGCTGACGATGGACGTCCTTACTAAGTTGTATCGACACTCGACTATGAGCCGAATACTCAAAGCCACACCTATGGAGTACTTGGAACTTCTCTCTCTCCTTCCAGCCGGACTTGATGTACTACAAGACCCGACAATGACTCTGTCATTTGTCACGAAATGGCGTCAGCTTGTTGACAGTCGCTGGTCACCACAAGAGATCATCATGGCAATACGTCCAACTCCCGTAACTAGTATCCCAGACAACTACACCGATTTGACTGATGCTCTCTTCCTATCGTCCTTTATTATCGAGGAAATAGAAGTAATGCGGTTACTCTGGCAAGATTCTGTCCGTGATATGGTTGTACGGCACGAGGATATCGTTCAGATTTGTGGAGAGCTCTATGACGCGACCGCAGCTGCTTCAATTGTAGAGTTCATCGAGGGAACCCAGTCAACCGAAGCAAGAATCCCTTTGTCCAAGCCTCTCGCCACCGCCCTCATGACCATCAAAGTATTGCCGTCAAACATGACGTTGACAGTCGAGCTTGGGTCGAAGACAAAGCCAGGTGTACTTGTTCTATCCCTCCTGGGCGTTATCTCTAGCGAAAACCGATTGATGATCGAAACGCTTATCAAGAACAAAGACGCCGGGCTAAAAGCACCAACACCCACGCTTGGCACAGAGCTGAGGAAGGGCTTGGATGAGCTATTTGACGACTTGGAGGTGCGCTCCAGCGGTGCCAGGAAGACGTTGGAAGATAGGTTACTCAATACCCTTCCAGCTAATCAACGTGAGGAACTCGGGTGGATGTTCCAGAATGATATTAGAGATGGAACTAGCACGATGACACTAGATGAAGCATTGATTCAAGTTGAGATGGCAGTCAAAAAACGCCGGAGTGCTTTCATCTTGGCCGCTCTGCCTATACTGCGCGCACAACTGGTGGAAAGATCCTTGATTGGGGCAATCGGCAAGGCAGTCCCTGGCCTTGATCCGTCAGTCCTTGCTATGCTGGGAACACAGGTTTTTAAGCAACATGACAAGAGTGCAACCAAGGTTGTGGAAGATATTTGCAGTGATTACGTGTCTAACAAGGGGGCATCCGAAGTCTCTACGGCGTTCTTCTGTCCTGCAGCCTCAGACACTTATCAGTTCCATTTCACGCCGATGCAGAATGAGGAGCAAGATGGTCAAGACAGCTCTTTTGTACCATTGTTCTCAGTTAATGGAGTCGAGATCCCAGTGCTGAAGGCTGGCGATGGAAACGGGTGGCAGTCAGTTCCAACACTCCTTGCGACTGGCAAGCCGTATATGTTGAGCTCATCAACGAGTCTTGGACATGCTCAGTGGACGACCAAACAATCAACTCAGCCCCAGAAATTTGTGAAATCCACCTTGATCCCTGCTGATATCGTCACATCGGTCTCCAACGAGCTACTAACAGTCGTTCACTTTGCGCAACTTATGAAGAAGCTAAATCTGGGTCTAGAAGAGTTCAAGTATCTCAGCTCTGATTCCACCTCCCCTATGCAAGTCGATCTGAACAGACTGACCATTGATGGTCTCTGTCAGCTAGAGACGTATTGCACACTCAGAGACTCGGTATCTAGTGGTCCCGACGCCCTTATTGGATTTTTCGCCTGGTTAAGTAGCGGGCAAGACGACGGAAAGACGACCTTGGCCACACGTCTGGCAGCCGCGACCAGATGGGACCAGCTTCAGTTGAATACTACTCTGGAGCTCAAGTATCCTGGTCTGACAGAAAAGGACACCATTGATAGATTTGCGTCCTCTCTTGACGAGCTCTGCTCCCTGCGCGATGTCATAACGCTATCCGGCCATCTGGGCGGCGCCTCGGGACGTCGAGCGGCCCAACCGTTGTTGGTTCTGTACAAAGTCGCTGTACCTGCCCCTCCCACCGAAACCGACTGGGAAATGGAAACGGCTTCGGCACTTGAACTTTGTCTGGGACCTGGACAAGCTGTGCAGTGTAGATCAGAGTTACGCGAGACGCAACGGACAGCATATGTGCAATTTCTGCTGCAGCGGAAGTACATCCAAAGATTGGGCGTAACAGATGCGGACGGGCTGTTTGCACATTTCATGCTAGATGTCCAGATGGGAGCTCAGCTCGAAATTACACGGATGAAGGCGGCCATCTCGACTGTACAGCTGTTTGTCCAGCGCGTGCTGCTCGGTTTAGAGGCAACAAGTGGTGTTCTCGATGCTCGTATCGATAAAGACAAGTGGGCATGGATGCAGCGCCACAATATCTGGCAAGCAACAAGAAAGGCGTTCTTGTACCCAGAGAATTGGATAGATCCGAGTCTAAGAGATGACAAAACCCCATTGTTTGAGGCCTATGAGTCAGCCATCATGTCCAAGGACCTAAGCTGGGATTCCTTTTCTCAGTCAATGAAGGACTATGTACAATCGCTTCTAGGAATTGCTGATCTTTCGATTGAGGCATACCTGCGGGAGCTGCGACCTGATGAAGTCGAGATTTACCATTTCTTTGGCCGAACCCGAAGCGCGCCTTTTGAGTTTTACTATCGAGCGATGCAGATTGTCAAGTCGGGATCTGGCGAAGGACTTGTCTTCTGGTCACCCTGGACCAAGGTGGGGGTAGAAGCCCCTACATACGACACAGATTGGAATGGCAAGACACTTGACAAGGGCGGATGCTACCTTGTTCCTGTTGTTCGAAACAAGCGTCTTTTCCTGTACCTGCCACAGCTCATGGCCAAGCCCGTGGCCCCGACACCCAACATGACTATGGAGGATATGGCCAAGAAAGTCCCTGTCACAACTGGGGCATACACCTGGGAAGTACGCATGGGATGGACTGAGTTGGTAGATGGACAGTGGACACCTAAGCGGGTGCTGCAAACACCTTTGGTTGTCAACTGGATTCCCCTGACTACAGAAAAGCCTACCGATATAGAGGGCCTACCCTCTGTAGACAAGTTTGTCTTTAGTGCCGAAACGACTGGGCCAGATGTCAAAATCCAAGTTGGGTATCGAGGAACCATAGATGGGATGCTTCATTACATTGGCAGGTTTGACGTTATCGATGAACGTATCGAGACTATCAAAGCTACTAGCCAGACCGATAAACTCGGCAAGGCGCTGGATACCTCCTTTCACAAGCTCACATGGGAAGCGGGGCCGAACATCAAGGAGACCATGGGACAGGCTGGAGAGCTCAAAGAGCCTGACAGCTCATTGTACTCCATGCTGACCAAGGCCGAGGAGACACCGCTCTTGGCGATAGGAAAGCGTGATTATAAACGTAACCTGACATGGACACTATCCTATGCGGACAAGACCAATAATACCAACAAGACAGCAGGTCTCGTGGTAGATGAGCGTCGAGGGGGTGCTGATGGTACAACCTTCTTCATGTACCCCTATCAAACACCTGAGGATAAGAAGAAGAAGACGGTGCCGCTTGCTACAAACCTCATGTATGACCAATCCAGGGAGGAAATCGTCGAACACTCTGCTGCGCGCGAAATGATGGAGGCAGTCTGTCAAACTGACGGTCTAAACATGCTTTTTGACACAATGGACACCAATCTCACCAAGAACCATGACTACGGTAAAGCCGTAGTCCGCTCCGACATGAGCAACTATCATGAACTCACGACACCCTATGCCATCTACAACTGGGAGTTGGGTCTCCACGCAGTACTCCTAGCCATCGATCGCTTCTACGCCACGCAGCAGTTCGAGCTCGCCCTGAAGGCCGCCCGGCTTATCTTTGACCCCACCACCAACCCCCCGGCCGGCTGCTCAGCGGACGAGGCGGCGGCGGCTTGCTGGAGGTTCCGCCCGTTCCGGGACCTGGCCCAAAACAAGATTGGTATGGTGGATATCTTTAAGGGCTGGCCCTCGGATGGGAACCTTGAGATCGCAGTGTCAGAGCGCCGTAGTAATCCTTCCACGGTACATTCTACAGCACGCGGACGCCCTCAGGCTTATATGAAGTGGGTCGTCATGAAGTACATTGAGATACTGATCTCTGCTGGTGATGAGTACTTCCGACAGGGAAGTATGGAGACGTTACCTTTGGCAATTCATCATTATGTCGAGGCAGCTCACGTGCTTGGTCCAGATCCCCCACGAGTACCACAGTTGGCAAAGTCTGTGGTCAAGACGTACCGCGAGATAGGATCCCCCGAGCACAAGGTTGATCTCGAACTCGCCTTCCCTTTCCTTTGCGAGATTGAGAGACGAGGTAGTAAGAGAGCAGACGGTGATAGTCGCCGTAGATCACCTCTGCTGTGCATTCTCACCACGACCTACTTCAGCCTGCCGCCAAACCCAAAGTACGCGAGCTTGCGAGTCCTAGTTCAGGATAGGCTTTACAAGGCTCGGAACAATCTCGACATCAATGGACGTCCTATCGTTTATTCCATGTCCGAGCCCTTTATTGATCCTGGCGATGCGATGCGAGCGTTGGCACAAGGTGGTGCTGGAGCGGTCGGGTCACTCATGAATGATAGTGACAGTCCAATGCCGTACCAACGATTCTCCTTCCTCGTCGGCAAAGCTCTTGAACTATGCAATGAGCTGCGGAGTATGGGGGAGCAATTTCTTTCCGTCCGCGAGAGACATGATGTGGAGTCTTTGGCACAATTGAAGAACCGTCAAGACTCAATGAGACAGAAGATGGTACTTGACGTCAGACTGTCACAAACGGAAGAGATTCTCAAGACCATTGAATCACTGCAACAGAGTCGGGCTTCTACTGTGTCACAGCTGGAGTACTATCTCCGCCTCACCGGTGATTCACTGGATCTTATTCCCGGTGATGAGAAAGATGAGTGGCAGGACATCCGGCAGGACATTGCGACTCCAATCAGTGATGACCTTCGAATGAGTCCATTTGAAACTATGGAGCTTGCTTCCGCAGCTGTAGCTTCCACGCTGAATGTTGCAGCAGCTGGTATGGATACACTAGCCGGCTTCCTAAAAGCTTTTCCAAACGTGACGACAAATGCTCAGCCCATGGGCTGTGGTGTCACTGTCAAGGCTGACGCAAGCAATGCGGCTCAATTGACGTTGGGTTTAGCATCAGCAACAAAGACATATGCTCTCATCGCCTCGGAAGCTGGATCAATGTCAGCGCGAATCGGAGGTCTGACCAAACAATTACAAGAGCGTCGTATGCAAGCCAACATCAGGGGACGTGAGATCAAGAATATTGATAAGCAAATCGAGATTCAGCGTAAGAGGTTGGACATCAATGCTAAGGAGATCCTTGCCCAGAGGAATGAGATCGAGTATGCCAGTGAGACCGAGGTTTGGTATCGCAGCAAATACACAAATGCCAAACTCTACGCATGGCTGGAGGGGTCAGTCCGTTCTATACATTACGACCTTTATGGCCTCGCATCCGACATGTGCCGTCGCGCCGAGAGAGCTTTTCGTTTTGAGCGTGGTCATCAAGCATCTGCCGCATTTCTTCGTTCTGGTGGCTACTGGGACAACAGTCGAGACGGTTTGCTCGCGGCTCAGCAACTAGCCTTGGACCTGCGACGCATGGAGGCAGCCTATCTTCACAAACCGGGCCATGACTGGGAATTGTCCAAGAATATTTCTCTGCGCAAGACTAACCCCCATGCTCTGCTCACGCTACGAGAGAAAGGTACGGCAACTTTCAGCATCCCAGAATTGCTGTTTGATTTGGATTTTCCCGGACACTACATGCGACGTCTCAAGTCAGTGGCGGTGACAATCCCGTGCGTGATCGGTCCTTATACCACTCTAGCCGCGACTCTGTCACTCACGCAACACACATACCGTGTATCTGCAGCTGCACAATCTGGTGATGACTACCTGCTAGCAAACTCCTCAGATGGTTCGTTCAGAACCGACCCCATCCCCATCTCTGCTGTCGCCACATCGCATGCCGTGCAAGATACAGGCTCGTTCGACTTTGGCTTCAACCAGAGCAACATTGCGAATACTGACTACGGCCCGTTCGAGGGTGCCGGTGCCATCAGCAACTGGAAACTCGAACTACCACCAAAGACAACTCAGCCATTTGATTACTCGACTATCTCGGACGTGGTACTTCATATCAAGTATACTTCTATTGACGGTGGACCGATCCTCAAGCGATCCGCCTCTGATGCGGTAAAGAAGCAGTGCGCGCGTACAGATAGTCTGGGTGTTCACGACGGCCTCTGGGGCTTCGTTGAGGTACGCAATGAGGCAACGAACCAATGGTTCAAATTCAGCTCCACGCTCTCACAAACGACTATGGCTCGCACCGCAACACTCGATCTTGGCCCAGCAATCATATCACGATTACCCTTCTGGACGAAGAATCGGGATGTCAAGATCGAAACTTTGACCCTTGCAATTACAGGGGCTGATGCTGGCTTGGCCAAAGATTTGTCAATCCCTGCATTGGGATCAAGTGATTGGGATTGTACTACTTTGGGAGACATGGCACTGCTAAGTATAGCTGGTTTAGGAGATACAGTATCTTTGAATCAAGAGGAAGGTCAGTGGCAACTTAAGTTAGTGAGAGACAAGGGGGTGGCTTGTGATATCAAGGATATCGTGATGTATTTTCGCTATGTCGTCCTTTAGATAGATGATAAAACATATGACTTTTCAAATTGTGCAGCATCATCAGTTATAAGTATTACAAGTATAATGAATATGCATATGTTGAGACAGGTCGCTAATTACTACTGTCCAAAAAAAGCACCATTACTTTATTAAAGGATGGAATTCAAAGGTGTGTACCTGAACAATTTGCAATTTTGTGACAGAAATATCCTCGTTAAATACTAATTGGCTTTTCTACCAAAATTCGTATCGTATAGATCGTTATTCTGTTTTATATGGTGTCTGCAGTCATCTTGCTAAAACGTAGAAAAAGAGAATTTCACGATATTTGACCAAGCAGCCATACACGTGACCCATGGTGCCACATGTGCTGACATAATCTGTTGAGGCGTTAGTGTGGCTTCCACTCGCTTTGGAAACATTACCTCCCTATGACGAGAACGTAGTATATCAGTGAATGAAGCACTGGAAGAGGAAGATACTGGTTTTAATGACTTCTTATTATTGTGAAGAGTTGATATCGACTTTTCTTGGACGGTTGTCAATGTCAGTCAAGTTAACAAAATGTTGACTTGCATAAATTTCAATATCACAACCGGCAAAATACCACTAACTAATCAACGTGAACTCATTGCGAGAGTTTTGGGCTACGCTGGTTTAACATGTACTTAGATGATGAATTGGTAGAATGAGCCGCTATTTACACTTTCCGAAGAGCCAGTATTAATACAGACTCTATGTTAGATAAGAACAATTGCGAGAACAACGAAAGTCTGACCAAACTACTTAACTAGTTACCCTAGACGACTCATTATGGTTAGACACATTAATCGATAATCCTTGTCGGTACGTCGGTTGTTGGTTTCAGCTCAGTTCAATTGGATGGTTTTGTCACAACCCTAGTAAGTTCAACATCGGCAACATGGGGCGTCTTGCAAGGGCTAGTCGGCTAACAGGCATCAATTCAATTAATAGTATGTACACTGAACTAGTCGTGGTCTTATTTCCCATCTCGAATCAAGCATCCATTGATTTTATAATTAAAGGTAAATAAAAAATCTGTTTTCAAATAATCTGTATAAACTCAAATAGATAATAACAGTATACACTAGAAGTACACTATAAACTTTGTATTATTAAAGAATAACGCTTTTCCCTTAGCCCTTCTGGCCCCTAACACTAAGCACCTTATCCTCTAAGAATATCTCCCTAAAACCGCACTAGACAAGACCTACTAAACTGAAAGGTCAAGTCACTAAACCAGCTTATTTGACAGCAACACAAGCATGAGTGTCCTTCCACAAACCGCTGCAATCCTTCTTAACTGCTGGGTTCCACTTGAATAACTGCTCCATTGTGATCTTCCTGTATTTAAGAAGGGCCTGGCATGTAGTTGTAGAACTGATGTAGTGAAATGTGACACAATTCTTGACCATACCGGCTTGAATAGGCGAAGGTGTCTTGATTCCATTACTAGGAGCTGTTGCCGTAGGTTGGGGCTTGGATCCAATGACACCAACACATGCACTGGTGCCCTTCCACAGCTTGCTGCAGTCCTTACCAACAGCGGGATTCCACTTAATGAAATCAGCAAGCGTAATCTTGTTGTACTCGACAATGCCTTGGCAGGTAGTCGTGTCCTTGACTTCGTGGAACTTGTTACAGTTGGACACCATGCCCTCTTGAATGGCTTCGGGCGTCTTGATCCCATTCCCAGGAGTAGCCTTGGTTGGGCTTGGCTTGGTTGCTCCTGTAGGGGACGGGGTAGAGCCAATGACACCAACACATGCACTGGTGCCCTTCCACAGCTTGCTGCAGTCTTTACCGACAGCGGGATTCCACTTGACAAAATCGGCAAGGCTGATCTTGTTATAGTTGAGAATACCCTGGCAGGTAGTCGTATCCTTGACTTCGTGGAACTTGTTACAGTTGGTCACCATGCCTTCCTGGATAGCATCTGGGGTTTTAATACCATTGCCAGAAGGTTGCTTGGTAGTAGAGGGCTTCTGGGGAACGGTGGGCGAAACAACGGTCGGGGTTGCCTTGATGACCGACGTCACCTTGGTTGAAGCAGCGGCCGTGCTTTTAGGACCAACGGCGGTAGGTGAAGGCTCATCAGGATCATCGTTAACAGACCCCATCACACAGTAAGTAGCTTCCGTGTCGATGTTAGGGCACTTGATACCAGTGTTCAATGCCTTG
The DNA here is from genome assembly GCA_032355295.1 of Fusarium meridionale. Classification (NCBI taxonomy): domain Eukaryota; kingdom Fungi; phylum Ascomycota; class Sordariomycetes; order Hypocreales; family Nectriaceae; genus Fusarium; species Fusarium meridionale. Next base: position 11,419,642 of record CP126884.1, on the reverse strand, counting down.
AGGTCATCCTCAGACATCCCCCAGGCATCGGCAAAGGTTGCGCATGTCGCGCCACTGTCGGGAGAGGTATGGAATGAACAATCCACACCTCGACGCGAGGGAATAGAACGGGCATAGGGGAGCGCTGGGAGAAGGCCCACAGCCAAAAATGTTGTGAGATGCATCTCGTTGGATTGAAAGATGGATGAGATGAAAGAGAGACGCAATGCAGATGGTGATTCAGTATCTACCCAGGGCCGATCATAACTCGATTTATACCTTTCTCTCTTTACTGAAAGTCCCTCAATCTCCTGATAAAGTCTACCATTAGTCTTCCCAAACTCTGCGCCTCATCGATGAACAAGAGCAATACCATCCGTGTCCAGAAACTCTTGTAATGGACCTTGTTAGTGGAGCATCGTTGAGGCTGTTGGCTCTGGTTTTTGGCCTTGGCCGGGAATGGCCAATTAGCAAGCATTCCGTTAATATTATCCTACGGGCCGAACCAGTGGCTGCGTGGGGTTAACCTCAACGGCTCCAGAGGTTAATTTTATGCTTGTTCCAAGTGGCCAATCTGATCCCTCTCTTCCCAATGGGGAAATTGCCGTCGCGGTAATATCGCAAAAGTAACTGTCAGGAACCTTTGGAGGCTGGAAAAATTGATGCAGTCTTGGCGCTGTAGCCGAGCTGGGTCCTAATTCTTGGAGGCTGCGAATTGTACTCTCTTCTGGGTATTCGCGAGCGAGTTTCAACGTATGAGGAATAACGTTGCCTGCCGATCTTTACTTATCTAGTCACCCCACGGTTATGATCCGCGGCAGAGACCGAAAACCCATTGTGACATGTGCTGCTTTGTATGTACCGGGGGTTTTCCCTATCCCTGCAGGGCCTCGTGCATTGACTAATATCTGTCAACCAACAACTACCAAGCCGGAAACACGGCCGTGCAGATGCCAATACGTTGCTCATGTGCTCTGACAGATGCAGGGTCGTGGATCCCGCTCACTACAAGAAGTCGCTCAGGCCCTTGTAAACTAAATTTGTTCCTGCGTACATTCTCACTCAACACTCTCACTCATTTTCAATATGCGTTGCCTCCACTCCTTGGCGTGTTGGTTCTTCCTCATCTTCATCTCCAACGGGGTTGCTGTCGAGGAACCGAAAAGTGATTCTACAGGCACCCTGGAGATCGATTTGGTCTTTCCACGCAATGAATCGACATTTGTTCCCTCTTTGATGACACCTTTTGTTTTCTCTTTCCAAACCCCCCAACTTGTTCCTATTCTCCTACCGTATCTTATTTATAGAGTCTACAATTATAGCAATACTACCAGTCCTGCTCTTGCTGGCAGGATTGATAGGAGGTCTATCAATCTCTCAGACAACGGTGACCCTCACTTCGAAGTCAACTACCATCGGCAGTTGGATGTTGAAGGCAAATGGCTTATGACGCTTATTTCTGGTGTTCTCGTTTGTTACGAGGATCGCCATAACTTATACAACAATTCACACTTTATTGACGCCAACTATACCGAGACCAACATTACTTTTACAACAAAGGGCCCTTCAGGACAGGTCGACCTCGCTGCGGAGACAAGCGACAAGGATTGTCCATCTCCAGTCGGACTCCACATCGATGTCCAAGATACGATGAAAATCCCGGAAGGTGATTTCCGTGCCGGCGAAACGGTAGCAGAGGTCTGCGCAGTTGAGCCTCTGGTAACTTTGCCAGATAAATGTGTGGCTGTGACCCCTGCGGCTACATCAAGCATTGCCGCCGAAATGTCTTTGCGAGTGTGCAGCACCAACTATGACAACAGGTCGGAAATCCCTGAGAGCTTTGGTTGTAAACCACTGGGTGAGGAAGAGAGTATGGGAGTGCAAATTCTGTTTGAAGGGACCACTTGCTTAGCATTATTACTGGGAGCTCTAGCCTACATCTTGTAATATCACTTGGTTCTCTTCTCTCTAGCTTATACCTCGCATACTAGTTCGAATGATCTGATACAATTTGCCTTCTCGGAATAAAATACTAAGTGGATCATGGTTATTCAACCAACAAGTGCTCATTTTGTAACCGTAAATCCGTGCTTGGCATGCTCAAGTTAATCAACAGACCTCAGACCCTTGACACGGTTCAGGGCTGGACCATTTCTCCTGATCTGATTATTTCTTGGCGAGTCTCTACTAACCTCGTATATCAGCTTAAGCTTGGCTCATGTTGATTTTGCCAAGAGCTAGCTTTGTTAAATGGACTGCGACGTGGAGACAACATGCCATCTTGGCAATGGGGCACCATGTATTCCCTCCCCACAGTAACCCTGAGGGTCTAAGGATCTTTTGTATGTAACTCTAATATGTCTCAACCAACAACCAACACTCCAAACTAGCACTTCGAACCAACAGTTCGGTCGCCAGTCAAGCCGGGGAATGCGTCTGTATCTTGCAATGGCCGTGATTATGGGGAGCCATGTGGATTTGACTAGCCCAGCTACTCGTGGCAACATTTTGTAACGTAACAAAGAGGAGGGACTAATCTCTTGTGCCGTGCGGCTGTAACACATCCTGCATAGGGCGAGGCCGTGTTGCATTTCGAAGACCCGGGGCAGAACTAGGTCTGTCAGGTCATTAAAGCGAATTGGAGTTTTCAAAGTTGCTGGGGAGTTTCAGCCTTTCAAAGGAGATAGTTTCTATAAAAGGTATCTTACCAACGGCCACAAATATTATACCACAAACTACAGGCATTTCACCACAGTCATTCATTACAAACCCACTCATTCATTACCATTCGTTCTTTTTCATATTTCTTTTTACTCTTTTTTACTCTTTTCGCGCTGAGCTGCATTGACCATGCTGATTTCAACATGGCGTGTGACCGCGCTACTCTTGGTGTTTGTCAACCTCGCCTCTGGTCTGGAAAGAAACAGACTGGGAGCTAGCCCTTACTACCTGAAGCACGATGATTGCCCTGAGCGGTGTAGCATATCTGGTCCTGAGCCAGGCAACTGGTCCGTTTACCAGGATCTCACGCAGCCCAGGAAGTGTCAGGAAACCATGTTCTTTGCCTTCTCCCTTTTTGATCCCATCGATGAAGATTCTACTCATCGCATTCATGCCTGCACATCATTTGGCCCAGACTTTTCACTTCTTCCCAATGCAACCACCATCCAAGCCGCTGCTTCTTCTCCCATCAGTGTCGATTATGAGATTGGTTGGCACAAGGACGGGCTTGAACTGGCTGCTTCTGGAATTCGTTCCATCACCAGGCAAGCTCGCCACTACCTGACTCATGGACATGGTACTACAGATGGGCCTGCCATCATGTTTGCTCAGTCAGGACAAGCCACTCTTGGTCTATACGTTGGCGAAAGCCTCGGAAGTCAAGTTATTGGCTCTTCTGCGCTCCAAATGTTGGAGAACAGCCTTGACAACTTGAATGTTACAGGATCCAGTCTGGCTATGCAACTATGCGTTCTAGATGCTGGCAATGCTCATTCATTTGGTCTCATGGCGACAAGCAACGGAACCTTTGCTTCCATTCAGAACGCTGTTCAGTCGTGGGCTAACGGAACCTGCTTGTCCTTTCCGGAGTCTACAACCATGACTGGCCAGGCTTTATACACCAAGCCGCTAGATGTTCTGACTGACGTCAAGAACTCTACCAGGCCAGCAAAGCCTGTATCTACAAGCAGTGAGCATGGCCGACGCCACCAACATCTGCATGTCCGTGCCGAGTGCAGAACCACCCGGGTCGAATCTGGGGACAGTTGCGCCAAACTGGCACAGAGATGCGGTATCTCAGCCAGCGACTTCACTAAGTACAATCCAGGATCCAAGTTCTGTGCTGGACTTGTGCCTAAGCAACACGTGTGCTGCTCAAAAGGAGATCTTCCTGACCTCCGACCTACCAAGAACAAAGATGGTTCTTGCCACGCCTACAAGGTTGACAAGGGTGACAACTGTGCAAGTATTGCTGTTGAGAATGGTCTTAAGGTTGAAGATCTTGAGAAGTTCAACAAGAAGACTTGGGGTTGGGCTGGATGCAAGAGACTGTTCTACCAGACTGTCATGTGTTTGAGTGAAGGAACTCCCCCGTTCCCCGACGAAATCGCCAATGCAAACTGTGGTCCACAAAAGCCAGGAACCAAGAAGACTGGGGATACAACTGATATCTCTGATCTCAACCCTTGTCCTCTCAATGCCTGTTGCAATATCTGGGGCCAATGCGGAATTACCAAGGAGTTTTGCACTGATACCAGTACTGGTGCCCCCGGAACTGCCAAGGAGGGCACCAACGGTTGCATCTCCAACTGTGGTACCAAGATTGTCAACAGTGGCGGTGGTGGCACGATCAAAATTGGCTACTTCCAAGGTTACGGCATGGGCCGGCCTTGCCTCTACCAAGATGCGTCCCAGATCGACACCTCGAAGTACACGCACTTGCACTTTGCGTTCGGCACTCTTACCAAGGATTTTGATGTTGAAGTGGGAGACAAGCTCTCTCAGTATCAGTTCAAAAACTTCGCACGTTTGACTGGTGTCAAAAGGATCCTTTCATTTGGTGGCTGGGACTTTTCAGCCCTTCCTGCCACCTATTCCATCTTTCGAGAAGGTGTAAAACCCGCCAATCGACTCAACATGGCCAAGAAGATTGCCGCGTTCATTGTTAAGCACAAGCTTGACGGTGTCGACATTGACTGGGAGTACCCTGGAGCACCTGATATTCCTGGCATTCCACCAGCTGATAAAGATGAAGGAAAGAACTACCTCGCTTTCCTTGTCGTCTTGAAGAACCTGTTGAAGGGCAAGTCGGTATCTATTGCTGCTCCCTCTTCTTACTGGTACTTGAAGCAATATCCTATCAAGGACATTGGTAAAGTCGTGGACTATATTGTCTACATGACATACGATCTTCATGGACAGTGGGATACCGAGAACTCTCATTCGCAGGAAGGCTGTGCATTGGGTAACTGCCTTCGCAGTCAAGTCAATCTCACTGAGACTCAATACTCGCTAGCCATGATTACCAAGGCTGGTGTCCCAAGCAACAAGGTCATTGTGGGTGTCACAAGCTATGGGCGATCGTTCAAGATGGCCTCGGCTGGTTGTTATGGCCCAGACTGCTTCTACACTGGCAGCAAGATACACTCAGACGCCAAGGAGGGCAAGTGTACCGGTCAAGCCGGCTATATTGCCGATGCTGAGATCGCAGAGATTCTCAAGGACAAAAGCCGCGTTGTCAAACATTTTGTTGACTCAACAAGCCACAGCGACATTCTCGTATACGACAATACGGAATGGGTGTCTTATATGAGCCCCAGCACCAAGATGGCTCGCGAGACTGTGTATAAGGCGTTCGGCATGGGCGGCACCACTGATTGGGCCGTTGATCTACAAGAGTACCACGATGTCCCCAAGCCCTCCAAGTCCTGGGCTATCTTCAAGGAAGACGCAGCAAGCGGTTACGATCCCCTGCTGGACAACGAGAGAACCGGTAACTGGACGAAAATGAACTGCCATTCACCAGTCATGCGCGATTTCAAAGGATACACAGCACCTGAGGTGTGGAGGGAGGCGGGCACAGATGGTGCCTGGAAAGATCTGCTGAAGATTTGGTATGATTTGGATGAGAAAAGAGGCTACACATTAAGCGAGTCGATCACCTTGAATCTAAGGATGACGCCAAGGCCCAATTGCCATCAGTTGAAGGACACAGACTGCGATCAGCTGGCAGAGTGCATCCAGGAGATGAACAGCGATGTGTCAGGACCTGCGGGAGTGTTCATCGTGAATTCTATCGCCAGAATCCACAAAATGTACAGCTCCTACTACGATGCTGTGACCGAAGCGGCTGTTTTTATCTCCTTCGATCTCGACGCTTTTGGCAACAAGTTTGCACCAATCCCTGAAGCGGAAGACAAGACATGGATTCTTGTGCTTGTTGATCTTCTTACCTGGGGTACTTCTTCAATAGCCGCGTAAGCCTCCACACAAACCCATTAATAACCTCGCTCCATCTAACATATTCTTAGTCCCTTCTTCAATTCAAAGCTTCGCGAACTTCCCTACTTTATGGGCAATCCGAATACCCACGACAACATCAAGGACACGACGATGACTTTCATTGGACAAAGCACAACTGTGGCGAAAGATTTAGTGAGTGGCGTTGAGTCAGAGTAAGTTTGCAGTCGCCCTACATCAAAGCAATAGTAACTACTAACGCAATGCCCAGCACTACATGGACAGTGGAGAAGAGAGACGATTTCAAGAGCTACATGGGCCAGGTGCTCGACGGATGGCAAAAGCTCGCCAATGCTTCAGTAGCCTCGCTTTTCAATGGCTCTGATCCGGAATCTGTCAAGACACTTTGGAGCCTTATCTCAGATGGGAAAATGATTCAAGCCGGCGTCAAAGGAGACGGGTCGAAAATCATCAAGAATGATGACGTGAGCACCATAGACCTCAGGAAACATGTTGCAAAGACGTTCTATGGATATATCATTCCTACGGTATGGAGAGTCTCTGAAACGTATGCTTTCATTCTTGACTCGGGTTACGACTGTTACGCGGAATATCCTTCCGAGGACTACGTGACCAAAGAAGCCATGGATGCTACCAGCACCTGTTATGGCGGACGACGTTACTACTTGGTCTACCCGAAAGAAGACAACATTGGAGGCTGCATTAATGATTGTACCTGGAACGGTCAATGTTCAACAACTTGCAAAAAGAACAAGTTCATTGCTCCACCGGGTTTATCAACTCTCAACGCCACCAGTTTTGGAGGCATTACGGCACAGGATCTCGTCGTCGGGTAAGTCACTGAATCTTTCCTCATGGCTGCGAATTATGTCACTAACCAGCGACACAGCTCCGTCCGCACTTACGAGCAAAACGGAAAGAAGAACACAGCCAAGTATGATGATCTGGTCGCCGGCGATCTTAACACGGATGATCTACTCGACCTCGATGTCACTACGCCCGGTATCATGCGCCTTCCAGTATGCAGCCCCGAACGCGCATATCAATCGTGGGATACGACCTCCAAGGGCTCCAGCGCCTTCTACCCATGCGACATCCCCCCCGGGCAGAGGTCGTGCAAAGCCTCGACTTTCACGTACAAGGACGACACGAGCAATGCATCTCCGTTGGCGTCGGACTGCGAGATCATGATCAGTAACTTCCAGAATGACGGCTCGACCAAGTGGACAACACAGACAGCGGATCGTCAACACAGGGAGCTTGGACACTATGGCACCTGCGCCTTTGGAGTTGAGGCAACGAAGCTCAATGGAAACATACACTTCCATTTCGGTGGCGGGGACCTCACCGAGGCTATCACTACTGCTATCAAGAAGTTTAAAAAGAATGGCAAGATCGGTGCGTCTGGTACGGTGGATTGTGCTGGAAATACAAGCAAGTCGCAGCCAGTCTTATGGGGTATCTACCATCATTCCTAGATATAGTAGTTAAGTAGCTAGTCAAAGTAGTTGTTGGTGTCAGTCGGGGCTGGGGTTGGGACAAAGACAACGAGTGGTACATATACAATATTCTATTTGACTGATTATCTCCTTATCTAAACTTCCCACTATAGGGCCAAGATTACAACAGCCATTGTGACTATAGTATAAAATAGACCTGGCATCTGACTTCTCATCCTCGTCGCAGCACCCAACTGCGCCCAAGTCTTGCACTCCCCATCCCTATCCCTATTTAGAATAGCAAAACTTTTAATTGGGTAGTTAACCTCCTGACATTCTCCGCCCTTTTCCGTCTGACAATCAACCTCATACCAAGGGTACTCGTGATTATCAACACCCTTGACTTCAGTCTCACAGTTCAGGTGAGGATAAACCCAAAGTATCCACGATGACTTCTCTCCAACATCACCTCCAGGCAGCTCATAGCGAATCTGGGTGTAATTCGCACTGGAGTCAAAGTCATTTTGCTGCAGATGAAAGCTGATATTGGAGTTGGGATGTTCCCATGGTTCGAGGGCCTTTTGGTAGCCTGAGATGGTTTTGTTGCCGGGGGAGAATTTGTCGGTGAGATTGAAGCAGATGAGCTCCGTGGGGATGTCGCGGGTTGTGAGGATGGGTGTTTTCGTGTCGCTGGATTCGCAATCTTGGTCGGATGTGAAGAAGCTAACTGTCACATTTCCAGGGCTTCATCATACGTTAGCCAACGATCTTTGTTCTCTGGCAATCAGATTTGTACATACCCACCTATACTCTGTGCTGAGACAAGAGATAACAACGTTGTGATGACTGGGAATTGTAAAAGCATTTTGTCTAATAATCCAGTGTTCAACTTGGTGGTGGCGGTGGTGGTGAAGATGTGAGCTGCATCTGTTGGAGAAATGGAGTTAACCTCATGACCTGCAATATTTTATGGAACTGCATTGCCAGTCTACCAAGTTTCTCTCCATACGTCATAATCTGCAATGACAAGGTACAGCCAACACGACATGCTGTTCAACACGGCTGGAATTCACTGACCTGATGCGCCAAGGTTAAGCTTAGACTTAGAGCCAACATGATCGGCATCACGAATACAACATCAGCCCCATATCCAGCAGAGGATCGACAAAAACATCCCTGGTATGGAAACATAATTGGCCAACACCGAAGTGGAGATGTATCATGCGGTAGGAGGATAAAACTACAGATACGGAAAGTTTAATGGGTATCCCAAGCTGAAGCACTTGACAGGAATCAGGCAAGGGACATCGCAGGACAATAGATACTCAACAAAATAGTGAATCACATATGGTGGGATTATCTACTGTCGTATGGAGACTGCAGTAAAAAAAATAATTGTGCCATGTCAATAGTCTGCTATGGCTTCTATAGCATATATGCATCCCATGTTTTGTTTCCTCATACTAGAATTTCTGCCTAACTCCTTACGATGCTACCACACTGATTAGTCATTCGTCGATACTGGGGTAATTCATCACGATTCCTACCGTGACATGCAACTTTGGGCGACATATGGCTAATTGCCTTGCACTGACCCTTGCATACTCCCAAATAATTATCGTTCTCCGCCTGCTCTCTAAGATAACACGCCTTCTTACACTCGGCCGCTTCCAAAGCGGGTTAGAACAACACTATATGTCTCGCCAGGCTCATAATCACTTACCACTGTCGTACGTTTTGAGATGCTCAGCATGTCCGCCGTTTTCGCAGTCTGGGACATCATTTTGTCGGGGATTGAGCGGCGGAGCTGCAAGAACGGCCATGATGTTGAAGGCGACGATGGTGATTGAGAATTTCATGTTGTTAGGTTACTTGGGGATCGTAAAGATTTAGGCTAGTTTGTGATTAATTGCTACTGATGACATTCTAATCAATATCTACGAAAGATCTATTTATGCTCGAGACTTTGTAAAGACTACTAATCCTGACCAACACGAAACCATCACAGGATACATTTATACGTCATTGATGTTAGTTGCTATCACAGCCTTGGTTTCCACATGATCAATCATTACAAGGCATAATCTTATGTTCTGACATGACATGAGGGATCCGTTCTGTCCGAGCCGCTGTGGATCTCTTCGGAACAGGGAGTTGTCTCCAGCTTATTATTGGTCTGCAGAGATCGGCATATTGAGGTTTCATTCATTTGCACGGCCCCCAAGCTTAAACCAACAAGTATGTCCCCACCAATGAAAAGGGGGCTGGTACGACTACCAAGACATTTCAACCAACATAATTATCCAATGCTCAGTAGAAATACCGACTCATTTATTTTATGTAAATATCATGAGGAAAAGGGCAAGGTATAGAGTCTTTCGAATGGAACATAGAGCCAACGATGCGGCAGATAACGACGCAGATACCTGTTTTTGATGCTGTTATTTTGTGGATCGTGTCTGCCTTACATAGACTCCAAGAGTGGTGTACATTGGTTATGATATCGGAAAAAAGTGTTCAGTAGTGACCTGACGCCTAGCTTATACCCAACAGGTATTCTAGATTTTCTGCTCCAAGCCCAAATGTGACAGAAATCACTTCACCTTTATTTCGCTTGATAATCAAGCTTGATAACACCATGAACATCTACCCGATAGTACATCCGTTGTCAGCTTGCAATTGGGATTATCATGTGGAGAAGAAACGGACATGGGAACAAGAGAGCCCCAGCCTGTGGAGCATGACACGGTTCGGGTATTTCCTAATAAATAACCTACATGGTAGGATCGCAAAATATGTTCGACCAACAGCTTATTGCGTGTTCCTTTCCATCATGTTTCACTCAGGAAGATATCAAGAACCATCAAATCGAGATCGTTCTGCTTCAAGTATCATTTGAAAACAAGTAATGACGACAGAAATGCTACTTAGCTTTCGTAAGATTGCAGAACGGATGATGATGTTACCTGACATGACTCGGGTAACCATGTCAACATGAAGGTAATTGATTGTCTCCGATGTAGACGATCTCTTGCTGTTTCTATCTTTCCATTGGCGATCACGACGATGCCCCATAAGTGTTTGTCCAGCTTCAAAGATATAAGACATGGATGAAGGAGAGAGCCTATATCTAGGGTCCGCTACCGCTAAAGCAAGTCACAAACTAACCAAAGTGAAACATCATTCTTACCATCACTACTCGTTCTCAACTATCACAACACAAAATAACCGAATTTTCAAAATGGTTGACGTTATCGGCCTTGTGAGCGGTGTTCTGACCATCGTCAGCTTTATCCAATCTCAAATCCCGGATAAACCAAAAGAAGGCGCTGCCGTGAGAATCAAGGCTGGCAGCGGCGGAACTGATGATGAAGGATCCGTAAGTAACATCTCCCCTCCCAGACAATCAACTAGCTACTAACAATGACGCTCTAGGGTGGTGAAGTCTCAGCTGCCTACGCCTGGAACTTTGACAACAACTACCTCGGCAGAGGCGACGGCGGCTCCATGGAGCAAGGAGGCGTAGTCGACACTGTCATCGATTCATTCTCAGGTGGTGCTCGAGCCGAGTATATCGGAATTTCAGTCGCTCGTGACGCAGTCTGTGTTGCCTGGATCAGCGTCAAGCAGTTTGACCAGACTACTGGTGGTGCTTGGACTGGTGATATTGGGTATGAATGCGGACAGGCTTGGTATGCTAACAAAGAGATGGCGGGGTATATTGATGATGATGAAACAGAGGAGTACATCCCCAGGTGTACTTGGCTGGATGCAGCGCTCAAGGAAGATACGGAGAGTGCTTCTTTGAAGTTTGATACTACTGCCTATGGCAAGAAGGTCAAGGATACCGTCGACAACAAGGATGCTTGCAAATACACTCTGTGGGGTCAAGATGATGCCCCTATCTCCGGTAAGTTTAAAATTTCTCTAAAGAATGGAAAACTCTCTAAATTCTTTCAGGTACTCCAGGAAAGCGCGCCAACCGCCCACGTCGTCCTTGGATGGAAGACAAACTCGTAGTCTCAAACCTGACACAGCACAAGGCAGAGGAGCTTTGTTCTTCGGAAACATCCTGGGGTCCAGACTTTATCGGTACGGACGGACAATTCTGCGACATGGGAACTAAGAAATTGACTCCTCTTTGCTCAACTAAAGACGTTGATGGATGCATTGTTGTGGATGGAGATAAGAAGACACTGACCAGACGAGCGCGAGTTGCGAAGCGCAAGGCTCATATTACTCACAAGACGTACAAGGCTATCGACCATTGGGAGCGAAGCATGTGATTGATCAGAATGTGTAGAATTGTTTCAGAGTATGCTTCTGATTCGGAGATATGACGTAACGGTGCAAATATTTAGTTTCATATCAGTGGAGTAGCTTAAATATGGATCATTTGATCTGTGATATCTGATCTTGGAGCGGCCCAGACTGGACTTCCTCTTAGCCCACCATGTGTTTCAATTCCATCATTACATAATGTTTTTATCTCTGTTTTGCTCTTAGATGGGTTGGCCATCATTTTCATAGACGACAAATGTGTGGATCAGCTTATGCCGCTTAGACAAGACTTCACAAGCCACCTATTTACGTACTCTAAAATGTAAAAAGCCTACTTGTCCCTCCCACTGTCCTTACAAATGCAAAGTAACTTATACTAGCGTGACCGTGTCATCTACAGCTCTCTCCAACGTCTCAGAACCAATTTTTGGATCATCATAGGACCTGCTCTGCCACCAAAGCACACCCATGCCCAGCCTTCGAAATCCCTTCTCCTCGCTAGCCAGTATGAGAACATAATATTCTTCACTCACGGCCATATCAAGCACCAAAAGACACGTTATTTCCACCTGTTCAACACCGTCAGACAACGGAGTATCCAAAAATGCCTCGCCAAGAACATCGATGCTGTTTGGCTCTGCAAGAATGTAGTGCCGAGAATCTTGAGTAACAGAACGGTTGCCGAGTATTCCACGAAGAACTTTGCCCTTCACTGTCAAGCTGATGTTGGAAGACAGGCTTGAATTGACGAGGATCATTGAAGTTGCAGCGCTACTGTATTCCATCCCTTTTATAGGGCCTTTCACTGAAAGCCAAGACCAAGATGGGACGTCTTGGTCATAACGAATAACGCCCTTTGTGGTAGCTTCCCACAGTAGACCAACTGCCAAATCCTCTTGCCATAGACCAGTCAAGTAGGTATAACCAGTCTGCTTTTTGAACATCTCGACGAGACCAGCAATCGCATTCGATTTATCAGTCTGGTACGTCAAATCTCGTTTTGAGTAGTTGATGATTAGATTGTACCAATGCTTCAGATAGTTCCTGCAGTCCTCACCTGGTCCTTCGTGTACCAACGCAGGCCACTGCGGAACCCCGTTATCGATGTATCTGGGACCGTCAATAAGACCGTCTTCTGTGGCGTACCGACTGGGACATTTCCAAAGCCATTGCTCTTTGCCGAAACATACAAGTCGCGATGGAAGAACAGCTTCTTGCAAAGTCCATCCTCTAGTGTTGAGAGGCTCGGAGGATTTGTCGATGGAGAGATGAGTCTCGAAGCGGATGCTCGTGACCTCTCCGTGTATATCGACCGTCTCCGCACCTTGGAACGGCCAGTGAAGTCCTTCGTCAGGTGATGATGATGAAGTAGCTGCGATGGTAAGATGGGCGTTTGAGTAAACAGAGCCCATCATAGCAGACTCAGTCTGCCAATCTTCGCGTGAGTCTTGAATGATGCATAGGGAATCGATCCAGATATATCGGATGCCGAGGTATAGTGTGGTAAGAATGGCTTCGCGATGGACAAGTGGAAGGGAGAAGAAGTCGATACCTTCTTTGTGTGCCCCCAGTGTCTCGTGAGTAGTCTTGAAGTGAAGCTTGGTATCTCTGCCCCAGCAATAGCTCAGAGCATTGTAAAGACCAGTTTCGTCCTTGTTCGTCTCTCGCAATTTTATGATGATGTCGTCTCCATCCTGAGGTAGATCTTTACTACCTGTCAAGTCCAGTACTCGAGTCGGGAGGGGCGCATTTCGGTTGGAGGGCAGCGATGCTTTGCAGATTTCATGATCATCGCACTCGCTCATCCACGTCTTGATCAATTCCTGCCGTTTATGGGGATCCACTCCACTCTTATGCTCGTCCCAAAACCGCCGTGAAGCGAGATCTCCTATTACGGGTTAGCTGTTATCTCTCGTATTCATCATGTATCTTACCGAGGCGCGATGGTGTCGAGATTGTCAATGGTGTACCAGAGTTCATATACAAGCTCCTGTTTCCCACCCAGCAAACTGCCCGAGTGAACTTTTCATTCTTAGTCAACACGACAGTAACAGGGCAAGCCATGCTGTTCTCGTCAACCAAATCTGGATCATTGGCTTGAAACCGGGCGACAAGAGTAGGGGAGCCTTTTGTGATGCTGATCTCAAGCCACTTGCAGGTTGAGCAAGTCTCACCCGACTTGATGAGACTGACAACATTCGGTTGATGCTGTAGAAGAGAGGGTGCATCTGGGTGTAGGAGAAGTTGGCAATATTTGCAGATGCCGTCCGATGTCGGAGAGGTGAAACCCCAGTCTTCTGGTAAGGCAGCATCTACCATTTCGGGTTCCGGACGCATGTCCTGGATGTCACTTGCTCTCAGGCCGAACCTGAAGACCTCTTCTACAGGCTTTGTGCTGTAGACCAGCATGATGTTAGACTTAGGCGGAGGTGATTCTGAAGTCATGATTGCTTGCGTAGAATTGGACTCTTGTTCTGTGTACCAGAAAATAGCCTGTCCTGCCGGTTGTGATGTATGCGATTCAATATCGTCTCAACGTCTTATATATTAAGTTCTTTGTAAAATACAGCCAAGCAGGCAGAAGTCCTCAGCTTACTTGTCTTCTGCTTAAGCGAGGATATAAGCACTAGTGATGTTATGAAACAAGATTATACATGCACGTGACGAGAAAATGAACAGGGGTGAATCAAAGTGTAAAAACTCAATAGACTTCCCTATACGTGTCAGAAAGATTAGACGCTACAAACTGCCGAATAAGTAGCTAACGCAAATATAATACAAAAAGAACAAACAAGCCAGAGGAATCGTGAATATGTCTAGCGTGACTGCAGGACGGATATCAGACGAATCATACCACCACCAGTGATCCTCCAGTGGAACTTTGCGTTTTGTCGTGCCCAAGTACTTGATTGCATGAGTCACAGTTCCAGCATGCCTTACAGCTCTAGGGCCCGTCCATTCAGTGTACTTGTTCCTGTCTACCCATGTGGAACATGGCTGATCTAGGGGAAGTTTTCCATGCTGTTCGGTCTTCCAGCCCATGACCTCAGCTTCCTTCTCGATATCGACAGTTTCATACCCTCTGATAGCGCGATACTTAATACGACTGGGTAGCGTCTTCTTGACCACCGGTTGTTTCTTTTCGAGGTTCGTGATGAAATGTATTGCTGATTTCAGCGTGGTTTAAATGCTGCAGCAAGGACCCAAAGTGTCGGAAGGTGTTTCTCGGTTGTGAAATTCATTGTGGCACTTTGTGCAGACAATATGAACAGGGATGTTGCCCACATCATCAGCCCTAAAAGGACCTTCCTTAAAACCTTGTGTATGTTGCATGACAATAAAGAAAGACGAGAAGGTAGGCTGCACGACATAAATCTCTTTGAAAGCGGCGATTATATCTTTCTCAATTTCAAATGTGCCGTTTTGCGTGTCCAAATGTCGTCTCTTCAAATAGTCAACTGATTCAGATGGCATGTCTCTCAACATTTTATCGGTTAAATTGTGACATAGGCCTTAGTGGAATTTGTTGATCTCGTCGAGGCTAGGCTTTTGAGAGTCTTTCTTCCACCGAAGCAAGGTAGTCCTGGCGATATAGCGTTCGAAATCGATATCAGATTTGCAGGATTCGAACCATTGTCGGTACATCCAGATGTCCACGAACTTCAAGATCCCGTCGCGAATACAGTTAGCCTCCCGGCTCGGATCCAAGATGTATAGCATGACGGATTTATTGTAGTATGGAATCATATCGAACAGCTTGTCGCTATGTGACATGTCTTTCTTGAGAACAAAGTTGTAATTTCCTCCATCAATGGTAAACGACTTGGCACCGCACGATACAGACTGAATGACTTGATGCCGGTGATGTCCTTCTTTGTTTGCACGGAGCTGATGGAGTATTTTGTCTCTGTCGACAAATGGTGAATGGCTGGTAGTGTAGTGGGCGCGATATAAAACATCTCGTCCATCATGTTTATGCGAAGACATGGCACGACAGTAATGTGTCATTTTCTTCAGTTTTGGGGTGTTTTTGGGAGATGCAAGAAGAATGAAGAGAGTGGAACGAAACCAGAGGGCAGCATCTTTTTAAATAGCTTTTCTCTGACTAGATTTTATTCAAGGATCGAGATGAGAATTTTATTAAATTTCGACTTTATCTGGCCCCCTCCTTGATCTGTCCAACACAAAACCCGGATATTTAAAATTCATCCACAGAATAGCCAAAAAATCTATATAAAGGATCCATCTGGATTAAATCCTCATAATGTGATATCAAATTTTCTCTAATGACTAACTTTCCCAATAAAAACAAATACATATTAGCAGAAGCTTCTTTAGACTGTGCTCACAGCGGCCAATTAGCAGAAACGCTAGCCTCCTAAATCTTGGGTATAAAAGTAAGTAGTCTAAGAAACTTAGTCTAAGTGGCCTAAGCTGCTCTAATACTTTTGTCTCTTATGCTTCCAGCGGCCAATATTTCTAATGCCCTCTAAGCGCGATAGGGAATCAAGAGGACAAAGGATTAAAAAATAAAAGATTTGCTGCTTCATGTCTCAGCAGTGTAAGTGGGGTTGGGTCAGCACTTGGACTAAATCTCAAAGAATGACACATCTTTCATCTTGCTTTCACTCGTCGCAGAGCATTCATGACACGAAAGGGCACCAGAAATGTTTTAACAACGACTGGTTTATTTATAACTAATTTTCCATGTTCCAATAAGTATGTATAAGACTACTGCCAGCTATCGGAGCTTTTGAAGCTGATTGGTGCCACAATGACATTGATGTCCCTTCCAGTCCAGTCTAGAAGCATAGGCTGTATGTGTTAGTTGTGGTTCATTTTTAATACGCCATAGTTTATCTTACGAGTGTGCCTTATTTCTTCTAGCACTTGTTGTACTTGTAGGTAAAGCACTGAGTGCTGGTACCGGCAGGAACGCAGGTGTAGATAGTGCAGTAGCCGCCAACACAGCTTTGGGTACCAGGGCAACTGGCGCGAGTATCAAGGTCTTGGGCGGCGTCAGAGGCAGGAAGGGGAGCGGGAGCAGCAATTGCAACGCTGAAAAGGGCAGTGATGAAAAAAACAGTCTTCATGATGATGATTGTTCTTAGGAAGTTGTGAAGAATTCTTGTAGTAGATTGTTTGCGCTGTGGAGTGATGGAGAACTACTCAACTGTGAGGAGTCAAAGATAGTATTTATACTTCAACGAGTCTGTTATGTCATGTTCTCACACTCTAGGTCTCTGTGTTGATGACCCTTCCATTACGGAGGTGAGGTAAATTGAGCCGAGCGGTTACTAGAAGTTATGCCTCCCTGAGTAAGAAGGATCATGCTCCTTAGAGGCACAATATTTATTAAGGCTGAATCAACGCGAAGTGCACCGCAGTAGTGAATCTCGATATAATCTCTTACATAGTAATGACATAGAAGGATTTGGAACTATCCAAAAATGGTCCAATGCAGTCGATTTGCGGGCCGAAGTGCCGATCCAGACAGATTGTGCTGTCAATACTTATTACGCCTTACCTCATGTGAAATGTTGTATAAGCTGTCAGTTCACGCATTACCTATTTGGGCCAGAATCCTACGGAAGACAGATTTCTCTATAAGAGGAAGGAGCGTGTTGATCCCCGACGCTTGTTAATTAGTATTGCAATCCTTCAAAGCAGCTATCGGAGATTGTAGTCCAAGTCCCAAAAGATTGACGAACATCTGATAAGACGCAAGTACGATAAGACAGTTAAAGACTCAAGACTTAGTCTTTACGGACGGAGGGGTAAGTGGGTTAACTTGAAGAAGCTAACTGAATAGTCTGAGCGGACTATCATGGCGCAGGTAAAGGTCTACTTTTCCGTGCTTTAGAAGAGATCACCGAGATTTCCGAGGTTTCCAGATGTAAAGTATTAATTGTTGTTATCGCACGGTTAGAGACTCCAAAGATACTCAGCATCGATCAATATTGCAGTTGGATAGAAGTCGGCCCCATTTCGGGGCGATGATCTGCTGTGAGGTTGTCCAGTGGCAGAGTCGAGGCCCTTCTCCATTTTGCTTTAGCTTCAACGCCACGAGTCTAGTGTGGAAATATTGAATCCAATTCAGATGAAAAGAGATAATGCTATGCTGTTTTGTAATAGTGCCTTGAATTTCTCTACCCAAGTTTTAGTGCTTCCAATCGGAATAACTCCTCTATGATTCGTTTTACTATCGCTAACCTTTTACGGGTGGGTGGTAGGAATATTGGGAAAGGTGCATGTCAACTGTCTTACTTATGTGGCTCGGCACAGAGTAGCTGAGAGTCCAATCTATCACACCCGTGAACCATTTTCAGCGATGTAATTGGTGTGAATCTTCATATGAAGTACTGTGGCGGACTAAAGAGTCTTCTGAATAAACGAACTCTATAGTTGCGCTGAAAAGGAACTATTGAGCAATAGATTTATATGCCTAGACTGGTGGCTGTTTGAACACGAGGGTACCAAAGACAGATCAAGACACAGGAGTCAGCTCATAGTTGGGTCAGACCAGAAGCTACGATGTTCTGAACTCTGTGTGGTGCCTGGTCGTGTTCTTGAACCAAATACATAGCTGAGAATAGGGGATTTAGTTGAACAATGTCTCAAACGCAGAAAAATGTTGGAGTGGTTCGGTTTCGTGTATAAAGAGGACACCATCTCCCATAATGCTAGTTGTCAAGAAGTCTTTGAATACGCATTACTACCTACCATTGCGGATTACAACGCAAATTATAGTTATATCTTTCATCACAGAATCACCACAATGCCTGTCGATCATCTTAACAAGGTTGAATCTGCTCAGCAGGCCCTATTGAAGAAAACGCACAGTGGCAAAGTGGGAGCCCAATTTGTCCAAGAGGTCAAGGAGTCGCTTCTCTTCCAGTACAACTGGAATGAGCTTTTGTACGCAACTCCAACGGCCATCACGCTGATGGGTGCTTGCCACGTTGCGGCGGCTTCACCCGAAGCTTCTGCTATCAACTTGGGTGATGGTGTTCCGACTGGAGGATTCAAATATCTACGGTTTGTTTACCCTGATGAGTATCCAGATATGCCACCGGCACCGATCTTAACACCTTTAGTATTACTGGAAACCCCACCCTCAAGGCCTGTCTGGTCTATGTTGCCAACGAGGGCGACAGAGCATTTCGCATTACGGGAAACAATATGTCGGGTGTCACTCAAACATCTTCTGAACTCGTTGATACAGTCACTCGCACTGTCAGGGCCATTCAAGGTCTTCCAGAGACAGAACGCATAGTGAATAATGAGCTTAGGAAGCTGCGAAGAATGTCTGATAATTGTGGCCAGTGCGCCGAAGAAACCGAGAAGGCCTTTGATTCCTGGTTTCTTTCTGTTTTGGAGTTCCATCAGGCTACTATTAAGAAGCAGAGTGGCGCCACGACTGACTCGCATGACAATGTGACGGCCAAGTTACAGGCTGAGATTGAGGCAAGCTACGCAAACAAGGATGCTAGCATGCTTAGCAAGGCTTCTGAGGCGATGAAGGAGGCGTTTTCCAAGAAGGAGAGGGCATTCCAGGCCGCTAACGAAGGTGTCCCCCCTGGTAGGTTGACTAATAGTCCCCTATTTTCATGACACACAATGCTAATAAATGGTTTTCGCAGGATGGGAGCCCTGTGGTTTGGCAGCTTTGTCTGCTATCATCTCGGCAGGGCCCGCGCTTAATGCCCAGGCACTACCAGCCATGATCAATGCCGCGAATTCCATGTCCGCTGTCCAAGGTCTTTCAACCCTTCGGTTCAATGACGCAACTCCTCAGACTGACCCTGCATACCTGGCCGCCTCTCTTCTTAAACCCTTCATGACTATGCTCTTGGCCTACCTGACTTCTGGGGAGGGCAATACCCCCGACTGGTCAAAGCTCAACGACCAAGGCCTTGCATGGCTCCTCAACAACCTTCGGGTGCAGCGAGATTCTGCGAAGCTAGGCACCAGTGCACCCAGCATGGAACTTGCTTCTGCTTATGAAGTTACTGTTGCCATCGTGGAGGAGATGAAGAAGGCTGTCGCCGATGAGCAGAAGCTTAGTTTGGCCAAGTCGGACCAAGCTTCTATCAAGAAGTGGCAAGATGCCATTACCCAGGCGAAGCTCACTGTCACCAAACTTGATGCTACAGCAAAGTCATTCCCTGGGTCCTCATACAATGCACCGAAGATGACGAACATCTCTATCGAGAGGAGGGATAACAGTGCAGTTACTGCCGCCGTGAGGACTGCTACTGAGAAGTTTGTTCTCAATCAAAGGGCCCTTGAGACCACCCAGGCCAATTACACCAAGGCTACCGAAGCTGCTACGAAAGTTCAGCAGAGGTTGGGTTACATCCAGACTAAGCTCAAAGGCATTCAGATTTCTAGCGCACCCCTTGAGCGCGTCCAGGAGATATTGGTTGAAAACATCGCCATTCTGGTCGAGCTCAAGGTCCGGATCAGCAAGATCACTGCCTTCTTCAAAGCGCTTTCTACTTTCATCAACGTCATCGCCGAGACGAAGATTGACAGTGACTTTACTCGTTCTGGGAGGGGTTTACTGCCACCGAGTGATCTCGACAGTGAGACCATCTATGTCTCAGTCTTGCAGTTCAAGGCGTATTTTGATCTATTGCACATGATATGCCAGATGTATACCACTGTTCACGTCCAATACGTCTCCCCGGGCTTTGATCTTCTAATGGACCTAAGTCACATGGCCAGGTATGCTGAAGAGGGAGGTCCCGAGCGCGAGCAGGTCAATCATTTCACAGATTCTGCGCACAAGGCCATAAATGAGCTTATTGACCGGGTAAGTCCCTATCTATCTTTATAAATAAACCTTGTACCATGATCAATAGTACTGACATTTAATTCTTCTCGTAATAGAAGCAACAGGAAATCTCGGAGGGCCTTCGGGACCGCATTGAAGCGGTCGCGGAGCAGACAGACATGTTTCCCAGGATCGGAGTTCCTATGCCTGCGGCTAGCACTGTCCAAGCCATAAAGACGGGTGCTCATGTAGTCCAGGATGCAGTTAATAATAACCTGACAGCAGGTATGCGTGTTTAGCGTGACTAAGCAACTCACCTTTGAGCAGAGCGTTCCGGACTGGATTTGGGGCAACGATAAATATAGTTATTATCCTGAATATTAAGTAATTCTAAATGTGAAATTTAGAAATTTTAAGAGGGGAAATAAAGACAAACGACTAGTTCAGTGTATTATTAATTAAATTGATGCCTGTTACCTAACTACCCTTGCCATTAGGCAGACTAGTTCCTGGGATTCTTCTTCAACTTAGGTCTTTCATTAACACAATACCGGCGGAACCGGGCATATAGAGAAGCGCAAGATATACGCAATCGAGAAATCTTCATGGCATGTGGTTGAATCGTTTGAACATGATTCGTAGTGTGGACATGTTTGTTAAGGTGTTGCCTGGTCTAAATGACGCAAAAAAAACCTTTGCGCACTCAGGCAACCATTAAATTGTAAGCCCGAAGTTCCAATATTAGTCATGGTTTAAGTATATATATGGATGCAAATTCCCATTCCTGGGCCTCTGAGCCGACATAAAAAAGGCGAGTAAAAACAAACAACAACTCAGTCACACAGCATCAAATCGCATCCAGAACAGCAATGGTTATCCAAGAAGTTGGTGTCATGGGGGTCAAGCCCGGCATCGACATTATGGATCCAGTCACACCTGATGGGAAGATCTTGTATGAGGCTTGGTCAACCGTCATCTCCAAGCCTGGCGGCCCATCCCGGGTTTTTTGGGGCTTAGAAAAAGACGACCCGTTGAGAATTTGGGGCTTTTTCGACTGGGACACAGTTGAGCAACATGAGAAATTCGCCAAAGAGTAAGTCAACTTGCATTTGCCAATCAAGGTAGTCATGTTGTACTAATAGGTCCCAGGCATGCAGCAGACGCAGTGAAGGACATTCCAAAGATCTGTACCCATGGAGAAATGACGAAACATGTTATTATGGTTCCGTCATCTGATGTTTTTCAGTCTCCTGTGACGGATATCTTGGTCGCCTACTTCCCTACGGACTTTCCCCAGACCGAAAAGGACAAGGCAGCCGTGAAACTTCAGAATATTATTACCAAGAGCTTCGGCACCTGCTCTGACGTTGAAATGCTGGCTCATGGCTGGAGCATTGAGAATGACTTCCCAGTCAAGGGCAAGAAAGTTGTGTATGGGCAACTGGGAGCGGCACTCATGGGATTTGTTGGCTGGGCCAACGAGTCTGCACAGGCGGATTTTCACCAGACAGCGTCTTACAATGAGGCAGTGGCACAGGTACATGAAATGAGCGGACTAGTTGGTCTCAACATTGTCACTCTTCGATGTCAACATCTAGAAAGACATGAAGAATAGTCTAGGGTAGCTATGGGTCTAATTTAAGCTTGATGATTGAGCAGAGTTACTAGTAAGACAGTAGAACCTTAACCTCCAAAGTCTTGGTGAATAAAGATAAATAGCCTAAAGAGTATAGTCTAAGTAGCATGAAGCCGAACTAATAATTTCGTGTCTTCTGGCTCCATCGGCCAATTGTTCTGATGCACTGAGAAATCCCGCTAAGCTACTAAATATCATGAGTGAATACGACATACCAAAGATATTGACTATAACCACTTGTGCTTTCAAAGCTATAGATAATTTTTTTTGAAAGTCATCGATCATCAAAGAGCTATCTGAGTTGGTCCAAGCGGTGTGAGGTCTTGACTGTCACGATGTGAACCTGCTGGCTCTAGACCGGCGCTTAGTATTCCTTCAGGATAGCATTTGCCGTTCAATGAACGATGGAACATTAATTTCCATTATCTTATCTTGGCGCTCAAGAAAGCTTAATTAAGGAAGAATTTGTTTCTTCAAGAGCCGCTTGCGAAAAAGCGCGCCTGTCGTATCCATCAGATGAGGGTATTAGCATGGGTCGGTTAACTCGGCACCGGACACGGAGAAGGAAAACAACAAATATTTGAAGCTACTGAGATCTTTTGTCCGACTAACTATGCAACACGAAATGAACTATGCGAGAAGGATTCAGCTCTAATCTCGTCTTGGCAGCTGCATTGCTGTATCTTAGCCATATTCATGTCCATATACGACGAAAAGAAGTATAAAACACTTCGATTCCTCGCCCATTGACTGTTATTATTCTCACTCATCAGTTCCAATCTCTCATTATTACAAAAAGTAACTAACTAACATTTCATCATGAAGTTCACAACTCCCCTTCTCGTTCTGCAGTCAGTTGCTTGTGCAGCCTTCACGCTCCCAGACAACTTGCCCAACGGTGTCTACCGCGCTCACGTCAATGCTGAAGGCCTTGAAGTTTCAGAGGGAGTCACAGTTGACTATAAAACTACTGTGACTCCAAGGAAGACTACGAATCTTCTCAAGTCTCGCCAAACGAAGGATGAGGGTGGATGGGACCGAGACCAGCCAGACATGTGGTGTGGATGTGGGTATGTACAGATATTGACAACCAAGTTGCTGTTAGATGCATTACTAATCATTTGTTTCATAGTCTTTCCATGAACCATGGAAACTGTGATACCGCTGTCGACATGCTCAAGGCACAGTTTGACAGATCTGATGGCGGCGTCGGTGAGGTTACTCAAGCCTGGTATTCTATCTATGGCGATGTTGTGAGTTATTACCACTCTCTTTACTTAATCAGGCTGTTTTGTGTCTTTTCTAACCATTTATACACCAAAAGGTTGCATTCTGCTGTGCACAAGGCACATTTCCTCTCTTTTCCAGCCAGTACGCCGATTATCTCGGTCGCATCACTGATAGATGTGGTTGGTATGTTCCAGGAACATTTTCCCCGTCTTCCATCGGCTTATCTGCCGTTGACTGTGGTTACATGAATTATTCCCCTGGTCTCGATTTCTGTGGCAATGCAGAGATTGGCCGTCACATGGGTGACAAGGGACGATGCTGAACTTGAGTATGTTAGCACTCTGACTAGTAACCAGAGCCTGTACATATCACTCTGGTAGTACTTCTTAGTCTTTTATTTTTAATTCAAGCTATTTCTAATACTGTGGACTTATATCACGACAAAGGCCCTTGCAGTCATATTGTAGATTCAAGCTATAACTGTCTACTTGTACACACGATGTCTTCCGACGGTGTATCATCTGTTTGGTAGTCCACCTATTCCTATTGTATGTTTCGTCGAGTTATCCTTCTCGGTGAAGAAGAGTGATGATCCTAACCGTAGCTGAACCAAAGGTCGACAGTAGTTCCTATTGTATAAATATGCTTGTCCAGTCATGAGTTATCTTACTAAATACCTGGATGTAGGTTGGCTACTTACTGCAAATGCAGCTGCGTGTTGACTTGAGTACACCAAATACACCGTCTTTGGAAGCAAGCAATGAAGCCATTTACTTCTCTGCATCTTTGTTTTCTGGATCGGGCTTCGTGTTAGCCTCAACTTGCTGGGGTGATTTGCCAAGAAAACGGCCTGATGGACCGGGCTTCTGCTTGGTTGCTTTCTTGTTGTCAGTCGGCGCTGCTGGAGGTAAGAATGGGACGTTTGGTAGTATAGAAAGAATGGTGTCAAAGATGGTCATGATTGTGGACTTGATGCGATAAAAACTTAGTAGCCCTGGTTTGTGTTTGATATTTATTCCACTGATGGGATGCTAATAGACTGCGGTTGTGTAGGAGGGAAGTTGTAGCTGTGTCCTTTGTTTCGGCGAGACAAGTGAGTCAACTTGCAGGTAGAGACAAATCCGAAATCAACCATTCACGTGGGTGAAAAACCGACGTCAGCGGATGGGTTTGGTCACAGTCATACGAGTTTCCCAGTTGGTTATGTCGTGAAGGTGCATCCCCCCCCTGCCTCGGCTACTGGGTCTAGACTTCGTAGACTCTCGGGCCGTGCCATAACCAAGCATCCAATTGCTCTGCCACACTGGACCAACACCATGCCTAGATATCCCCAAGTATCTAGCTGCAACTTTTTGTTACCTTTATTTTTAGTAAAACGCACCGTTTCTGCTTAACGGTGAGGCTTTTGTTGGTCCATCACGTTATGGCACTATTGTTTGCCCCCTGTGTCTAGGTGCTGAGTATCCACCAGGAGCCAACACAATGCTGGCATCAAGCCAGATTTTTAGCCTAATGCCTCTAATGTGACGGCTGTTTCTACATCCGGCCATAGTCTTTTGAGATGTAGTGATCCTCATTCGTGAGATGTATCGGCTTTTGGGTAACAGGATAAAAAGAGAAGACATTGTTACGTACTCATATCATAATGCTGGTAGTCGTTGCCCTGTCATGTATGTGGCTGTTCAAAGCCAAAGAAAGAATGTATAATAATCCGTTGAATTCATTGAAAATATTACACTCCAAATTTCAACCGCCTCTCTCAAACCCTTTGTTGCAAACATGAAGTTTAACTACGCTCTCTTAGCTGCGGCGCCTCTGATCTGCAATGTATGCCGCTCTTCCAAGTTTCTTATCGAAGTCAACTGTTAATAGACAGCGCAGGCAGCTGATCTTGACGCTCCTATTGAAGGCTACGGCGTGGTCGTACCGGAATGGGAGGTTGAGATAACACCCGGAGGCCCGACAACCGTATTGAATGGGACCATTGAGGAAGTTCATGACGAGCTACTTCAGTTGAACCCTGACTGGGACGAAGAGTACGCTGGAAACAGCACTGACAGCGAGCTAACGGAACGAGACTCTGGCTTCGAGCTCTTTGCTAGAACTGACTTTAGCGACGCTGAGTACCACTGCGGCGGCCGATGGCCAAAGTGTCGTACCACGTTCGTCAATCAAGGCATTTCTTATCTTCGCCGTACCAAGGGAAAACCAACAAACGGCCCTGGACCAGGAAATTGCGGTCGGGTGAGCTGCTCATTCAACTCTGCTATCTGGTGGTGCAATGATGTGAGTTTTTACTGTTGTGGAATTCCCATTGAAGCGCCATTGGTAATTAATAATTTAATTCCAGAACGCCAAGTCAAAGACTTTGAACAGCTTTTCAAGCATTGCAGATGGTGCTGCTTTTATTGTGAAGAAGTGCTACATTCCCGACAGAGGACCACCGGTGCCAGGAAAGATGAACATGCTGTCTGGTCAAGCATTCCATAACAGCAAATGGAATGTAATTGTCAGGAAGGACAAGTGTTAAAAGGATCACAGTCTGGGAAGAATTCTGAGAAGAGCGGCTATTTTATGACAACTATAATTGTTCGAGATTGCTTTCTGTGCTGTATTGGGACGCTACGTGAAGAAATAGTTCATGCATGGAAAGGTAGACAAGCTATCCATTGTACAGATTGCCAGTTGCTAATATGAACGTTGTAATCATAAACTCAATTTAAACTGACTTAACATTAATCAACTTCAGTTACCTGGATTAGGCTCCATGTATTATCGCATTAGCATGAACATCATTGCTGCCAGCTCATAATCATTTTTACTTTCGTTGAAAAAAACATGGAACATCTACGGCCATGTAGGAATATTGAGTTTCCTACACGTGCAATCACATGTCTTCTCAGCACAATTAATAATAGCCTAATAGCACATGACGGCGATTTCTAGTTTAGGATACTTCACTTTCAGTAAGCGAGGTCTAGATCATTATGAATACGTAAATGAATCTTGAAAGGAAACCAACTGCATGAATAAACTACTGGGGACCCATGTAGTCAGAAGAAATTTGAGAGATAATTAAAACCAACAGCATATACCAAGTCATATGAACTGATCAGTACTCATGTGTTGGATCTAGAACATCACAGAACAACTAGGCAATTTTTCACAAATGTTAAGTTGAATCAACTGTCAGAATTTCAACTCGTAATATTTCAACATAAAAACTCACGATATCCAGCTCAAGCTTTGTGTCACTCACAAGTCTCCATCGCAGGCAAGACAACTGTTATTCTATCTCACTATTCTCTCATACATCATGTACTTTCAAAATTTGCTTTTTCTTTCAGTTCCCTTGTTGGTCTCTGTAGGTTTATCATCACGGTCGACAAGCTATAGCGATGCTAATATGCTGTGCTTTAGGGCCTAACCATGGATGCTCCAATTGAGGGTTATGGAGTTATGGTCCCCGAGTGGGAGGTTGAAGTAACCTCGGGGTCGACAGCAGTGCTTGGAGGAACAATTGAAGAAATCCATGAGGAACTCCTGCAGTTGAACCCCAGTTGGGATGCAGAGTATATAACCAACGTCACACAGTCTACTGCCACCGAAAAGAGGGATTCCGACATGCACCTCTTTGGCCGGACTAACTTTAAAGGGGCAAAGTATACATGCCGTGGCCGCTGGCCGGAGTGCCACCCTGCTCCTATCGTGACAGGTGTTGAGTACCTACGATACGTCCAAGGGAAGCCGAAGAATGGCCCCGGACCTGGAAACTGTGGTCGGGTTAGCTGCTCCAACAACGCCGCTATCTGGTGGTGTAATGATGTAAGTCACAACCTTTCAGATATTGCGGCCAAATTGAACTAATGGGTCATCCAAAAAAAGAATGCCAGCTCAAAGACCTTGAACGGATTTGGAAGCATTGCAGACGGCGCTGAGTATATCAATGACAAGTGCACACGATGGGGCTGGCAAAACGGTGGCTATAGAAGTTTTGTATCCGGACAAGTGTTTCACAGCACTAAATGGAACGTCATTGTACGGAAAGACAAGTGCTAGATGGTCGGGTATCTCTGAAGCTGCCAGGCCTCAATGGAAAGTCAACAGGAGTAGTCTCTTCATACAATATATTTGTTATAAGGCAACCCAGACCTACAACCTGGACTGCAGGCATTTGTCATTCGGTGATGATTTATAAAATCGAAAGACCAGCAAAAAGTCCATCCACATCCTCCATGTTTTGGATAACTTGCTTCCCTTTCCTTTGACTGTCGAGTGGTTGAAGAGACGGAAAGTCAATAAACAACTGCTTTGCTTGATGATTGATTTCCTCAATTATGTCGATTAAAGGAACGACATAACTACTTGAAAGCATGTCTGTCGCAACTAGATGGCCGTAAACTTCCAACGTCGACACGTCAACTACCCAGGATCCGGAATCCCCTGGTACAATGTCTGTAATTATATTAGTTTATGTTCCTGATTTGTTTTTTCATACATTCCTGCGCCTTGACTATGCTCTACCGTATATGCTCTTACAAACTTGGTCCCAGGCTGGAGAAGTACTTGACTTAGACCAACCGAGACTGTTGCTTCCTTTATTCCGGATACTCCTGCAATGATATATACTGGTCGACTGGTCGGATAATCAAGTAAAAGGTTGCACATCTTGAGCAGAACTGGGGGCTTTCCCTCAATCACGAGCATGTTGGGCTTCAATGGGATCTCCCATGTCGGAAACTTGAACAACGCCCAGTCTCGGAAACCCGAGTCGTTATTAAGAGATGAGTATGCTACAGGTTGCGCAAATAGGGAACCTGATCGATATGTATGTGGAGTAGCTGGCCTCGCTTTTTGTTTTTGGTCCGCTTCAAACGATACGCCCCAGTCAACTTGAACAGGTGGAGTTGGACATGAATCATCGCTTTCGGAAGATGTGTTCAACGGACTTTCATCGTCATATTCATTGCTGTCGTCGTCTGACAAATCAAACTCATAGTCTTCCTCATCAACGCCATCGGTTCTTGTCTCAGGGTACATTGCGTGGGCAACAGTTAAACCATAAACTTGATATGAGCTGTCAACCCACCGGGATGGACTGCATTGCAGGAGACCACCCATCGTTGCCATGGCGATCTCTTTGCTAAACCCGTGAGTAGTGATGAGAATCGGCATTCCACAGTGAGTGTAAGTAAAGGCTTCGGTGCTTGGGATGCCAACTTCAACACCTCCTCGGATGCTTCGGATGCCGTCCTCAACATTGCCTCGCGTGCTTGGTGATGCACCAAAGATATGCACATCAAACGAGCACATGGAATCATCTTTAGGCTCATAGAGGTCTTTCACATACGGCTTGCGCAACAACTTCCGAATCGTGTCATGTGCACTGTCTTCATCTGAGCAGAAGATGACAAGGGCGACTTTAGCATCATCAACGGAGGTTCCAAGCATGACAGGTCTTATCGACATAGCAGGCAGTTGTCGCTTTGATCTTGACAAGTATTTTCGCTTTTTTGACTTGAGCATAAACTCTGCCAAAATGCCGCTTAGTTGTTCGATCACATCACTGGCGCGCCTTGCAGTTTGTTCGTCTATAGGTTTTGCGATAGGTCGCACTGGGACCTGTCGTGTTACAGGATCGTTGGGAGGGCTAGTCTTGGGGGTCGGACGTGAGCGAGCAGCTGAATGAGAGGTGGTCAATTGATCACCATCACCAGATTGGCGATCGTCGTTGGATCCATGGCTCGGATTTCTTGATCCACCGTATCCTGAATCACGGTCGGTAAGGATATTCTCATTTGTACAGCAAGACTCTGAACGACGATTTTCCATCTGAATATTTAGTTCAATAAATCAAAACGACGTTGACGATATAGTGAATGATAATGGAGATTAGAACCACTACGTAAGATGAGATGAGGAGCTGAAAATAGCCGCTGCATAGCGTGACGAGGCAGACTCGACAAGTGCTGACAACCAATACCGACGCTTGTAATCTTTCACGCCACATTCAATAGGGCCCCGTGTATTGCATACTGACGCACTAGGCTTTTAACATTGATATACCTATATCTACCGAGATGGTATTCACCACCCAGGTTCCTAATCTCCGTCTACACCGTCAAGATGTTTAGACTACCTGCAACCTCATCCATGTTTGAACTTTCATCGCCTTATCCTCTGAAACATGTCACCGACCAGGATCTCCAAAATCTTGTTGTCGTGCTGTGGAATTGGGAACTGTGCGAAAACTGCAAGGTCAGGCCAGGACGACAACCATGCTCTCCCCAAACATGTCCTGCAGTACGATGGAGTAGATTAAAGTTATTCTTTGACTACTATCGGAAAGTCACCGCCGAGTATGTTCCCGACATGGTTGTCGGGGTCCCTCCAGCATTACAAAGTCATACAGATTTAATAGCCATCATTCGCCAACTCAAGGACAACCCAGATAAAACGAGGTCCGAGCTAACAGTTATCTGTTTCTCAAATCAGAGCTATGATCAGATACCTATACCCGCGGACCAAAACAGAGCTTTGGATCTCGCACTGATAGTCATGACAATGATAACATGTTCACTCGAAGCTGGATCAGCAAACATGCTTGAAGCAGGGTTACAACCGGCTCAATGGGCACAAGACATGACATGGCCTCAGTTTATCTCCAACGTTTTCCCTACTAATGAATACTCTGGAGTGGAAGAGTGCGCTGCCACGTTCCATCAAATAAACGACAGAGTTACTGCACGAAGACTCTCCAAGGTGGCTAGACTAAGCCTCGTTCCAACTAACGAGCTGTCGAATCATCTCAAGCTGAACCAGAAGGACGGAACGGTGGAACTATTCCACCATACATCATTTTTAAAAGAGGTTCTTATCGCAAGCAAAGGAGATACCAAGTCAGTGGCCAATCATCAATAATGAAACTTCATCTTGAATTTTAGCTAACATGGTCCTCAAAAGGAGTTATATATCTCGAAGGCTAGTCATAGAAACCCTCACCTCGATTCAAAAGACTCTTTTTCCATCGAAAACAGACGCCACTATCTTGCTTCGCTCGCTCATATCGAAACATAATTTAGATGCAGATTGTCTCAGATATGAGCCTTCGATATATCAGACAGGAGAGACCTTATCTGGATATCGCTTTCTTGAGCAGAGATTAGTGGAACTGTATGAGGAGCTTGATAACCCGACTCCTCGAGGATATTTGGAGAAGTGGCTGGAAAGAAAAAGTGGTGGACGTTATGTTATGATGGTTACACTGGCAGGCGTTGCTGTTGCAATTTTACTAGGTGTATTGGCCTTAGCTATATCGATATTTCAGGCGTGGATTGGCTGGCAGCAGTGGAAACATCCTGTTACAGGTTAGTTAGTTTGCACAAGATTCAATAATCATAAATAATACTCCTCTACGTACTGTATCATGTTTGTAAGACGATTAAGTACTTATATAAGGCGACCTCTGTCGGTGTCAAATAAAAATTCGCATTGCTCTTAAGTAGAAGCTTAGTTCTTGTAAAGCAATTGTGTTTTAGTTTTAGATTATAGACGATGGCATTACCTTATACACTCTCCTCGTTCATTGTTATGTTGGTTAATAAAATTCTACACAGTCAACCAGATGTTATTATCAGATTAACTTGAGAATCGCAGTGCAGTAATTAGGTGTATTGTCTAAGTA
This sequence comes from Fusarium meridionale, assembly GCA_032355295.1. Taxonomy (NCBI): domain Eukaryota; kingdom Fungi; phylum Ascomycota; class Sordariomycetes; order Hypocreales; family Nectriaceae; genus Fusarium; species Fusarium meridionale. The sequence continues at coordinate 11,388,632 of CP126884.1, read as the reverse complement.
TCTTGGTTATTGTCTAACCCACTTTACTGCAGGGTTTTCGGTGCCTGTCTGCCGACGTCTCCCACCCCTCATCCTCCCCCTTCACTCCATGAGTTACTTTCTGCGCCATGGTGTTCTCAAACAGATTATCTGAATATTTCAGCACTGACTTTTACCAGAGCTGTGAGATTGTCAAAATCAGGCAATCCGAAACAGTTTTCGGCATCCAAAGCCTTGTCTAACTTGACACATAGTTGACAGTGAGCTGTCCGTTCTTAACATCATTGCCAGGATCAACAGGAATACTACCACACTTGGAACATCCATGCTGTCTAAGCTGATCGAGAAACGTGACAGATTGCTCCTTGGTAAATGTTCGACTGCCAATACCCTGGTAGAAAGCGCACAGTTGTCCAACAACAAAGGGAATACAGGCGATATGATCACCGTTGCCAAAGTTGCCCTCCTCGCCCGCGGCAACAGCGTCGCGAACATCCTTGAGATCTCCGTTGGGTGTGTGTCCAATACCGCCAACTCCGCAGGTGGAGCTACCACGGCAGTTGATACCTAGGCGCCTGACAAGGAGGTTGTCGCCGCGCTTCTCATGAACCGTCGGGCTTTGAGGTGCATCACGCTTGTCATAGACTGCCGGACTCTGGGGTGCATCGCGCTTGGTAGGGTTGATAACGACGTTGACGGTCAGCTGGCCGTTGGCAACATTGTTGCCCGGGTCAGTCGGGACGCTTCCGCAAAGCTTGCAGCCATGATCGACGATTTGCTGGAGAAACGTTTGGGTCTCAGAAAGCGAGAAGGTGCGGTCCCCAATCCCCTGATAAAAGGCGCAGATAGCTGGGTGGTTGCCGATATTGTCAATGTCAACGCAGGTGACATGCTCTCCGTTGCCAAACCTCTTGCTAGGATCTATGGCCCTGACCTGAGCAATGAGTTGACTTAGAGCACCTTTGTTGCCAGAGCAAAGGCCGCTGCCTCGACAGTTGATGCCTAGAGCGTTTGACAAGCCAATAGTGGCAGCAAGGGCCAAAAGGGTGCTTTTGAACATCATGTTGTTGGAATGAGAGTTTGTAGATTGTTGATAGTGTGGAAGGAAGCTGAGTCTCGAATGTGATGGCTGTGATAGATAAACTGCAGGAATAGCGGGGATCTGCTGCCTTTTATCCTCAAAATCTCAAGCTGCCTTATTCTTAGAACTGCAATATTGCACAATGAACATTATTCAGAAACGGAAGCGGCCGGAAGTTACATCGTGAAATGTTTAACCCTGTACCGTCATGTATACTTACCTTCACGCATTATTTCTATGAGATGAGAAGTCAAAATCTATACAGCACAATATCTAACGTAATCAATTCTGGTGTTTCGACTCGCACGGGATACGTAAAACCCTGGTTTGACCGGGGTTTGACTGGGGTTCGACTGGGGTTATAACCAGGGTTCTGTGTTACCTCATCCTTCACCTGTCATCGGGGACCGCGCCGCGACTATCATAATTTATGCCGGTATTGGCTCAGATTGAAGCCGTCTATCCGCACAAGGCAGAACTTTTGTTATTGAGGATCATAAACTGCCTATCAGTTTGTCAGCGGGATCTACAGATGGACTTTCTGTCATCGGGGACTTCGCACGGGCCTGGTTTCAGAGACACAAAACGTCATATATGCTGTGTAAATATGCATAGTCAACTAGGAACCCGTTCGATAGGCCCGGCTTGGCGATACGGATGAGCCCGCTCTTGTCGATCGTTTAATTTCCTACTAGTGATGGGTCAAAATAGTCAAGTTCCGTTGCTGACGGTGTGTTCTTACTTACAAATCAACCAGGCTGGGATATCGTGTAAACGAGGAGATAACAACTGTGACTAGCTCATTTAATGACTATTCTATCGTTTCTGGAGGTACAAGAAAAGACTAGTGTACCCTGAATCGTGATACAAGTCTAGCTCCGACTGGCTATTCTCTCCAGGTAAGAAAATAATGTCATCATTACCAGTCTCGTGCCCGATTAAGCGTCAATCGGTTCTGGGTTCTAGTCCGGGTTATGCATCTTTGGGGAGTTTTGAAGTCGTTATCCTCTCGCAGCTACCTTACGCTGTTCCTATAACAGTATTAAAGTCCTGCCTTTACGCTTTTTCTTGCACTTGCACATTGCCGTCATCATCTCATGAGTATACTTCCTCCCGCTATACCCAATCCAGAATGATTTAAACCCTTGCTCATTGATATCTTCCAAGCACTGCCGAAGATTGTCCTTCATCTCCTCAGCATATCTCCCGTGCATACAACTTACTTCATCCTCCTCTCTCCAAGCATCGTCTCCTCTACTATACGCACGTATACAGACTTCTCTCAGCCCCACGTTACCATTATCGTCTGCCCATCTTCTCGCCATTCCCGCCCACTCGGCGATACGCTGAGCATTCCCTTTGTCCATGCAGCGAAAGGAAGAGGGGCCGCATTGGCCACTGTCATGTAGATCGAGAATAAGTGTATGCAAAGAGGGAGTCAGCCAATTTTGGCAGCTTTCTTCACTAGGCTTTTTATATGCTATGCATAAAGCCATGGTGTGTAGATTTTGAAAAGTAGAGACTGGGAAGCCATTTTGGTCGCGATCGTGGCCTAGCCAGCCGACATCAAGGACTCGAAGGTAATCCTTCTGGGATGATAGAACATCGGCAAGACGATTGTGGTTCCAGCGAAATGCAGGGTTCGGTTCGTGATACTCCGTGTTCCCTGCCAACGTTATCACAAACTCATGGAGTTCCTTCGGCCATTCGAGGAACACTTTTACAGATTCTGGCCGTGCATGTAAGTTGTAAAACTGTAATTTGGTAAAGCTTGCTCGTCTTGATTGGTTCTGTTTTACTTATTAGTCAAACGATTGTTTTTGTAAAGATTGAATTCCTTTCCTTGGTTGGTTTGGCAAGTGAAATGTCAGACTCTTCCTCTTCTCGTGACCCCTCTAGCGATAATTTCTCAATCTGTGGAAGTGTGCATGCTATCTTGATAATCCCACTGTTTGGCAGATGTCCACCTATTGCTAGGTGCTTTATGTAATTCTGCAGCAATGGACGTCGTAGGATCTCTTGGCGAAAGAGATTTTCCTGTGGTGGACAATCAACCCAATGGATGGAAACATCAAGTGATACAACTTCATAAAGTAAAGGGAGGGCCAGCAAATGAAATCTCTTGCATGTCCAAATGAGGTTATACGCAGCTGCATACCGAGCCCAACCCTTTTCCGGTCCCCAGTTGGGTACATCATCTTCTGTGAGTGAGTCCCAGTAAATATCCCAATACGCATCAAATCCCATTGCAAACTCCAAGGGTTTCTGAACAACAGAGCGGAGGATTGATTGCAGAAGCTCATCTGGGAGCTGAAGAAGAGGGACCTTGGCGTTTAGCTCTGGAGCTTTGAGGATCGACGTGTCATTATGGCAGCAGAGCTTGGGCCATGGGATTGGGCGGTCCAAGAGAGGATATTTCGGCAGGGGATTGGGTCGATAGAAGGCGAGTTGACCCGAGGGCGAGACGTTAAGCCGTGTCTGCGCTAGCATGCTGTTCTTTGATGCATGCTGTTCTTTGATGCATGCTGTTCTTTGATGCATGCTGTTCTTTGATATGTAGATTTAGGAAAAGAACCGAGGTTCAGACAATGAGATGAGAAGATTACCTGCGTATTGGTAGGGGATCTCTCAGCAACGGCAGTTCTGTAATTGGTTGAGATACCGCCGTGCTAGAAATAAACTAGTGCTTACAGGCATAGAACAGTCCCGGTACCATTTGACCTTCGCGGCTTATTTCTTCTACCTTTGCAAAGACCTTTCTTGCTTAGGACTGGACAAGATAAAGTTGTCGCTGACATTCTAAATATGAGCCATTTTTCTATGCTCCTAGGTCCAAGAAGTGGTTAATTTACGGTAAATCTAAGATTGTGGATGCAATTACTAACTAAGCATGCTATACTGCGTACAGAGGTAATAGCATCATCTGCGACAGTCAACGCTATGATGGTGAGTTCGAGCTCACCTCTAACAACATGGCATAAACAGACTGACTACCTATATGGGCACAGGCAGCAATTGTCTTTTTATCTGTTGTCAGTCTAGATTCGGCTCGCTCCGTGAGCTATAACGTATCGGTACTAGAACGCTGCAGTTGGTTGAAGAACATCACGCACTGACAGGGATAACTGCGACTTTTGACATGCCGAGTAGCCGAAAAGTCCTCAAGGCAGAATCTGTCTGTAGATATTCACTCACAAAGGTACCACGTGTTTGAAAAACATTCCTCCGGTTCTAACCTCTCTTTACTACTTACTCTGTCTCATTCGGCCTCACTTCCCTCATGTTTATATCATCTATTTCTCAATTGTCTGCGGATTATAGCCTATTTGTCTACATATTCATAGTATAAGCGCTGTATATTGACAAAGTCTCCAGCAGCATCTTACCTGTACCATCAATAGCGCATGCGAAAGCGAACTGAATCTCCGAATCATCCTGGAACCAACACACTCGTATCATTTATGGATACGATCTAGACTCCTTCAGACCCAACAGGAGATCAACCCTTGTGCTCACGACGCTCAGCTGTCGTTCTTGCCAGCCCATAAAGAGTCCTCGCGAAATTTATAAAAGCTCTCGCTGAACCCAGAAACTCAGATAGCTTTCGACGCAATGAATAACAGAAGACAGCAACATCCCGAGCCTATGACTTTATCTCAGAGACTTCTCCAAGCCGGTCCTTCCATTATCCTCTCAATCGTCTTTGTTGTCAACCTGCTCGAGTACTTCGCTCAAGATGAAGCTAAGAACTGGACAACTATTAACTTTAACATTCTTGCTGCATGGCACCTGTTCTGGCTTCGTTATGCGGGATACTGAGGAGGTATCTATATATTACCCCGACGCAACCTTTCAGTACGAGCTTGAAGATTTCGAAGTAGCGAATGGTACGGACAGCTTGCTGCAAGAACGAACTAATGTCAGGGTAAGAAAATAATGTGCTTCGAGTAGTAGGAACAGCAACTAATCAGCCCTGCTAGATTTGCGAATACGTGAGTGTGCAACATCTGGCAAACTGCGTTACTATCGTTGCCGGGCTACAAGCTATTGGTATCGCACTTGGTAACTCGCTTTCTCTGGTTAGTGTTTGACGCCAAATATGCTGACTTTATAGGTAATGCTGCCAAGTCTTTGAGTAACAGCAATAGCTGTGCAACTGTCAGCGGCACTGCCGGTAACGGCAAAGTCAAGTACAGATACTACGTAAGTACGATGTGCTCTGCCCTCGAAGAGTAATTTGCTAACAGCTGGTTTATAGGCTACTGGTCGGCACTGCGATACCACAGCCGAGGCAAGCACCATTGCTGGTGCAATTGAGCACCATCTCAAGAATGTCAGTGGGGGTAAGCTGTGCCGAACAGAGTGTTTGGATCTCACGCACGGTGGTACTTGGAACGGTTATCTTCTCGTCGGTCCCGCCAGCAAGTTTGAAAGCGACATGTATTGTGGCCCAAAGCTTCCTTTTACTAGTTGTGATTCTGGTGGCAAGGGAGACTTGCACTAGGCCAGGCAGCGGAAGTGTCAGGGATGTTGGGATTCTGCGGCTAATTTATCTCATGTACTAAGCACTTAGCTTGGAAGTGTGCATACGAATGCCCAACTTGGGACAAGTCTTAATATGCTGGTGTATTGTTTGTCTTTTCGTCGTTAGTTCCAGGGACCGACAACTTGGGACTCTCAATCCACTATTCTGCCAGAGACGTGTTGAACCTAAGTTGTAGTCTAGGTACACTTGGGCTATGCTTGCTGTTAAACAGATGCAATTTACTGTTAGGCTGGCGTCCTATTATTTCAAAATCAAGTGAAATGAATCAAGTATTCTAGTCAATTACTATAGTAGAGCCGTTTACAATCCTGTCTTTATAGGCTACTAGCCAAGAGAGTTACAAACTTACTCGAGTTTGCAACTTTATCTGCTAAAGCCAATATACTCGTGCTGCCAAGAATCTCAAAGATTCCAACTTCGCATTGCATCTCCTCTAGGAGCCAGTTCCGCATCTCTACTGCTGATAATGAGTCAATGCCATAACTATGAAGCGGTTTCCCCTCTTCAATGTTTTCAGCATCTTTATCTATGACTTTTGCAAGCCTTTCCTTGATGGCATCGGCGATGATGTGGGAGGCCTCTCCTAGGCTTTTTGAAGATTCCATTGCTACGCGCAACGCAAAAGACTTTTGCGTATGGCCAAGCGATTCTGGTCGCAACTCAGAGACAGTGAGTTCCTTGAACCTTGGATCTGAGAAATAAAACGGAGGTTCAAGTGAGTGTTGGTCAATATGGCCGCCGGTAGCGAGTCCTGTGATAATTTGGGCAGGCATCTCGGACGACTTCCAATCACCATGATCAGATTGATGCCCGCGCATCGCTGCAGACATCAACAGAAGAAATTCTTCCTCATACATACCCACACTCTCCCATTTCTTCAAGCTGCTGGTGCCCTGGCGTTCTGCTACAAAACCAATATCCAGCATAAGACCCAGATCGATACTTGTGGCAACGAGACCTTGCTGTCGTCGGTAGTGCGCCAAACTATCCATGAATGAATTTCCGGCGGCATAGTTCGCTTGTCCAGGGTTGCCAGTGATGCCGGAGATAGAGCTGATCATGATAAAGAAGTCGAGATCGCGGGGTAGGAACTGATGAAGATTCCAAGAACCTTGTACCTTTGGTCTCAAGGATACTTTGATTTCATCGTGCGTCATGCTCTCAAAAATACTGCTTTGTGTTAGGGTACCGCGAAAATTAGGGTTAAAGGGAGCTATCACTTACCCATCACGCAGCACCATGGCTGCTTGTATACATCCTGCGATTCGAGGCAGTTCCCTGCCGTCATATTGTTCCATGACGCCTCTGACCTGATCTGGATTGCTAATGTCGCAAGTATGAAAGGCTGCCGAAGCACCATTCGCCTTTAACTTTGCAGCCAACGCCTTTGCGCTTTTGTCTGATGCGCCTGATCTAGACAGTAAGATCAAATGCTTGGCCCCAGATTTGGCCATATGTAGAGCAACACTTCTGCCAATCCCCCCCAAGCCACCAACAATTACATATGCAGCACTGGAATTCAGCTGCAATGTATTAACCACAGATGGGTGCACCGTGATCATGTCATCTTGTCCCATGGTAATCACTGTTTTGCCTGTTCCGCCTTTTGTTCCCACACTGCGAAATGCGTCTTGTAGGTGGGTGGAGGTAAAGATTGTCAAAGGAGACACAGGACTGATGGTACCCTCACTCATTAAGGCAGTAACATCGTTCATCAGGTTGTTGATCTTATCAGGATACGAGGACAGCATGAAGTCGAAACTGAACTGTGCAAACGAAATCCCTCGTTCAAGCGGTCTCGAGTCTAGCAGTCCTTGGATTTGGTTGATTTGCACAAATCTTCCAAATGGAGCAAGGCATTTGCAGCTCTGATAGATCGATTCACCTGATAAGAAGTTGAAAACAACATCTACGCCGCGACCGCCAGTCATAAGGCTGATTCGTTCCGCAAGCGTGCCAATAGAGTCCGTAAAGATATGGTTCTCGTCGATGCCATATCTTTCATTTAGCAGCTCTGCATCCGACAAGGATTCCGCGACAACAAATAGTTCAGCTCTGCGCTTTATTGCTAGTTGAATAGACGCTTGGCCGATGTCACTGCCTGCAGAATGAATCAAAATGCTCTCACCAGCTTGCAGTCTTCCCAAGTCTCTCGTGCAGCTGAGCGCGGTGACGAACGCAGATGAGATAGATGCCGCCTCAGCAAATGTGAGATCTCCTGGTATCTTATGGCAATAATTTGCTTTAATACGGATACATGTTCTGAAGGGCTTCGGAGTGATGAGATGGACTCGGTCACCAGGCACAAAATCGGAAACTGCGGCTCCAACTTTACGCACAACACCACTCGCCTCACGACTCAAGAACGTTTCTTCGCCGTGTCCCATCACTGTAGAAATGTCTTGTGACCTAATTGACAGTTAGTTGGAATAATGTATCCACATTTCATTTTCGATAACGCACCTGATGCCGAAAGCCCGGGGTTCAATTTCTACCTCATCCGCCAGCAATTCCCTTTTCATGATATCTGGCTCGAATCGTAGACTTTCTGGCGTTCCTTGATGGCCTATATGGAGCACCAGAGGAATGCTCGTGTCTCGTAAACGCATGGGCTCATATGCGGTCTTGGACAACTGGTTCGCTACCTTGATGTTGAGATCCTTGGCGGAGGAATAACGGGTGATCCACAAAATGCCGTCTTCCATTATGTACTCCCTCTCGCCCATGGCGGAGCAGAACGTATCGTATATAAGGTGTGACGCTTGCTGCATATCAGTCCGAGCACATGAACCCAGAAGGATAGTCGTCAGATCCCGGTCCGGGTTCTCGTTCCTCATAGTTCTGAATAAACCAACGATGATCCCGTGCAGAGGGTTTGAGGCTTGTGTGACCCAGACAACCTTCTTCGCTCTGAACAGGAACTCCTTGAGAGCGTTGAACTGAGTAGCAGACTCACCCAGGTCGAGGCAGTCATCCATCTCCAGAAGTGAAATGCAGTGCATACCCTGAAGGCTTATCGGTTCATCAAGCAAATAGTGCGTCTGGACAGACTGCCCATGAGATTCTAAAAGTTGGACTAGGTGGCTTGACACTACCAAGCAAGACCTAGATGGCCTCTCAGGAAGTAGTAGTGTTGTCACACTTTGTCCTTCGGGATTTCGTTGTTGGATAGATTTAGACGCAATCATAACGCTAGGCGCTTGTTCATTGAGTCTCTTGTCTCCAGAGACATCAGTAAAGTCTTGAAAACCAGCTGTTCTGGCGAAAACTTGTAGCTTATCCTTAGCGGAAGGCTGTGATACTAGTGCCCACCAGCCATACGGTTTGAGTGACTGACTCAAACGCTGCACAACCTGCTGGCCATCGTTATGATGACCAGTAGTGATAATTAAATCATATTGGGACTGAAATAGATGCTCATTGTTCCAAGCATCTTCAGGTGTAGTCAATTTGAAAGATAGGTTTGAAGCTTGCTGTTGTGCTTGTTCCTCTATGAGGATCTTGAAGTTGGAATTCGGGCTTGCGATTGTCCAGTTTGCGGATGCAATACCCAAATCTCGCGATTTCGTCAACCTTTCCAGTATAGAACCTAGAGTCACAGAATCCCCATCAGAGATCTCTAGTATGGACATACTGGGCTCAATTTGCAGTGAGAGGCTTATAAACTAAGTGTAAAGGTTAGTTGTGCTTGGAAAGGTTGGTGGAACTTGGCCTTGCGTGCATAACATACTTGAGCTAAGCTTTCCAAAGCCGCGACGCGTTCTTCATCATCTTGAAGTGTGTCCTCTCCCATACATCGCTGCAGAAAATCAGATAAAACTGCGGGTGGCATAAGTCGGAGGTCAGGAACTCGATTCATAATTCCATATCGGGCTTTTACATCCTTGACATTCGAAATAGGTTGAGAAGCAGACGCTACCTGCCTACATCGCATTTGTGAGATTTGTATCATGGGCTCCAGATTGATAGGATTGCCAAAAGCAATATTTGCTGTAACGTTGCTCTGTCTAACATCAATGAGGTGGGCGAAGCCTCTAAATTGTGCTAGAGGTCCTTTGGGGCACTTTGAGGAGATCTTGATGCTCTCGATCGAGGACGGAATAAACGCAGTGTCCAGCTCCCCAAAATCTGATCCAAAGGCCGCGAATAAGAGTTGAAACATGCAATCAAGACTGGATGGATGAACTAGATGGTCATCTTCGTAATGAGATGGCATAATGGATCTTGTGTCGTGAACAACGATTGAGGCGCAAGCCATGTTGTCAGAATAACCAATATCGGTCAGGTTCTGGAATGATGGACCGTACTCGAGACCTATTTGCTTGGTCTTCGAGTAGAAGTGTTCAACTTCGAGAGGTGATTGACAGGCAGATTCGGTATTTTGCAGCTCGGTCTTGAAAGAATTGATCGGAGGATGATCTGATGCAAATTTAGCAATCACATAACCATAGCAGTTTAACTGCAGAGGCGTTCCCTCTGAGCCGCTTGAGATCCTAAACTCATAGCAATCTTCCGCGGACGTCATAAGCTTAGGTCGCAAGAGTTGCAATTTCGTTTCAATGCCGGTGTCACCATCTGGTATGATCATGGGGCGTTCGAGTTGTACATTCCGCAACTCAACCTGGTCAGGCAGTGTCGTGGGGTCAGAAATCTGTAAGACAGCTTCAATGACCATGCATATCATGCCTGCTGCTGGGTACAAGATAGAAGACTGGACTTTATGATCACGAATCCACGGCATTTCAGAAGTCCTCAACAAGTTCCTCCAGGCAGGGTCGCCATCGACTACGTCTGATACGGGGGCACCCAAAAGATCAACCCGGTTATGCGATCTGAAGCGATGCGACTTGCTCACACGAGACTCGCACCAGTACGATTTGTCGTGGTTCCATGCATATGTCGGTAGTCCAATTAATGGCGTCCCCTGGTTGACTGCCAGGTTGACAGAGTTGATGTCGACCTCAAAACCATGGGTGAACAGTCTACCTGCTGTCTCCAAAGCTGTTGAACATGAACTCTTGTTCCTTGTCAGAACAGACCCGTAATTAACATTCTTGAAACCGCCAGCGGCTACAACTTGTCTAATTGGGCCTTGAAGGGCTGAGTGCGGTCCAATCTCGAGCAAAAAGTCGACTGCGGATTCCCCTGCTCTCCTGCGTCGACTCCTGTCCCCGTTCAACAGTTGAGTCAACGCATCAGAAAACTCGACTGGGGATTTTAGATTCTGTACCCAATAAGAGGGTCCGAGGTCTCTCTGCTTCACAACATTGCAAGTAACGCTGGACATCATTTTGATGGTGGTCTCCTCTTCTCTACCATTGCAGTCGGCGATACTTTCAAGATATGCCTCAGCTATGTTGGCCATGTGGTGAGAGTGGTATGCGTTTTCGACTTTCAATTTGCGAGAGAAAACTCCTTCGGCTTTCAGGATGCTATCCAACTGGTCTATAGCACTTGCGTCTCCTGAGATTGTAACTGATAGCGGAGAGTTGTTGCAGGCGACCCGAACCGTTCCGGCGGTGATCTGACCAATGTAATCCAGAGCTCTGGACTTGGAACAACCGGCTGCAAGCATGGAACCTTTGAGATGGGGATGATTGTCAGCCATCTCGGATGATAGCTTCCCTCGATAATAAGACACCTTCCATGCGACTTCTCTTGAAATCGCACCGGCACACATCGCCGCAGCTATTTCTCCGCTTGAATGCCCTATAACAGCGATTGGCTCAATGCCCCAAGAATGGAGCAGTTCAACAAGAGCAACTTGCAGAATAGTTGACAAGGGCTGAGCGAACTTGGCAAGGTTCAAATGGGAAGCTGGTTCTTTGTGACTCAATTCCTCCAGAGCGGACCACGAGGAACCCAGCTCACGCTTGAGATAATTGTCGGCAGCAACGACAGAATCTTTGAAAACTGGGTAGACAAAAAGCTCGCGCCCCATCCCTGCCCATTGGGCTCCTTGTCCGGTGAACACAAAAGCGAGACGCGGCTTATTCAGAGATCTAAATGGCTTGATCTCCGAAGATGCCAAATTTCGCAAGAGCTCATCCAACCCTCCAGCTACGATGGAGGTCTTCCACGGCAGTATGGAACGTCTTGTAGCAAGTGTATAAGCCAATCTGTCAAGATAGCTAGTAATTGAATTAGACGTCGCTTTTGAAGCCTCTTCCTCCAGATGGGTTGCGTATCTCTGTTTCATATTCAGGACGGCAGATTCTTCATGGGCCGAGAAAACGAATAGGCGTTTGTTGGTGGTCTCTTTAAATGAGCTGGGTAAACTTTGCTTGTCGACAAAGTCTACCAGGACTCCGGAGTCTGCACTGAACCCGGCATCAGAACTGGCAGAAGAACTGTGTTCCGTCATTTGTGGGCTGTTTTGCTGGTGAATTTGTCTTTCATGCCAATATTCCAAATAGCTTGATGCATCGTCCAGAATTGCATGGGCATTAGTCCCACCATAGCCGAATGAATTGACACTAGCCCTCCTTACACCTGGCGTTGGCCATGGAATCTCAACAGTCGGGACTTGGATCTTGAGCTTGTCAAAGGGTATCCTGGGGTTAGGGTTGTTCAGATGAATATTTCGTGGAATCAAACCCTTTTCCACAACCAGAACAGCTTTAATGAAAGCAGCCAATCCGGCAGCACCTTCTGTATGGCCAATCTAGCATGTTCAAGTCAGCTTGTGTCCGTGCGATGAATCAATGCTGTTGACTTACATTTGATTTGATCGAACCAACCACCAATGTCTTACTGGAATCCCTGTTCTTAGTGACGCTTGCACCAATAGCTCGAAGCTCAACTGAGTCGCCGGCCGCAGTACCGGTTCCCTACATAACGAATTAGCTAGCCGATACTAAGACAATATCATGTAGACCTCGAACTCCAATACTTACATGGGCCTCGAAATACATTGTGTCATCATAGTCAAGACCAGACTTTTTATACACAGAACTGATAAGATCAGACTGCGCACTTGCACTCGGTAGTGTGATACCCGGGGTATGTCCATCATGATTGATCCCGGTACCTCGGATGACGGCTCTGATGGGATCTCTATCGCGAACTGCCTGGTCCAAAGACTTGAGAATGACAACCGCTATACCTTCACCACGGCCGTACCCGTCCGCACTGGCATCGAAGGACTTGGAGAGACCATCAGCTGACAAGAAACTCATGTTGGACATCCACATGGGCATGTCCGGGTTCAGCATCAGTGTTGTGCCAGCCGCGACTGCGACCTTGGAGACGCCGTCATTTATAGACTGGCAGGCCAGATGCAGAGCTACCAAACTTGATGAACAGGCCGTATCGAGTGTAAGGCTTGGGCCGTGCCAATCGAAGAACCAGGAAACGCGGTTTGCCTGCATGCCTGAGCCGATTCCTGCACCACTATACTTGGGTGCAGTTTCGGGATCTCGCATAAGCATATCAGACCAGTCTCGAGTAAATGTCCCAACATAGCAGCTCGTGTCGCTCCCAGTGGTATCCCCCATCCTAATTCCAGCGCTCTCCAGGCCCTCATAGACAACTTCAAGGAGCATACGCTGCTGAGGATCCATGGACTTGGCGTCAATCGGAGCAATGTTGAAGAAGGCTGCATCAAACGCTGCAATGTCCTCGGAGAGAAAATGAGCACCCTCTGCAATAGTAGTATTGAGTTTATTACTAGGGTGTCTGAAGCCATCGACATTGTATCGGTCGGGCGGGACTTTGGAGTAGCAACCTGTGGTCGCGTTAGTCATTGACTACGCCCATCTATCATGGATACCTCAGCGAAAGATAGGATATTACATACTCCGAGCATCACTGAGAAGCTTCCAAAGTGCCTCCGGGTTAGAGCTATTACCAGGAAAGCGACAACCAATTCCAACGACAGCGATAGGCATCGCAGTGGTACTGCCTGTATCAGAAGTCATGGTCACGGAAGCGGAACTGATGGTGGAATGAAAAGGAAGACGTTGATCTTGTGATGATTCGTTATTTGCTGCTATGCGGTCCAGACAGGTGAAGCTTTGCAAAGAGCGAGGGGACTTTGGGAACCACATGTTTTCTTCTACATAACATCTTCCATCCAAACATTGGGCTCATTATCCCTATTCGTTCGTCCTCGTAATTCCCAACCGTCCTTTGACGCCAGTCCTAACTGCGCCCAGCCAGAATGATCATTTGACTCTATAAAGTGCTTTTCAAGTATCAGAAACACAAGTTTATGGACAGGCTGATATGGAAACAGTGGTAATTGCCAGCCAGAGTGAGCTGACGGTTTGACTTTGCATACATGTAGGGTAATCATAATCCCTGCTAGGCAATACCAACAGGCCATTCTGAGCCAGGGAGGACTCGCTTAATTACCAATCGTAGTATGGATTAGAACTCGGATCCGACAGGTACGTACTGGTCCAACCATGCCTGAGTGGGCGTAGTGTTCCGCTCGCCTCTGATCACCCGTCTCCATGTACACAGGTACCCAAGTACAGTATCTTGGCGAGTTGGAGAAGTACCTAGATGCTTTTCCTATTTCCAAGTAGGGTAGGTAAGCTGACAAAATTGATCACCGTGCATAAAGTTGCACTAAAAGAGTTTGGTAATCTGCAAGAACTATTGTTTATCTCTGAGAACCTTTGTATCCCGTTGGATCTACCCTTGTCTTGCACCGGGAGAAAACAGTAAACAAGCTCAATGCGGTTACCCCTTGCAATAAACCATGACAGCCCAGCCCAACCGTGCTGCTTGCTAATTTCTGCATTTTCGCTTCTCGCCTTTCGCCTTTCGCCGTGGTTTGGCTTTTACTTCACAACATACGGCGCCTGTCTTCATCAGTGCGTAGCGACTAACCAAATTATCTTTCATGATGGCATGTTCAAAGTCAATTGATGCTTCGTTTGGCCCTTGGGCCGGGCCTCACTGCCGCGGCGGACTAGACTTTACATTCTTCTTCGAACTCATCTTCTTCTCCCTGCTGCCTGCCATCATATTTATCTTGAGCGTTGCTTGGAGATGTCGTTCACTTCATCATGAGCCGAGGATTGCTCGTTTCGGAGTTCTATTAGTTCTGAAATTAGTACGATACTCTTACCGTAACCGAACTCTTGAAAATGACCTAGAGCTCTAATCAATCGTTCGGATAGGTCTTGATTGGCGTGATGTGTTTCATCGCCATTGCGCATCTCATTTTGACCATTCTTGCGGATGCCCCGTGTCGGGGTCTAGCAATTGCGACTGCAGCTATAGAATGCTTAGCATTTTTCGTAATAGGCCTCTATTGCAAGTTTCGTCACAGTCACTCATGGCGTCCATCCATATTGATAACGCTCTATCTTTCTGCCCATATCCTACTCAATATTGCTACTACCCGAACACTTTGGTTAATGAAGGGTGTTTCTGCTATTCCCATCGTCTATAGCATCAGCATTCTGCTGCAAGCATTCGTCCTTATTGTGGAAAATGTCGAAAAGAGCCGCCTGTTGTTCGACTCTGGTCGATACAGTCCAGAAGAGCTGGCAAGCCCACTGGCTCGTCTGATCTTTGGTTGGCTAGTCCCTCTGCTTCGGTTGGGTTACGACACGATTCTTTCCATGGCAACCTTGACACCACTTTCTGAAGATCTTAAAAGCCGACAACTTGAACCGAAACTTCGTCAGTTAATGAACCTACTCCGTAGGGCTCCCATGTACTTATTTTGCAATAGTTCGACTGTTAAAAGATACAAAAAACTTGTCTCTGCTGCGTGAACTATTTCAGTTACGTCTGGGCCTGTTACTACCAATATTACCTCGTTTATTCCTCTTGGGCTTCACTCTCGCGCAGCCGTTTTTAATTCATACTGCGGTATCTTACACAAGCCTCAGCCATGACGAGAGATCAATCAACAAAGGGAATCTCCTTGTTGCGGCATTTGTTCTTACATTTGTCGGTTATGCGGTATGCTTGTCACTCATATCCCCCGCAGAATCTTCTGACGAGTACAGCTCTCCAGCGCTTTCTATTGGCATCTGACAAATCGTCTGATGATGATGGTACGTGGAAGTCTTGTCAGTTTGATCTATAACAGTGCTCTTCAGTCTACTGCGCCAGGTTCTTTGGATACGGGCAGCCTTACTCTCATGACTGTTGATGTAGAAAAGGTCATGCTTGGGTTTGAGGACCTTCATGAACTTTGGGCCAGTACAGCCCAGATAGCGATAGCTATATACGTACTGGCATCATACATGTCATGGGCTTGTGTTGCCCCCGTCATTGTTCCTATAGGTCAGCAAATCCCCGAGACATGTGCGACCATTTCTCCGATTAACAATCCGATAGTATGCGTGGCTGTCACTGTGCCTGTCACACAAAGAATTGGTTCTGCGCAGGGCACCTGGAATGCCGCCGTTGAGAAACGTGTCAATGCGACTTCAGCTGTCCTTGGTAATCTGAAAGAAGTCCGCATCTTGGGCATTGGTGGTTATGCCAGCAGCCTTCTGCAGCGTCTACGAGTTGAAGAGATTATCCCATCTACTCACTTTCGCCGACTTATGGCCGCAATCATTGTTTTGTCCCAAGGAACAATTGTGCTAGGGCCCTTTGTCACTTTCGCGCTTTACGCTATCATTCTACGAATCAACGATGACTCAAATTTCACTGCTTCCAAAGCCTTCACTTCATTGAGCCTTATCAACATCATTGCATCTCCGATTTCGGTATTGATTCAAAGTCTCCCCAGCTTCGCAGCTGGTCTCTCATCTCTATCGCGTATCGAGAACTTTGTCTCTTCAACGACACCATCAGATGGAAAGAAGTTGCAAGATGAAAAGATGTCTTTGAACAAAAGATGCATCTATTTGAGGGGCCCTGGAGCAGATCTTTCAATGGAAGATCAGGAACTCGACAGACTTGAGCCGTCTATTTCATCTTACTACACCAGCCAGAGAACTCTTGAAAACAGTATCATAGTCAGTCAGGCGAAGTTTGGCTGGAAAGCTGATAGTGACGTTATCAATTCATGCAACTTTGAGATCCAGGACGGAGCCTTGGCAGTCATAATGGGCCCTGTTGGTTGCGGCAAGAGCACATTACTATACGGCCTACTCAACTTCGTTCGTTATAACAGTGGCCAAGTGTGGCTGAAGCACCGTAATGTGTCACTTTGCGAGCAGACTCCATGGCTAGTCAGTGGATCTATTCGTCATAACATCACTTGTGGTGCAGCTTTGAATCAGCATTGGTATGACCAAGTTCTCAACGCATGTGCTTTGGTACAGGATCTTGATCATCTCTCGGGCCGAGACATGCACGAGGTTGGCAATGAGGGTAACAGTCTCAGTGGTGGACAGAGACAGCGTATAGTATGTGCCCACCTGATGGTAGTCTGTGAGAGCTACTAATCAACCTGTCTAGGCTCTCGCCCGCGCTATTTATGCCCAGAACCCTATTTTGTTTCTAGACAATCCTCTCAGTGGTGTTGACCATTCTACGTCTCAGCATATTGTTCAGGCCCTGTTTGGGGATGGAGGTCTGCTCCGCAGTGGTAATATCACTGTTTTAATCACCACCGATTGCCGTAAGTTTAGTAGTTCCTCACTTCATGGTATCGCTAATTGCTGACTTCAAAGGTGATATAATCGCTCAAGCGGATAACGCACTCATCATAGACCAGGATGGAACTGTCACTGCCACTGCAGAACCAAGCAGCGCTGAGAACGTCATCATGGTGACGAGTACCACGGCGGGAGATGTTCGGGTGTCCGACACCAAGGAGCGACAAGAGCACAACACATCCCCAGGACCAAGCCGCGAAATCGTTGAAGCAAAGGCAGACCTGCGACGTCCCACCGGTGACTGGACGATCTATAGTTTTTATGCTCGCGCATGTGGCCGATTCAACGCTATCGCCTTCCTGTGCCTCTGCCTAAGTTGCGCATTCTGCTATCAGTTCTCAACTATCTGGGTCCAGTGGTGGTCAGATGCCACTGAAGACGCAAGCAGAAGATCGGATGGGTTCTACCTGGGTATATATGCTCTTCTCTGTGCTCTCGGGCTATCTACCTTGTATCTGGCTTGCTGGACCTCCATGGTGACCATGGTAACTCGGTCAGCTATAAAACTTCATCTCAGGGTTCTAGCTACTGTCTTCAACGCTCACGTGTCGAACTTTTCGACCATAGACGACGGAATCACCCTAAACCGATTCAACCAAGATATGCAGCTTGTGGATTACAGCTTGCCCCTGGCTGTTGTCAATACATTTCTGTTTGCGTGTATCTGCCTTGTACAAGCTGCTGTCATATCAGCGACAGCAAATTACATGGCCGCGGCAATACCTTTCTGTCTGTCCGTAATCTACTTCATCCAGAGGTTTTATCTTCGCACATCTCGTCAGCTTCGTCTACTAGACATAGAAGCTAAGGCGCCACTGTACACCAATTTCAAGGAGACCATTCTAGGTATCAATACGATACGTGCTTATGGCCGAGGTTTTGGTTCTTTCCTCAAACAGAAACATATACAAGTTCTGGACGACTCGCAGCAGCCTATCTACCTTCTTTACACGGTACAAAGATGGCTCTCTCTGGTACTTGATCTCATGGTTGCCTGTCTAGCTACGCTTCTCATTGTCGTGGCGGTTCAGACGAGATCCGGAACATCAGGTTCAGACATGGGTGTGGCTTTAGTGAATCTGACATCTTTCAACCAATATCTCACCATGCTGATTCGTTGTTGGGCCTCGATGGAGACCTCACTTGGTGCCATCGCCCGAATAAAGGATTTTTCCCGTGATACGCCTGTTGCCAACGGCTGTGGTCATGAATTTCACGTAGGGTATGAGAATGATCAGAGTATTGTGTTCAAAGATGTTACCGTCGTCTATACGCAGCCAAAGTCTTCGTCTGAAGACACTGAGGACACCCTGGAAGAAAGAGGAGCTCTGAGCCATGGCCATCTAGCACTGCACTCTATGAACCTCTCAATCAGACCGGGAACCAAGATGGCCATTACTGGGCGCTCAGGTAGTGGTAAATCTACGCTAGTCTCCAGCCTTTTTCGTATTCTGCCGTTATCGTCTGGAATGATATCCATCGGAGACGTGGATATTTCACAGCTTGATCAGCAAGTTGTTCAAAATCGTCTCAATGCGATCACGCAAAACAGCTTTTTTCTTTCAGATATCTCCTTGAAAGAAAACCTTGATCCATTAGGACCTTATGATCAAAACGATGCAGGTTTTTCAATGCCGATCACCGACATCATGAGGGAGGTTTTAGTTAGCCTGCAACTTTGGACGTTGGTAGAGGAGCGTGGCGGACTCGAAGGATTGTTTTCCCAGAGCTCATGGTCTAGCGGTCAGCTACAGCTACTCAGTGTGGCTCGCGCAATCGTCAAGAAAAGGCGGACCCAATGTCATCCCGACTCAGGTTGGAAGATACTGGTTCTGGACGAAATAACAAGCAGGTAAGCTTATACTCAACTTATTCACATGATGAACGCTGACATCTGTTTAGTCTTGACAAAGCATCGGCTCGGATGGTACGTGATCGTATCAAGATCGAGTTTGAAGACTACACCATCTTGTCCATTGTGCATAAGTTCGATGGCGTCCTTGAGGATATGGACGAGATGATCGTCATGGATTCAGGAAAACTCATCCGACGTGGGCCGCCGCGGGAACTCTTACGGGTGATGTAGATCCGGGCAGCCGCTCTATAGTGAACTGGAAATCTCAGTCAAAGATCGCTGGGGCTACGAGTCTATAGAACTTAGCATATGCTGGGAATTTGGTTTTACAATGCTATGTAGTGCTGGCTATGGTGATGGTGTTTATATTGCTGGGAGTATTCGTTTGTGTTTTCTCGAAGCAAATTGATGAGAATCATGGTAGTGTCTTTCTATTCAGTGACTATCCAATGCGCTTGCCTGGAATATAGGCATAAGATTGATCCGTCTTCACTCATCTCCTCTAATTGCAATAGCAACTGACGTAATGACTACAATTTGGACACTAATGCTCATGTCGGGACCCTGCCTTATAGCTATTGTCCAGTCTATGCTCGTGCATCCTTTTTAGGCCAGCTGGACTTCTAAGACTCGCGCCTCCAGCGCTTTCAGGAAGAATCGGCGGTGTCCATCGGGGGCTTGAATGACTAGTAGATACTCGACTGTTGCCTTGGCCATGGCGGATATCGTGTCTGTATCTGTCGAAATCACTTTCTGTAAATATCGCTTTTGTTGTCGAATCTCTCGGATCAGGGTTCGGTTGGTCAATTTCCAAGTGTTGAGGTTGACGTTCTGTGATCCGTCTACTCTTGTAGAGATGAGCGTCGAAATGCTGTACAGGTTTCGCTCGGCATTGATCTGTATCATCATCACTACCATGATTCAAATCTGCGAGGCCCGGATCAACAAGTTGCCTGAACCTGTCCTTGACAGTAGAGAGATCTTGCAGGAACTCTTCATCATAGTGTATCATGTCCAGCTCAACGCCAAACTTGTAAAGTTGCGAGAGGTCCGAGAACAGTTTGTTTGCTTTCGTCGTGAGCTTCTCTTGGTAAGAAATCGATGAAGGGTGTTGTTTGGAGCTACCAGTGCTCCATGTCCTGGATCTATGCCTTGGGTGGGTGTGATTCTCTTGGTGGTTGGAGCTTTGGAACACGAGAACTGGTCCAGTTGTCTTTTGTGAACAGCTAGGATCCTCAGACAATAGTTTTCTCAATGTGGCAATATTGCCCGCTCTTCTTCCGGTCTGGCCTGTTCCACGCTGAGGGCTTAAATGTTGCATCCCTCTGGTGCTGTCTGCGGTGGGGCCATCACAGTTTGTATTTGAAGAGTTTCCAGAGCTAGACACTGTTCTTTCAGGCAAATGTCTCTGATATGGAACCTCTGCACCTGTAACTCTATTCTGGTCCGCAGTAACGCGACACTTGTGCCTCTGTGCTTGATTGTGCGCAGTTAAGTGCACGCCATTTTGTAGAACATTGTTGTCTGAAGGTGAAACCAAGGCGTTTGGGTTATTGTTGAGCTGACCCTGCTCTTGGTAGGTCATAAGATCCTGGTTGCACTGCATTGTTTCCGTGAAATTGTCCATGTCGTCAAAGCACTCTGCGGTATCCCAATCGCCTTGACAGGCCTGCAGTAAATCGTCTGTGATGTTCATACAGGATTCCAGGGCAATGTCCTCGGCGCCCAGTAACGCTGGCGTATTTCTTTCTTGGCGAGCTAACGTGTGTTCTTGACGGGGGTCATCATCAGCTTCATCTCCAACGTCAATTCGACTTTTCAATTTGCTGCCTAGATATCATTTAAGCCGTAGTACACATGAGGAAACGCGTTGTAACGGAACTTACGGTATCTTCTCTGTGCTAATCGATTTTGTAACTTTCTCCGATGCTCGTAGCTGAATGACTCTGAGGGCTGACCACTGTTGGTATTGCGCATTTGCGGCTGACTCGGTGGATCAGGCTCTGAAGCACCCATAGTTTGTAGATGCATTTGAGAAAACATTAGATATACAGAGATAGCAAAACTTGTCTACAAGGTGGAACCTGAGTAAGGAAAATACCTCTTATGTCTTTGAAACGCGTCCAGTACATGCAATTCATTACAAAGGGCGAAGTTTCGCGAAGTGCTCCATCAATTTTAAGCATAATAAAAGCCGGGAACCGCTGGTGGCTGAGTGTTCAGGGGTCGTTGGTTGACATTTTCTTATCCCCCGCTGATCCTTGTCCCGGCTCTGCAAAAGTTCCCTCTGTTATCTACTAGGGCCAATGGAATACGCCATCTCAACATCTGATAATTATATATCATATCACGGAAAGCCCTTGAAGCTAGAGTCAACAGACCAATGAAGTATTCGTACCTCGTGTTGGTTCTAACGGCACAATCCAGACCACCCTCCAAACTTCAGAAGGATTGTCTCCATATGCACCATTATGCTGTTGGTCCTCGGTCAGCTTAGAGTACATCGTTCCACTACGCCAGACCTTCCTTTTGTATCCTTCGCAATCACGTCGGCGATTAACCAGTTGAGCTACCTGCATACATAATCGCAGAATTTCCATTCACATCTTAAACAGCACGACTCCTAGAACCTCGGTACTCCACAACATGCACGCTTCACACGAGACAAGATCGGCCTAATATCAGCCAAATGCGTCTTCTTTGCTTGCACGGTCGCGGGACCAACTCTGATATTTTGGAGAGCCAGTTGGGTGAGTATCCGGTCCTTTTCTGCCAAAAAACGGCTGAGCAGCTAACCGTTTATTTCCAGCACCGCTTGTCAGTAGACTTTCAGAACGCTACACACTAGATTTCCTTGATGGCCCCTGCCAAGTCAATGCTGCTCCCGGCGTGGACTCTCGTTCTTCAGGACCGTTCTTGGCTTGGCATCGTCGCCACTTTGCGAAGGATGTCGCCTCTGCATATGCCTACGTACAGGCAGTGATAACTGAAGATGGTCCTTACGATGGAGTCATTGGGTTTTCCCAAGGTGCTGCATTGGCTGTTGGCCTGTTGATTTCACACCAGCACGAGGCACCGACCAGAGTGAACCTGTTCAAGTTTGCTATCCTTTTCTCTAGTGTGCTACCGACAGCACCTTCTGAAGAAATAGGAGTGGATTGCACACAATATGTAGTCGACTATGAAAAGAGTTTGCCTGAGTTCTTTGGGCTCTCAAGCTCGGAAATTGCTGATACGGCGTCGGCTGAGCGAGCGTACTTGTTTAACCATTTAGCCGGAGACAACAAGCCGAATGAAACACGACACACTGTTGACATCCCAACCCTGCATGTTCTCGGTACAAAGGACCCATTTTTTGACTTTGGTAAAGCTGTTATAGAGCTTTGCGACAGTAAGAAGCGAGAGGTTATACTCCATGACGGAGGCCATGACGTCCCTCGTTCACAAGATTGCATTAGCAAGATAGCTCTCCTTATGGAAACTGTGGCGGAACTTTCAAAGATAGACTTTTAGCTAATAAGCGATACAAATTTGAACATCACATAGAATCATTCTGATACCGCCCCATCCACGACGATCCATTCATTCTAACCCTCTACCCATTACAGATAAAAACCGTCGGTGTTTTTGCCCAGGCCCAAATCCACCTGCTCTACTAAGAGTGACTCACCACTCTCCACAATCGATCGCACCGCAGCCGTGATCATACTACAAGCTTCCTTAGCTTGACTTGCCGACAGAGACGCAGTCCAGTAGCACATGCGAATGGCTACATGACCTTCAACCTCTGTCACATAAACAGACACGGCGTACTGTATACCGTCAGTAAAATGGGCAGCGACACTGCACTGGCTGAACCTACCTCATCTCGCATAGAGCTGTGTAAATTATTCATCTTCAGAGCTGTATCTTCAGATGGGGACCGTTCCGCGAAGTGCTGGATATTGAGATAGGTCTTGTACAAAGGTATATCCGACGAGACCACTCGCTGTATATCGACCAAGGAACAATTTTGGTACTATTAGGGTTAGACATTACGTATATAATGGTAGTGATTTCTAGCTTACCGTCAAACTATCAGCAAGATCGAGTTGAAGAGTCTCAAGCATCGCGGAAACTAGAGTGGCTTTCGGTATGCGGATGACACAGGGTAAGAGATTGATCAGCGGGCCGCAAATCTCATCTACGTTGTCAATAGGTGCATCACGCCCAGACACCATGTATCCGAACGAAACATGATTGTGACCACAGTAGTATTGCAATACGAGAGCCCAGGCTGCTTGGAATAAACACCCAAAAGTGACACCGCGTCGTTGGCAAAATTCTTTGATTCTCGGCAAATGCTCAAAGCTTGCGGTTGTTTCTTCGAAAGAATCATTGTTCCCGGACGTGTTACCTTCAGATGGAAAGTCGCAAGGATCGATACCATTGAAACGGGTTTTCCAATAGTCAGCCGATGTTGATCGTTCAGACTCTCCAAGGTAGGTGATAAAATGGTGGTACGGTGGATTAGGTCGCTCATACTGCCCGTTGGTGTAGAGAGCTTGTAAGTCGTTCCATATCAGGTTTAGAGAAACCCCATCATACAAGCTATGGCTTAAATGAAACAGCGCCAAAAGTTGCCCATCGGAGTTCTGTGATAGAACCAAACTATGAGGAGGGCTCTCCTCTCCTTGCATAGTAGTAGAGTCGGGTGGAAGGGGTCCCGAAAGTAGCTCCATAGGCGCTGCGTAGTTTCTGAGTACAGTCTGATGTCGATTCCCTTCTTCATCCTTTCCGAAAATCGTCCGTAATATGGGGTGACGATTCACTACCTTTTGCCAAGCCTCCATGAATCTCTCCGGGTCGACCTTGCCGCAAGATTGAGGCGATTGAAGTTCGAAGAGGAAGCTGGCATGCCACAAGTTTGCCCCATTCTCTTGAGCATTCAAGATGCTTTCCTGCATTGGCGATAATGGGTACCTGCTCTCGAATTGATCAATGTTCGGCTCGTCGATAGGCAAGTCCTGGTCAATGCCCGGCGTCTCATGTCTGTTCACTAGACGTGCAGTATCGATTCGGTTGCATTCAAGTGCGATCGCTGAGATCTTCTGATGCTCGAATATTTGCCTCGCAGTAATTACTAATCCCTCGGTGCGAGCTTTAGTGATCATCTGGATTGCAAGCACAGAATCCCCCCCAATGGTGAAAAAGCTCTGGTCAACCCCAATCATGTCGCGTGGAATTTTCAAAATATCGCTCCAGATAGACTGCAAGGTGGCCTCGACTTTAGAAGTAGGTGGAGAAAGGTTGGCAGACTGAGAAAAATGTTCGAAGCCGATATCATGGGCTAGATCATGTGCGTTGACCCATCTAGATATAGCTCCTCGGTCTGTCTTACCAGAGGTAAGTCGAGGGAAGTTCTGCACCGGGATCCAAATGGTTGGGACTATGTGTCGTGGTACTTCTCTTTCCATATGGCTCCGCGCTATGGCGATCAATGGGGCTGCCGATGCTTTGCGAGCTAATCCCTCCAACAACTGCAACTCATTGCAGCTGCCTTCCGAACCGGGGACATCCTTGAGTCGCACAATGGTCACGAGTCTCTGTTTGAATGGTCCCTCGGCAGGAACCACAACAATAGCTTCCTGTACAATGGGACTCTTGTTGATATGGTATTCCACCTCATGAAGCTCTATGCGTTGCCCGCGAAGCTTGACCTGGTCGTCCTTGCGCCCTACAATCGTGAAGCTGCCGTCGTAGTTCAAGCGGCCGAGGTCCCCAGTCCTGTAAAACCGCCCGGGCATGTTTTTGGTTACCTTGGAAGACCATGATGGCGAGTCGATAAAGCCTGATTGTGCTTTGGCAAGGCTGTTCATATATCCGCGTCCGACATTAGGGCCCTGGATGACGATTTCTCCCACGGTTCCGATTGGCAAAAGTCTCTCAGTTGCCGCTGTATCAGTAACCCAAGCTTGACACACTAGAGGTCGTCCAATATTGCTTCCATCATCGGTAGGCTTCAAAGGTCTGGTGAAGACGCAAATAACTGATGTTTCGGTGGGTCCGTAGCCACTGATCAAGGGTTAGTATCAAAAACCTCGCTTTGGAGCAGTGCGAAGATAAGTTACTTACTTGATAAGATTAACTTTGCCTGCCCATTTCCTGACCAAGTTGTTTGGCAGCCTTTCGCCCCCACTTACAATAGTTTGTAGGGTAGGTACCTGTTCAGGCTCCAGCATTTGTATGACAGTCGGGGTAAGAAAACACCAGGTCACCTGAAGCCGTGACATGGCATCAGCCAGGCAGTTGAGGCGGTCTTCTTCAGAAATGACGCAGATAGTCGCTCCCTGGGTTAGAGTCAGGATAGTATCCATGATACTTGCGTCGAATGAGTAAGCAGAGAAATGGCCAACTCTGGATTGGCTAGTCATTCCCATTTGAGGGAGACAGAGGGTGAAAGCAGCAAGATTTTGATGCTCAAGAACTGTGCACTTAGGAACGCCCGTAGTTCCTGACGTCGCGACAATGAAGGCGGCATTGCTAGGTGAGACCGTAGTTTTGGGTGCACCTTGAACTGCCGGGAGGTCATTGATACTTGCAGCATCAACTGTGACAACATCCACACCCAGACTTAACACACGATCTTGACAACTTGGACTCGTGACGACTAGTGCTGATTTAGTTTCCAGGATGATCGAGCGTTTTCTTTGAGTGGGATAACCTGGCTCCAAAGCAACACAAGCTGAACCTGTCTTGAGAATTGCTAGAATGGCAACAATCGCCCACAAGCTCTTTTGAAAGCAAAATGCTATAACGACTTCAGGACCGGCGCCATGGTCGATAAGATGATGTGACAATCGATTTGCCATGTAGTCCAGCTCTTCATACGTAAGAGTTCCCACTTCTGTGACGACTGCAAGTGCTGAAGGTTGGCATCTTACTTGCTTCTCAACAGCATGATGTAAGCAGGTAGCTTCACTAGTGCAGTGGGGTGTTGACTGCGATAGTTCCAAAATCTTGACCAAGTTTCTGTTGCCGAGCAAGTCTACGTCTTCGAGACGTTGGCTAGGGCAATTGATAAAACTGTCCAGCGCTTGCATCAACGTGTCAAATACATCGAGGCCTTGGCTCTCAGTCATCAGTGAAGTGGAATAATCCATCGTCAATTCAATACCCGCCTGAGATTCCAAAACCTGTAGGTGGACATCGTACTTTTGAAGTCAACGGGTTAGCATTTTGCCATCTGAATTGTAAGAGTAGCCATCACTTACTTCAATCTTTCCGTCTCCTGGCTGTGATTCAAAAATGATGGGGCCAGGTCTCTTGTCTTGTGCTTTCAGGACATTGACGACTGTATTAAAAAGCTGAGTACCCGCACAGTTGGTCTCATGTATGATGTCCTTCAGAGCACAGTGCTGATAGGGCAGGCTCTGTAAGTATGCTTCTTGAGCATCCCTCACAAGTCCAATCAGCGTCGTGTCAGATCGTAAGGTGGTTTGATAAACTAGCATGTTGATCAAAGGACCGACAATATCGTGAATATCGGAGACTGGGGCGTTGCGACCGGAGGAGACATAGCCAAGAGAGACATTGTCTGTACCTGAGTAGGACCGCAGAACCAAGGCCCACAGAGCTTTGAAGATGTCAGAGAGTGTGATGTCGTACTCCACTCTTAGGGATTGTATTGCCGACATCTGTGCACTGCACAGCCTGCGCTGAAGAGAGGCACCTCGGTTAAAGATGGTGGCCTTCAAAGGGTTGAGTTGGGGGAAATAGCATGGTGAAGCATTCTCAAGATACTGTCTCCAGTAGCTAAGGGCTGGAACTACAGGTTGACTCTGCAGGAATGCTACATAGTCGCTGAATTTCGGAGACGAGTCTATCGATGCCAGATCCAGGTATTCAAGAGAGATGTCTCGGATGATTATCTCTAAAGAAGAGGCATCGGATAATGTATGGTCTATGTCTAACCTGCAGTAGACATCCCCGGACCTTGACTTGCCGATCAGGACCGAATAAGGAAGTGGAACGGGGTTGACTGTATCCTTGTTGTCCATTTGATGCAATTCATCAAGGCTGTCGCATTCAACACAGCGGATTGGAGAAACGACGTTGTTCGCGACAATCTGTATGTAGTTTGTTTGTGGCAGGGCGACTTCAACGAAGTATGAGCGTAGGCCTTGGTGCCGTTTGATGACAGAACCCCATGCTCTCATGAGATGGCTGACGTATATTTCTGACACGGAGTCTCCCGGTGTGTCAGAGATGACCTTCCAGCTGTGTTGAATAAGGTATTGACCTGGTGACTTGGCTTGACTGATGAGAATACCTTCTTGCATCGGGGAGCACGGGAAGCCGTCCTCTATTTGGTCGATGCCGTCCAAGCCACACCGGGAGGCACAGGTTTGCATGATCTGTCGTAGTTCCTTGCCTTGAATCGAAAGAAGTGCGAACCTGCCTCTTTCTAGTTCTTTGTTTGCAACTGATCGAGTCCTCGTAGACCTCTCAGCGACCTTCTGGATAGTTTTGTACCTTATGATATCCTGTACTAAAATCTCAATACCGTTTTCCCTCGCCTTTGTAGCAACATGCATAGCCAGGATGGAATCACCGCCCAATTGTGCAAATGTTTGCTGAGTACCGATCGTGGATGGTTTCCGGCCGAGAACCTCCCCCCATATCTTTTGGATAGTTGCTTCTGTTGGGGTCCGCGGTTGATTAATTGCTGTTGTCGTGGCTATGGTGTAGTTCTGCAGAGACGATAATTCAAGACTTGTGGCCATCTGTCGAAGTGCTAGGTAATCTGTCTTCCCTGAAATTGTGAGGGGCATTGTTGTGACTGGTAGGAAAAATTTGGGAATCATGTAATCCATAATTCTTGTTTCCAACCTGGCCAGAGTGTGTCGGAGTCGCTCTCTTTGGGGTCCGAGACTTGAAGCAATCGTGGTTTTGGTATGGCGGGACCCGGTGTCAATTGAAATGAAAGCCACCAGCAGTTTGGTTCCATTGATCAGAACTTGAGTAACCGCGATATCCACATCCCAGTCAATGCATTCACGGAGATGGTGTTCGACTTCTGCCAACTCGACTCTCTGCCCATTGATTTTGATTTGGTGATCCTTTCTTCCGATGTAGTGAATGCAGCCACTGGAATCAAACCGCGCTAAATCACCAGTTCTGTAACAGCGGCTCTGCTCACGAACCCCGTGTTGCTGAGCAAACATAGGTGCAGGGATGAAAGCAGCATTGGTCTTCTCTTCGTCATCAAGATAACATCGTGCAAGTAAAGGTCCTTGTAAGAGCAACTCTCCTATACTGCCTGTCGGAAGAAGTAAATTGTGATCATTGGGATCGACGATCCATGCTTGACCATAGATTGGCCGACCAATGTCACTTCTTTGAGAAGCAAGGCTGACGTGACATCTGCCAGTAGCAAAGATCGATGATTCGCAAGGGCCGTAGAAATTGTGTAAGGCAGCCTTTCCCTGCCAAGCGGTGACGC
The DNA here is from genome assembly GCA_032355295.1 of Fusarium meridionale. Lineage (NCBI taxonomy): Eukaryota > Fungi > Ascomycota > Sordariomycetes > Hypocreales > Nectriaceae > Fusarium > Fusarium meridionale. Next base: position 11,360,108 of record CP126884.1, on the reverse strand, counting down.
ACTCAATAGTCAAAGGTTCTCCGCCAAGTACGATGCCAGTTAAAGAAGGACAAGGTGCCATTTTCGCCAACGATGAAGCAACGGTCGTTGTCAAACATGCCCAATTGATCCTCATACGATTGATAGCCCCCGAGAGGTCATTCAACCTCTCATACTCTGTCGGTACACAGACACAACCACCCTTGAGGAGGGTTGTAAAGATATCATGGAGAGAGGCATCAAACACAAATGCGGCAAACTGGAGGGTACGAGTATGAGGTCCAATTCCGAGAAGTTGAGCGTGAGACTCCATACTGATACAGAGTGATCTGTGCTCCAAGACGACACCCTTTGGTATTCCGGTGCTCCCAGATGTGAATATAACCGCAGCGGCATTTGATGGCTGGACATTGCTTGGTTCAAGATTGATCTTATCAGGAAGACCTTGTACCATGGGTAAGTCAACTAGCAATACCGTACCTATGTCTTGGAAACATTCGAAGCTCAGAGTTTTTGATGCGAGAGCTAGCTTGGCACCAGTTGCTCGAACAATGGCTGATATCCGTTCTGGGGGATGACTGGGATCAAGAGGCACAATAGCGCCGCCACTTTTCATGATTGCCAACATGCATACAATGGCGAGGGCCGACTTTTCGAAGTAAATTGGTACCAGGACTTCTCTGCTTACGCCCAATCGCTTTAAATGTGCTGCAAGTTTCGTAGACAGTTCTTCAAGTGCAGCATATGAGAGATCTGCATCTGCTGCCGTGATGGCCTGGCTAGCTGGTCTTTGTTCGGCCTGCTCCGAAAGTCTTGCGTGAAGACAGGTTTCAGCAATGGGGGGATCATGCGGTTTATTCCAAGATTGCTGTGCTTCCATGTCAAGTGCGCTGCAGACAGAGATAGCTGCCATTCGCTCTTCAGGCTTCTCGATAGCTAGAGTGATGGCTTGTACAAGACTATGAGCAAGACTGCTAGCCATCTCGGGAGATATTTCATGCCGCCAATGAGATAGATCGAGAGATATACCTTCCTCGCCGTCCATAAATATATTGACAACATAAGCATATTCTGTGGGATCATTCTTTGAAATCGACTCAAAAGCGATGTCCTCCACAGAAAGCGACCGTCCCGGTCTTTGTCTCTGGATAGACAAAACTGTATTGAACAGCGGTTTATCTGAAAGCCCAAGTGCATGTTGTATCGAGGCTAAAGAAGCACCTTGATGTTCCTTGGTGTTTAAATAGTCCCGTTGGACTGATTTCATGGCTGTCATCAGCGTGGTATCATGGCTAAGGCTGATCCGGGAGATGAGCATGCTGATATAGGGACCTATTGCTTCTTCTATTCCATCGAGAGGCATATCACGGTCAGATGAAAGGTAACCGAAGCAAACGTCATCCGAGTTGGTATATGCTCGAAGCACAAGTCCCCACGCCAGCTGGAAGATAGTCGCTGGTGTAAGAGAGAAAGTCCTACTAAAATTGAAGATGGATCGGCATAGTCCTTTGTCGAGGCTGATTTCAACAGAATCAGGGTAGGTGCCTCTCGCTCCACCACCATATAAATCTTGAGCGATATGACAAGGTGTGAGTCCGGCTAGCCGTTCTTTCCAGAGTTTAACTGTCGTTTCTGTGCTATGACTGTGCATACGCTCCACGTAGGCTTGAAATGGTAAGGATAGCGCCCTTTCAACCTTGGCATCAGCAACGTTGGAGATAAGCTGCTCCAAGAGAAGAGCCATGCTTGTACCATCAACCAATGCGTGACTAATAGAGAGTTGACAGGTAACCTCGTCCACGTCCGAATAGTAGAGCTCCAGTGAGTGTAATGCCGACTTCGTCGAATGAAGGGTGTTGGTTTGTTCAGTGTTTACTGGGCGGGTAACATCCAGTCGCTCAGTACTCTCAATAATTGCAATGGAAGCTTCCAAGTTGCTGACTACAACCTGGTCATAGATACCCTGTGACCGAACACTTGGTACGAATACGGTGCGCAGGATTTGATGATGCTTTACAAGCAAGCCCCAAGCTCTAGCGATTGATTCCGTTGTCATAGGTCGAGCCAGGTTGCGAGAGGACATCTTCCATTGGAAGTTGATGCCGTAATGGGAATTGTCTTTCATCTGACTGAGCAGGATGCCATCTTGTACAGGAGTAGAGGGATACGCTGCCTCTATAATAGGTTCCTGGAGCCCGGATCGAATTTTGACGTCTTCTATCATCTTCAAGAGATTTTTCTCAGATAAGGGCAGAAGAGGAAAGTCGCTCAATGTCATTCTTGGAATGGTGTTAGGTAATGTCATAGCATAGAAGAGAAGGGACTCTCGGACCCCAGTGACCCATCGTGAAATCTCGTCCTGCCGACCAAGGTGCCTACTCCAAGCAAAGGACAATTGCAGTTTGGCGTCCTCAACGACGGCATTGATCTCAAACAGAGCTAGTCTAGGGACGTTACTTTGAGTGAAGGAAGCGATGTCATCAAATTCAGTAGTTGGATCCAGGACAGAACCTTTATTGGAAGAGTTCGTGTTGTTTCCCAGATAGTTGAATAGGACCTCCATATTCTCGTGCGCCATGAAAGTCTCTCTACCTTTGGCATTGTGATAGCTGGAGGTGAGATACGACCACCCATTATTTGGGATGGATCTGCGCCTGTCCTTTGTCTTGCAGAGCAAGTCAATCGGACTTGTGTAGTCTCCTGCACTGACGGGATAAATGGTAGTGAACCAGCCAACTGTCCGGCTGACATCTAGGTCTTGTCTCCAGGGTTCACGACCGTGGCCTTCGGCAAAAACCGTTGGGGCTGGGCGATCTGTGAAGATCTGACTAAAAGCCCTGATCATAGACGCTATCATGATATCGACTGGTCGAGTGTTGAAAGTCCGATTACACTCATTCATGAGCTTTTGAGTGTACTCAGGTTCAACTTCCACTGTTACAGTGATCACATCTGCGACACAGTTGGAGGGGTTAGCCCCCCAATAGTCATGTAACGCCTCTTGAATAGGTTGTCTAGGGATCACAGAGGGATCAAGCGACTGAGAAGCATAGTCGCTTTGCAATTTCGTCCAAGTCTGAAAGTCAAGTGTTGGCGCAACTGAAATGTGACCATGAAGTAGAAACGACTCGAGATCCTCACGAATGATTGACCACGACACCTCATCAACAACCAAGTGATGGGCAGTCAGGAAAAGATACTTATTGTTGCTAAAGCACTTGAACAGTAAAGCTCCGAACATGGGACCACAACCCTGGTTGATCGTCGACCTCAATTGGTTCACCAGAGGAACGAGTTCAGAGTGTTCGCCAATAGTGACTTCCATGAAAGAGAAGTGTTGCTCCTTATCTATGACCTGCGCAAGGGAGTTGGCGACAAGCCTAGAGTGAAGCATAGGGTGAGCATTGATTAGCTTCTCTAGTGAAGCCTTGATTCCTGCCGATGTTACATCATCGGCAACCTTGAGGGTGACATGTTGTTGAAAACCATTACTGTTGATCTTCTGCGTGTAAAGTTGCTGAATTGGTGTCAAGGTAAAATGGACGTCTGCCTCAAATGTTGATTCCAGGTACTTCACGCGAGAATTCCGGGCTACTGCAGCAATGCCTCTTATACTAGGACTCTTGAGGATATCTTTGACAGTCAATGTCACCCCGCTTGCCTTGCAACGAGACACAGCTTGTATAGCAGAGATGGAGTCACCACCAAGACTCATAAAAGACCTGCCAAGACCGACAGTCGAGATTGGTAGTCCGAGGACAGCGGCAATCGTGTTCTGGAGGACGATCTCAACTGAGTCAGTGGGATCGCTATCGAGAGAAGATCCCGCATTCGCACGTTCTATGACACTTTGATACTCAAGATGGCTCAATTCAGAGAGCCAGTCGAGGACCTTCTTCCTGAAGAGCTTTCCAGTTGGGCTCATCGGTATTGCGTTCACCACGATCCAGACTGGAGGTACCATGTACGCTGGTAACCGAGATGACATGTAGTTAATGACAGCTGGGATATCCACGAGGCTGGACACTGAGCCTAGCGACAGTTGGCGTAGAGAAGGCTCTTCCGTGTTGGCGAGGTATTTTGATAATGTAATGACCGCTATCAGTCTGTTTCTGGCAGGGCCCTTTGTCGGTAGAACCACTAAACCGTGCCTAATCGCATCGTGTGTTGACAAATTGTACTCAATATCTTCCAATTCTAACCGTTGTCCGTGAAGCTTGACCTGATTGTCCTTACGTCCAGCGAATACAAGTGTTCCATCATCGTTGTAGCGCGCGAGGTCGCCAGTGCGATATATCTTTCGTGAAGTTGCAATGGCCTCGCCCTTGAGAAAGTCCGGGTTGGTGACGAAACTCGACTTGGTCCGTTCAGCGTCTTTGAAATAACATCTGGAGACCTGCGGTCCTTCGACACAGAGTTCACCAATGCACCCAACCGGCACTAGCATATTTGGATCTTCAGGCTTTGTGAGCCATATGCGACAGTTCAAGGGGCGTCCTATGCTGCTTGGAGGGGTCCCTTTCTTAACATTCCCCCTCCAGCAGCAGAAGACAGAAATCTCGGCAGGCCCATAAGCAAAGTTAAGTGTCAAGATGGGAGTCCATTTGTCAACAATATGCTTAGTTACCGCCTCACCTCCTAGAGTGATGGACTTCAAAGTAGGTACCATCGTTTCATCAATAAGGCCCGCTACTGTTGGCGTCACGAACATCGTATCAACCTTCATTCTGTTAATCGGAACAGAGAGGTCGGAAAATCGCTCTTCTTCAGTCGGTATGCAGACGCAAGCTCCACGAGTCAGAGCATACCAATGATCAGACAAGCTCATGTCAAAGTGGTAGCTGGCAAACTGTAAGATACGCGAATGGGAAGTGATGCCCAAAGCATCTGCCTGTGCGGTGCAAGCGGTGGTCAGGTTTCGATGTTCGAGTACGATACCCTTTGGTTGACCGGTAGAACCAGAAGTGAAGATGATATAGGCTGCGTCGGAAGGCTCCAAAGCAGGGCATACTGTTTCCATAGTTGCCTCAAGTCCAGACAATAATGTTTCGTCTAATACCAGAGGCTTTGCAAGTCCTTGGAATAGTGGTGCAAGTTTAGATGAAGTGATGACAATTTCCGACTCCATGTCCTCTAGTATATCCTTCATCCGCGAGTGAGGGAGGTCTGGATTGATGGGAACGTTGACTGCTCCTGCTTTGAGAACAGCTATCATGCTGACAACTGCCAATGATGACTTTTCGAAACAGAATGGTACCAGTGTGTTTCTTCGTATGTGATACTCATCACGGAGCGATCGGGCGAGTTTCTGAGAAATGTCATTCAGCTCTTTGTAGGTATATGATCCATCCGCTGAGCAGACAGCTTCCGCGTCAGGTGTCTGTCGTGCAAAACGTTCAAAGGTCGTATGGAGGCATTCATCGACAGAATTAATTGGTACATGAGCCCATTCAGTGAGCTGGCGCGATTGGGAAAGGGATGTAGCATCCATGTCTTTGATAGGCATGTCAGGCTTCCTAACAATACTGGCCACAATCGTCTCAAAGGTCGTTGTGAGATGACGCGCATTGCGATCAGATATCTTGTCAGTCCAATGAGATAATGTTAAGGATATTGCGCGGCCAATGATCTCAACGCCAACAGAACAGTCAAACTCGGTTGGATCGTCGCCATCCACCGGTAGAAGGTCCAGGCTACTACCATGCTTCTTGTCTTGGCCATCCCTCTTTTGGAAGGACATGACGGTGTTGAACATTGGTCTTCCTTGAAGGCGATTTTTGTGTAGGTGTAGGATGTCGGCCAAAGATAAATATTGATGGTCTATCATTCTTGTAAAGTCGCCCTTTACCTTGTTCAAAATTTGCAGACTGGTCATATCAGGCTCAAGAGCAAGCCGAGCGATAAGCATGTTGATCAGAGGCCCGGCCATTCGGGAAATACCCTCGATTGGAGCATCTCGACCAGAGCTGAGAAAGCCAAAGCAGACATCGCTGGAGCCTGTGTATGCCTGTAGTACAAGAGCCCAAGCGAGTTGAAAAAGATTTGATTGAGTGACATTGTTTGAAGTGCAGAAATGGGTAATCTCATCAAGTTCAAGATCAAGTACAGAAGTCTGAACTTGCAATTCGCGTATCGCGTGTCGAGGACTGGGGGCTATGAGGTAGGTAGGTGTGACTTCATCTAGATACTCTTTCCAAAAAGAAGCATCTTCCACACGATCGGTCTCTGTTAGTAAGAACTCGATATAGTTCTTGAACTGAGGTCCATAAAGAGACAATGTTCCATCGTATGCCGAGATCAAATCCTCCAATATGATCGTCATTGAGCTACCGTCTGTGAAGACATGGTTCATAATCAGATTCAGAAAGACTCTTTGATCAGTCGTCATGCAAATTCGCAGTTCATGAGAGAAGCCTGAAGCCTCGACTCTACCGCCTGCAATGTCCTTGTTGGTAAATTGATTGTCGTCAAATTTGCAGAAGAAGAGACTGGGTCGAGCCGAAACCTGACGACGAACAAGCTGGTAAACAGAATTTGAACCAACTGGCCACTCAATGATCTGTGATCTCAGGATGGGGTGTCGAGCAACAACCATTTCCCAGGCGTCTTGTAATTTGCCAAGATCGATCTCTGAGCCGACCCTCGGCGACAATTCACAAATAAGTTTGAAATGATACAGATCTGGTGATTGCTTCTGACTCATCATCATCCCCTTCTGGATGGGACTACAGGGGTAGGTGTCTTCGACATTGGTCGTATCTGTAATTCCATGATAAGGCAGGGCTTGCCTCCATAGTATCTCCAGTTCATCATAAGAAAGATCAAGAAGAGGAAGATCTGCCAATGTCGGCATGGGGTCAAAATGAAGCAACTCAGATACGGTGTTCTCCAGATTGCTTTGGTAAAGTTGCATCCATGTCTCGATATGCACGAATCGAGATAGGTGCTTGGGGTACATGATTTGTACTTCCAGTTCTCCTTCGATGGTTTGAACTTGGATGTCAAATATGGAATCTCGGTTAGCCTTGACATTGACATCGGTCCGTTGGCAATGACCACTCAATGGTTTGAACAAGGAATTCTTGACATCAAACGTTTGAGCATGCCCAAGAAAGTTGAAAAGCACTTCAACTGTAGGATTCGTCTTCAAACTTGCATCAACAAGTGATGCAAAGCCTGTCAAGGCATAGTGTTCCATAGATCTCCGAGTATCTTTGGTATTGGCTAGACTCCGTACCAGCCCGTCGTTGGTATCGATATCGAGAAAGAAAGGTTTCAGGACAGTAAACCAGCCAACTGTCTCAGCTGGATTAATATTTCCAGTCCAGGGCTCTCGGCCGTGACCTTCAGCAAAGATAGTGGAAGGCAATCGATCAGGGAATGTTTGCTTGAAAGATATGTTGAGGCAGCTCAAGAGGATGTCCATGGTCTCTGTAGAAAGTTTCTCGTGGACACTACCAATGAGGAGGCTTGTAGTGTGTTGATCAAGCTGGAATGTGAATCTTGTAGTATTCTCAAAAGTGTTTGTTGACATATCAAGACCCCAATAATCAAGATCTGCTTTCGAGAGGATGGAAGACAGAGACGTAGGTGGAGTCCTGGCCGCAACTTCACAACTGCGATCCCGGACTGATGCGCACCAGGCCTGATATGAGATATCAGGTACACGTGGTGAGGCATCTAGTAGGATAAGTGACTCCAAATCCCTCAGTATGACTTGCCAAGATACTAGGTCAACAACAAGATGATGAGCAACGAGAAATAGTACCTGGCTCCTAGTTGGCTTAATGTCGAACAGACTAGCCCTGAAGATAGGTCCGTTGCATATATCCAGATTAGCCTCCATATCAGCCATCAGAGGTTCGAGCTGGTCCATATTTCCAATATCGTGGTAGTCCAGGTGACAAGAGTCTGAGATGACACGTTGTTGCCAGAAGCCATTGGAGGACTTTGAGAAACGTGTTCGCAACATGGAGTGTATAGCCACCAGTTTGTCAAGAGCATTTGACAGAACACTTAACTCAACATTTTTTGTTAAAGAAAAGACAAAACCCTGGTTGTAGTGGTTCTCCCCTTCAGGGTAATTGTAAAAGAACAATTTCTGGATCGGGGATAGTTCAAAAGCAACATTCTCTTGTTCTTCTATCCTCTTTCGCATGGTAGTCTGCACTGGTTTCGCTTGAGACGCAATCCCAGCTAACGACTTGGAACGCAAGATGGATTGTACCGACACGGTCCATCCAGCCTTACGAGCCATAGTAGAGAGCTTCATGGCAGAGATCGAATCTCCTCCATGGCCTATGAAGGATCGCGACAAGATGATTTCGCCCGGTGTTTTGTTGAGTAGATCGGCACAAATTATCTGTATTTCTTGCTGTGCAAGAGTTGTCGCTGTTTCCCAAGAAACGTCGTGGTCACCACTAGACAATTTGAGTTGGTTGAAGGCGTCCTTGCCCATCTCATCTACCCACGCAATAACAGACTTCCTGTCCAACTTTCCTGAGGGCAAAAGAGGTATCCGATTCACCACGGCCCAAACCTGCGGAACCATATAGGACGGCAAATGTTCAACTACCCATTCCATTGCATACCCAACGGCAGCTTTGACCTCCCGGTTTTGCCTGATCGTCAACGTCGGCCCATTCTCGATAGCCCCGTTATCACTATTCAATGTAACAACAGCGACTAGCTGGTGAGAGCACTGACCTTGCGTGGGCCAAACAACAATCGCTTTCTCGATGCCTCCAAATGAGGATAGATTCCACTCAATATCTCCGAGCTCAACCCTCTGTCCACGAATCTTGACCTGCGAGTCAGACCGACCAATGAAGATGAGGCTTCCCTGAGAAGTGTACCGAACAAGATCATTGGTCTTGTAAAATTGCCTCTCGACACCTGGCTGGAGCCGGATTGCCCAAGCGGGGTTGGTTATGAAAGCTGCATCTGTTCGTTCCGGATCATTCAGGTAGCCTCGAGCTAAGATTGGTCCCTCTATCAGGAGCTCTCCAACGGTACCGATTGGGGCAAGGCGGTTACTATCTTGGGTATCAACGACCCATGTGTTGCAGCCAACGCCAACCCCGATATTGGTTGATCTGATAGGGCCTGCAAGGTCTTCTGTCGAGCAAATGCAGGTTACACATGCTTCTGCAGGGCCATATCCATTGATGAGTTCAACTTTGCCTGCCCAGGTGCTTACCACATCTTGGTTGACTGCCTCTCCTCCAAGACAAAGAGTTTTGAGTGAAGGTACCTCTTCAGGCCGGATGAGAGAGGCGACGGTGGGGGTTAGGTCTGCCCAGGTGACCCCATAATGGGCCATAGCAGCCCCAATGTCATGAAGTCTTTCAGAATCTGAGGGGACACAGACAGTACCGCCATGTTGAAGTGTGGTAAAGATCTCTTCAACACTGTTGTCGAATGTGTACGAAGCAAATTGTATCGTCCTTGTAGTGTCGTCCATGTGCATGGCTCTTCCATGCGCTTTCGCGGATGTAGCCATAGCCCTATGCTCTATGATGATACCTTTCGGCTTCCCCGTGCTCCCCGAGGTAAATTGCACAAATGCAGCGTCCTTCGATGAGCCGATTTGACCCTCAACCCTAGGCTCGATTACGAGTGACTCGGCATCAGCTGAATCAAGGACAATTACTTTGTTGACTAGGTCCTCGGCGATCTTCCTCTGGGACGGTGAGCAGATGATCAAAGTGGCTTTCGCATCAATGATGATTTCTTTTAATCGTTCACGAGGATACTCAGGGGCAAGTGCGGCACATGCTCCACCGGCCTTGAGAGTTGCCAGCATAGCGACTATCGTCCAAACTGACTTTTCGAAGCAAAAAGGGACTATAATCCCTGGTGAGACTCCATTGCTCACCAAACGAGAAGCCAACCGATCAGTCATATGCTCCAGCTCCGAGTACGTGAATTGGCCATCCCAACCAACAATGGCATCCTTGTTGGGGTATAGAAGAGATTGAGCAGTTATGATATGGTCGATGCGAGAATCAACCAGATCAAAATCGCCCTGGTTCCAAATCAAGATTTCGTCAAGATTGCTCGGTGAAACAAGGTCTAGGTTCTTGATAAGCGAGGTCGTCTGGGTTGTGATACTGCGGACCACCTGCGCAAACGTTGACGCCAGGTTCTCTGCCATTTTAGGTGACATTCGACCGAGTTGATATTCTAGTTGAATCTCGACCGAGTGGCTGGAAGTGGTAATATCAACAGCCAGGGCGTACTCGGTTGGGTCTGTTCCAGAATGGCGATGGGTATGAATAGAGCCGACCGAGGCAGCATCTTTAGACTTTTGAAGAGAAAGCACAGTATTGAACAATGCATGACCTGAAAGCCCAAGGGCATGGTGAATATCAGCCAGTGCGATATGCTGGAACTCGAGATTCATCAACATGTTGGATTGGCAGTCTTGAAGGGTTGCTGGGATTGACGCGTCAGGATCAATATTGAGGCGACAAATCATCATGGATATGATGGGCCCGACCATGTCCTCAAGTCCGTTGACTGCGGCATCTCTCCCGGCAGATAAAAAGCCGAAGCAGACATCTTGTGATCCTGTGAAGGCCCCCAAAACTACAGCCCAGCTGACTTGAAGAAGGGAAAATAAAGTAATGTCGCTGTTTTCGCAAAATCCATAGATCTCAGCAGGATCCAGTCCAAGGTCAATTCGGGTCGTGCCATGGCCAGAAATTGTAGGGTCTGGCCTTCCATCCAAGAGATCAGGGAAATAGCATGGCTTAGCACCATCAAGATAGTCACACCAATGCCTGAGTTGATCAGGCCCTGATTTGACTTGTGTATACTTTACAAAATCGCTGTAGCAAGGCCTGGTGAGGGTGTCTAGCTGGCAATCATATGCCAGAGACAAGTCGCGAATCAATATGCCGATGCTGTAGCCGTCTATGACTTTGTGATCCAGGTCCAATTTGGCTATTACCCTTCCCTCATCTGTCGTACACAGGGTGAGTTTGTGAGGCGGTAAGACGGCGTCAAATTCTGTGACGCCAATCGTCTCCAGGGTAGCGATGGCGTTGTTTGCCGTAGTGTAATGGGCCCTCTCGACCTGCACGCGGGGACTTTTAAGAACGATCTGACATTGAACCGATACTGTAGTGCCACTGTCAAGGAAAATGGTGCGTAGAGCGGAATGACGGTGGACAACCTGGTGCCAGGCTGACAAAAGCTTCTCGATGTCGATAGGCAGTTTCGCGTCCTTGGAAGTGAATTCGACGATGGAGTAAAACAAGTAATCAGCGTCCCCTTTCCTTTGCGATAGCAGCATTCCTTCCTGAAGCTTGGATAGCGGATAAATGTCCTCAATCTGTGAAATGTCGAGAATACCAGCTTCTTCAAGTTCGATTTCAATACCATGAAGAAGATCCCAGTCCAAGGGCAACAATGGAAAATCGGCCAGAGTAAAACATTTCATCATTTTAGGTACCTGCTCCGTAAATTGGATGAGTGCTTCTTCGTAACGCTTGACCCAACGATGAATACGATCTTGATGCTTCATCCTGGTGTTGTACAGAAAGTGGATCTGCAATGCATCAGACTTCCCCGTGATAAGTATATCAACAAGACCAATCCTAGCCGCGCCAGGAGAAAGATTCAGAGCCTCAGACTCCATATTCAATGCAATGTCAAATGGGGTAAGGATAGAGCCCTCTTTCTCCAATTGCCGGAAGAGACCAGAATAATTAAGGGTGATTTCAGGCCGATCGTACTGGGAGAGGGCATAATGACCCTTTTCATGATTGTACCGCGAGGAAAAGAAATCCCAACCCTGTCCAGGCGTTCTCTTCCTCAGATCCTTCGCTCTGATAATGTAGTCCGTAATATCGTCATGCTCACCACAATAAACAGGGGCCAAGGTTGTGAACCAACCGACAGTATTGGTAGGATCTATTGCTGGGTCCCAACTGTTTCTACCATGGCTTTCGTAGAAGATGGATGGGGAACATCTTTCGGGAAAGACTTCGTGGAATGTATAGGAAGCTGTTCCAATCATAAGATCAATCGGCTCTGTGTTGAATATTGAGTTGGAAGCCCCCAGCAGCATCCGTACTGTTTTATCTTTAAGCGTAAAAGATGAGATCTTTGCATTCGCAACGATATTTGGTATGTCATTCATGCCCCAGAAGTCAAGGTCCGGCTTAGGTACGCCTTGTATCAAGGTATTATCGGGGTCACAGTTCTCAGACGTATGTATCCTCTGCATAGTGTTCCAAACCTGGAATGATAGCGGCTCCTCCAAGGGCAGAGGGCTACCAGCCAAGAGATCTTCTAGGTCGCCCAGAATCACTCTCCATGACACAAGATCAATAACCAAATGAGAGGCCACCAGCAGTAAATACTGGTGCATATCAGATCCCTGCTCGCCGCTGATACGAATGGAATGCGAAGCAAAGAGGAGGTCAGCCGTAATGTCGAAGTTTGATGAACCCAAAATTTCATGCATCTTAGGTCGCACATCATCCCCACCGCGGACAGAATGGTGGGAAACGAGGGGATTTCGTGTGTTGTAGTCGCGTATCTCCTGTTGCCAACAATTCTGGTTGTCTTTGATAAACCGAGCTCTGAGCATAGAGTGTCTTTGGACGACTCTGTGAATTGCCTCACCAAGCTCTGGGTCTGGTACATCGCGGGTGAGCTTCAACGCGAAGCTTTGATTAAACCGGATTGTGGTATCACTGTTGATATTGAAGAACAAAGTTTGTATGGGTGAAAGAGGAAATGGCATGTTCATTTGTGCTTTGGGCAGTTTCCTGTCGGTCATCACGTTCGTTGAACTACCAGCCAGATCAGATATGCCATGACACCGAAGGACGTCGTGAACGGTAACATTGATGCCTTGTCGACGGGCACTGGATACGACTTGCATGGCAGTAAGAGAGTCTCCTCCGAAGCTCATAAAGGATCTGTATCGTGCATCTGGACACTTGGTGTTGAGAACCGATTCCCAGATTTGAAGCAGCGTTGACTCGACCTTGTTCAAGACCTTGTTTGTGTCGGAGAGATGGCTTGACTGGACCAGAAGTGACCCATCAAGATCTTGTAGCCACTTCAAAGCCTTCAATCGATCCATCTTGCCAGAAGAATTGAGCGGAATGTTCTGGACAAGAAGCCACTGCGATGGAAGCATATATGCGGGTAAGTTGTTTGCAAGATGTACCTTGACTGCCTTGGCATCATCGCTCATCGCCTGTTGCTGTGGTTGGTCTAATAGCTGAATGCCCTCTCGAGAGATGGATTGAGAAGCATCGGTTGCTCGAAAAGATACCACCGCAACAAGCTGCTTGCTGAAATGTCCAGTCTCTGGGAGTAGTGCTAGTGCATCACGAACTGCTGGATGGGCTTGTAGAGTTGCTTCAATCTCTCCAAGCTCGACCCGATTGCCCCTGATCTTGACCTGGTTGTCCCTCCTCTGTATGTAATTCAATGTCCCGTCCGGGTTGTAGCGAGCTAAATCACCTGTTTTGTACATCCTGCGGCCAGGTCTGCCATCTGCTCGGGCGAATTCCGGGTCACTGATGAATGAAGCAGCTGTTTTCTCCAGCTCTCCTAGATAGCCTCTCGCCAGTAGTGGCCCCTCAACCAATATCTCACCAACGCTACCTGGAGGGGCGAGGAGATGATGATTGCTTGGGTCTACCAGCCACAGTCTAACACCAGCTTGGTGACCCAAATTCGCCGGATCTGTCTCTGGTCTGACAATGGTATTGTACATGACACATACAGAACATTCTGACGGCCCGTAGATAAATGCCAGGCGAACATGATCGGCCAGGGACTTGATAGTGTCAACACGCATCCGCTCTCCACCCATGACAAGAATGTGCAAGTTTGATACGTCGGCAGGCCTGAGAAGGCTGGCCACGGCGGGTGTCACAGCAGCCCAATTAGCCCTGTAGCGCCTCATAGCACCAACTAGGTCGTTCACTCTCTCAAACTCTGATGGTATGCAAACGGTACCACCCCACATAAGGGTATGGAACTCATCCGCGATGCTCAAGTCGAAAGCGTAAGAAGAGAATTGGAAAACACGTGACTGGGAGGTGAGTTGCAGCATAGTTCCGTAGACTCTGGAGCTTGTGGCGATTGAACCATGTTCAAAGACGCTACCCTTTGGTTTGCCCGTGCTTCCAGATGTGAAAATGACGAAAGCAGCGTTATGAGGCTCGACTGACCTCCTGGACTTGGAAATGGCCTGTCCAGTTGCTGAATGGCCATTTGCAAGATACTCACCACTTACAACGAGTATATCAATAGTGAGCCCTGAAAATAGTCCAGAACTGTCCTTCGAGACAAGTACCACAGGCGGATGTACCTGTTGTATGATGTTGCAAAGCCGATCCAATGGATGCGATGGGTCGAGAGAAACGCAGGCTCCACCAGCCTTCAGAATCGCAAACATGGCTACAACATGCCATCCTGACTTCTCAAAGCATAGTGGAACAAAGGTCTCCGGGCCCACGCCATGTGCCACTAGAGTTTCTGAAAGGGCGTCTGAGAGCCTATTCAACTCGTTGTATGTCAACTGAATATCCCAAGCGCAAACCGCCTGTTGCTCTGGCTGGGAGTCTACAAACTCCTCAACAATGTTGTGGACGCAACGGCTGATCTTGACCAGCTCCTTTCCATTCCATTGCCGGGCTAGTGATCGAGTTACATCACCAACAACAATCAAATCCCTCAAACGCTGCTGTGGATCATCCAGGATTCTGATGATAGTGTTTTCGAGGCAGTCCAGAATAATGCCCGCGAAGGAATCGGAAATGGAATTGGCATCATAGTTGAAAGCGAGACCTAGCTTGCCTTCTCCAACTTCCACGTTCAAGGTACAGATATACTCAGTAGGGTCATACACAGAGACTGAGCCTATCAATAACTCATTGGAGCTTTCAGCTCCATGCGGCCGAGCCAAAGAAACTGAGGTATTGAAAAGAGATCTACCGGCAAGAGCAAGATCATGCTGTATGACAATTAGAGGGCAATGTTGATGATCCAAGCTCTTCGTGTTGTTGTCTTGCGCCTGCTTGAACATCGACAATATCGAATCGGCCTTGTTTAAGCGGAATCTCGCAGGCAGGGTACTGATAAGTGGTCCGCAAATACGATGCGGATCTGACTTGAGCTCGATACCGCGACCTGAAGTTTGATAGCCAAAGCATACGTCGTCAGTTCCAGTGTATGATGCAAGTATAATGGCCCAGACAACTTGAACCAGATTGGCAATTGTCGTATCATGTTCGACAGAGAATGACGATGCTCTTTCTGACAATTCGTCAAGATTGGCTTTGATAGTCACAGCCTTAGATGGCCTACCAGGTTGTGACTCGGACTGAAGGACCGGGAAGTGGCATGGGGATACATCTTCTAGGAACGTCCGCCAATAGGAAAGGTCATGTTGCTCATCTCTCTTGTACAACGCTTGGACATACTCCCCGTAGCCTGGAACCGAAGTCGTGTCTAACATCTGCGCGCCGTCATAGAAGGAAACGAACTCGCGAAAGACCATAGAGAGCGAGTGTGCATCCATAATCGCATGGCTAGCTTGGAGGCAGAAGTAGATATCACCCTCTGGTGTCTCCATCAAACCCACCGCGTGAGGTGATGCCAACGAATCATAAGACTCGCAGTTCCAACTTAGCAAATATTCCAGACCGTCTTCAGATACGTGAGGAATGACCTGAACGACCTGACCCAGCTCATGAAGGACGATCTGATGGTAGAACTCATCTCTGGGACTTGTTTCGAACCTTGTGCGAAGAATTGGGTGACGTCTGACCACTTCAGCCCATGCAGCTTTCATGCGGTCTATGTCAAGTGGAATTGTAACATCTCTTGGGGATATCTTGGCCACATATCGCGTGACGTATTGCTCCGGACATCTCTGCTGGCTCATAAGGATACCATCTTGTATGGGAGAGCAAGGATATATATCCTCAATATCCTTCGCATTGATTCCGCAGAGTGCCATCTGTCGAAGTGTGGTTTCAAGTTGACGTTGGCTGAGCCTGGAGCATGGGAAATCGGAGGAGGTCACCAAGCTGTCCATGTCAATTGTCTGAGAGACAGTACGCTCGAGCGTGTTCTGGAACTCTGATAGCCAACTTTGAGCTCGCTCTGGTAGCTTCATATTCCGATTGTAGCTCATGTCAATTAGCAACTGAGTTCCGTCAACCAGTGCGGTAATCTCGAATAGTGCCAATCGAGCCTTGCTGGGGTCATAATTGGTCGCAGCTTCATCGGAAAAGTGTATCTGCTTAAACAGCGCATCATTGCGTTCGAACTGCTGCATCAAGCCAAAGAAGTTAAACAGGAGTTCGATGTTAAAGGGCTCAATGGACCCTTCGTCATCACCCCAACCTCCATACCGATGTGCGAACTGAGTCCAAATGCTATCAGCCTGCGAACGGCGGGCATCTTTCACCAGCTTCAAAAGCTCGATGTCATCGTGCGTCTCGATAGCGACTGTGATGGGAGAGATCGTCGTGAACCATCCGACGGTTCGTGACAGGTCAATGCTACTATCCCAAGTCTCGCGACCATGGTGTTCAGTGAAAACTGAGGGCGCAGTCCGGTCTGGGAATATCTTGCAGAAAGACGAAATAAGGGCTGCTACCATTACATCCACTGACTGAAGATTCTTGACTCGACCGGGGATATCCAGTAATGCCTTTGTAGTTTCAGACTTTAGGTGAAACGAAAGGTGCTTAGCATCGGCGTTCGCATTCGTATCATCTTTGAGAGACCAATAGCCCAAGTTGCTATTATAATCCTGGATCCCGAAATGATGCGTTCCTTTCTCTTTCAATATGCGCCTCTGTTGAGCATTCACCCAGGTTGAAAAGGAGGTTGATGGCGGCAATGGGGGTTTACCCTGTAGGAGATCCTCTAAATCTCCAATGATGATGCGCCAGCTGACCAGGTCGACGACTAGATGATGGCAGATCAATGATACAAAGATATCATCACCAACCGAGATTTGAGTGACAACTAGCATAGGCCCTGCTTCAAAATTGGTGGATTTGTGTTTCTGTTTGATAATATCGACAACACCTTCAAAGTTAGAAGCTGTCAGTGTCTCAAAAAGAAAACTGCCGTGATGATCGGCGGTTACCCTTTGCAGCCAAGCGTTGTGACAATACTCAAATCTAGATCTCAGCATAGAATGATGCTCAACGACGTGCTCAATGGAGTTCTTGAGACATCCAAGAAACCTTGGCTGACGCGACTGGAGTAACACGCTCTGATTGAAATGGTTTGAGCCAAATGGATTCTGATAGAAATGAAGTTTCTGAATCGGTGACAGGTCGAATTGGCTTCCATCCATCATATCAATGTTGACATCTAGCACCTCCTCAATTAGTGGCTCCATACTTCTTGCGAGGTTGGACAGTGACTTAGCCCCAAGAATGTCGCCAACTTTGATGCGATAGCCTAAAGACACACAACGAGCCGCAAGCAGCATTGCAGAGATAGAATCCCCACCAACGGCAAAGAACGATGAAGTGAACTTTAGTAAAGACTTGGGCTTGTTCAGCACATTGGCAATTGCTTCCAGTAGGGCGAGCTCTCTAGGATCTGATGTTTGAGGTCCAGATTCGCAGACTTTGTCGTTGATATTGACAGGATCGAGCTGGACAATCCAGTCGACAAGCCGCCTGCGATTGATCTTTCCAGAAGCCAGGGTTGGCAGGCTATCAACGACAAGCCAGACAGATGGAACCATGTAAGGAGGAAGAAATCGTACAGCTGCCTCTTTGAGAGAAGCGACCAGTTGCTGGGAGGATTCCTCCGTGACGATCAGTGGTTTGTCTTTGAGTTCAATCGTGGAGACCCTTTGCGAAGTCGGGATTAGAGCCACAATACTTCCCCCATGTAGGCCTTGCCGCGGTAATAGAACAACCGAAAGATGAGGTATGGCCGCCTCAATCTCGCCCAGCTCTATCCGATAACCTCTCAACTTGACTTGATTATCTTTGCGGCCAAGAAATGAAAGATTCCCATCTGGCAGAAGCCTCACAAGATCTCCGGTACAGTAGAACCTTGTGGCTTTGTCATCAGCCCAGGATGGACCTGTGATAAAAGAGGTGGATGTACGATCGGCAGCCCCAAGATATCCCCGTGACAGAAGCGGGCCGCTTATCAAAAGCTCGCCAACTCCTCCGATAGGCACCAGTTTATCAGTATTGGCCGATTCTACTACGTAGCATGATGAGGCTATTGCCATTCCGATGATAGAAGACTCATTCTCGACCGTAGGATAGTGAACGGTACAGTATACGGTAGTTTCAGTTGGGCCATATCCGATAATGAGATCCGTCGCTGACCCCCACGTTCGAATCACCTCCGGAACAACCGCTTCACCGGCCACCACGAGAGTCTTGAGGGTCGGAACCTGGGCGGGAAGAATTGTTAAAGACAGTGATGGTGTTAACTGAGCCCATGTTATTTCGAAATCATTCATCATCTTGGGCAGTTGTTCGATTCGGTCTATGTCTGATGGGATGCAAACACAGGCCCCGGCTCTGAGTCCAGCGAATATCTCACAAAGTGAGATATCGAACACAAAGGAAGTAAACTGTAGAACCCTTGAGCAAGGCTTCAATCTCATACACTTCACTTGTTGTTCGATGGAGGTGCAGATGGCGCTGTGTTGAACAACAACTCCCTTGGGTTGGCCAGTACTTCCCGAAGTAAACATAACATAAGCATCATCGTCTGGAGAGACAATGGGAAGTCCATCTTCCTGCAACTCCGATGGTTCGCTCTGAGCCTCCAGCAAAATTGGATTAATGCAGTAGAGATCGGTCCCCAGACGTTGGCACATTTCTCTTGTTTGTTCTGAGACGAGGATCCACTCGGCGTTTGTCTGCGATACAATATTTTGCAACCGGTCGTGCGGATGGAAAGGGTCCAGTGGCACATATGCACAGCCTGATCGAAGGATAGCTAAAATGGCTATGACGGCCCATCGAGACTTTTCAACACAAATGGGCACATATGAGACGTCTCTGAACAGAGCCTGTTTCATAAGGTCTTTCGCTAAAGCTCTCGAAAGATATTCAATCTGCTGGTAGGTAAAGCTCCCATCCCATGCGTGGATTGCTTCTGCTTCTGGTTTGTGTCGGCTATGTTGTAAAACCAGATCATGTAGCGTCGACTTCGTCGCTGGCTGGATGGTCCTTTGGGCAATGTGGTGGACGGCAGCTTTGTCGTCTGTGCTGACAATGTCGATCTCGCCGATGTTTGCTTCGACCCTAGCGGTCATAATAGACTGCACTGCCTGAAGATACGTAGCAAGGATACTTTCAGAAATAGCCTTCGAGATTCTACTTCTCCATGTGTCAAACTGTACACCAATGGTGTTTTCTGCCAGCGTGACATGTATGTTGATGTCAAATTCCGTTGGCTGATATTGTCGCACCGGCTCAACTAATGGATCTTCTCCATCCTTACGTTTCCATTCCATTGCCCTTAAAATTGACATGGCTGTGGAAAAGAGCTTTTGTGTCTGTCCCAACGCGTGCTGCACACTGGCAAGCGAGGCATGTCTGTGAGGGTGCGAATCAAAGAAGCTATTTTGAACATTGTTCAAAGCCTCACTAATGCTCATAGAGTCCAAAATGGTGCATCGTCGAGCCATCATATCGATCACAGGTCCTACCATACTCTCAATGTCCTCCACAGGAAGATCTCGAGCTGATGTTAGGAGCCCGAAGACGACGTCGTTCCTATCAACCATCCTTCGAAGCACGAGGGCCCAAGCAAGTTGTAAGACACTTGATATAGTCACTCCTTGGCTTTTGGCAAAGTTGCTGATCTGTCTCGCATTGTCGATAGTGGCGCGTAGTTGAACGAGTTTCTCAGAGAGATCCTTGTGCTCAGTGGGCTCGATGAGTGTAGGTAGTATGGTTGGCTCAAGTTCGACCAGAGTCGTTTCCCAGAATCTGAGCGCCTGGGTGTCATCTTGCTCTTTCAGAAACCGCACATAATCGGAGTAGTGAGACTTATGGGCATTGTAAACCTTCTGAGTCAATGCCAATCGGAAGTGGTCCACGAGTATCTCGATGGACTGGCCGTCAAAGAGAAGGTGAGAAAGGTTGAGCTTGACAAATAGTTGATTTGCTTCGGTCTGACAAATAACGAGGGAATGCGGGGGTTTTCCATCTTTAAAGATAGCTTTGTGGCCATCCAAAACCATAAGAGCATCAACCGGAATGTTTTGGAAATTGAAGAATGTGATGTCGACTTCATGGTGGCTGAGAACGACTTGTTCCATGGATCCAGGACTTGTCTGACTTTCAACGAATATGGTCCTCAGAATGGAATGAGAATCAATAACTTGTTGCCAGGCCTTCTGCAGCACCTGTTCGCGAATGTGAAATTTGTGTGAAAGCTTGAATATGAAGGAGCATTCGTAATGTCCCTTAGATCTCAGCTGGCTCAGTACAAGGGACTGCTGCATTGGCGAGCAAGGCAAGACATCAGAGATCCTCATAGAATTGTCCCCGATCTCATATGGAAGCGCATTCTTGACTACAACCTCTTCTGTAGTCTCCATGCTGTCTTTCATAGGCGACGTCATGCCTCCATTGGTAAGAGGGCGTGCCCTATCGATGTCAGCCACCTTAGCGAGCTCAGCAAGGTTGCTACTTAGGACGTCTCGAACGTTGAGATTGATGTTTAGCTGTCGAGACTTGGAAACGACAATCATGGCGGTTATCGAGTCTCCACCCAAGTTCAAGAATGAATCGTGACGTTTGATCTTTCTAGCCTCCAGGTTGAGCACCTCAGCCAAGATACCCTGCAGTGCGAGTTCCTTGTCTTGCCAGATCCCATCATCTTCATCTTTGACGGTGTCTTGAATGCATATCTTCTCATAGATATCTGAACTCATGGACTGAAGCCACTCGGATATAGTAACACGGTTGACTTTTGCAGAAGCTGTAACTGGAAGTGATTGAGCAAATACATAGGCTGTTGGAACCATAAACTCCGGTAGTCGTTTCGCCAGAAGATCTCGTAAGCTCTCAGCTCTCTCCAAGGAGAGTCTAGACGGTAAACAGCTCATTGGTCCCGAGCTCACTGTGAAGGATTCGTCTGCCTCTTTGATTCTCATAACCGCGGTCAATCGATTAGCCAATGGGCCCCCTTTGGGTACGCCCACGACTGTTTGTTCCGCACATCCAAGTGATAGAATTGCTCCCTCGACTTCGGCAAGCTCGACTCTTTGGCCCCGAATTTTGACCATCAGGTCCTTCCGGCCACTGAAACTGAGACTCCCATCGGAATTGAAGTACATGAGATCTCCGGTGCGACAATAACCGAATCCTTGACGAGGTTTGGACCAGCTTGCGGAGTTGACAAAGACCTCTTTCGACTTTTCCGGTAGATCAAGATAAGAGTATGCTGTGCTGGGGCTGTAAACAACACACTCGCCAACAACACCGATTGGCAAGAGGCGATCATGGTTTGCAGGGTCAACGATCCAGCAAGTGCCGTTGGAATACCCAACGTTTCTCACGTCCGTAAGATGTCCAAGCCTGTTATTGGAGCTCACAATTCCGTTCTCAGAACTTGCATAGCAGTAGATCAAGCCGATCTTGGATGTCCACCTGGCAGCTTCGGGCTGTGGGATGGGCTCGCCCATCACCAACAGTGTCTTCAGATTTGGCAAGTCGTCAGGACTCATTGATCGAAGGAGAGAAGGTACAATTACGGAAGTATCGACAAAGGTTTCGTTCATGTACCTAACCAGTTCGTTGACTCGGGCATGCTCTGATGGAATGCACACACAGCCCCCAAAAATGCAAAGTGGCATGAGGACTTCGTAGATAGCTGGGGTGAAGCTGTAGGACGCAAAGTTAAGGAACCTCTCCGCTGTGAAGATTCCAGAGCACTTCTTCATTCCCGAGCAAAACCCTGAATGTGTTACTGTAATCCCTTTTGGGACTCCAGTAGACCCAGAGGTGAACATTATGTATGCAATTTCTGCCGGTGACACAGGAGGCGATTTGACTTCCACATCACCACAGCTGTATGCATAAGACAGAAACTCATCATCAATCTGCAAGATGTTGTCGCTCACTTTTTTGCTCATGGCGAGGTTCTTCAGAGTGCTGACTACTGCCTTGGCCTTGGAAACGTTCCGGATGTGCTCAAGTCTTCCGAGAGGCTGACCCATGTCAACGGGGACAAGAACTGCTCCTGCTTTGAAGATAGCCATCCATGCAATTGCAACGAACTTTGATTTCTCACAACAGGCCATCACTGCATCGCCTTTGGAAATGCCAGTGGCAATCAATTGTTGGGCCAAATGGCTGGACGCGATCGCAATTTCCGAATAGGACAGTTTACCATCCCAAGCGTCCACTGCAATCTTATCAGGCTGCTTCATTGCCATGTCATTGAATTGATGGTGAATGCACTCATTAATGTATTCTGGAGGACTGGTACCCCAATGCTGAATCTGAGCCTTGTGCGCATCGGGCAAAAGATCTAGGTGCATCACTTCGAGGTGACCATCTTGGAGTACGGCTTTGGTAGCAAGCCCAAAGACCTGAGCTACGTTGATAGCCTGCTTTGTAGACAGGTGGGCCGTAGTGAAGGACAATTTGATGGCAGGGTTGGTGAGAGTAATGATGATGGGGAACTAACAGTTTGTCAGATTATAAATATATACTATTTCTAGATGCTATTCTTACGTTTTCTAGAAGCTTTTTCATCATCTCTTTGTTGAGATCCACGTCGGAAACCAGAAGTGTGTTTTGGGGAGGACCAGCTTCAGTTGGCTTGGACCACTTGAAAAAGTCATCCAAACAGATATCAACTGCCCCACGATTCTTCTCGCTCTGAATACACTCAGAAATGCACGAGATAGATCGCTGCGGCTCAAGATCCGTCTGAATAACCCTTGCGGACATCATGGTTGACCAAGAAACATCAGTCCCATTGGCCCCATTAAACGCAACGAAGGCCGGATTCTGGGAACTGGTGTACAACCCAAGAACAAGAGCCCAAGCAGTATAGACAAGCTTCAGCTGCAGCTTGTCTTCACTGCCAAGATCAATACTGCCATACTTTTCTTTCTCCAGTACTCCATCGTTGCGAATTGGGAACCGCGAGACATTTGCCTCCGTCAAAAGCTTCTCCCAAAGTTGTTTCCTGTTCGCCATAGTGGCGTTATCAAAATGGTTTTTTTGTCTTATTGTTTTCTTTTATTCTTGTTTTTTATTTTCGTTTTGGTGATAGTAACAGTAACTTTGCAGAAGAAACTCGTGAAGTGACAATGGGCGGGTTTCAATGATATCTCTAACCATCAAACACTAGATTAGAGTCTCACTATTAAGTTAGTGGAGCTGGCTCTGGCATGTTCCCGTTACAACTAAGACACCATCTAGGCCTAGCTCGCCTGACTGTGATGGTGTCTGTCCATCGTCCGACTCACAGTGGGGCTGACCTGATCGAGAATTTCTCTATTGCATTCGCTTAATCGCTTTCCCAATGATCTTGTCAGCTTACTTGGTCTGTCAGCTGATGTATCAGGTAGTTAAAGAGCCGACAACACCATGCTGCTCGATGCACTGTAATCAAGTTGGCATGGTACTATGCAGTATGGGATCATCATCGAAGTGGTTGTATCCTTGTCAGGCAGGTATTTACCCGGTCAACGATTGCCACCAACCGCCTTCATCTCAACAACCAGGGCTTATGGGCCAATTGCAGCCATGTGGCAGGGAAAGACACAATTAGCTGAGCGGGGAGGAGACGGTAGAAAAACTCGTGCTATGATAGCAACTCGAAGATAATATGTATAAGAGTTGATATCAAATTTCTATCGAGAACCTTTGCTGCCTCTGGAAAAAGAAACTACTGTGTACAAGATTTGACTTTGCATCTTACCAATAGTTGCATCAACATACCATCAAGTACGCATATGACTGCACGTCATCTTGTGACGCATCCGTCCATCCACATACAACACCATACCTTACAACGATAGAGTCATACCTACCTACCTTGACACTTATTTATACCCCGCCCTCGCCGCAACCATGTTGTCACTAGCCAAGATTCTTGTCCTCACCTCTTTTCTTTTTGAAACAGCCTTGTGCGATAGGTTCTATTACGGCTCTGGCTGCACAGGAGATTATAAAGCCTTCAGCGCCTCACAATACGAGAAGTGCTACAAGACACCTGAAGGTTACGCTCGCAGCATCTGGTCCGACACCTCCTCTGGAGTAAACGAATGGTGGACGGCATACCGCAGAAGGCAAGGCGGCGCAGTCTGTGGTTATAGCGTCTGTTCATTCAACGCTCTGAACTCTCATTGCTGCAGTGCATCTGGAAAGTTCATCAGCGGCTTGATCGTTCATAGGCCTGGTCGCACTCAAATGACGAGCAAGGAAAAGACAGTGGTGGAGGAGAGTCTCGTGCGCGATCCTGAGGCTGCCACCCGAGCATTCCTGAAATTAAGCCCTGAGGAGCAGGCTGCTGCTGCCCACACTGGCGGCCCTCCTGTTGGCGCTGATATTACCGGGACGAAATGGGAACCCAAGGAGTGTGAAGAGATTGGAGGTCCAGATGCACAGTCATTCATTGAGCTCCCAGACGGTACGCATCACGGTCTCGGCGCAGGAGTCCTTCAGGTTTCTGAACAAGAGCTCCAGCGACAGCTGAAGGCCAAGGGCAAGCCGGCTCTTTCCGACAAGAGGATCGCAGAGCTACGTGAAAATGGGTTCTTGGAGTGAGAATCTGTAGGAGCCTTGTATTGATATTTCTATCATCTATCAAGGCACTCTACGCATGGCATGAGTAGGGCAACTTGATTCAACATCGAGAAAGGGAGGTTCAAATTAAAATCTATAAGTATTTTTTCAACATATATAGCCTATAGATACAATCAAACTCAAAATGTTAATCTATCTACGACTTAAGGTATAAAGCCATTTATCTTTAATTTACAAGTGTCTTATTTATTACATTTGGTTTAATTTATTTGTTACCTTACACTTTACACTCCAGTTCATAAGGATAATAAGTTCTTATGTAATGAAATAGTTTTATCTGTTTAATCTATAATGGTTCACAGTTAGTCTTTTCAAGTCTTTTCAAGTCTAAGGCCTTGTGCTTAATTGTGAGATAATCTTTCACATTTGAACTATTCCAGTAACTATCTATTTATCTAGACTAGTCGACTACCATGTGTTGATGAGTTGTCCCCGGTGCCTGACCCAACTTCCAAAGTTATATCCAGCACGATAAATAATAACTGAAGATATAACATCAAGCTGAAATTCATCTCGCTTAAGAACCGGATAGACATACAACCCAATCCCGTCCAGGCGTCTTCACGCAATCCTCAGATGATTAACAGATCTTGATATTATTGCATGGATAGTGACAAGAGCACCTTGTCTTATCCCTGCACTGATAATAAGGTTCGTCGTAATTGATGTGGTTGTCATTGGTGCATCGAAAGTTATAGGGAGGGCCTCGACACTTCTTGCTAAGCTCATTGTCATTGCAGAAGAAGTCCGGCTTGGCCAGAATCCCCATGTCGGCAGATGTTGTGTTATGTGCTTCGTCTGGAATCGGGTTTGCGGTGGTAAGCGCCACAGCGCTCGTCAAGAGAAGAAGTACTGAGTTTGTGTAAGTAAGAATCAAATAAACTGTGGCATCTAACACGTTACCTTTAGTGAATGAGATAGTCATCTTGGGTGACGAGTAGGTATCAGATATTTCTAGTGATATCTTTCAAGATTCAATGCCAGGGCGATAAACTGATCGTTGAGGAAATTCAGTTATAACAGGACAATGAGTAAATCTGCTTTGCAATAGACTGACTATAGTCAAATTTATGTGTTCATAATATTTGAAATGCGAAATAGCCATGATGAGACCACAGAATCATCAGATGAAGTTGTGGATCTCCAAGGCCCTCGTAGCTCCGAATTGATCGACATGCAACATAAGCTTTTCGAGACAGATACAAACTTGCTTACGATGCATTTTGCAGGGGAGCAAGTCATCGGCCGGAACAAAAGGTCAACTTGTCAGCTTACTTTCCTTTCTGGGAGATTCATTGCATGTATGTTGGTTGGCTGTTATTCAAAAGGGGAAAGATCTCCGTCGATGCGTAATGTTAGCCGCAGAAGTCAGGGGAGCTCCCGATTAGCTGCTGTGTTCATTGATTTTGGACAATCAATCTTCTCTTTCACCGTCAAGTCTGTCCAGTGGCAGAATGATACTTTCTAATCTGTTTTGCATGATGATAATATTTGCTTACGTGACATAATTAATGAGAACAAGCAAGTCCAGACTTTCAATCAAAGTTTTCTTTTATTCCATGTCTTTATATCAGCTGTAAAATACAATATTTCCGTGAGAAAGCCTAGTCCCAATGAACAACACAACTCGATGTCTATTCTCACTTATTCCCGGCCGGACAACTTCATTTGAGGACAACCTCTGGTTGAGGGTCTCTCTCACTGTCCCACGGAAATCCATTTTTCCACATAAGCTCCTCACGCGATTTCTCTGTCGAAAAAACAACCACACAAGAATACTCGCTGACGTTCAAACTGATAACCCGATAAAGCCCACGGGCAATATGTTTTGTGACTTGTTTGATTGCATAGTCGATTGATTCGTTGGTCCCGGTACGAATAAGGCGAAAGTCTGAGGCGGCGTTGATGTTGATGAAGATAACATCAACTTTACTGACATCGCGAAACCCAGACTCTGGGTGGTTTGGATCTTCCCATAGGGATGGGTTGGTTGAGAGGTCAACAGAGTATTGAACAGGGATCTTGTCTGACATGTTTAGGGAAAGAACTGCTTTTCAACGTAGATGTAGAATTTTGAGTAGGTTGAAATGAATACAAGTCGATGAGCATTACGCCTCAGAATGGATGGCATTGTCAGTATATGTACCTTTTCTTGGGCGCCAGTTTGCGTTTGCACTGCAAGCACAACCGATTTGATACGACCCATGATCATGAGGTCATGCTAATCCCGATGAGGCAGTAGAATGTAGCCTGTACCAAAACCGGGCGGATGCACAGTCAGTTTCCAAAAAAAAACAGACTTGTTTACAACTCTACCAATAGAATCTTAGCAAGGAGCTACAGCTATTGAAAACTCATCTTAGAAACCCTTATCTATTTAGAAGACTTTAATCTTATTATAATTAGTTATCTTAAAATGTATTTTTAGTATAAGTCATCTTAAGCATAAATGTTTTTTTCATAATATTTACTTTTAAGTTGATAGTTAAATATAACTATATAATATTACTATTATTTTTAAAGATAATAATTTACAAATAGTAGTTATAACTATGCTATCTATTTTGCAGATAGAATACTAGAGCTAGGCCAGAAAACAGTGCTAGATCCATCTTTCGCTTCCCAAATCACGCGCATCATGGCTCTATCCCAGCTACTAGCAGCATCTGAGAGCAGGAGGCGGATAGCCTCGTTGTCTCGATGTGCGTACCAACAAGGCGACGATTCTCGCCCCGTTAATTCCACCTTTGCATTGCTCTGGAGTAGGAGTCTAACTGTTGTGTCACTTCCGCTCTCGCAGGCATACGAGAGAGCATTTCGGCCGTTTGTATCTGTGGGTTCTATCTCCACATTGCGCTGAAGCAGAAGTCTCGTAATCTCTTCATTTCCAGCCTGACAAGCATAAGACAAAGCACTCCGGCCTCGGATATCTCTCGAATCCGTCTTGGCATTCTTTTCAAGTAGGAGTCTTACAGTGTTGTCGTCTCCCTTGTCGCAAGCATAAGACAGAGCGTTTCGGCCCATAGTATCCGTCGATTCCAAATCCATATCCACGTTGCTATGAAGTAGGAGATTAGCGATTTCTCCATTTCCTGCCTCACAAGCATAGGACAAGGCACTTCGTCCCATACGATCTGTACATTCCAGAAATGCACGACTGGTAAGCATGGCGGTTATCATTTCCCTTTGTCCCTTCCCGATTGCAGTTATCAGTGCAGGCTGTCCATATTTGTTCCGCACTTCAGGCTTTGCACCCTTTCCGATAAGCAATTGCACGATACTTCCATCAACACTGGAGACGTCACTTAGATATCTCGAATTGTCATCGGCTTCGGGAGTATTGTGGATCTTCAGGAGGAGGTTTAACACTTCTTTCTGTGGTGTTGCGGTGAATAATGCTGGCATGGCTGGTTCCATACTACTCATCGATCTGCTCGCAACGTACTTTTGTAGCACAAGTTGAGCACAAGTCCAGTACCCACTTACTATGGTGTTAAGTAGTGAAGTCCATATGTTGGGAAATGTCGTCAAAGTATCCGTACGCTCAAGAAGCAGTCTTGTGATCTCCTCATCACCGTTCTCCATAGCTTCTGAGAGGTTAGTTCGTGGCATGTTTTCATCCGGCGTATCCACCAGAGCGTTGCACATTAGCAATATTTGTACTGCGGTCCTATCGCCTTTATAAACCGATCTTGTCAGAGGTCTCGAATTGAAGAGGGCGTCCCTCGATTCGATGCTGATGTTCCGTTCAAGCAAGGCCTCTAAAACAGCCTTTTCACCTGTCTTGGCAGCCTCCATAACTAGTGACGCGTGTTCGACTCGGGAGTTTGGCTCAAGTCTAGCTTCTAAGTCGAGTAGTAGATGCATTATTCCCACAAGACCATTTCTAATGGCCCAATGCAGTGCGGTCATTCCCTCCTTATCTTTTTTGCCGTGGTCGATCAATCTAGCATGTAGAAGCTTGTTGACTGCCATTTCTTGTTTGTATTTGACTGCAAAAATGAGTGGTGTTCGACCTTGATTATCTTCAGTATTTATCGATGCACCAAGACCAACGAAATATTGCAAAAGTGATAGTTGACCATGCTCTGCCCAGTAAGAGATCGAAGCTCTGCCACTCTCATCTTTACTGTCTACGTCTCCTTTCATCTCCAAGATAGCATAGGAAACGTCAGTCCAGCCATTCCGTGCAGCTAAGGGAAGTGCTTGACGTAGTTGATGTCGATCAAAGTCTCTAGTGTCTGTAAAGCAAAGATGCCACAATGACATCTGCTTGTCACAATTCCGGATTGCTTCCACAAGAGGGTGTTGTTCTGCGGTACCCTTGATCTTGTGAACATTCTGCGGAAGCCAGTCTCTTGAAGCTCTATCTTTCATCAAGCTTGACACATGTCTATAATTCTTCAAAATCTGCCTTAGATCTGAGCTTCGGGTGGAGAGATAGTTGAAATTTGTAAGCATCCATTCGATTCCTTGGAGTCCAAATTCCAGTCTTTCCTTGTTGGAACTTTGCGCGCATGACCAACGGTAAAGCTCTCCTGTAGCTTGAAGTGTCTCCGTAAACCGGTTAATTGTATGATCCGACGTCAGAAGTTCATTGCAGTTCGTTGAGTCGCCCCCTAACAATTGATCTCCACGATTATGAAGCAATTCGGACGAAAGGGAAACTTGGGGTTTGGTTTTGTCGGCCTCAAGGGATTTCAAACATGCCCATTGCATGAGTGTCTCTGCCCTCCCCCATTCTGCATTTCGACGGTAGGTATTGGCTGTTTTTCTCAATTCAGAAAGGAGGGTATCCTGATCAGGGTGAAGTCTTGTAGCAAGCAGAGAAACAGCACATGATAGGGCCTCAAAGCGAGTCGCTAAGCCGCTCTCGACAAGTATATCGGAGAGAGTATTGATAGTTGAGTTTTGCAATAGAACATGTCCGCCACTCTCAACTATGGCTGTTTCGCCAGTAGCCAGTGTGTCAACCAATGGAGATAGAATAGCTAGAAAGAGATCCTGGGCGCAAATTTGAGGTAGCAAGTCTTCTGTCGGGGCTAAGACAACGAGAAAGGCTGTATCATGATTTTCGTTGTTATTTGAGGGATCCGGAAACAGCCTGTTCTGTAATGATTCGTGAACCGTGTTCCATCCACATAACTGATGCCAATGTGAAGGGATCTTGGGGTTCCCTTCCAAATTCATGGGCCCATAGTAATGATTCTGCTTTGCCGAGACACGATCATGAACGAGTCTTCCTGCATCAGGACCGAACCATATGCTTACATCAATCAATGGCTGATTATATGTGGATTTGTCTGCGAGATACGTCTTTTGAGCTTGTGTTCGGTCATGAACTATCCTTCCCCATTTGATGTCTTCAGAAAGGGAGATCGTATTTCCAGTCTGATCTGTATCGTGAAGAACGTTGGCGGAGACGAGTGACCACATAGAAAGCCCCAGAATGGCTTCTAGGAGAGAAGAGTCAACAGACCATTTTGTCTGGGAACCGCTAGGCGGTGTCAAAGCGATGTCGACCATTTGCCTGTGAGGCTTGTTGTCGATTTGCCTAGCCGAGATTTCAATCTGAATAATAATCTTGTCCTTTGTCACCTTTTTTCGAATGAGCCTCTCAGCTACGCTACATATCGCAGTAGCTAGTCTCTGTGCTGGTTCACGTGCCTTTACTTGTGTATCTTTCCATTCTTGAACTTTCTTATTGTTCAAGTGAGTGGGATTATGGCCTGTTAGATGGGACAGCCTCTGCCGGATGTGGAGCACCCTTCCAAAGTCGACCTGGTCGTCTTGAGAGTTTGCAGCCTGGCTAGTACAGGTCAAACCACTTTCCGGCGAGCTGATAGCATTGTGTTGGCCAGTAATACAAAAGGAAGCATTCCCGAGCGGTCTTCGTAAAGCAAGTTCAAAAGTAAGCCAGTCCAGCTCATACCCTGCAACCATATCTGGCACTTTTGAGAGCTTGTTGGTGTCTCGCTCGAGACGTTGTACACGTACCAGGCCCCGAAGTGTACTCATAATGATGGTAATGCCAAGCTGTGCTAGGGATACCCAAGCTTTCATTCCACGAAGTCCGATAAACTGGCATATATAGCCCAAAAGAACGGATGCCACTGCGATGAATGTATAAATTTCGAATCGCTCATCGAAGTCCTTTCTTGAGGATGTCCAAACTCGCAGGGGTTCATTTTTGGTATTTTCTAAATGCACGAAAGCGTCAAAGGTTTGGTCACCGATGACTTGACGCCCGGGTTGCAACCATAGAAGACGGCTTCGGGGTGTTCCAGATTTACGTGAGTAACGAATTTCCTGTGTAGTCTGGCCTATAAGAGCAGCGCACCAGAACATACCACCGCACATAACGATAGTGCCAGTAATAAACATGATTGGAGCATAATTCGTTGAGTCGGATGATCTAGAGTCGCTAAGATTCCACCCAAGAATCCAAACACCAACTCCAGCTAGGGCGACAACTCCACCTTGAAGTAGGCATCCAAGGATAGCAATCAAGACAAACACCCAATCAGGCCGGCTTCTGATGCCAACATTTAGCGAGAGATTAGGCTTCGGCGCAAACTGCGTATGGTTTGAAAACGAGCCATCTGATGCATGCCGTTGAACTCTTGTCCATTCGGATGTCTCCGGATCCTTCAAGTCTTCGAGATAGTGACAAAAGATCTGCAACTCATCCCTTTGGTCAGGGTTATTAATGTAGATTAGTTCCAAGATTTGTGGCCGGCCGAGGACACGGGTGATACCACCCTTATTGAATAGCTCACAAACATCTCGGCTGGTAGATGTACATAGCTCTGCTTCCACAACTCCATCGCCTTCTTGAGACCGACCAATAAAGGCGCGAAGAGTGGAATGACCACAAACGCGAATTGTTGATACGATGGCAGTAATGATTCCAATGGGCGCCATGGCAAAAATGAAATAGTCGAAAAAGGATGTGCTTTCGCTGAGATATTGACGAGTCATTGACTCGCCGAAAAGAACGAGAAGTGGGCCAACATCTGTCGCGAGGTTATTTGAGAAATCAGACAGATCATCAGCTGCTCCATGAGTTATCGCAAATGCGAAAAGCAATAAAGGCCAGTATTTCATGGCGACTTGAACAGAACAGGCGACAAGAATGCTCCTAAAACTTTTGATAAGGTAGAATCTGGTCAAGATAATGATGCCTAGTACCGGTAGTAGAAACCGTCACAACCTTCGATGGAGATGCCAGCAGTATGATGAGAGTGAGAGTCAAAATGCAAGGCAAAATATGTTGCAAGAGCAAATTTATTAAAACCCCCGCCCGGATTACGCACATCTTCTTTCAGCTGGACAGGATACAGAAGCTCAGCCACATCAAAGGACTATGAGAAGAGGAAAGAGAAAACAGGGCTGCCAATAGAAGCAAAGAACTATGCTGATAGTAATCTTACATGCGTCAATATCTACATGCATACGGAGCTTTGTGATCCTATAGAATCCAGCCTCACTATGACTCTTGGAGAGTCTGAGAAGATAATTCAGAGCATGTCTTCAAAGTTGTTAACTATGCATAATTTCCTGGGCTTTATGCATGGGTCTCTAGCTGGGCTGATGCATAATTACGATGGATATTCTCCATAGATTACCAGCCTAGTGGGTAGCAGAAAAGTCAGCCTCCTAAGTCATAGGCCATAAAAATAAGTATTCTAAGAAGTACAGTCTAAGTGGCCTAAGCTGCCCTAATAATTTTGTCTCTTATGCTCCTAGCGGTCAATTTTTCTAGAACCCTGCCCAACTCTCTGATTTGGATGTATGCAATACACACTAATAAGAAACGGTCTAGGTTATATGCTAATGATCGATAGCCCGCGATGCCGGCGGCCCCATGAACTTCCTCAGTCTCCCAGGCGAAGTTCGAAACGCCATCTACGAACTCATTCTACCTGAATCCTCTTACGAGTTTTGGTCAGAAGTCCTATGTCGACAACGACAAGCTTTGCAGCGCAAGAGATAAGATGGATTCCCCTCCGGACCCCCCTTCTCAAAGTAGCAACCAAAGGTCTCTTCGCAATGGCGACAAGAGGGCGTTTGTTGTAGCATCTGGATAGACTTATCCACCTGGTTGATGATGGATAGTTTCGCATGACTTTCGTCGTCTTGAAGTCTCCGGTATATCGCAACAAGCTGTTGAGCATTCTGCAAGCGACGCTCCAGTATCTTTATCCTTTCACTACAAGCCTGGAACATTTTAATAGAGAAGTCCTGTTCAATCTCTATTTCTTGGAATGCTTTCAACGTGCAAAGTTCCTCGATATGTGCCACAGCCGCGGAAGCGATAATTGAGCGGATGTTGGGGTCTCTGTTTGAAGTCGAGACTTCTTGAATAATGCGCGGGAATGCCTCGGTGTTTTGGCCAAGGTCCAGGATTGCCCGAATCTTTGTGTTTGCAAGTTGAGCCAAGTTTTGGATGTTATAATAGTCGGCAATTGCATTAACGCGCAGATGGGCGAAAAGATCGTCGACAGTTTCGTCGGGTTCTGAAAGATGGGAAGAAGCTTGTGATGCTTGATCTGCAGCATCGTTGCTGTCTTCTTCTTGGGGGCTTCCATCGTCGGAATCGGGTTTATCTCCTTTGGAAGATATTTGATACTCGCCCGTGTAGAGAAAGGATATCATGTATTGAACGGTATCAACGTCGAACTCGGTCACGTTTAGGACTTTCGATGTAGCTTCCTAACAAATAGGTCAGCAAGAGAGTGTAGTGATAGTAGCTGTGAGCCTAATACCTGGAAACCACCCGAGAGAGCCGCGGTTATGACGGATGATTGCGGGCAAACAATCACTTGATGGAGCTTGAATTCATGACCGCCGTTACAAACCAGTGTGAAATCACTGTATTTTCCAGATACTGATAGGGAAAAGAGGAAGTCGTGAGACTGTAGCACCATTCTGACGAATAGTTGATGTATGGTCTAGTGGGTAGCAGAAAAGTTGGCCTCATAAGTCTTAGGGTATAAAAATAAGTAGTCTAAGAAGCTTAGTCTAAGAGCCATAAGATATCATAATAATTTTATCTCTTATGCTCCTAGTGGCCAATTTTTCTGATACCCTGAGGTTGGTGTAGGAAAGAGAAGTCCGTGTGAGCTGTCAGTAGATGCGGCACCATTATTGACCAGGCTTTTCTGGTCACGTGCAAGGCTGCAGTTTGCATTGCGCGGAGAGACCACTTGCACCCCTCCTCAATGCTGTGTTACTATCCATCTTGCAACAAAGGACAAGCTTCTTCTCCTAACACGCTGAGGGGTCTCTTTAGCCAACCCTCTTTTGAGATGCCATGATTCCAGCAAAAGGGAAGCAAGAACTCTCGTAAGACCAAAGACAAGTGCGTAACTAAAGTGCCCTTTATTGACAAGAAATCCTAGTTGTAAACGTTGCCGATACCGAAAGGTGA
Organism: Fusarium meridionale; assembly: GCA_032355295.1. NCBI lineage: Eukaryota > Fungi > Ascomycota > Sordariomycetes > Hypocreales > Nectriaceae > Fusarium > Fusarium meridionale. The sequence goes on along the minus strand of CP126884.1, from coordinate 11,325,881 downwards.
GTCATTAATACGATATACTGATAAGACGATACAATTTTGACAACACTAGTTGAGATGCACAAGAACAAGCCCCTGTGGAAATTGTGCAACGGCTGGTGTGAGTTGCGAATATGAAAAGACTGACAAGAGACGAAACCCACCATCGTCTGAATACACAGATGGCCTCCGAAATCGAGTAGCCTCATTAGAGGCCTTTATACAAGACCTGAAGGACGCTTCTCCCACACGCCGGGATGAGATGCTTGGAACAGTAGCCAACATCGGAGGAGCATCATTCACCCCAACCGCAGGACCATCTCAAGTCACACAATCCGAAACTCCAACCATTGCACGTTTGAAACCAGACGTACAAGGATCATTAATATACCACGGCGCTACCAGTATCTTCAACAGCGACCTTCTCTCCTCAAGCGAGACGGATACAAATCCCGTACATGCTGAGTCCAATTTTGATCATGTTATAGAACACTTCGGCATCAAGTTGGAGGACGATACAGTCTTCAAAGCACTGCAGCAATTCTTTCGCTGGCAGTACCCACACTTTATGTTCGTTTACCGAGAGACGTTTCTAAGAGACCATTTTGGTGAGCGAAAAGGTTGCAAGTATTGGTCATCCGCGCTTCTCCTATCCATATGTGCCTTGGGTCTTCTCATGTCAGAGGACGAAAGGGAAAGGGGATTGGTTGAGCAGTTTTTCCGCGCGGCTGAGAGCATCGTCATGGTTTCGGGTTTAAACCGTCCTTCGATTCCTACAGTCCAGTCTTTTCTTTGTCTAGCTTTCTTCTAGATTGGCCAAGGCAATGTTTCCAAAGGATGGGCATACTCAGGTATGTATATCCATCCACCGGATGGAAACAATGGGGTTTTGATAAAAGATAGGTATCGCGTTCCGTATGGCCCAGGATTTGGGCTTTCAAAGCGATCCCATGAATTGGCTACCGCATGACTCGACTATTGTATCAAGCGAAGATATCGAAATACGTCGCAGGATCTATTGGGGCTGCTACATATCAGATAAGCTGATTAGCTTGATACTCGGAAGACCCGTTCAACTAGCATTCGATAGCTCAGAGGTCGAGTTATTGGAGTTTATGATGTAAGCCATCCCTCATTCTCATCTCTGGAAGGAACTGACGGAATCAGCGATGGACCTGGAATGGAGTATTGGCGCCCTGTTGGCTTCGACGATGAACTCAACGAGCTCAGAGGTCAATCGAACATTCCATATCTCAAAGAGCAAATTCGTCTATATAGAATTGTTGAAAGAATGATGACCACAGTGTTTTCTTCACGGACACCTCGAACGCAAACAGACATCAGCACACGTCAAACACTGCTCGATAATCTCAACCTTGAGCTTCTACAGTGGAAGGACGCCTTACCGCCTTTTGCGAGGTGGAACAAATGGTATACGAGTACCAATATGACCCCCGCGGTAGCAACGCTTCAGTACGTCTCCATGACTCTAAACGGAGCAACTCAATTAACACTTATCGTGAAGTCTATTGTACAGTAGTATTCGTATTGCCTTGAACTACGAATCAGCTACCACAAATAACGCCGAATCGGCCCGGAAAGCTTGCACAACGGCAAGTCAGGATGTTCTGGCCCTTGTTCGAATTTACAAGATACAATACGGGCTTCGTCATGCACCACTCATATTGATTTACGCGTGTATACAAGCGGCAAGATCTATCGACAAGTTTGGAATTACAGAAGAAAAGAGCTATTTGATTGGTTGCTTAACGGAATGTTCTCATACTTGGAGTATTGTTGGGCAGGTACAAGGTTCAGCGCCGGTAGGAAATCTTGAAGATTATTGTAATTTTGAATGAGTAACATGAAAATATCAGACTGGACTATGTCCCTATGAAATGCACTGTGACAGCATATTTCTCAAGCTGTAATGCATTTATTTACAAGCGTGGTCGTGATGACAGATAACCGTTTTTATCAAGCAAGGCAACAACCTCGTCTGCTATACCCCATGATAGCTCAAAGCCTCTTCCAGCAACACCGTACGCATGAACAACTGTGCCCTGTCCCAACTTCTCTATCTCCAGACGGAGGCCTCCTTCACGTGCTGGTCGACGACCAACAATGTCTGTGATAACATGGAAACGATCCGACGCTCGGGTAGTGGTAGATGCAGAATCGTCAGAGCCAAATGGGAACCATTTGGCCGCGTTGGTTAGTAGAGTCTGCCGTGTCTCGGATGAAGGATATGGGTCCCAGTTATGGGGCTCTTTGGTACCTCCAATGATGGTACCACCTTCTAGAGGTCGCGGAATAGCGAATGACCAAGTACCATCTGAGTTCTGACATGTAATCGTCCTATCGATTAGATTTCGCACAAGACAGGTTTGGCCTAAAATAAAATAAGTTTAAGAAAGTTAAGACACCTGCGTATTTTGTACTTACCACGTATGGGAAATACTTTGTTATCGCCGAAGCCTGTACCAGAGCAGTTGATCAAAACAGATACAGAGTCTTGAATCGAAAAGACCTCTTCCAGTGACGTAAGCGTGTATCGTCTTACGCGAGCTCCCCTGTTCTGAAGTCTGCGTAATAGAAATGAAGCATAGACAGGACTGTTCAGTGAATAAGTCCGATAAGAAAAACCGAGTGTCAGCGAGTCACCCATGGCATCCAGTTCGTCTCTGCTGAATAGTTGGAAGCTTAGTTCGAGGTGACTGTACACAGACTTGGACACGTCTTTCGCAACGTCAACATACTCAGGCGCAGGGCTTTCAAAGAACTCTTCTCCACGCATGAATTCGACACCGGCAGTGAGTTTGTCTTTTTCCGACCAGCTATCCAGAATGTCATATGTTTTCTTTGCCCATTTGGCTTCTTGGAGTAGTTGGGGGCTATACCCTGGGCATGGTTGATAGTGAGCTCCGGCCCATGGTGTAGCGTAGTTGATAGATGTGTCGCTGGGAAAGTCTCGTGCGATGATTAGGATGGACGGCGGGTTATTCTGGGAGAGAGTGCGTTCTTGGACTCGGAGGGCTGTTGATAGTCCGATAACTCCAGCGCTGTTGGTTGGAAGCTTAGTAGGTCTAACTGACGTAAAAGGCACCTTACATACCCGACAATGACTATAGTTTCACCTTGATGAGGCATTGTTGGCGAGATTGGCCGGGCAGTATAAGTATGAAGGTAAGAGGGCGACTACACAAAGCTCTGATGGCAAGTTTGTAAGTGTCTTTATATAAAGATGATATTGCTAATGTAGGCCTATCCTTTGGGTTTCCATCAATCGCAGAGGATACTTAAATGAAGGCAGGCTTGTTATCTAGTCGAGATACAAGGATCTAAAATGGCGGAGGGAGGTGTCCGTCGAAGTATGATTGGATATCGTTTTGCATTAGTCTCACGGAGATGCACCTCCATTCCGGATCGAGGGTGGAGACGCGCAGGGATATATCCAAGTGGCCCTGTTTATCGATGTTGAAGTATCATCAGTACTTACTCAGTGAAGAACCATGACTAAAACTCTTGCCGATAATCGGAGCTTTGTTCTTGACCTGGATAACTATAAGTACCCATTGCCTCTAGGTTGGACTGACCAAAACTCAAGATCACTGCAATTCAAGATCAATTGACATTCTTTCTTCGATAATATTCATGATGGCTCTCCGAACCGGTGTCCTTACCACAGATGCGCCTGCGCCCAGCCCTCATCTTTCCCAAGCAATCATCCATAATGGAACAGTCTACTGCTCAGGCTCGTTCGGTATGGACCCGCAGACTCGAGAATTAGCCGATGGGCCTTATCACCAAACTGTTTGTCCTTTGCCTCTCATCAATACCAAAGACAAGTCTGTGTTTTAATATTTACAATAGGCTGGAGCTCTGAGAAACCTCGATTCTATTCTTAAAGCAGCGGGAACAACCCTTCATAATGCTTTAAAGGTCACCATCTTCATATTGAACATGGACCATTATGCAGAGGTCAACAAAGCTTACCTCGAGTTCTTTACATCAGATCCTAAACCAGTAAGTTCAGGATTGCATCGGTACGATATTGGTACTAATAACGCCTCATAGAGCCGAACTTGCGTGGCTGTTGCTCAGCTCCCGCTGAAGGGTGCTCATGTAGAAATGGAAGCTATTGCAGCTATTCCAGAGAAGTCTAGCAAGCTATAGTTAAACTTTTACTATATAAAGGGTTAGTCGGCTAATTAATACATTTTCTTATCAAGGCCTAAAAATAATAAAGACTCATAATCTCAAAGTAAAATCACACCAGAGTTCCATCTTAAGACCTGTAATGCCGCTCATGTCCAGATCCTTTGCTTGCAGGCCTCCAGGAGCAATCGATATTTCCCACTCAGTCAAGGGACTATGCTGAGTGCAGTCCAGACGTTGCCCATATTCTGCATCACATGTGATTGATCCATCATCAATGTTATACTCGAATAGCAGAGTGCGAGCATCTCCAACATAAGCATTGTACTCAGCAGGTTCATCCTTCTTGCTTCCTAGTAGATTGATGTCGTAAAATCTCCCAGAAGTACGTAGTAGCAGATGAAGATCGTTCTTCTTGACTGGCCCATTCTCAGTCACGGCCGTGGTGGCTCCTTCGAGATAGCATCTGTGGGAAGAGAGTTAGCTTATGTGTGACAAGATCGTTCGTGATCAAAACTTACCGTGCCTTGGAAACTCGAATACGAGAGAAGCCAGCAAACATTGGATTCTCGGGGCTCAGCGTAACATTGACAGCATCACCTTTGAGAAGCCGACTTTGCAAACCCGTAGCGTCAGCTGCATCGCCACAGGTCAGGATGCTGAATTTACGCTGCTGTACCATAACTCGTGACCCAAAAGTCGCAATATTCGCCTGAAACTTCGCAGCATCTTCCAGGTAGTCAGGAACCGGCTTGACAGGAGAGATGTGTACGGGAGGTCTATCAGTCAAAGCATGAAACATGTAAGCCTCGGAGTAAATCTGGAAATCAAGAAATACCAAAGATCGAATTGTGAGAAGACGATCAAACATGGCACGCTTTAGCAGGTCCAGCACAGCTCCTTGTTGCTCTGTAGCAGTTGCAGATAGTGCCAGGCGCTTTTGGTCCTTGTGCTGGAGCTTCACCTTGAGTAACACCAATGCTGGCTCGTTGCCTCGGTGACATAGGTTTTCCTGTATTTGCAAGTGTGTCTATCCGTTGATGACGAGAGTTTTAAGAGCAAAGAAGTACTTTCCCTTGGCCTTGAAGTCTATTTCACTGAGCGTCTTTTCAATTTCATCGATCTTTTCTCTGAAAATGTCCCAGAGCGCTGTAGCGTTGAAAATATCAAGGCTCATGTCGGGACGTTGCAGAGCGGTTTTCTCCTTTAGTGTCTGGCTTGCGTTGAGGGCTGCCACCACATTCTGAATGGACTCAGCGAGTGTCTGTAGCTTCTCCAAGATGGGTTGGAGCTTCTCGTAGATTCCTTTGATTGTTGTTACCACGCCTTTAATGACGTTGATGATGTGGGCAATGTTTTTTCCGGCGTTGACAGCACTGCCTGCAGCAGCAGGGATCATGGGAACTGCAAGACCACCAGAAGCTACGGTTGCTGCTATAGCCCCGATTGTTCCGATGCAAGCTGAGATGGAAGCAGGCCCGATGAACATAGACCTGTAGTAGAGTGTTGGAATTGCGTTAGGAAATTCTGAATCTGGAGTGACTTACGGTCTGAGTGGGTTCATCATGATAGAAATATTCAGAGTAGCTTTTAGCCAACTCTTTCTCATTCAGAGAGAAAGAGTTGTGCATAAGCTCAGCAGCGAGTTGAAACTCCATTTTAGATAAAATGTCAGAAGAAAAGAAGAAATGATTATTCGTAGAATTGTAATGTCGAAACTGATACGAGATCTGATCTATCTCTTGTTTTTTGCTCTTGTGTTATTTTGAGTCACAGCTCTACTCTACAATCTTCTGCAACATGGGTATGAGGTATTCAGCTGCACTTGGTTTCCTACCTGACGTTTCTCAGCAGCGCCACCAAAACGGGTTTCCACGCTAAAAGCAAAGTATTGACTTGCACGTCAGGGGTAGTAGTCAAAAAAGACAGGGACACAAAGCAAGCTAGACGAAACTGTTAGATCACTCATAGGTAAAGAATGCACTAGACATAATTTAATATTTATGTCTACTACCAGATCAGTATCACTTTTTATACAACCCACTTACACGTGTATAGTGGTATTCTGATCATACGTCGACTGCAGCTTAAATATTGGCATCTTGCATTAGACTAGTGACATAGAGTCACAACGTCCCGATATAACTTCCTAATTTAAATTTGACTGCCTAATACAAAGGTCAAATGATCCAACTTCTTTCCGAATTTATACTATTATGATCCATGGCCAAAGAGTCTCGACAAGAGGCCTCGTATCATGGAGTTTCGGTGATGCCGACATCACCATTACCATTGGAAGTACAGCTTCCAGTTCAGCTTCCAGTCAGTATCTTTCAGCTAGCCACTGATCGGTCAAATTCCGCTGGTCAAACATATGTTTGTTCTTGAAGCCGAGGCGCTTGATGACAGCTGCGTATATATAGCATGTCCAAAACCCCCAGAAACAAACTCAATTATCTCAGTCCCCAAACAAGAAACCCAACTGCTTACTCAATAGTTCCCCTATCACTTTTTCACCACAGATTTACAAAATGGCTGAAGTCACCACCTTCAATCCTCATGACATCTTCAACGAATACGCCCAAGGGACAAATGTCTTTCTCCGCAAGTCCCCCAAGAAGCTGATAAACTACAAACAAGTTCTTGGTGAAAAACCAGTTGATGCTTTCGTTCTGAATGATGAGAAATTTGCAAGTCTTCAGCTCTACGTCAAGTCGGGCTTAAAACTCCCAGCAACATCGGAGCTGTTCGAGGCTGTGTATCCGTTCGTCAGTCTTGACAGATGGCTCACAAAAGCAGACGATTACAAGGTAGGTCACCAACAGTTATCTTTGTTGTTTACTAAAATGTTCCACAGCAAATGCGCCTCGTTCTAGTCTCTGTCCATCAGCACTGCGAGGTCTTTCTTGCCCAAGGCATCAATCCCATGATCGGTCTTGGTACGTCAATGTAGCACAAGATATATTCAACTCCACTGACTTCTTTTAGCACAAGCCGTTGTTCGGTTTTCCAGGGATACAGCAACGTATCTCGAGGCACTCAAGGAGAACATGGACATTATCTGCGACAAGTCAATCCCTCCATCCAGCGAGGAAGCGATCGAGGCAAAAGAACACGCCACACAGCTCTTGAATAATCTGAAAGAAAGCGGCAAGGCGGCAAGTAACCAAATCGACAAGATCATCAAGGCTATAGACACGGTGAGGAACAGGACCCAGCTAGTCGAGCCTTTGTCACATTACTAACAGACGAGCCCAAAGTTCAAGAGCAAGACCGACAGCGACGCTTCTGCGCTTTCCGCCTTGCAGAATACGCTTGACCTGACGTTTACCGAAAAGGACCTCGAAAACGTCATGATAAAGTACGTGTCCGAGTCGCGGGCGTCGCTTCGAGGTCTAGTCAAAGCACAGGAGATGGCGACATCGACCCAAGAATACCTCAACGACAGGAAATTTTGTAGTCAGTGCAACCCCATGCTCCTAACGAAATTTATCTTTCTCACATAAGGAACAGCGCGCATCCCTAATGTCGGCTATTATGTATTCAAGGATGAATCGCTTGACCTGGAAGAAGCAATGAAGAAGTATCAAGGAGCTAATAAAGAAGTCAACGAGTATATTGCTCAAGGTGACTCCCGGAGAATGAAGCTGCTCGATTGTATGGGTATGAATATCAACTAGAGACACGAGGTATTTGAACGTCGCTAACTTGGTTGATGTAGATCATGCTCGAGAACTGATGGACAAGATGGACAGTGTCAAGGCACACATTCAGGGTGCACGCGAGTCACTGCTCAATATCACGAGTAAGTCCTATCCAATTTTCAAGCACAGATCACATCTGACAATGCGATATTAGACGGAATGCAATCCATGAATGAATCATGTCAGAGCCTCATCGACCAGCTGGACAACGTCAGCGGCCAGATAACGCCCGAAGCTCCTGGCAGTGATTATATGACGAGACTCTACATTGACATTGCTGTGCAAGCGTGGAATAGGGTTTTTTTCCATCATCTTGTTTGTGTAAAGCGATATACTGACATCAATAGGTCTTGTCATCTGCCTCTGCCTTTGCCAAGTATGGTTTGATCGAAGACGCCGACACGGTTGACATTCCCAAACCCAAGATCCAGGCTACTATTCTCGCAGCTCACTATGCCGGAATTACTGTCACCGATTTAGCCAAGATTCAGCTCAACTGGGGTAACAAGATCGTCATCCGCACAAACGACTTGGTGTTTCCTGCTAGTCACATGGAAGGAAAGCCAAAAGCCCTTAGCATTCTCTACCGATTTGGCAACAACCCCGATTCCATGCGAGTGTTTGTCTGCGAGGGGGAGACGGGGCAGGTCCACACGCTGACTGCTGATGAGGATATCCCCGGTGTTTCAAAGCCTGTTAACCACAAACACGATCGACTTACGATTCACTCAATTGTCTACGGTCTCCGTCAGATTATTGACCAGCTTCCCTATGAACTTATTGCTCAGGCTGTTAAAAAGGATGGCTTTATCATGGTCAATAACGCGGTTCTTCGTGTTGACGCTCATAATGATCCTTGGTATGGGCAACTCAAGACAGTAGCGGTATTTTACTCCATGGGTGGCGTTTTTGGATGTGCGTCTGGAACAGAGAATGAGATGGTTCCCTTTGTTGGCAACTAGTCTAGCTATCAAGATATTTATATGCTCACATAAACTAAGCAATAATGATGCCACTGTTTGCCAACTGAACCCTTCCAATCGCAATATCAATGTCATCTGTGGAAATGGCAAGTTCCTCTCCAATCTCTCCATAAAAGCCAGCAGTAGCATATCTCATCGGCGGACATCCCCGAGAATGAACTAACCCAAACGTTTCTTCCTCGTCTCCTCCAACTCTCTTAGCACATCCATCCTGCCAATCCTTATCAAAAATTTCAAAACTCACTGAAGAAGCCATAAGATTAATTTCTTCATCACTCTTATGTCTCCTATGGCAATATGCTTCACTCAGAAAGATAGCATCTGCAGCTGCGGGACTAAAACACCCAACGAGGCGCTCTCCGCAACGAGCCGCCATAACTACCCCGTGGTTGCCTTCACGGAATGCTGTACTCATGCTTGAGTACACAGTCCATTTCTCGCTAGGACCTGTCGCTTCCACGTTGCGTCTTCTAGCTTCGCAGAGTCGATACGCGAGACCATGCCCAACCGCTGCGTAGAGCTCGCCTTCTTCATTGGGCGCAAGGTGAATGGCAGGCAGGTCCAAAAGGAAAAACTTTCCCAGATCCTCTGGATTGTCTGACGGTCGAAGGAGTGTCCTCGTAAGAATGGAGATAGACCCGAGTACACCGACGAGATTTATACGTGAACTGTCGGGCAAAAACATCTTGTTTCGTCCAGCGTACATTGTAGCAAGCATGTACAGGACATGCGTGCGGCCAACCTTGTTGTTCGTCTTCAACTCTTTGCCAAATTGTGAGCACATGGCCAAGAATGTTGTGCTGCCATGCCCCCAAAGGCCGCAGAAGTACGCAGGGCTGTTGGATACGAGCTCGTGGGAGATCAAAGGTTCGAGGAGTCTGTAGTAGAATCCAAAGACGAAAGCTTGGTAAAAAAGCCACAAATCCATTAGTTCCTGATGACCGTCTGGAGATTTTGTTTGACTCTTGAGTAGGTACTCGAGTCCTGCGTGATTCTCAAGCCAATCCTTGGCACTCCCATCGTACCCATTCATCAACTTTTCCAGGCCCTCTAGGATACTTTGGTTAATCAGCGGAAAGGCCTTGTGAGCCATGGCCGTGAGGTATGGTTCGAATCTCAGAGCACAAGCATTCGAAAATTCGCCAAGGCTATATTGAACCTCGTTCTTGGTGCTGTAGGGATACTCGGCCGTACAAACGAAGGTGATGTTTTTCGCTGCTTTAGCTCCGAGATCCCAGTAAAACTCCATTTGATTAGTAGTATATCTTTCTGCCCGAGTAGCTTGCACCATACTCATGGGATTGTCCAAGGGGAATGACACAATCTGAGCTCGGTTTTCTGTAGCCCTGAGTCTCATACCACGGGGCCTATCTCCGTGAGCAGGATGAGGACGGTCAGAAACGTATGTGATAAGTAGCTGCCCCTCAAAATTCCTTTTCTCCCTAGTCGAGATGAAGACCTTGCATCTTTCGAGAGCCCGAGCGACGGAATAGGTCGCCAGCGAGAAGCATGTAAAGCTTACAGAGGTACTTCCCATGAGGCATAAGAGGAACTCGGCCATCTCGTTCTTCTCTGCTAGGTTCAGCTCCAGAAACGCATCGACTCCAACTTTGTCTTTCCACACTTTGCGAACGGCGGCGAGAGATTCCGTATATATACCACGGACCTGGCCAGCCGAGCGCCATGACTCGACATTGACGCCCAGGTTTACACGCAAGGCGTTCTCAGCGTCAGGGTTGTCGAGGAGTTTTTGAAAGACAAGCACAAGGAGGTCGATGATTTTTGACTTTGGGAGGCAATGGCCGAGTGAGCTCACAATGACGACCATGAGCCACGAAAATGGTCTCAGTTCACCATGCTCAATCTTGACATCTTTTTTTGAGGAATCCTGCTTGTCCCCATCGTAGATGAACTTGGCATGTGGAAACATGGATTCCATGCGAGCTGGTTCAATGAGTCCCTTACGCTTAAGAAGGGCCTCGGGGTCTTCCAGCAACGTCTCAAAGAGATCTTGGTCATTGCCCCTGATCATGATCCAATTTCCAATCTTTTTTCCGATCTTGTAGATTTGGGCGATGTCAGTTAGTGATATGCCCAGCTGGACAAGGCTGCGTGGACCCAGAGTAGCGGCGACAGACATGATGCGAATACCTGGTTTCAGTGTGAATAAACAGAACAAGGTTCGGCTTGGAAGAAGGGATGCTGAAGATGTTGTGAATCAAAGCTGTAGTATAGACGTAAAATAAAGGTGCCTGAGGCTAGATAAAGGGTCTGGCGTTTGTTTGTTGATGGTGCCAAGTAGTCACATCTAACTGCAATGTTGAGCTTGAATCACATTTAAATGACCATTCTATTGGCCATATACCAAGAGTGGCTGTGTTGAAATATCAAACAAAATACATAAAGGGTAAACAAAGGCAAGATGGTGTATGTGGCTAACGGTATGTGTAACGTCGGTGTAACAGCTCGCTTGGAAAGATGCCTCAAGCTGTCAGCAATGGCGTAAGAGGTTGCCAATATTTAACAATGCTATCTGTGTGATTGGGAGAGACTGGTCAACAGCCTGAACTTGGTGGTGTAACAGCCCCCGCTCCCACAGCCTGAGCGAAAGAATAACAATTACATGACCGTAGGACTGTCTGAGAAGTCATATAGTTTTGCTTTTATTGTTGAGCTTATAGAGTAGTACTGTTGAGTACGTCTCTTTTATGAACTTGAAAGAATGTCTCGCACGCTCACATACGATCTGATAAGTAAAGTACCAATCAGTACTATAGTAGCCTAAACAAGAATTACTTGGGAGAGTAACCTAAAAGATAGTAACCTGAAAAACAGTTACTAGCTGTACATGTCTGAACGCGGTTATTAAAAATCTCACACTCCATACTTGGAAGCAACATCGTCATAAGCCTTCTTCAACAACCCAACCAAGATATCCATCTCCTCTTCAGTAATCGTCAAAGGCGGCGATACAATAACATGATCACCCACAAGCCCATCGGCAGTTCCCATCCCAGGATAAACCGCCAATCCCAACTCAAACGCCCTCTCCTGAACCTTGACTCCAAACCGAATCTTGCTGTCAAACGGCGCCTTTGTCTTTTTATCTTGCACAAACTCGATACCCCAGAATAATCCACGTCCACGAATATTTCCCACAAACTCATCATCTTGGAATGTTTCAACAAGAGCCTTGTGCAATCTCTCACCGAGAGTAGCGCAGCGGGATACGAGATTATCTCGACGTATAATCTTTTGTATCGCAAGAGCTGCTGCGCAACTTACAGGGTGGGCTTGATATGTATGTCCGTGGTTGAAACTAGCAGTTCCCTTCTTTAACGTCTCGATAATACCTTTATGCACGAGCGTTGCAGCAATAGGCATGTAACCTCCTCCTAATCCCTTGCCAATGGTGACCATGTCAGGCTGAACATCACCGTCCTGCTCAAAGGCGAAGAATGTTCCGCATCGTCCAACTCCGCACATGATTTCATCGAGGATCAGAAGAATGCCGTATTTCTTGCATACTTTCGAAACTCCACTGAAATATCCTGCTGGAGGCGTGATGCAGCCTGCTGTTGCACCTCCGACTGTTTCAGCGATGAAAGCTATGATTTTCTCAGGTCCCACAGATAGGAACTCTGCTTCGAGTTCATCGACTAGTCTTTTGGAGTACTCCTCTTCTGTTTCCTCGTCTTTCTTGGTGCGGTACTCGTATGCAGCACTAACGTAGCTGACATTATCCAGCAGAATGGCACCTTCATACGGCGCTCTTCTCGCCAGGTAACTGCCCACGCTCATAGCACCGACAGTATTCCCATGATAAGCTTGTCTTCTTGAAACGAACCTTGTCCTTTCAGGCTGTCCATTCTCAACATGATACTGTCTTGCAAGTTTTATAGCTGAATCCATGGCTTCACTTCCTGAACAAACAAGGTAAGCTCTCGTCAGACCAAAAGGTTCATTTTCTAGAAGATTGTCCGCCAGTTCCTCTGCGCTGGATGTCGTGTAAGTCAAGGTGTGTACGTATGACACCTGAGAGGCTTGGGCGACTACGGCATCTCGAACTTCGGTGTTTCCGTGGCCTATGATGGCGACTGCAGCGCCGGCACAGCCATCTAGAATTTTACGGCCGGAGGAGAGGTTGAGATAGACGCCAGATGCAGATGAGACGGTCTCAGGGCGAGTGAGGAGGGAACGGTGCATGAGATGAGGCTCTGGAGCCAAGTGAAGATCGCCCATGGTGACAAGCTTAAAACGTGGTCTTTTGACAGAATTTGAGTAGAAACTTGTGATATGAACCAAAGAGAGGCAGTTGGCTTGGAAGTGGAAGTTGGGGTCTTATCTTGACATTGGAAGCGGAGCCACTTATAGTGACTCGGGTTAGGACCATGGCTTCGGGTTTGGCATTTCGGGTTTCATACAACCAATGATCCATCGCAGCCAAAGATTGCCGTCTTGACAAACCAGTCATTGCTTGACTTATCAGCGAGGTCAGTAACAGTCTTTGCCTAGATATGGATATCTCATGGCTCAATACGGATGTGGGCAGTAGCCTCTACCCGCTTATAGAACAAGGGTAATACCTCATCTATTAGCCTTGCCCTTCAAGCGGATAGAGGCAGCTGCCCAGATATCCATATCGAGGCAAGGGCTTTCACAGACTGTATTTCCTGTGCTGTTCTAAGGGAAGAAGCCGTAGGGTTCTTAGTAGTGCTTTTGTATTATTCATAAACAAGGTGGCTCTTATGCCCTAATACAGTAAAGCAGGACCCAAACGATCCTGTATTACAGCGATAATCTGACTATTGCAATAGAAACTTCTGTGCACACTATATCGTTATAGCCCTGTTTTACTATATTACTCTTATTGTAGGTTAACCGAAAGCCAATATTCTCATGAAGTTTACACCAACCACCAAATACATCATCAATGTTCCAGCATCTAACTATCTAACTCGGATGCCCTTCTCCCGCGTCGTCAAAACTCGTCGAAAGAAGATGCGGGTCATCGCAAAACGATAAAAGCCTCCACCAGTCCTCATCTGCCAACTCACCCCCACTCAGCATCTCATCACTCAACCCTGCCTCCTGCACTTCCGTCCCCTGCTCAAGATCTCCAGCTACTAACTGATGCAGCTTCGAATCTTCATAACCTGCAGCGTTGGCGGCAGTCGATGTAAGTGGATCAAACGTCTGCCGCGGCATTCCCTGCATTGGTGCAAGGTGTATCGAATCCTCCAACTCTGGATAGTCATACCTCGACCTTTTAACTCGTCTTGCCTCGCCTCTCGTCATTATATTCTTCGCCGTGTCGAGAACTTCGATCCATTCTTTCGCAAGGCCCCAGACTTGGCCTATTCTAACAAGAATACTCATCGTTCTCTCAGCCTGGGCATCCGCCTCGTTTACTTGCTCCTCTGTGAATCCCATAAAAACGGGGAACGCGGCGCCGTATAAATTCCATAGAGTAGACGAAAAGGCACACACACCAGAGAAGGGTGTGCGGATGGGACATCCTACATGTTCAAGGTCTGACAGCAGAGAAGATATTTGTGTTGCTGCGTCGTAGAGCTCGGCAACATTTTGGACCCAGAATAAGTCTGGTCCGCGGGCTTTGAGGAGTGGTGGTTCAATTGGGCCACGGGGTTTGACTTCGTCTACAGGACTGAAAGGGACATATTCTCTGCAGAGAAATATTATACTATTTTATGATTAGCAGAGTCTGAGAAGTGCAAGTCAGTATGCTTACCTGACGTAGTAAACCAGATTGATGTATCCAAACCTCTCAGCTTGCCCTCTCTGGGCATGCACCGATACCTTTGTCCCAGGATACTTCATAAGAGCACTCTGAGAATCCCTCCACTCAAACAGATCTTTTCTCATGTTATGCCAGTATGATGTTTCGTTGAAGGGACACTGTTCCGGCTCAGCCATGCCAGGCTGTCTTCTTCCACCCTCGGCAATCCACGTATGAACTCTCGACCAGATCCTCAAACCTTGAATGAGAAGAACGAGATAATCATCCGCTCCATAAATCCTTAGACTTGTGTCTAGATCATCACTCTGAGAGGGTTGTCCAAAAAGGAACTGCGTATCATTAACGGGAAGAGAGAAATGCATCTCTTCATCAGGAAACATGGCCTGTCGTCGCTTTCCACAACTCAAAAGCCTATCCATCTTGAAACACGTCCACAATGTTCTTTTCTCAAGTTCAGAAAGAGTCTCCCTCTTGCCACAGCTTGCAAACCCGGTACTTAGTAAGCCCTGTGCCATTCTTGTAGCCATGCCGCAGTGCATCCATGCGTTGAAACCGTCGCCATCGCCCCAGTTGCAGAGCGAGAGGATGAGAAAGGTCTGGATGAGGGATAGATTTGGACCGCTCGTGACTCTCTTTTGTGCCTCCGTAGCAACAAAAATTATGTTTCTATTGTTTGTCTCTGCATTGTAAGTAGGGTAGTATCGATGCGAGACGGTAAGAATAACAAGGAGTCGCAGTTTCTGCACAGTAGTGAGTTCATCCTGGCGATACTCCAGATCATCAGGATGAAGAAAGCCAAACTCTGGAAATTGTGATCGAAATAGATTAATGGCAGTGATTATTTGTGTCCGTGGTGTTTGTTCAAAGACTGCATTGACGTCTTGCCAGACATTCTCTGATGGATCTGTGGTTGGTGTCTGATGTACACTGAGTCGCTGTCTCTTTGCAGGTTGGGGTTTAGACACCGATGAACCCTGTCCAATAATAGGACCACTTAGAGTACATGTCTCTGTATTACCGCTTTTGAGGCAGCCTGCGCAAGGTGGTTGGTCGTTGTGTCTACATTTCACTTTTGATCTCCTTGAGGGTGGTCAGACCAAGTTTGTAAGCAACGCTCAGAATGAGTAATTTACCTGCATCTACATATCTGTCAGAACTACTCGTATAAGTCAGGGAAGTACTGGACAAACCTTTCGCACGCAATTGTTGATCTCATTTTTTCCTGTTGTCGATATGTTCTGAGGGATTTCGGGTTTGAATGTTCAAAGCCGATTCGGGTCTCGTTTGACGGGGGCTAGCGTCGCTTCAACACTACCGGCCATGAATATAAGACCTAACAAGACACGACCTTACATAATCAGGGCTTATGGTCTAGGGGTATGATTTTCCCTTCGCATGTTCTTAATGCTTGGGAAAGGTCCGGGGTTCAATTCCCCGTGAGTCCATTTCTTTTGCTTCCTTTTTTGATTGACGCCAAACTCGGCAATTACAGTTTCATCAGGTTGTTTTGACTCTGTCGACTGATCATCATTCCAGTGGCTGGCCTTACGAGTAACAGTGGCTTGGTTGGCTTTGACATAGCCGCATAACAGCGCTAATGAACTTACTTCATGCCATTGCATCCGATTGAGCCATTCCTTCGCATCAATTGTCTCTTTTTTTAGTTACAGTATTTATGATCACCAACCTATTCATGTCTGTTCCAATTCGTCACATGTCCTACTCCTAGAACGACATGTCGTATCACTCACCATCTGCAACACCAAAAAGACTCAACACCAAACCCGACAAAAATCATGGACTCACGGGGAATTGAACCCCGGACCTTTCCCAAGCATTAAGAACATGCGAAGGGAAAATCATACCCCTAGACCATAAGCCCGGTTTTTTTATTGGTTAGAGAATCTTACCAGGGACAGGCCTATGTACTGACAGCTCTTCCCTGTACCGTCTACACAAACGAGGAATCTCCATCCAGATCTACAGATACAGATTTACTAATAGTACCATATGCTCCTGCATGTCTAATAATGGGCTACGTCAGTCAAGATAGCTAGGTGGATTGGAGATAATGTGTAGTCGTGTTGTAGCTATGTTTACTAACACAATCATTGAGACGAGACATTGACGTGTAGCATTACAACATCCAAGGAAACAGCTTCACCAGATTGCTAGCATAAATACAGCCGACAAGTACAAATAAAATAGCATAATTGATACAAATAAGAACAGACCTATTATCTGCTGTCTAAATAAAAAGCACAGAGAAAAGCAAATACAATAACAACACACATCTACAATAACACTTGTCTATAAAACACGGTGTAGGGTGAGACCCAGGACCTTGCTCAACCTCTGCACTAACAACAAAAGTTAAGCTTAAATGCAAGATAAAAGCCCAGATTGTTAGCATCAACGGGACGTAGACTAAAGACAAGGGTCGAGGCTAAAACAAAAGCCAAGAGATAGGCTAAGCTCTTGTCTTGAGTTGAGTGGAAGAGAAAAGACGTGAATGATGGGGGGTGAAACTGGTGAATTGGCAAAAGTGATGTAATTCTTGCTAGTGTTGCTTCATCTGTGGCGCAAGTAATTTGTTGGCTGGTGACTGACCGGGGTAGAGGAGGAGATTCTCCGTAATTATATCCGTCATTGAGCAAGGATGTGATGATTGAGTGATCGATTGAGATTGAGATTGAGTGATGTATTGATTCAAAGTCGATTATAACGTGATATTAAGCGGTGTTGAGGTCGTGATGATAATTCTACTCCCGCGGATATAGTCATGCAACTAAAGTATCGTCAGCGGATATACCGGCAGATATGTTTACAGTCGCGTCTGTTTTATCATTTTGTTTGGGTCTCGAGATTACAGGTGACGTCGTTCCAGTGGGTCCTGATCTCCCTCACTACGTCGGCGGCCCCTAGTAACTGGTTTAATTAGTGAATTCTTGGTTAGAAACTGCTCCTCAAGCGGCTGATCGGACCTGGGACTAGACCTAATGAGTCTCTCGAGTGACGACTGACTAATTCCAGTTGATCCAAGTCTTTTTTTTACAGGTTTTTACCTTTGAGGGTCAAGGGTGCCCGTAATGTCTCGTGTTTTTGATGGCTTAGAGTTGCACTGACTAAGGTTCTGTTACAGTGGCACATCAGCCAGATATACCTGGACTCTCCAACCCGCCATCTTTTACATCTTATACTTTTTTTTACCCTCTGCCATGCATTTTTCATTGGCATGCCTTCCAACAACAGATCTCACCCTCTAGGCCGCCATTTCCAACCCGGCGGCCAAACATACCGCTCATCCAGTCCTTCGTCTTCTCGTCCCCAACCGCCTCTAGGCCCCGAAAGTCCAGCACCCGTCGACGAAACAGCATCCGACTATTTCAACCCTCTCAGCCAAGCGCCATCACAGACTTCGTTGTCTTCGTTTCCTCGATACCCCTCCCAAAATCCATCGCAAGCATCGCTCTCTGCATTTCCTTCCTACACCGATACCAACACCGCTACCAACCTCAACACCGCTTACAACCAGCAATACCCGCCGCCTCAAAGACGTCCCAGACCTCCCGTCGACCAGGCGCGACAGCCTAGCATCCGCATCCGCCGCAGTTCCAACGGGTCCGTCTACTCCAACTTTAGTTTTGATGGTGCGAGCGACGATGGCAGACCGCGGAGTATTTCTCAACCCGAGAGGGCGAGGGTTCAAGATGGGAATGCGCTAGCGCGGCATTCCCGGAGAGTCCCACAGGCCGCCATGCCGAGACTCACGGAAGAGGGCAACAGGCCCAGCATGGCTGAGTTGGGCATGAGCGATGATGATCGCGCCATGTCGCCTACGGCTTCGCTTCCAGAGGATGCGATGCGACCAAGACAAGGGAGATTGCGACGGGCGAGTCGCTTCTTCTGGCCCGGCCATCGAAGACAACCCGACAACGACTCGATTGCTGTGCCTATGCGAAACCGGGATGTCGACGATGCTCGAGACGATGAATACGACCAGGAACTGGTAGATTGGCTTGATGTCATCGGTAAGTTGACCAAAACATTTACGTCAATCATAACTAACACTCCCCACAGACCCCGAAGTCCAAACCCTCTCTACTCTCACAAACGTCCAAAACTCCCTCTTCGTCCCTGATCTCGGAAAATGGGTAAACCGTCGTCCAACATACGCTTTGTCCCGCCACGACCCCCAAGCAGACTGGGCCCGAGGCGCTGTCGCCGAAGAACGTCGCCGTGAAGCAGCCCAAGAAGCTCAAGCCCACGAACCCGCCGTTCCCAACACCATCGATGAGGAAACAACACCGCGTTTCCAGCGAAGCAACACCATCACCTCCCGTCTGACCGACTCGCACTACGCTGCTCTCCCGCATGGAACAAACCTCGATGGATGGTCACCTGAAGAAAAGGCTGAGCTGGATGATCACGTTCGACACATGCTGCACTCTCGACGCGCGCGCCTCAAGCGTCGTATGAAGGGTTTCGGACAATATGTTCGACGACCACTGGGTTTCCTTGTCACACTCTACGCCACCCTCATCACCCTCTTCGGTCTGGCCTGGGTTCTCTTCCTCATCGGCTGGATCTACGTAGGCGACAAGCAATCTTATCTTGTCCACATCATCGACAGTGTTCTTGTCGCCCTCTTCGCCATCATGGGTGATGGTCTCGCGCCCTTCCGCGCTGTAGATACATACCACATGTTCCACATCTGGCGCTTGACACGACTCATCAAAAGAGCCGAAGAGGGCAAGAAGCCCAGAAAGAGGTTACAGAAGAAGACCGTCCCAGCAGGCGTTTCTCTAGACCCCGAAGATTCGCACCTCACAGGCCATCAAGCCCGTGTTCTTCTCGATGCGCAGAACTACAACCCCGAAAGAGACGGCACCATCGCCACCATCGACGAACACCCCGAACCTCAACCCGAAAGCCCCGAAACCATCGATCTGGAACACGCCAAGTCCAACGGCCCCGATTCCGACCAGCCCGCTTTGACGTTTGCGCAGTTCAAGAAACTACAGCACCATCAGAAGAAAATGGCAAAGTCGCACAGTTTCTACAAGCCCCACGAGACATTCACTCATCTTCCCTTTCCCCAGCGCTACCTTATTGCTATTGTCATTCTTCTCGACTGTCACTCATGTCTGCAAATTTCCCTTGGCGCATGTACATGGGGTATCGACTACCACACCCGTCCCTTTGCCATCACAACAGTTATTCTCTGCGTGAGTATAACCTGCAACATCACAGCCGGTCTTTTAATCAGCAGAGGTGATCGCAAGACACGCAAGAAGGACGTGTGGGAATTGTTGGATAGACAGGAACTTACGCAAGACGCTATTAAGCACATGGAGAAGAAGAAGCAGGAAGAAGAAAAAGAGGAGCGGAAGAAGGAGGAAAAGGAAGAGAAGAAAGAGAGGGAGAGGGAGAGGGAGAGTATGAGTTTGGATAGGGAGGGCGATGGGTCGAGTGGACGGACGAGCAGGGAGTTTAAAAAATTGGTCAAGTCGCCTTCTTGAGCATTGGTTATAGGGGAGGGATGAGATAATGATTATGGGTTTGGGGTTCATTGGTAATTGATATAGAGTCATGAAGCACATATACCTAATTGATTAAGTTGCATATTCTTTATCTAGTGGTGGTTTACTATGTTACCTTTTATTTCTCGTGATGTAGTCAGTCTTGGTTGCTCCATTCAGTCGCATTCCCAAGTGATCATCAACACTACAACCCAACGGTCCTCAACGCTCTTGCATGTGGTGGCTGTCACTACTTTAAACAAAATATGCCTTTGTCAACGGTCTTGCATAAAACTTTGATAGCAAGCCACAACGTGAAGTATGCTACTTACACAATCGAAACGTTACTCACAGGAGGAACGTTTACAACAGCAACGTTGGACCCATGGGCGCATACCAGATCTAATCTGATCTGACCAGCAACCACAACGCGCTTATCTGTCGATCACACCAAGGTGGGCCAATGCAAGCAAGCTTTCTTTACCGAGTGAGATGCTATCTGGATCTAGGCTGCACCCTGGACAGATATCTTGGCCCCGCTGTCGGTTCTCGTGGTGTGATGTGTCAGATGCCGATGAAGGCAGTGACCAAGAATGGCCTGTGCATGAGACGAGGGTAGAGATGTTGAAGACTAATATATTGCCGAGATGCTTGTTGTTTGGCTGTTGTTGAGATATGGCGACGGTTTGGGAGGAGTGTAAGCTAGTCTTGTAAAGAAGATGTCAGATCAAGACTAACTTGAAGTTTTGATGATCAAGTTGAAGTAAACATTCACATTCACACATGTATTTCCTGTTCATCACGCAGTATTCTGGACATAGAGTAGTGTTGTTGAATTATCGCCATCTCGTGGCCTCAGTATAGCATTGGTATATATAAATAGTATAGCATATCATCTCGAACATAAATTCCTTGATACATCAGAGGTTTTTTTATATACGGATTCGTTCTTTTTTTTTGTTTATTTTTTTTTTTACATCACATCGTCCGGGAATCATTATTGGCTGGTGGTAAAGTCGGACAGCTGGTTGGTGACGACGAGACCAGCGACACTGGCAGAGGTGAGGGTGGCCAGGACACCGGAGATCAGGGCAGAGACGGCAAGACGGGCAACGTCACCACCGCGAGTGGGGGCGAGCTGGCTGAGAATACCGATCTGGATACCGAGAGAACCAATGTTGCCGAAACCGCAGAGAGCGTAGGTGGCGATGAGCTGGGATCGAGGGGACATGCCGTAGTATTGGGAGGTGGGGTCCTTGGTGGTGAGGTCGGTGAAAGCGTTGTACTCGTTCTATTGGTGTCAGTAAGAGAGCGTCGTCTCAGATTAATGTGAAAACTTACAGTGATGATCTTCTGGGCAATGAGGCGAGCGACAGGGAGGATATCTCCAGTGGAGTTGTCGCCGTTGGTGCGAGAAACTCCGAGCAGGAAAGAGACGGGGAACAAGAGGTAACCCAGAATCAGCTGCAGAGTGAGATCGTAGTCACCGCGGAGGTTGATGTAGCTGCCGATCCAGGTGAGGATACCGTTGATAAAGGCGACAAAGGCGATGATGCAGAGCAGAGAGGTGATGATGGTACCGGCAATCTTGATACCCAACCAAGCACCGTTGGCGAAAGCGTGGAGAGCGTTCTCGGCCTTGTGCTCGTCATCGTCGGGAATGACGACGCGACCAGCTGTGAGGGTCTCCTCAGTCTCGGGGTATCGCATCTTGGAAATGGCCAGAGAGGCGGGGATGGACATGATGCACGAGGACACGAGAGCCTCGCGGTTCAGACCAAGACCGATGTATCCGACGAGTGTAGATCCAGAGATGGTGGCGAAACCACAGGTCATGATCTGGTGAAGCTCGGCCTTTGTCATGTGAGGAACAAAAGGTCGGACAAGCATGGCAGATTCACCCTGGCCGATGAAGGGGGTAGCAGCAGCGACGACAGCTTCAGCACCGGAAACTCCAAGACCCCAGAAGACAAAGGTGGCGAACTTGATGATGAACCACTGGATGAAGCCGATATAGTACAGGACCTGGACGAGGGAGATGAAGAAGATGATGGCGGGGATGACGCTGAAGAAGAAGTTTGGGGTGGCAGCGACATCAGGGTTAGTGAGGAAAGCGACACCATCTCTAGCAAAGCCAAGAAGATCGGCAGCACGGTAGCCGATGAAGCTGAAGATGTCGTATCCAACACCAGTTCGCAGGACAAAGAGCCCAATGATGTACTGGCTCAGCATGCCGCCGATGACAGTGCGCCAGTTGATAGCCTTGCGGTCGCGACTAGTGACCCAGAGGATGAAGATGAAGACGGCCATGCCACAGAGACTGACGGCACGGTTCTCGCGGGTGTTGTCTTCGGATTCTTCCGAGACGAAAGATCCGACGAGAATAGCAGCGACAGCGACACTGGCACCGACAAGAGTGCGGAACTTGGCAGGGATCATGTCGTAGACAACGACAGCGGTCCTAGCCCAGACGAACTTGATGGCATTGGAGATGTAGCGACTGGGGACATGCCAGAAGAACAGACGAAGAGTAATGGCGAGCCAGACAAGGAAGGGAACAACCCAGTTCTTGTCGTCATGATGCAAGACAAGCGAAGCAACCCACCAAGCGGTGGTGATGCAGAAGACGACGAGATGAGTCAATGGTCTTCGGTATCGGTAGATAGGGCCAATCTTTGCGCGCCAGCCAATGGGGCGACTGCGCTCGCTGTTTGTGCCAGCAGAGGCATCGATCACACCGGCTTCGTTCTTCTCGTGGTCGCTGTAGTCCGGAGGCGTGGCAACGTGGTTCTTGTTGTCCGCAGCGAGCTTTTCGTCGAGCGAGTTGCGGTGCTGGTGTTGCTGGGGAGGAACGATTGAGCCATCGGGGTTGGTGCCGGTGGTGTAAGTAGCGTTGTCGTGGGCGGCGCGGGGAGAGTGGTGGTGATGCTCATGGAGGTGTTGATGCGCCGGCTCAAGAGCAGGGTCTGGGTTGTGTTCTTGGACAGTCATTTTGACTGGTAGGCCTCTTTTAACCAATTGGGTTTTGTTTTTCTAGGCAATTGGTCCTGTTGAAGGGATAGAGACCTGGAGCTTCAAGCTTGGTAGCAGTGAAGCACAAGAGGAAAAAAGAAGAACCCTGGGTGGTGGGGGGGGGAGAGGAAAAGATATTAGAACTTTTCCAAACTGGGGACTCGTTCGATTAACCCTAGAGAGAGAGAAAGAGGCTGGATGGAGCCAGAGGAGAGGGTATCCGTCTGTTGCGGCGAAAAAAAAGGGACGATCTTTTTTTTTTTCGTGGGTCGAACGAGAAGAAGTGAAAAAGACGTGGGGATAGCTCTACTTTTTTAACCCGAGGGACCGACAGAGGAGCAAGCGGGGAGGTAAGAGAAAGGGAAAGAGAAGGAGGGGGTGGCCAGAAGGGAAGGACCAAGATACGCTATCACAAGCTCAAGTTATTAAAACAAACCCCGGAGCCAACAAAAGACAAATTGAACGACGATCATATCGAGAAAGCAAGTGAGCACGCGGGCAACAAGTAGACAATAGCTCTAATAGAGTAACCAAATCCCGTTGGTGGTAGGGAAAAAGTACCTAAACTAACGGCCGACAGCGACAGCGACAAGGGTTACTTCCTAGGTAGGCCGTAGGGGAGGGTAGTGCTGCGAGTAGGGACCAAGAGCTTATCAGTTGGACTGTTTTGATTGGGTCAGGTTCCTTGGTTTTCGGGTCTGGGTTTCTCGGCGACGCCTTGTCTCCACGTTTTGCCGGTAAACTACAGAGGAGAGTACCTAGAGTGTATAGTGGTTGCAGGGGATTATATATCGCTAATACTGCTACAACTGTTGATAATTACAGCCATCACAACTACAACAGACCCATCTACAACTACCAGTTATATCTCCCATCATACCTCTCTTTTCCATCACAGATAATATTCACAAGAACCAAAAAAACATTGACTTTGCCACCCCGGTCCATCTTTCGGTCTGATCTAATCCTATTCTGGCAGGTTGCTGGAACGTTTGCAAAGTGCCTCCACTGACGTCGACTCCACCAACGGACCAATCGACCAGGCTTGGAATAGCGTCAATATCAGACATCCCAAGACATACATGTACAATTCGACAGACCAAAGGATTGGCTCGTTTCTTCACACCATCATCTGCATAATCGACCAATCTACAGACCACAGTTAGCTCAGCTTTGAATCCCATCTGATTAACAACAAGGAACTTGTGTAGTTCAGCTTTCCTTACTCTTGTCTGTAACCAACAACTGCCTCCAGTATCTAACCAACAGCTATCCTCGGTCAACTAAAATAGTCTGTTCTCCATATCTTTTATTTCTTATCATGATAAAACATCTAGACTCTTCCTTGCTTAACCATATTCAACTCCCATCTCCGAGCATTAATTCTTGGTCTCTTAACCCTCGACAACTAAAAAAAGCCACACCCGTTACCATCAAATCTCGGCCACCCGCTGACCAAAGCCTCTTTACTGAATCAAGTAGGTGATATACCCCAATTTCTCCATCTTCTGTTACATAACAGCAAACACCTTCCCCAGGATTGTCTACCTTGCAGCTCCCTACTGCGTACAATGCACTATCCTCCCCCCCCCTGTTTCCCTTTCCGCATCCGATAAGCTTCCCCGGCCTTTTTGTCGTCCCCCAGGTTTATCGCTGGTGTCTCTTAGCTACGGGTCCTTCACACCCTCTTCTCCCTCAAACCAAGCTGTCTGTAGAGTAATGTTGAACAATGCTCACCATAGCCATGTCAGATTCACGATAAGTTAAAAACCAACTGTCCTATCTCCTTCTATTTGAGATATAGTCCCTTGTCCTCCTCGGCCATCTCCGCTTGACATCTCGGCCTGTCCCGACCGATGACAACTGTCAAAGCCTCAGCGACAAACGTGACCGTTGTACCGGGTTTTTGTTTTTTTGCCACGGCTGACTTGACGATAATTACTTCCCGATCTTGTATCACGTCCGGTCAGTGTCTTTATTTTTGTATGACCAACTCCTCAGCTATTACTCCGTATTCATTTACTTGCCCAACTACTCTGTACTCTTTTTTCATCACATGCTTATAACGCTGCTATCTTTTGCTATCTGTCACTCCCTGTCTTATCACGGCCGACTTCCCTCTTACACGTAAGCCTTGTAAAGGACCGATTTGGCGATACTCCGCGACCTCTTTCTTATCTACGCGCTTCTCCTTTCCATAATTGCCACGCAGCAACACATTCATTGAATCTCCATCGCTCGTCGAATGATTCCGAAATGAATTCATCAGATAATTAACTCCAATTTTACTTGACATACAGCGACGAATATTATAGTATCGATCACGAGTCGCGACGACCATATTACAAGAAAACCGCAGTCTGGCGATATAAAGGCATTCCTGTCAAGTCTTTCACTTGATGGTCGTCTCGTCGTTAACATCGCGACGCTCTTCTCCCAGCGCGTCTCATATATACATTCTCCGACAAGTGCATCGTGACCAGCATCACCACAGAGCAGCCGGCGCATACATACCGCGACAAGCCGTTCCATCAATGTGGATCTCTGCTCCCATTCTATCGACACCTCGCTCAGTTGCGGTTCAATATTGCTATTCAGGCGGTACAAGGCCATCATATCCGTAATAATTGGCGGCGCATGTTACCATGTCCATCGTAATGTGCATCCTGTGTTTTGTATTTTGTGTAAATTGTTCAACTTAAAAGCCCGTATTCGTCCTTGGGTACAAGACTTCTCATAGCGCCATGTGTGCCCAAGAGACAAGCCGTTTGCTGGCAAGTCGTTATTCACAAGTTGGATAAAAAAGAAATGCTCACAACAGACCCCATAAACTCAATTAACAAAACAAGCCATAGTATAATTCGTTTCTAAATACCAATATAAACAACGCCAAACACCATCGCACACATCTCGTGCCATTCATTACACCTCAATCCCCCCTTTTACTCTCCACTCCTAAACCTCCTGTTAAACTCTTCCACCGCCACACCGATCATCTTATAAAGGAATCCTCTCTCGCTGCCCTCTCCGATCGGGATAAAAGGCCCGTTAGCTCCTCCTCTTAGCGACAGACTCACTCCAGTCCTCTCCTTGGCAATAGTCTGAACGTCCTTCAGCGGCACGTCCCACTCGCTGGTAAGACGTCGCGACCGGATCAGCAAGATGCGAGCATAAGTGATCATGACCACCATGTCCTCCTTTGGTAGCTCCAAATGTCCAATGTACTGTTCATCAAAGTATCGTCCATTATCCACCTGCTTCAGCCAGTATTGCCCGAGAGCTTCCCGTGGATTGTACGGGCGCACAATGCCATCTTGTGGGATGTATCGTGGGTATCGTGTGCGGTCCAATCCGTCTTGGTCAAACACGGTAGTTGTGTTGCGGATACCCTCACTGACGTTGCTGGCCATGTCTAGCACTCCTACCGCAGGCTTGGTAGCCAGTCCAATAAAGCCCTTGCCGACACCCTTGAAGAATCCCAGAGCACCCTCTGTTTCGGCGCCCTCCAAAGGTTTGCGCGCAAGACCTCCCACACCCGATGCAACACTCGTGATGAAGCTGTTGGCGCCAGCAGTGACACCGTACAAGGCGTGCTTCGGCTTATTGCGAGCCCTTGTGATACGTCGGCGGTCCTGGAATTGCTTGTCAAGCGATGCTGCGGCAAGTCCCTTGCTGAGACTGCCTGTAAACTTGGAGAAACTGTCGCTGAAGCCAAACACTGTCTTCTTCGCAAACGAGGCAGCACCCTTGGCGATACCCAAGCCAAATTCTTCTGGCTTATCCGACAAGATTAGGCCCTGGTACGGCTCGTAGAACACATCCGTCACACCCGACGAGATGCTATTGAACAGACCCACAGGGTTACCCAGGAAGTCGGCAGATCCAAGAATCTTGTGAATCTGATACATGACTTCCTGACTGTAGTGACTAGAGAAGTTCTGAATGAGGACGGCAGTGGTCACCCTCACGTTGTCCAAGATGAGCGCGTTGAACTTGAGTGGCGCTTCGTTGACGTTTCCAACAGCCATGGTCATGACGTTGAGGAAGAACATGATAGGGTTGTGAGACGATGCCTTGTCCTCGGCATTGACACGTTCCGTCCTCATAAAGCTGAGGTTGAGCTGCATGGGCTGAATGTTGAGCACCTCAAAGTAAATGTCTGTTCCAGCTGGCAGGCCTGACGGCTCTGGAATGTCTATATTCTCGTCGCATAGCTTGCCTGCCTCATCAACCTCTGTCCAGCTAGCGCCTGGAACATTGGTAAAGTCAAGAAGGGCAAACACAAAGTCTTCATCCAGCTCAACCGACATTTCCTGTAACAGAATTGTTGCGTACTTGACGTAAAGTACACCGTACGAGTCATCCTTGACACGACTGACCATGAAATGGAGCGATGGGTGGGCCTCGACCTCTTGCGCCTTCTTCGGCACAACAGTCGGGTAGAGAATCATGGGGAAAATGCCACCATACAATTGGTTGTCGATTTGTATCCATTTGATAGCCATTGAGATTGTCTGAATCAATGGTGAATCACTGTATCGCAGTTGGACGTCTCGGAATGTCAAGTAGGCAAGCTCCTTCATCTGAGCATTGACAAGAGACACACCAATACCCGCCAACTTGAGCTGGGCACGGAATGTTGCACCCGTGTCTTGATCCTTGACTTCGAAAGCCTCAAGACCGGTGTTGGTCCTTGACAGCGCCTTTGGCTTGTACATACTCTTGCTGGCGCGGAAGTTGCTGAGAATCAGCGTCTGCTTCGGCCCATCGGCAGCGACATTGATGTCGACAATCTTCTGGTTGCCAGAGGCTGTGACAAACTTCATCGGAATCTGGTTACCAATCTCAGCCAGCTTGACATGTCGTTCCTTGCCGTTAGCAGAGATGATGATCTCACGGAACTTGGCGGCAGGGAAGTCCCATGCGTAGGGCATGACGCTTCGTGGCGGAAGACGATACCTGATCTGCCTCCAGCCGCTGCGATCCTCGACTCCTTCTTCATCAATGTTGGGATTGGCCTGCCAGAACATGAACTCAATGTCACTCTCGTTGCGCACAGAGTAGGGCCAAGTCTTGGTCTCCATACTGAAGTTCACAAAGACAGTAGAGTTCTCCATAAGGACTTCCACCTTGACAAGGTTCTGACGCTGTCCAGCTTTGGCAATCTTGACATAGTGCGTGCCAATATCTGCAATGTTGAAAGGCGAAGTCCATTGGTTGTTTACACCAGGGTAACAGAGACACAACTGCTTGACCTTTGACTTTTGCATAAAGTGCAAAGGTTGGAGAGCACCATCGCTCAAGGTGAGATAGCCAGAGGAACTAGACTCTCGGACAAGTATCTCTCCCTCAATCTTGTTGTGCAGGACGAATCGAGGTGCAAGCGTCACAACCTTGGTTAGCTTGTACTTGCCCTGACCAGATTCAACCGTGACGCCGATGTGGATCTCCTTGTCCTTGTTGGCCGAGTTTAGCACAACCTCGGTGGTACTTCCAATAGCTTCGAAACTCTGAGGCTTGCTCCATTCCGAGTCAGCGATCTTGAGAAGGGCTCTGTTTCGGTGATCATCGTTGCCGAAAGAGAACATGAAGGGTAGGGCCTTGGGGTGGTCTTGGTTCGACGTATCCATCAGAGGGAATTGACCTGCAGCCGGCTTGGCTTGCTGGAGGAAGCTCTTAGCTCGAACGCGTACATCCACGCCAGTCTTGTTCAAGACAACATAAGGACTGTACACAGTGACCTTGAATGCACCACCACTGTTGGGAATCTTGGTGTAGTGCAGCGACAGGTGCAGCGGTAGTCCCTGATCATCCTTGACGACGATTCTGCCCTCCTTGCGGAACTCTTCGTTGTTGCCCGGGTTGATTATGGAAAAGTCGCTTGCTTTGAACACTGTATCTTGCATATCGATGCTAAGGAGGAGCAAGTGTGAGAGCTCAACAACATGAACCGGACTGACACCTCCCTTTCGCAAAAAGTTGGTCCAGTCTTTCTTTGTCGCCTTATCATATATGCGATACTTGAAATCGTAGGGCAACAAATTCTCGAGGGTCACGGGTGCCGAGAGCTTGATCTTCATGTATGGGTAATGTCTAAAGTTGTTAGTGTCATTGTAATCATACTCGCAGATATGGTAGACTTACTTTGTCAGTGGGTTAGCCTTGTCAAAACGGGCATGGACTTGGAAGTAGAACGGATCGCCATTCTCTCCCTTGCAGACCACCTGCTTGGTAGGCCTCTTGAGCAAATCTCTCCAATACAGTTGATCGTTACTCCATTGGTAGCCAAAGCCACTGTCGGGGCGAATAAGTACACGCTTCTCAAAGACAGCACCAACCGGAGCAGGTCGAGAGTCACCAGGGTTAATCTTCTCGATCTTGAGAAGATGGCCGTCCTGTGCATCGTAGATACCCAGTTCGACAGGAATCTCGGTGGCGTTTTCCACATGTAGTGGAGAGCGGAACGTCACATATTTGATGTTGTCAGTACCCAACTCGACGTCAACGCAAAGACGGTGGAGAACATCGTCGGCCTTTGGACGGAGGCCGTACAGGTATTCGCCCTCTCGGTTGAGTCTGACATTCTTGACAGGGTCAAAACCACTGCCTTCCAACGAAATGGAGACGTTGTTCTGGTTTGACTCTGTGAGCAAGTTCTCACGCATCTTCTCCCAGTGTTCGAAGCTCCAAGGCGCTTCCTGGCCATCCTCCAGGCGAAGGTTAATAGGCTCCTCGCTGGTCGGGCTCTTAGAGTGAACAAGAACGTCGAAGCCTGTGTAGTTTCTGATGCGGTACGGCGCTTCGACTCCACGAGGTTTGTCAAGTACATCTTCATCAGATGTCAAGAACTGGAATGATTTGGACGCCAGAGCGATTGAGGCTGTTGTGATGGTCACGTCAAAGACCTTCTTCGAGGCAACATCGATTGACATCAGGCCTGAGACAGGATCCTTGGCAACACCGAAACCAACTTGCCATGGCTCAAGCAGGGGCTCCCAGCTCGACTTGGCGAAATTGTAGACGTTGGAGTACAGGTCAATGGCGGTCTCGGCCTTGAGGTTCGAGGACCAATTCTCAGCAGATGCCTTAAAGTTCTTGATGCCAATGTCTAGAATGGGAAGTTCGTGTACATCTCCGATAAGAACAACACGAATGCCCTCCACGGTTGCGGATAGGGTCTCGTAGTTCTGCTGAGCAACTTTCTCGGGTGCTTTACCACCCCTGGTATCGGCACCATGAGTGACCGCGTGACTGGTTGCTGTCACCTTGCTTCTACCAGCGATGGTAGACTGACCTCGACCGCTAGCAGAACGCTGCTTTATACCGGCGTTGCTGAGTTCGCGTGCTTTCTGGTCAGCAGGCGATTCTTTGACTTGCTGCTTAGGCTCGTTGCCAGACAACTCGCTTGCTTTGCTAACAATTTGAAGCACAAGAAGGATATCACGCAGCGACAGCCGTAAGACAAGAGGCTCAATGTCGACGTTGATATCAGTGGCCTGAGGCTTAGAGCCGTCCATGCTCAACTGAACCGAAAAGTCGTCGATGATGCGAAGGCGAGAGGTCTCAAACTTGTCCATTCGGCACAAAAACATTCCAATTTCGGAAATCTGGAATGTCAAGGCATGCTGTTTTGAGAGTAGCATTTGACGAATGGACAGTACAACTGCCTCGGAACTAGACGTCAAAGGATTGGCAATCAGAATGACTTGCGCATCTACCAAGTTGACTCGGAACGCAATGCTCATTGAGGATTCTTCCTTATTGTCTCCTTGTTTGGCCACGTCCTCGCTTTGGCGTCGCGAGAGTTCTGATCGAGGGCGTGAAGCACCGCCAGCCAAAGTCACCTGCATTGATTCAGCATCCGACTCATCGGGTGTGTTATCAGCCATGCTTTCATCGTCCATCGGGCTGCTGTCGTCAACAGCAAGTGCCTCGATGGCGAACTTCTGGATAGAGAACAGGTAATCGAGCGCGAAGATGACCCGCGGGCTGTCCATGGTAGCCATAGCTATCAAGCTCTTCTCCTTGCCGCCTGATATAGTGACACTGGCCATAAGCTGCTGAACATCCTTGTTCATTGATGACATGATACGACGGAACTTGTTGGTGTCGCGTGGTCGACTGTCGTAGATTGTAAATGATCGGATGAGCAGCTCTGCCTCTAGAGAACTGTCTGAGAGCATCCTTGTCTTGACCTTGGTGTCATCGAGGGAGAAGCGTGACAAACTGGACTTGGCAATATCCTCAACAGGTTCGTTTTCTTCCGCATTGATAAGCTCGAGACCGATGGTGTTAACACGGAACACGAGATCAAGTTTGGTCCATTCTTGACCAAGCGACCCAAGTTCAGGGCCAAGATCTACCAACTTCTTCTCGTCGCCAGACTTATCTTCAAAGTTGGCAGTTCGAGCGCGCTGCAGAGTACCTTCGTCAACAGCCTTGGCAGCTTCCTCCTCTTTGTCGCCGCCCTCGCCAGCAAATGCTGCAGGCACCGACTTTGAGATTTCCAGCAGGAACTTGACTTGGTACTGTGTAAGCCGCAGATTAAAGTCGGACATGGTGCCTTCAATCTCGGTCTCAGGTCTCTTGGCACCATGTCTGTGCTCAGCATACGTAATGTTAAATCCAAGGTCAACATGATCGATCATCTCGAGCTCCTCTGAGACTCCCCCAGGGTAGTGGAAGTCTGAAGTGAGCTTGATGTTGCGGATACCAGCTGACAGCTTCATGGCAATCTCGGAATCCTCACTGTCATCAAGAGGGGTGAACTTGTTCTGGGCGTAGATCTCACCGAGGTAGGCGGTGACAACATCTCTTTCAGTTTGTCCTGGCTTCTGCACACGAGGGAAGACAACAATTGGAGTGTTGACAACAACATCAAACTTGAAGCGACTGGGGCTCTGCTGCAATTGGTTGGCCTGGTTCATAGCAGCCTGGCGAGCAGCGTTGTACAGAGCCTGCATTTTTCCGAATTTGACCAAAAAGTCAACGATCTTGCGGAACGGTTCTTCAACAAAGTTCACCTTGACAGATCCAGCACGAAGGAAGACGGAGCTGTCGTATCCTGGGTATGCCTTGGGGTTCGTCGCGTCAAAAGTCTCATACCGGAAATCGGCCAGATCGTCTCCTTGAATGGTGACAAGCTGTCGAAGATGAGAATCCTCCGAGACACCGAGATTAACGTCATCCACGAGTGAAAGATCACCAAGTTTAGCAGAGATGCGCATGGTATTTCCTCGTAGGAAGATACCAGCGTCAGCCTTGTTGAATGACAGAGTGGCAAGGCGGATACCATCATTGTTGAGGATCAGCCTGATACTCTTCAAGTCAACCTTGACTCGGATAGACCCGTTGCTGGAAGTAGATTGAGGTTCATTGGCAACTGCGACCGCTGTATTGATACTCTCACAATCTCCGTCATCATCATCTAGTATTGCCTTGTTGTTATTTGGCTGGTTGTTGTCATTATTGTTATTTGTGAATGTGATGAGAATAAAGTCGAGCAAAGTGAGCAGTGTCTTCCGGGTGACAATCAAATTGATGGTAGAGACAACAGCGTTGATGTTGGTCTCGACACCCTCGTAGACAGACATAAACTCGGGCGAAGCGGGGTTGACCTTGATGTACTTGACGTGGACCAGACTGCGGCCCTCCTTAAGATCCTCGTTGTCACCAGATGAGATGATAGACTTGAACTCGGCTGAAGGATTGTCCACAAAGTCGTCGACTGTGACTGAACCAAGTGAAACGTCTGCGACCATGTCGAATGGTCTGGTGTAGAACTCCAGGTCGAATCGCTCAGCAACCAGTTCAACCAGCAATGCATCAGGCTTCCGTCCATCTGGATCACTTCGGTAAAGCGAACCTTTGAGGGTGTCGACCTTGAACTTGAACTCGAAAATACGCTGCTGGACCTTGAGTTGCTCCGAGTCACCTCCGTCTGTCGCGTCTTCAAAGTCGTCGTCATCTTCATCCATGTCGTCAAGCACAACTGCGGTCTCAGATTGCATGAATGGGAAGGGTGTGGATTGTCTTCGCTCCCGCTGAGACTTTCTTCTGGATCGGTTGGATGAGTTGCTCTTAAGGCGAGGACGGGATGCTTCTCTGTGTTGCTCGATCCTCTCTGCTGAAGTTCCGCCAAACTTGGGAATGGCCACGTCAATGACCTTCATCAAGTTCTTATACTTGGTGTCAGACACTGTCGCGTGAAGCATGGGAAGATGTCCGGAGACCTTGAATTTGGTCAGGTTGGGCGCCTTTGGTAGGATGGACGTTTCGACGACAAAGTCGACATTGATCTGTTCGACAACATGAAGGTGAGCCTCGTCACTCTTCTCAACCAATTGAGCCTTGGTCTCATCAACAGAGGGTCCGATGAGAACTTGGGTAGACGTCAACTTGACAATGAACTTGTCGTACATGACAGACTCGAGTTTCTTGAGATCTTCATCGCTATATGTCTGCTTCTGCTTGGATTGAATCTCCTTCATTGTGCCCTGGTCAACCAGTTCACTGTTGACGTGGATGTGACCTGCATCCACAATAAGACAGGTAGAGTTTTCAGTGGTGATGCTGACAGGGACGATGATCAGAGGCGCTTGCAGATCCAGCTCAGCATTGATGGTCTTGTGCTCCTCCAATGCAAACTCAAGACCTGCTCGAGTCTGCTCACGAATGCTCTCAACAGTTGCACCAGCGCTCTCCATGAGAGCAGTAATTGACTCCATGTGTCGCTCGGGAGGTCTAAAGAAGTCGGCAATGCCGACGACAAAGTTGGGGTTCCAGATGACCTCGAGAGGCTTCATCTTTCCGACAATAGCAATGTCGCCCTCTCGCTCAATTGGGTTCTGCTCGAATTCGAACTGGAAGAAGGGGTCTTCCTCGGGCTGTTCAAGTTCGGCCAGCGACAGACGCTTGCGCTGGTTGTTAGTGGGCGCATCCTTGACTCGTACAATCTCAGGATAGACAGAGTCCGGTGTAGTGCCATCGTTGACGCGAAGTCCACCAAGACTAACATTTGCGAGCATTGAGTCTTTCCTCTGCAGCGCCTTGGCCTTGAATACATCAAAGTGCAGACTGAGAAGGTCCGCAGCATTGTCATGTGGGCTCTTCTTCAAGGTGAAACTGCCAGTGCTGAGAGATGTTTCGATACACATCTTGATAGCTTCACGAGGCATGTCAACTTCCTCCGCGATGGCGTTCTTTTCGTCCCAGTCGATAGCCTCGTAGAGTTCCTGCCGTTGCTCTTCGGTCATCTGTGTGTTCTCTTCATTATGCTCAATCGTTTCTTGAGGCTTTGAACCCCACACCCACGATATCCAACCTTGCTGCTGTTGGGGTTGTTGTGGCTGATTCTTGAGAGCTTCGGCATTCTCCTTCTTGAGTTGGTTGCGAGCTAGGGATCGCCAGAATCGCAGGTCTTCGTATGTGAGCTTCCACTCTAGACTATTAATTGCGTCTGTTTCGTCGCTCGACATTTGTTGGCCCTGCTTTCTCTTTTTGAACAATTCGATGTATCGTTTTCGATCGTCGCGTCGTTCACGGAAGTAGTCCCAGGACCATTTGCGGTTGCGCTCGTGAATTTTCGATAGAACAGCATTACCCGCAAACTCCAACCATGCACGGGGGTCTTCCTTGGGTCGGACACCCTTTGGTTGCAATCTCTTGTATTCTTGATGTCGAATGAAGTAGTGAAATAGGTCAACCATCATCAAGGCATCACGGTACTGATCGTCGTCAAGGACAACACCAATCTCTTCAAATAGTAGGTTGGCTTTGAACTTGGGTACCATGATGTCACCCGACTTGTCAAGTTCGATCTTGGCTTGGCCATTGACAGGCTTCAGTATGAACTGGTGGTTGGAGTTCTTTTGCGCGTCCTTGCCAATCATCTCTCTAAACTTGGCGACCATTTCATCGTGTGACATTACATCCTCGGACGAGGCTGACGCTTCACGACCAGTTCCGAGAAGATCTGAGTCCGTATTCCAATACACAGCCAGAGCACCAAGTGTGGCCAGCTTGTGAGTGACGGTGTTGGAGTCTTGGATAAAGACAGGCTTCCACTGGCCGTCGGTGCTGACAGCGCTGAACTCCTCGAGGGTAACACCAAGAGCGAAAGGGTGTCCTGGTGCCGAAATGGAGTCCTCGTAGCGGATATGAATGTTCTTGACCGTGACTTGCACATTGTCGACGATCTTTGTTACCAGACTTGATGTGAAACTCTGGCTTTTCTTCTGCTCCTCCTGGCTCAGACCTTCCTGGTTCCTCTCCTTGAGCAACTCGGCGCTGTCTAGCTTCTCCATCTTGAGGCGCTGTTTCCTGCGGTCCTCCTCGTCTTGATCGTATTCGGCCTCCTCCTTAGGGCTGGCGAGCAGAAAGACATCTTGGATAAAGACCTTGACAGGAGCGCCGCGCAGGTTGGACCAGGGGATGACTAGAGTCAGCTCTCCTAGATGACCTTCCATGACATTTATGGGAAGCTTGAGCTGGTCGAGGGCCTCGCGGCGCAGCTCGAGGTTGCGTAGCTTGACATCGCCAGACCAGATACCGACTTTGAGCTGGGCAGGGTCAAAGTTCTTGACGTACATGCCCAGGAAGCGGTTGAGCAGGCCAGCGACGAGGCCTTCGAGCATTCTGGCGGTGTTGTGGCCGTAACCCGGGCCGGGGAATTAAAGGTCGGGTTCTTGTTTGTGTGAATTATCGAAAAGTCATTTGTCGACGGGAATTATTTTGCCATACGAGGCTCGACCGGTGGGTGTCTCGTCTGTCTGCCCGTCAGTGCTCTTGGAAGTCAGAGCGGGGTCACAATCGAAGCTGTATCTCGTGGTAGTAGGTACAGCAGAAGGGGGTATCCCTGGGAATGGGAGTGACAGGAAAGAGTAAAAAAAAGCGGGATCTGGTGGATGAGGGTATTATCGATTATGCCTCTTGAACAAAAGATGGGCAGCTTTGCGGTGATGGTGAAAAGGTGGACTCCATCAGGCGTGTCGTCCTGTGAGTGAGTGACGCACCTCGCCGGAGCAAAAGTGGGAATTAACCGTGGACTGGGCTTTGGGGAATGTGGCGTGTATGACGATGTTGTCGGGGTACTTGTTATTTACGCGCATACTCTACCGAGGGCCAGGTACCTTAGACCTACCAGTGGCTGTCGGTTCACGTTCCAACGCGTTCGGGCAGTTTATAGCCCTGGAGCACATCAAAGCACAGGGCAGGTTACAGGGGGTAGGTCTCCATAATCATTCCCGCAGCATTGGCATCGAGCCAAGAGACAGCTATCAATCGGTACTAAAACCAAGAGATAATTCATGACTAGGTAGATGTTTTAAATAACATCTATATGCTTTGACTCAAGACATATATCAGAAGTATATTCAAGTGCCAGTCTGGGAGTGACATGCTACCATCCAATGCATATTTCCCTGATCGATCGAGATGTTCAGCTCTGGAGCTCTCCCACAATATCATGACGTCACGATATATCGAGGTAGCTTCACACTGGATCGCGATGATGTAGTCTAGACATAACAAAAGAAAGACAACAAGAGCAGGTTCATAATTAAAGTACGGCTTATTTACAAACCATTTCCGATCCATTAGCCCCAGTACCTGTCTGATCCTAGTCTGCAACAGAGTTTCATGACTTTCCTATATCCGTCCTAACCGTCCAGGTACAGATTATATAGCAATTACGTAGATGTCCTATTCTAATCCTGATCTTGATCCAGATCCAGATCTTGGAAAGCTCTTGAAGCAGATTCCATGATTACATGAGCTCTCCGAATACTTCACTTTTTAGCCTCCATTCCAGTAACTTGCTCCCCTCTTCAATCTTTCTTCCTTGACTAAAACCATCATTCAGCCCATTGGCAGCTTTGCTCCGTTCTGTCTTAGTCTACTACCCTCGCGTGCCTCTCAATTGACTTTTCACTGCGTCATCATGTTCCGTACCTCTTCTCGTCCTCTCTGGCAACTCGCCGCGAGAGCTTCACCCAACAAAACTTCACTTCCCCGCGCATCAATTGCGCCTCTACTTCGCCAGCAACGCGCCGTCTACTCGAGCAAATCCGACCCGGAGAACCCTCCTCCTCCAAAGCAACCCATTGACTATGAAGCCGAGCGCAAACGCGGACAGGAGCTTCTCCAGTCCGACCCCAAGCATGTCTCGAGCAAGAGTTCGCTGTCCAATACAGCTGGAGTCCAAGGCCCTACCAAGGGTGAGGAGAGCATGGGCAACGAGCTCAAGCACGATATTGTAAGCTTCTAAACGGTGCAATACAGAAACAATGCCTCTAACAGTCGCTTATAGGAGGTCGTGAAAGACACCTTTACATTCACAAACGTGCCCCGCGAGTCGCGCATCCTCGGTCTCGCTGGCACCCTTCCGTACCTTGGAACTTCGCTTTCAACAGTCTTTCTCGCTTGGAACTTGAACAAGGATCTCCCCACAGGCAATTCCTTCTACGATGCCATCATGGTCGACCACGAGACTGCCAAGTACCTGTTGAGTGTCATCGAGCCTCTCCAGCTCGGATACGGTGCTGTCATTATCTCTTTCCTCGGAGCTATCCACTGGGTAAGTCTGCACATACTTGAACTCTGCGCATCTGGCTAACCACTACACGACAGGGTCTTGAGTATGCTGAGAAGTCACCCTCTCTTCAACGAACCCGCTTCCGTTATGGCATGGGTCTTGCCTCTTCAATCATCGCTTGGCCCACTGTGATGCTCCCTATCGAGTACGCCCTCACTACTCAATTCATGGCTTTCGTCGGTCTCTACTTTGCCGACTCTCGCGCTGCGACCAAGGGCTGGGCGCCTCGCTGGTACGGATCATACCGTTTCCTCCTCACGGCCATGGTTGGAACTGCAATCTTCATCTCGCTCATTGGTCGAGCCAAGATCAAGCAGGGCGATGCCATCACCGCTCAAGGTCTAAGCAACAACTTTTCCCGAAGCGGTATCGCAGACCACGAGACCAACTGGGAGAGGCTCGAGGCTGAAGAGAAGGAGCGCCTACGTAAGAAGAAGGAGGAGGAAGAGAAGAAGGCCAAGGAGGCTGAGAAGAAGAAGAAGGAAGAGGAAAAGAAGAAGGGTAAGAAGGGTGGTGACAAGAAGAGCGATGACAAGGCCAAGGCCTCTGAAGAGGGCAGCGACAAGAAGGGTGAGGATAAGGACGAGGGTAAGAAGTCCGATTCCAAGGCAGATGAGAAGAAGTCTGAGTCCAAGGATGAGGACAAGAAGGTCGAGTCCAATGACAAGAAGGAGGACTCCAAGGACGAGGGTAAGGATGAGAAGCCCAAGGAAGAGTCATCTGACAAGCAAAAGGATGAGTCTGAGAACAAGGATTCTGAGGAAGACTCTGGCAAGAAGGACAATTCCAAGGATAAGAAGGAAGACAAGGACGATTCCAAGTCCGAAGAAAAGAAGGATGACAAGTCTGAGGATAAGAAGGGCGACTCCAAGGACAAAAAGGACGAATCTAAGGACGAGAAGGACGAGTCTAAGGACAAGAAGAACAAGAAGGATGACAAGGAGTAATCTGCTGGCATAGAGACCAAGCAAGGCAAGCATAAGCACCGGCGATCAAAGGAGTTTTGTAATTTCTGTATTTTTTGCTTTATTTAGTTAATGAATTGACGCCCATACAACACAAAACTCACTGGACGATTCAGGTTTGAGGTGAACAGAAATCATTCATGCATTAAACAACTAGGTATCTCTGACCCGCCGCGGGCATTGCTCCGTACAATCCCAAGACAGCCGTGGCCCATGTATAATTCTATCAGACCCCTTGAAGCGAAGCAAAGCAGATGGTGGCACAAGTTCTAACGCCGTCAAGATGCAACCGGACTGGGGCCGTCTGTCTCTGTCCCAGAACACCCATCCCAGCTTTTCCGCGATGAACCTCCCAAAGCATCATCATCATTAAAAGTATTGTAGTAAAAACTCATCGCACAATTTTTTCTTGACAATTCTAAGGTCGAGCGAGTCCTTGCTTTGCCTACAAACATGTTAGTTACGATGACAGTGACAACAGAAACATGGATCAGCATACCTTCATCTGTTCAATTCGAGCCTTCAGCTGACTCGTCACCTCAGCCGCTCTCCTCCAGCTCTCAGCACCGTTACCTGTTGGTTGAGGCAGTGATGACATCGGCCGTTGGGTTGGTGTTGGTACATGCTCTTCATCATTGTAGGGTCGTGCGCTTCTGAAACCTCGTGCGGGTGATCCGCGACCTGATGAGCTTGCGCTGCCAGCGTATCGCATCTCCGGACTGAACTTGTTTCGAGGGGGTGCCATAGGCTCGCCGTTTTCCTTCTCTTCAGACATGCTGCTTGCTATGCTCATTCTATGGCGGTTGACAGATGGTGGTCCGTGATCTCGGTAAACGTCGTCGTTTGTGGGTGAGGCAAGGCGGCGAGGACTGTTCATGCCGCTTCCGGCATTTTCGAATCTCTCAGCGTGACTCAAAGCCTTCTTAAGTCTTTCCAGTTCACGCCTCAAGCGGTCGTTGGTCTGATCCGTGGCCTCCGCATCGCTTCTTGCGCGGACCAGCTGCGTCTCCTTGGCCTTGATACTCAGCACGTCGCGGGTGTGGTCCTCAATCAAGCCAGCATTCTGGTTCTTGAGTTCTTGAATCTCCGACATGAACTTGCTGCGTTCTTGTCGCATCTCTTCAACTTGGCGAACCAGTCGATCGTTGGCTGCCCGAAGCTCCTCGATCTCGGCTCGTTCCACAGCAGTAAGACCGCTGGATGGAGGGGGTGAGGCGGGTTCCATGGGAGGCGAGGGCGCAGAAGGCTTGACGAGAGAGCGTCCAGCAAGACCACGAGAGAGACCCATACGTGGTTGAGGAGGAGGGGCTGGTTCATCATCGTCAGGCATAACAGGTGCCGAGGGGACTCGACGAGGAGAGCCAGGAGGAGCGGGACCTCCAATTACCTTCTTCTTCAATCCACCGAGACCAGGCTTGGTAAGCTTGCCAGGGGCCGCTCGAGGCGTAGGCTGAGGAGCGAGAGGCTCGTCGGGCATCACGGGAGCAGCGGCGGGAGCGGGAGCTGGCTTCTTGGCAAGTGGCTTCTTTCCACCCATAACCTTCTTAGCGGGAGCGGCCTTGGGGGGAGGGGCAGCCTTGGGCTTGGGCTTCTCCTTGGCTTTCACTTCGGCGACCTCGAAAAACTCCTTGACCTTGTTCTTGCGAATATCGTCCAGTGCCTCCAGGTTGGGTCCCATAGCGCGCTCGCCAACAATCTTCATGACCGTACCGAGAATCTCGGCACCACCGTCTCGAAGAGCAGCGGTGGACTCGGCCAGAAGCTTCTTACCAGCTTCACAGATGGTTGCTTGCTCAGGCTTGCTGGGCACATCTCGTGTTGTCCTTAGACAGCGGATCAAGAACTTCATGGTACCCTCCTTGACCTGGGGGTTCTTGTTGCTGAGGTAGGCGATAATATCCTCCATACACTCGGATAAGCTGGTAGAGGCAAAAACGGCGTCCAAAGCGGCTCCAAGAGCATCGGCCACCGCAGCCTTCTTCTCCTTGAGGCGATCCATGATGGGCTGCATAACTGTGGCGCGGTATTTACCAAAGCCCTGGCGGAGGCCCTTTGCGAGAAGCTCGATACAGAGGGCGGCCTGAACAACGACAGCAACGTTGGCGTCCTTCATACACTTGGCCAGGCCACGGGAGACCTCGTTGAAGTCGGTTTCCTTGATGCGAGGGACGTTGAGTGCCGCGTGCAGAGCGTCAACCGCTTCTTTTCGGTCCTTCCACTTCGAGGAAGCGAGCTGGTCGCTAAAGTTGGGGGGAATCTTCTTGCTGATATCTTGAGGCTCAGCCAGATCAAAGGCATCAACTTCTTCGGCATCTTCTCCCTCCATTTCCCCTTCCTCGCCTTCTTCACCACCCTCAGGGGCAGCAGCTAGAGCTTCTTGTTGCGATCGGAGCAGACGTTCTTGCTTAGGCGGGCCCTCGGCCTTGATCTTTTCGAACTGTGCTTCCAAATCAGTTTGCTGGGTAGGCTTAAGCTCGCTCCAGAACATGGGCTTCATAGCCTCCCTCAACCATCTGTAAAGCTCGACCGTCAGGTTTGTAGCCTCAGCACGGACGTTCTTGTCGGCAGCACCAAAGGCTTTGGGGAGTGCTTTGAGCACAGGTTTCGGGTCGACAACCTTGCAGCCATAGTTGTGGAAGACCTGCGTGAGGGCGTGGAATGTCGCGGCAATGTTCTTGGGGACCTTATTGTTCAGGCCAGGGAGCATGTCCTCGATGACAGGTCCAGCGACGTCGAGTTCAATGTAGAGCAGAATAGCTTCGATGGAGTTTTGCTTGATGGCGGCTCGGGTCGAAGAGAGACATTTCTCCACCATTGGGGTAATGGTCTGATTCCGCGTCCTTAAGCAGCAATCTCTTCCACCATATTTGAGAAAGGCGCACAATGCGGTGACGGCTTCTTGCTGGGCGGCAACATTTGAGTCGAGAACAGCTTTATTCCACAAGCCTGGTTCGTTCAAAAAGGGTCGAAAACAGGGGTCCGACTCGTCGGGTGACTTTTCGAATAGCTTGGTAGCCTCTTCATATGCTCCTTTTCTGACCTTCCAGACCTTGTGAGCGAAACGGTCGGGGAGCGGTATGGAACTGAAATCTTCTTCTTCGGCCATGTTTGCGTCTTGTAGGGAGAATTGGTATTGAGGAGAGCTCGAGACGGGGTATCTTTCGAGTGTATGATGTCGCTTCTTGGGTTTTAAAAGCTTGACTAGGCGGGTAATTAGCTTATGAAATAGGCCGGAGCGCTTCGGGGGATCCATCATAAGGCTATTGGGTTCCGGATGCCATGGGCGCGCGGAACACTCTGGAAGAGCAAAGCCAGCCTTGATGATGTTGGGGGGCTTCGTAAAACATACCGAGTAAAAGCGAAGAGTAGAGAGATGGGTATCACGAGAAGGGAAGAGGGTTGGTGGTTGTCGCGTGTGTTTTTAAGGAGGAAACAAAGCAGCTGTGTTGTTCTTTCTCTATATGGCGGCGCAAATGATGTTAGTGATGCTAAGAAAGAAGGAAGGATGCGCAACAATCCAAAATGCAGTATGTAATAGATGCACCCGCAAAACAAGCAAGGTAACGACTTCTTATTTGTTCCTGGATCCTTGTTGTTTGGACAAAGGGTTCCAGCTCTCAAATTGTTTCGTTTTTTGGAGGGGGAAAGTCAACAAGCGCCCGTCACCTGATTCAGCAGGGGTTTCGACAGGCCTGAAATG
The DNA here is from genome assembly GCA_032355295.1 of Fusarium meridionale. NCBI lineage: Eukaryota > Fungi > Ascomycota > Sordariomycetes > Hypocreales > Nectriaceae > Fusarium > Fusarium meridionale. Next base: position 11,283,507 of record CP126884.1, on the reverse strand, counting down.
AACTTGGGACAGGGCCAGAATACGGGGGACGGGACGGAAATGGGTTTTCAGGACTTACAATTTTACTTTGAAGTCGTAAGTACAGAGTATCTATAGATCTACTACAGAAAGTATATGTGGAATTGAGGGGGAGAAAAAGGAAAAAAGACAAGGGATATCCAATGTGTTAAATGGCATGTCATAGACCGACCCCAAATACTAAGACTGCCCTGTGTGTTGTCATTCAAGTTGAGTCTCTAGACTGGTCACAATTCTTTTATTGACGCCCAATCTACCACCATTGCCCCAGAAACAGACACAGACACAGACAGTTAAGCCACACACTGACCGATGTCAAAACGTTATGATGATCAACATTAACAACCATGTTTCTTTATAATGTAATTCTACTCTTTCAAGATAATCTGTTCAACCTCTAAAAATACACTTAATGGCGTTTTCTGTCATTTCCCCAGATCCAACTCCCTTGCAGATAGACAGGAACGGGATTCAAGCCACAACCACTGGTTTCGGGTTTCTACATTCCTTTCGTTGAAGTGGATCCAGGTTCAATAACGCATGGAAATCTTCAGCTTTCAGCCTCTGGGTCAAAGCTCCAGTGGCATGAACCGTTACAGCACATCAAAGTAGAAGATGCAAGAAATAATTGCGTATGCTTCGCCTTGCTTTCAATTGCTCAGCAACCCACAAACTGTTGACGTGTCATGCTTCAAAGATCATGCCTTTGGTCAGGGATACAGGGTGAGTGAAGGTCATCAGGTGCATAATAAGGCAGGTAATGAGGGGTATTCTACTTGTTTCCACCAAAAGCCATTGCCGTTGGGCCCTCATCTCAATAATGACATGAATTGTGCCTTGAGCTAGGTAGGATAAGGATGTGATTGTGGATGCTAGACCAGATACTTGGGGGATCTAATCCTACTGCAGCGAAGAAAAGACCCAAAAGTGCAGAGTGAAGGTTTACTAGCATCACGAACACATGTCTTGCAGATTGCAGCTAAACAATAGACCAAACAGCAGTCAGTGTTTCAATGCCGCTGGAATGATATCTAGCAATTGATATTTATACTGTGGCGTGGACTACGTCTTGCACGCTTCATGTATAACATCGTCCCATCAAGTTAGAGAAGACTGGTCATCCAGTATTTCATGCTTCATACGCTTCAGTGTCACCAATCACGCTAAAATAAGAGTACGGATTGTTGACGCCCTTGACTGTTTGTTTATTGCGTATTTCTACATAATAACCCGACGTTGTGGCGACGTGATCGTTCCAACTATCCCATCTGCAAAGGTGAATATCGGTACCCAGCCCAGGGGATTACAAAGAACGTGAGCGCAAGACGACGGTAAACCATAAACCCGCGCAAGCCATATTCTGCTACCCAGAGACCAGCCCAGCTATCACGCAGGATCTAGTAAAAGAAACCGATAATCTTGCCTGAGACATGCTTTCGGCGAGCCGACTCATGAACCATGATTCCAGAAGAAGTGGTAAGGACAATATGCCCGAACTGACGAGCAGGCAGGAGTCGAACCACCCACTTCTCGAGCTCGCCGAGGCGGACGTTGAAACGGGGACTGATGACGCCGCACTTGTTCAGACGGCCATTGAGCTGAACGATGATCTTGCCGGAGCGGTTGTCGGACAGTTCTTCGAACTCGCTGATGTATCCTTGCGCCTGCATGAGCTCAAGGAACTTGACGACGACCTTGGAGGAAGGACGGAGGAGGACCTGACGCTTGCCAGCCTTCTCCGCGTTGTTGATGTTCTTCAGAGCATCGCTCAAAACACTGGTTCGGACCATCTGTTTGCACCTGTTAAATATGCCACATAGTATACCATCTCGGAGCACTCACGATGGCGGTTGGTTGTAAAGTTCACCTTGACTTGCGAAGTTGCTTGTTGTCGAGGTGTTGTCGTGTCCGGCAGGTTCTTCAGCGACGATAAAATCGAGCCTGAAGGTACCTGCAGAAGATGGCAAAGCCATCACACAAATAAGTCCATGATCACAGAATCCCTAACAAAGCCGATAGCCCACCTTTCCGAAATAAAGTGCGTAAGAGTGGTAGATTTGTGTGGTAAAGAAACACTGTCGATCGACTCAATAGTTGACAAAGTACCTATTCACCGGTGAGGTCGCGCACGTGATGCTTTCCAAACACGTGAAGATAAGATTGAAGGTCCGCCAACATCGTCATGTTAGCTTCCACCCTATCGCGTCGAGATCTTTCTGTAATCTTTAGCCAAGTGCGCTCGCGCACCCGAAAACCACCATCGCTTTACGCAACACCACAAACCACACAGCGACCATGAACGGTTTAACAGGATCTTCATTTGATCCCTCGCGTCTAACGAAAGCCGCCGCGGCCGAATATTCTTCATCAGCATCCGAATCTGAAGATGAACATCTTGCGCCAGGCCTCGACGCCGACAACGACTTCGGTGACTTCAACCCTCGTAAGAGACGTCGCACGGGTCGTAATAACAAGGAAAAGGCAGCGCTAGGCATCTTTGGCTCCGATAGCGAGGACGACGGCCCAGCTCGGAAATGGAAAAGAACAACATTAAGAAACAAGGGCATGAACTTTGTTTCTACAGGCGCAGGCAGCGAGAAAGAAGACGATGAAGAGTCTGACAGCAATCGCCCAATGCTAGGAAGCGCCATGGATCAAGATGAGGATGAGGACGAAGAGGAAGAAGAAAATACCCGTGGAATCGGTCTCGGTTTTGGAGGCCTTGCCCGCGGTTTCGCTCAGAACGATACCCAAAACTCAAGTCGAAGTGCAAGCGCCGAAGCACCATCCCGTCCGGCCTTCCGAACCCGATTCGATGGAAAGAACCCTCTCGGCATGGGTTTTGTCCCCTCATCAGCGAACGATCCAGTGCTCAAGAACACACGCGATAATGGCTCTCCAACGCCTCGCAACAAACCACAGCCCAGTGCGTTCAGCGCAAAGGGCAAAACAAATCCCAAATCTTTCGGTGCTCGAATGATGGCCAAGATGGGTTATGAGGAGGGCAAAGGTTTGGGTAAAGAAGGACAGGGTCGAAACGTAATCATCGAAGCAAACTTGCGACCACAAGGTATCGGTTTGGGTGCGGTGAAGGAAAAGTCTGAGCAGGAGCGAAAAGAAGAGAAGCGACAAGCTCAGTTACGAGGAGAAGAGGTGATTGATTCAGATGAGGAAGAGAAGAAGAAGCGCAAAAGGGCAAAGAAGAAGTCCTTGGGAGGTGCATTCGACAGTGCTACGAGTACACCACGACGACAGAAGCCGAAATACCTTACAGCAGAGGAGCTCAAGGCCACCGCCCCAGGTCTCCATATTCCAGATGCCTTTGCTCCTATTCTGGACATGACAGGGCCAGGCAGCAAGATGCTCACCTCGACAAGTGGCATCATGACACCCACAACAGGAACCGCTACACCGGAATCGACAGAAGTTATCGAGGCAAGAAAGCTTGTCAAGAGAGCGCAAGCAGATTTGTTAGCTTTCTCCGACGAATGGAAGAGCTTGCAAGAAAGGAAAACCTGGATCGATTTGGAACTGAAGGAGAAGGAGCAAGAGATGGACGATTTGCGATCAGACTTTGAAAGGTTACAGGTCTTTTCCGAATTAGTCAGTGGAGAGCTTGCAACAGCCGACTGGGACCAGCTTATTGCATGTCTACACAAAGCTCTTGAACTCAAGGCCACAACCTCAGAGATTGCCGACATTGCTGTTGCAGCTATCCACCCATTCCTTCGTGAGGCAGAATGGGATCTCCTTCAGGAGCCTACACGCTTCGCTTCAGGAATCAAAGAACTGCTACCACTTCTCATGCCAGCAACTTCCAACGGCAAGGCTGTCGGCAAGTGGGATTCCTTGTCGGTTGATACAGACGACATCTACCGTCGCCACCACAAGTCAACGACACCTTACGAAAGCATGATGTACAAGAATTGGCTACCCAAAGCCCTTACTGCGGTCCGCTCATGGGATGTCTTGGATCCGGCACCAATGCTAAGTGTCATGGAGGCTTGGCATGATCTTCTACCAGTCTTTGTTCGCGCACAATTTATCGACAACATTGTCCGAAAACTAGAAACTGCTGTTTCAGACTGGAACCCCAAAAGCAGACGCCAGAGCCACCGCCTACCACACATTTGGCTATTCCCCTGGCTTCAATACCTACCATCATATCATCTCGACCCCAGGGGTACTGGTCTCGTGGCAGACGTGAGACGAAAGTTCAGACAACTCATCGACGTGTGGGAGTTCAAAAAGGGCGAACTACCGGGACTCAAAGACTGGAAGGGTGTGTTGGGCGATCAATGGCGTCCTCTCGTCATGTCCCACGTCCTCCCCTCGATGGGCAAATATCTCAGCCGAAACTTCACCGTCGAGCCCTCGGACCAAGAACCCACGCTTCCAGTCCTCATGGGAATACTGGATTGGCGGTACATCCTCGGCAGGAGGATCGTCGCCGAGGTGCTCATGCAGCACATGTTCCCCATGTGGCACCGGATACTCGTGGAGTGGTTGTCTCGTGACGAGGTTGACTTGGCTGAGGTTGCCGAGTGGTATGGGTGGTGGCGAGGGGGTGTTTTGAAGGAGCTCGCAGAGGTGAACTCCGTAAAGACGGAGTTTGACAAGGGGATGAAGGTTATGGCGAAAGCGGTTGCAGGGGCGTAATACTATAGAGTGTCATACGAGGAGAACATGGGAAAGCATAGATTTGAATAGGGGTTTTCGATAAGATGAATCATAAAATTGGTCATCTGGATGGACGTATCACGTCCTTAATTTTTCTCAACCCCAGTTCCCTCAGCTTCGGTAGCTCCGTGTAATGATGCCGAAGATCTTTGTCGGTAAATCCGGGGCAGCCATACATATTCATATCTGCTTTCAAGCCAAGTGATAAGGGCTCTACGTGGCATACAGCACTCACCGCCGTATAATCATCTCACGACCAGTAACGTGCCCCTATACAGCCCTTCGTCTTCAGTCCTGACCAAGAAAGCCCTTGATCCTCAATCCCATCATCATACATCCCAAGCCAGGGACTCTGTGCGAGTCCCTAAGCGTGGCTGTCTCAATTGCCATCGCCAGACATTCGAGATTAGATACCCCTGATTGGTGAAGCTGGTACGACGGCTGAGAGGATTAGGTTTCAAAAATTCTAGACAGGATCTACGTCCACGAGTGTATAGGCTGGAGATTAATGTGTAAGTTGAGTCAAAGACATTGGGTTGCAGAGTGGTGCACAAATCCCATGCTTTGACGAGTAATGAGCGTCGGGGCATGAGGCGGATTGGAGAGAACTCGGATATGGCTGTAAAGGTTACTCGACGCCCTTTGAACTTATGCCGAGGCGAAGAGCGAACGATGTCCAGTGGGTAGCCTCCTGAGTATCAAGGTACGAAAATAAACAACCCAAGAAGTTCGGCACAAGTAACATAAACTGGTCTACTAATTCCGTCTCTTGTGCTTGTGGATGTCCTATAAGAAGGGACGTCTTCCTCATTATTTCCTCTCATCAGACTCCTCATCACACCACATTCTCTTTCCAAGATGCTCTCCGTCAAGATCCTCCTGGCACTGCTCCCCTCGGCTCTCGCCCAGTTCACAATCGGCGAGGTTGTCGAGGACAACTACATCATCACTCTGAAGCCCAAAGTCAACGAGACTGAGATAGAGCAGCATATTGAATGGGTTGACGATATCCACACCACGAGCTTACTTCGTCGTGGTGAGGATGGCGTTGACAAGGTTTGGAACTCGACGTTTAAGGGGTACTGTGGTGAGTTTGATAAAAGTACCATCAGACGGATCAACCAAAGCGAGGATGTAAGTGATGTACCAGCTTTCAGGATATGATACTTATAACTTTATAGGTCCTCGCCGTTGAACCGGTCAAGAAAGTAACGCTTGCTACCGTTCAGCGTAACGCGGAATGGGGTCTTGCCTCCATCTCGCATCGTACTACTGGGTCAACCGACTATCTCTATGATGCATCTGCTGGAAACGGCATGTACGCTTATCTCGTTGACACCGGCATCAACTACGGGCATCAAGACTTTCAAGGTCGAGCCTCGCCTGGCTACAACGCCTATCCTGGTGTTCCCTTTGTCGATGTCAACGGTCATGGAACCCACTGCGCTGGTACCATTGCCGGCAAGGTGTATGGTGTAGCCAAGAGAGCAAACCTTATTGCAGTCAAGGTCTTTCACTCTGGCAGTGTAAGTTTCTCTGTCTTTTCATGCCGTGAGTACTACTGACACTTGACAGTCAACTACTGCCATCGTTCTCGACGGGTACAACTGGGCAGTCAACAACATCACCAACACGCCCGGTCGCAACCAGCAATCCGTGATCTCCATGTCCCTCGGCGGCGGTAAATCCGATGCCTTCAATCTAGCCGTGGAGATGGCATACCGTCAAAACATCCACACCGTCGTGGCAGCAGGTAACAGCAACGTCAACGCCAACAACACATCACCCGCGTCAGCCCAAAACGCAACCACGGTCGGCGCCATCGACAAGAACAACAACAGAGCCAGCTTTTCCAACTTTGGCCCCTTTGTGGACATCTTTGCGCCTGGCGTGTCGATCAAGAGTACTTGGATCGGCAGCGATAATGCGACTGAGACGTTGAGCGGTACGAGTATGGCGTGTCCTCATGTTGCGGGCCTGTCGCTGTATCTCAGAGCGAAGGAGGGTTTGAGGACTGTTAAGAGTGTGCAGGATAGGATTAAGCAGTTGGCGACCAAGAATGTGATTGCTAATGCTGGTACTGGGAGCCCGAATTTGTTGGCTTACAATGGAGGTGTTCCTACGAGGACGACGTTTAGGAAAGGTGATTGGGTGTAAGTGACCTAAGGTTGTCAGGAAAATTGACCGTTAGGAGGACGAGAGACGAAATTAGTAGGTCAGCTTATGGTTTGGACTGGAGTTTTTGTGCTATTTAATTTTGTCTCCTAAAGTTTGGAGGTTAATTTTTCTGTCAACCAGTGGTTGAGTAGTTCCTTTTGAGGCGGAAAGGAACTGGACATTCGCTATTTCTTAGACACACTCGTTTCGGAATTGTTGGTTTAATTCTCGATTACACTCCTAGCTCTGTGAGGCATGAGCACAATTGTCTTGAGTGTGTTGTTTTGGCATGCCATGTCTTTGGGATTGTTGAACGACTGAAGATATAGGGTAGTCATTGGCGAAGTGAACGGCGAGAACGAACATACAGATAGATACTTGATCCCAGTATTTAACACTAGCTTCAGTTGTATCTAAATCACATCTGCCTCAGCCCAGTTGTCTTTCGAGGATTAAAATCCGGGGCTCGTGATGATCAACTCGGATAATTGTGATGATGCTAAACTCATGCATGCCATGTGTGCTATGCGTGATACGCGTGCTATGCTGACGAAAGTGCCCACTCAGTTGTAGGTGAGCACAGACAACGTGGCAATACAGGGTTGGGATGATGAAAAAGGAAAAGAGGAGGTCCGTGATGAGATAGCCGGTTCTAGGGAATCTAGTCTATGGTGTCAACGTCCAAGACTCGATCGATTGGCTTCTTGATGGTAGCATTTTGGAGATTGTGTAACCGTCACTAGATTGCTCACTCGCATTTTGGTCAAGCAGCACATCAAGAATCTCCTCCACATTGTATCAGGGCAGTTTGGTTTACCCCTTTTATCCTCTCCACAGCTGCTTGGCACATGCATGTAGGCGATATGCACATGGATATATGTACTGGTAGGCCTAGAAACACTCGCTGGAACAGAGGAGAAGGATAACAACCATAGTCATCAGCTGAATCAGAATAGCTTCATGTCTCAAATAACAAAAGACAGAGCCTCAATTTGAAGCGCCGCAGCCGCCATAAAAAAGTGCAGTGAAATCAAGGTCTCAGGAGGCAAATTGACGCCCAAAGGATGTTAGTGTCGCGTGCGTGCCATTCAAGCTTTTTGCTTTTTTTACGAGGTGCGGGCTGCTCTGTTTTCTCGTTGGCGCTCTCTGCCGCTGCCGCTCGCTAAAGGGTGTTGACGCCCAGGCCCTCTGCTCGCTGTGACGCCCGTGCTTTTGGTTCCATCACCTCCATCACCTCCTCCATGCCTTGATCTTGACCTTGATCTTGACTTTGATTCCTTATCGTGACAACCTTTCTGACTGTATCACTGTTTGAGTTCCTTCTTCCAGGCTGGGGAATCTCAGTGTTTGGCTTTTCTAGATCGTTATAAACCCTATACTTTGCCCTGTTCTTGGCAACCAGTGATTGCGACAGCCTATTGTCCATTGCTTCCCACAATCAAGGCAGTGACTGCAGACATTCCGGGAATGCCACAGTCTGACTGACTATTTGTTTACTCACCGAATGTTCCTCTATTGTCGTATCTTTTATCCGTCATCTTGGCTGTGCTGGGCTGAGGTCACGCTTGGTGAAGCGCTGCAGTAGAGCAAGACACTGTCTTTACTGCTAAAACGCCCGCCGACCCGCTGACTCGACCGGATTTGATTGATTGATTACATGATCCATCTCGACTCCTCCACCTCCATCAATCCTTCTTTCACCCTTTTGCTCCCCCAAAACGCTCCAGTCCTGCGATAGCGATAGCGAAGCGACTGCGACTGCGCCAAAGGGCATCCCTTCACCATGTTTTGGAGGTTTGGCGGTTACGCCAACATCTCCACTATCGACACAATCCTCGACAAGCCCGATTTCACTCTCGAGGAGCTGCTCGACGAGAGCGATCTGATCCAGGAGCTCAAGCAGCACAACTCAAAACTCATCGAATATTTGCGCAGCGACAAGGTCCTCGACAACCTACTCGATTATGTAGTCGCTCCCAAGCTCGAGACCGTCGAGTCCCCCGACGAGTCCGCCACAGAACAAGAATCAGACCCCAAGGCGAAGAACCGCTTCTCCTTCTCACGACCGCGCGCATCCTCCCGTGCCACCGACCCGGGCAACGATGAGGAGGAGGAGCTGGAAAAGAAGCGTAATCGCTACGCATTTGTAGCTTGCGAAATTCTCAGCTCCGACACCTGGTCAATCTACGAGGGTCTCGCTGACAATCGACAATTGATTCGCGATTTTTGGAAGTTCTTGTCCCGCCCTGCCCCGCTCGATCCCCTCCAGGCGAGCTACTTTACAAAGGTCAACGAGTCCTTATTTGAGAAGAAGACCGAGGAGATGATGCAACTTCTGGTATCTCTTCCTGATGCTGTTCCCAATTTACTCAAGCATGTCGAGTGCCCCATGGTCATGGACTTGCTCCTCAAGATTATCGCCCTAGACCGAAACGATGGCGGCGGGGGCATAGTTGAGGTATGCGCGCCCCTCACCAAAATTGATGCATCTATGCTAACATGATTCACCTAGTGGCTGTACTCCAAAGACATTATTCCAAGCCTCCTCTCCTGCCTTGGCCCCGAGAACAACTGGGTTGTTCAAACCGCTGCTGGTGACTTCATCAAAGCCATCATCACCATCTCGGCCAACGCCTCCCAAAACGAACAACAATGCATCGGTCCCAACGAGCTTACCCGCCAACTTGTCTCTAAGCCATGCATCGAGCAGCTGATCGGTTACATGCTTGGCGGTGGCAACCCTCTGACTGTTGGTGTCGGTATCATCATCGAGGTCATCCGAAAGAACAATTCCGACTATGATCCCGACATGGGCACCGAGTCCACCGCTGCGCCCTCAAGCCGCGACCCCATTTACCTGGGAACCCTCCTCCGCCTCTTTGCCGAGAACGTTCCCAAGTTCATGAGCCTCATCATGGACGTCCCTTCCAAGAAGGACAAGATTGACTCAACCTTTGGTGTCAAGCTCGAGCCCCTTGGCTTTGATCGCTTTAAGACATGCGAGCTCATGGCCGAGCTGTTGCACTGCAGTAACATGGGCTTGCTGAATGAACCGGGTTCCGAACAGATCACAGCTCAGCGTGATATTGAACGACAACGTCTTCGTAAGGAGGGCAAGCTGGACCCTGCTAAGGACGAGGAGGACCAGTCCGCCGATGACCTTACCATGCGGACGCCTGCGCCCGAGGAGAAGCGACGCCTCGAGGTGACCAACGCAGATGATGATGGTTTCGAGGAGGTTGAGCCAAGCAAGGAGATGAGCGAGGACACCTCCCACGAGTTCGTCAAGGCCGAGGATGACATCCCAGCTGTTTCCACAACTTCGCTATCTGTTAAGGACGAAGATGACTTTGTTGATGAGCCGCTCAGCCCTCCTCAGCCTCTTGTCAAGGTGGAGGAGACACAATTTGACGAGCCCGATCTAATGGTCGCACCTTTGTCGCCCACAAAGGTCAAGGCCACTGAGCCCGCGCCTGCAGAGCCAGCAAAGACTGATTCTGGCGAAAAGACGGAATCCAAGGAGGCCAGCAACGAAAAGGCCGAAGAGCAGAAGCCGAGTGATTCGAAGCAGGAAGATGCTCCTAAGGAGGACACCTCTGACTCTTCAGTCGTTTTGACTCCTGCTCCTTCCGAGCCCGAGACCAAGACTGAGTCCAGCGATGTCTCTGCAAAGGGTGGCGAACAGCCCCGTAGCTTTTCTCCCCAGCCTGAGGATACACCTGCGCCTCTGTTCTCTGCTCCACCTGCGCCTGAATCGGGAGCTGATCGCCCACCTCAGACGCCCGAGAAGCCATCTGCTGATGCCCCCAAGGCTGAAGAGGCTTCAACATCTGAGGCCAAGGAGGAGGACGCCAAGGACTCCAAGCCCACAGAAGAGCAGCCCGCTGGTCAGACAGAGGAGCCTGTTGTGGGAGACTTCCTCAAACACCAGTTCGTAGAGTACCGCGTCGTACCCACGATTCTTGTAAGTCATTTGCGCCACTTGTGGAATGTATTCTAACCCTGCAGAACTTCTTCTTTGGCTACCCATGGAACAACTTCTTGCACAACGTCGTCTACGACATTGTTCAGCAAGTGTTCAACGGTCCCATGGACCGTAGCTACAACCCCACACTGGCTGTTTCCCTGTTCGAAGCTGCCGACGTCACAAGCGCCATCATCAACGGCCAAAAGGCCAGCGATGAGTCCCAGGCCAAGACCAAGACCCGCATGGGTTACATGGGTCACCTTACCCTGATTGCCGAAGAGGTTGTTAAGTTCACCGAACGTCACCCCCCAGAGCTCCTCTCGGAGACAGTCCTTGACCGGGTTATGAGCCAGGAATGGATCAGTTACGTAGAGGGATCACTCGCCGAAACACGCGAGCGAGATAACGCCATTCTAGGAGGCGTACGACCAGAGGTTGCTATGGGTAACCGAGCCATGGGCGGCGGCAGTGGACTGGGAGGCGTTGGCCTTTCTGGGTTGAGCGGAGGTTCCGGAGGCAGCGGCTCGAGTGCCCTGGCTGAAGCTGGCTTGAACGGTGGCATCGAGCTCAACCAGGACAGCGGAAACGGCATCGGTCCTTTCACCATCAGCGCCGGAACATTAATGTCTGGCTTCGGCAGTAGCAGTGACGAGGAGGACGAAGATGGAGACGGCGACGAGGAAGACGTCAATTCTGAGGTGAGTGGTGCTTCCGCTGAAGATGGGGAGGATCGAGGAATCCCTGGATACCCTGGCATAACGGAAACTCTTGAGGATGTGATTATGCGTTCCCCAGAGCCTTACCGGGCCGATTCGCCTGATTTCGAGGATCTGCAGGATGTCACAAGAGGTTCCCCCATGGACCTGGATGGATCTGGAGCCCCGGTTCGGGGATCGGCTCAGGATGAAGAGCAACAGCACGCGGAACAGGTTGAGGATGTCTCAAAACCAGCAGGCAACCATTAGGAGGGTGTAGGCTACTGGGGAAGTCTTGATCGGCCCCGATCAAGACGTGAGACGCGAAACAGGCAAAGTCGAGTGATGCCACAGCTTGACGACCTCGAGACACTTGAGGAGATCGATGTTGAGGAGATCACGAGGCTGATGTTGGCGAGGTTTTGAGGCATTTATACCAGGCGTTGTGGGATAGATTGGGTGGATGGATGGGCACGGCAGGATTATCATGTACAGGGTCTAGACCATGGCCCAAATTTGGGATTTGTATAGAGTTGTGTTTGGCAACGGAGACAAAGAGTTAGGAGTGCATGTCGCATACGAAGGAACGAAATGGAATGGGGGATCATGTTTTCGATGCCAGAGTTTTCCACGGACGCCTATCCTCATCTCATCACATCACATCTCCTAGTGTCAACTGATCACTCATGGGCTCGTACTGACGAGAGAATTCTAGTTCCGAGCTTACACGGATCCTTTGAACAACTCTGGAGGCTCGATGGACCCTCCATCGATTCCCCCACCACCTCCGCCCCCGCCTCCGCTGAACATTCCCCCTTCTCGGGCAAGACTTCAGCTGGCGGCTCGGTTGGCAATGCATCAGAAGAACAACCAAGCACAGTCGTCTGGTAACTTGAGTAACGACGATGATGATGACGATAACACCGCAGATCCTTTTGCCGATACAGAAGAGGACTTTGATGATGATGACCAACCTCAAGATGATGACGGGCGTGGCGCATGGTGGAGAGACGTGGTGAGAGATCGAGGTGGCAAGCCCGACGGGAATGAATCAGACGATGAACGCGACGACGACGATGACGACGAATTTGGAGATTTTGCAATGCCCGAAGACGACGCAGCCGGTGATCAATCCGTCCTACGGCCTCAGCCCGTGAACCCCGCCAAGGAAGCTTCTACCCGCGGACTCAGCGGTTTATGGCCTTTTGGTCTATCAAAGGCCGAAAAGGAAAAGGAAGGAAACAAGTCGGCAGTCGAAGAAGAAGGAACACCAGCAGCGGACGATACAAAGGCTGTGGAGGTCAAAGAGGCGAAGCGAAGAACGAGCATTGAGGATCCTGATGATGATGAGGTTGTTGTTTAGCGGATACCAGTGGGCTTTTCGATAGATGTGATGAGATGGGGAGGGCGATAATGAAGGGTGTACGATATATAGGAATTGGAATCACGGTTTGTAGGTAGAAATGCATGTAAGACGAATCAATTATGTTTATCTGTGTTGTGTCTAGTCAGCTATAACAACACAGCTGTCAAGACCACCTAGGCTAAGTGACTATACGTAAAGAGAGTCCTAAACAGAAACCCCAATTGTTTAAATCGATCGTTGAAAGTAGTTTGTCCCTGACTCGCTCCCAAAGCCAAGCCCCTTGGACTTGACTTTGCAAGTGAGCACTAACAAGAGAATGGATACATGTAAGAAAAGGCGCCTAGCTAATCTCGCTTATAGCCTTATTTCGCTTGTAGCCGAGGGGAGCGTCCCGTGGTGCCGGATGAGGGAGCGGCCATTGCTGGAGCTTGAAGTGCCTACCTCCTACTAAGTATCCGTGGTAACATTGAACGCTGTCTACTCTGTAATATGTACATTTCTTTTGTTTATTATAATTGGGTTGTTTGTTTGGTGTTTCTCTTTTCTTCTTTTTGAGCCAGTTTACTTTTTTTTTTTTTTTTAGTTTCAACGCAAGGAGTTGTTGTTTTTTTTTTAGTCCAGGGGTTCGTTCAGGTAAAGTTTTGAATGCAATTTCGGGTAATTGTAGGCCGCTGATATGGGGCTGTCTATGTACTATTGCGTGCGAGTCTGTACTCTGTATGTTCTTTAGGTTCTTTGGTAGGTCATGTTTGCGAGATGATGGGATGTTTGCCGCTGGGATTGCTGGGGTTTGTGGCTGTGAGTAGAATAAGCCTCTCGAGATGATACTATATTTGTTTGTTTCAGGTTTACCTTGTCAATATTAACGGCAGATATCCTTGGGATTCATTAGACATGTATCTCAGCCACAGTCAGTATGCTGATCAACTTAGGCCTTCAATAGTTAGTCTTGGTCTAGACAGCTCAGAATCATGATTCACAGCCAAGATGAAACAAAAACAAGAATATGTCAAGACACGCATATTCGTCCTAGTGGCACGTCATCCCCCATTGAAGGATGACCCCAACCAGCATCTCGATCCGCTGTCGTGTCTGATCTTCAGCAGTCACCAGTACTTTGTGTCGTGTCTGGTCTAGGCATTCTCTGGGGTACCCTGTACGAACGTCTGCTGCTATTGGTTGCTGAGGGGAAGATGGGCTGTGTGTGTCAGGATTCAGGATTCAAGATTTGGCGATGGATTGAAGGATTGGAAAGAGGAGATGCTTGGGATGCAGAGAGATGTCATTAATAAATCATGGGTTGGTTTATAAGAGTCTTGGTGCTCGGAGAATGGGACTTTGGTTATATAGCAACTAGAGTCAAGTACTGATTAATTTCATTATTGCTTATTATGAACAATTGATTGCACTATGCAACAGTAACCATCATCGACAGTGTCAATAGTTGGATATTGCAGTCCAATATTTCATTCTCGAAATGTCCCAACGTCAAAGCCTTCCCAGACTCCAGGTGATGACAAATCTCGACTCTTCCTCCTCTCAACCTCAAGACCACCTCATCCAAGCCATCGCGTCAACCCTCTCCATCCCCCTCGACGACATCCTTCTATTCGACTCCTTCTCCGAACTAGGCGGCGACCAGGACTCAGCTCAACAAGTCTGTCTCGCCTGTCGAAGCAAGGGTTTGGACGTGAGCGGCAAAGACATCCTAGACTGTCCTACTCTAGCCGAGCTACAGACGCGCATTACGCCGCGTGGGCTAAGTTTGTCGTCCTGCAGCAGCAACAGCGACGACTCTTCGGGAGGCACATACTATTCATCCTATTCCAGCGATGAGCCGTCGACGCAGGGAGAAAGTGGTAGGGCTGCAGGGGACGACGGCGCTGTGGAGTCTAATTTGTCGAGCTTACGGCTGTCATTTCCCACCGTCAGCGCTGAGTCTAATAAGTTTACAGGCCTGGGGCTAGCCTGTTGCTGCATGGTTGTTACCCCCAGGGCAGGCCCATTTGACGGTCAATCAGTAGCTCTTATTAGGATCGACTCGGTCTCTGGATTTTCGCCCATCACCAACAACAACAACTTATCACCAGCCGAGTCCCATCTCGCAAAGTCGCAGATTTCTCTATTGCGCATGGAACACGGCCCCCAGATCTGGATCCCAATTGACCAGAGTCCCAACGACAAGAGGGCGCTGCAAACATGGGTGCAGAATATGGATTCGCTTACTTACAAGGAGGTCATGAAGCTTCAGATTCCCGCCCGCCGCAGCCGTGTCGTCACGAGAAAGAGAAGCACGCTTTCACCGATGGATATCAATGAGTTGGAAGGCTTTTGTCTCTCCCCCATGCAGCAGCTTTATTTTCAGGGCAACAACGACTCCATTGAGGGAACATGGACCAAGAGTGCCATCCTCAATGTCCAAGGCGGTGCCGAGCCAGCGGATGTGGATGCTGCTATTGATGCTGTCGTGGCAAGACATTCTATGCTCAGGGTCAGGTTCAGACAAACTGACGGAAGATGGGAGCAGTGTATTTATCCCACTGCCCCGAGTTCGTATCATCTCACGCACCATGTCGATATCGCTGAGGATGAGATACGCGACTTGGTTGACGACATGCAAGCGAGCATCAACCCTACCAACGGACCTGCTTTTGCGGCAATGTACGTGCATAACCAGGAGAGACAAATGTTGTACCTCGCAGCACACCAATTAGCCCTGGACGATGCATCGTGGAAGATTGTGTTGAGCGATTTGGACGAACTACTTCAAAAAGGCACCCTTTTGTCCGAAGGATCGGCATCGTTTAAGTATTGGACAAAATGTCAAAGCCGACAGATGGCGCAGAGATTATTCGAGCCAACACTACCCTTTGAAGTGTACTCCGCCAATTTGGAGTACTGGGCTCTCACGCAAGAATCCAACACATTTGGAAACTCATCACGCCTGTCGTTCAACCTCTCCCCCGAGCAAGCGTATTCACTGGACCAATCGTCCGCCCAGGTTTTGAGAACAGATGTATCGGATATCTTCCTGGCCGCCCTGCTACTATCTTTCTGTCAAGTATTCCCAGAGAGAAATCTTCCGACATTGTGGAAGCGAGAGGACGGAAGAGATGGCGCGGAGAGTGAGTTTAACATTTTGGAAACCGTCGGATGGTTCGCTTCACTATGCCCTATTGGTGTTTCCATCGATTCGGAAACGGATTTGATTCAGGCTATTATTTTGCTCAAGGACACGCGCCGGGCTATCCCAAGATTTGGTGTTCCATTTTTTACATCTGAATTCGCGACTAGCCAAGGCGCATCTACGAACGTCCCCCTCGAGATTGTCTTCAAGTTGAACGATACAGCGAAGCAGCTCCAGCGCCAGAATGGTTTGTTTGAACCAGTTGCAGCCCAAAACGAAACAGCTGGTCTCAAGAGCACCACAGGACCTAATATTGGACGGATTGCTTTATTCGAAATTTCAGCAGCGTTGGATACATCTGGAGCTCAAATCGACATTGTGTACAACAATACTTGCAGACACCAGGACAAGATCCAGACTTGGATTCGGACCTTTCAACACCACGTCTTCGACGCCATCACAAGACTACATACTCACGAACCGCAACTCACACTCTCCGACATTCCCCTCCTTCAAACGAGTTATCAGTCCCTCGGCCGCCTCTGTTCAGACCGCCGCGTCAACGTCAAGGATATCGAGACAATATATCCAGTGACACCAGCCCAGCAAGAAATCCTCATCGCACAAGCCCAAAACACAGGATCGTACCACTGCCATGCCGTTTACGAGATGGCTGCTCTTCAACTCCCTTTCGATGTCACACGGTTATGTGAAGCGTGGGAAGTCATCGTGTCCAACACACCGGCTTTGAGGAGTATTTTCATCGACGCTGTTTCACGAGAGGGTCTATTTGATCAAGCTGTTCTCAGGAAGATATCACCGAGTATCTTGTTCATCGAAACGACAGACCCAGATGATGCTGTGATAACGTTGCCGGCGATGAATACCTCATTTGGAGAACCAAGACATCGTTTGGCAGTGTGTTATAACCCTATGAAGATGATTATGAGACTTGACGCAAGTCAAGCAATCTGCGACGTAAGTCCTCTCAGAACCATTGTTTAAATAATGCTAACGATTATACAGTTGCCAAGTCTTCATCTCTTAATAGCAGAACTCACACGCGTTTTCTCCTCGCAAAACCCTCAAGACAACTCCTCTCTGCACAACACATATCTTCACCACATTTCCTCCGTCGACACAGCCTACAGTCTTGAAGTTTGGAAAACAAGCCTCTCAAACGCAAAGCCATGCATCTTCCCTTCCTTATCATCAGCTGGGAACAGTACCTCCCACACATGTCCCTTTGGCTTTGACATCTCGCGAACTCAGATCGAGTTCTTCTGCCAGCAGAACAACATTGCTGCAGACGCTATATTCCAGCTTGCATGGGCTCTTGTCCTGCGCGCATTCGTAGGCACGCAGGAAGTTACCTTCGGATACCAGTTCAACGCGCGCGATGAAGACCTCCTTTGTGGAATTACGTCTCTGGTGGGAAGTTTCGCCACGCTTTTGCCATGCTTTGTGGATCTTTCTGCTTCACAATCTTTGGGAGAATGTCTTGTTTCTATTAGCGAGACTTTTTCGAATGCACAGAGGCACGATAATATCACTTTGACGGAAATACAGCACGCACTTGGGCTAAAGGAGAAGACACTCTTCAACACGTGTCTTTACTTTGAGACTCCAGAAGAACTCAACACAGGTGATGAATTGACAGCTGTGCTGGTTACTTCTGGTCGCAAGACGGATTGCGATGTTAGTCTTACGCTGATGTTTGTCGATGAGTACCTTCGCGGAGACTTGACATCGCCATGCCTCTCTGCATCACAGGTTCAAAGTGTCATGAGTAGCTTTCATGCAGCTCTATCCCACATTCTCGAAAGCCCTGATAAAGCTATCGTTGAGGCAGATCTTCTCACAGATAAGGACTATGCTTCTCTCGTCGTGCAAGACTGGGAATTTGTTCAGCAGTCGCAAAAGGTCTCTGCTTGTTTACACGATGTTATTCTGCAGCACAGTCTCACGAGACCCAACGCTCCGGCTGTGTGCTCTTGGGACGGCGATATTACATATGTTCAACTCGCAACGCTTGTGCAGCGACTCAAGACATATCTCGTCAACCTCGGTGTTGGACCTGGAACTGTTGTCCCTGTTGTTTTGGAGAAGAATCACTGGGCACCTGTTATTATCCTCGCCGTTCTTCAAGCAGGCGCCAGTTTTGCACCACTTGATTGTCAAGACCCTGCGACTGCAAAATCAACAATCGATTACCTCAACCCGCACGTCGTTCTCGCTACAGAGACTGCGTGGAAGGATCTAAGTACCCTGGCTATTAACCTAGTTATCATCAACGACACTTTCTTCGCCATGCTTACACCTTATGTATCAGCCATCGGCAAAGACGCTACTCCCGACCACGCAGCATGCATTTTTGTCACGCCCAAGAAGTCAAGGAGTATCTTTTTCACTCACGCTTCTCTCCTATCTACTTTCATCGCCCAAGCCGAGCCCTTCAAACTCAACAGCGAAAGCCGCGTTCTGCAGCTCTCAGCATTTAACGTTGATATCTCGCTTGTGGAAATCCTCGGCACGCTCGTCCACGGCGGATGTGTCTGCGTTCCTCACCCTCACGACAGAGCACACGATGTAGCCGGTGCCATGGCACGCATGGACGTTACATGGTCATATATGACAAGTCTTCTCGCGCGAAAGATCAACCCTGACGCGGTGCCCAGTCTAAGAACGCTGTGCTTTCGCACAAGAAGGCTTGACCCCGATACATATATGCCCTGGCTGGAAGACCATGATGTTTTAGTCGCGTACGGCGCACCAGATATTTGTCCCTTGGGTATTTCTGTAACCGCAGTCACAAAACACAGCAATCTTAATATCATCTCACCACCAGTAACAGGTAGATTCTGGGTCTTGAATCCCGACAATCCCAAGAAACTCATGCCCATCGGTGCAATCGGCGAATTAGCCATCGACAGTCCTCTCGCCACACCTCATCGCTTCGCCCTGGACAAACCCCTCCAAGCACCAGAAACATATCAGTCTGCGGACGAAAAGCCTCGTGCGCGATATCTAAAAACAGGTCATCGCGTACGCTACCTCGACGACGGAACAGTCCAGTTCATTTCTAGCGTCCGCGATGAGGTCAAAGTCGGCGGGTCAAACGTCGACGTCGCTCAAGTCGAGCAAATCATGCGTCGCTGTCTCGGCACAGGTATCGACGTGGTAGTAGACTCGATAACCACGCGCGACTCGGGGCCTTTACTAGCTGCCTTTCTAGAGTTTGGACCTCACGTATTCCAACCGAACGAAACCCTTCGTGATCTCAGTCCTGAAACGAGAGAAAAGACGTACATCGCCAAGAAAATGTTTGAAACTGCTCTTGAGAGTTCAGCTGCCCGGGACCGTCTTCCAAGACACTGCATACCCTCCGTCTTTGTCCCCGTCCAGTCCTTCCCCATGTCTACCTCTCTCAAAGTCAATCGGAGAAAACTACAGCGTATGGTATCCGATATCTCAACACACGACGTGTTACACATGTCCCGCGTTCCCAACCCAGGCGAGATCCAACGCATCATCATCTCGCAGAAGCCTCTCCCCATCACAGGTCCCGAGGAAACCATGCGCGAACACTGGGCCAGCGTCATTGGCGTTTCCGTCTCTGCCATCAAAGGCTCCAGCAGCTTTTTTTCCGTAGGCGGAAACAAGTATCTTGCTGCTCAGTTGGTTGTTGCGTGTCGCAAAGCCGGTCTTTACGTTTCATTGACGGATCTTCTCGGCGAGGCAAGTCTTACAGAGATATGTCGCTCGTCAGAGTCGTCTACTCGCAAACAACCAAAGATCAAGACCCTTGCTGCGAAGAAACTAGATATGAGATTCGTCAAAGATGTCATCGCGCCGCAACTTCACTGTTCAAGCCCAGACGTTCTCGACTTTGCAGAAGCATCCGCACAACAAGTCCAAGCTCTAGAGCTGGGTATGTTCAGAACCCGCGCCGACATAGTCTGCCTCGCGCTGCGCTTCAACGGCCACGTCGACCCATCTCGTCTCGAAACAGCGTGTAGATCTCTTGCAAAGATGCACGCCATCCTCAACGTAGCGTTTGTAACGCACGAGCATCGCATGTATCAAGTCCACTGCGCTTCTTCCACTCCTCCCTTTATGACAATCTCATGCCCCCCTGCTGCTCTCGACGACGCAACGCAGAATATCGTCAGAGAGAACCAGAATTTGTCTTTTGATCCTGCAGTACCTGTTACAAAGTTTACTTTCTTGGATGGTGATGCTCAGGGCTCGTTGATAATTCGTCTAAGCAAGACGCAAATCGACGATGTCGCTGCACATCTTCTCATCCACGACCTCGCATCTCTCTACGACGGCGATTCAACACAGGATATTCCTCGCTCTTCATATCTAGACTACACACGCGCTTCGAGGGTTTCTTACCAACAAGGTCTCGAATACTGGAACTGCCAACTAGACAACGCAAAGATGACAAAGATCATCGCATCCACCCGTCCCGTCCCTCCAGCATCAGTATCCGAAATCCGAACACTCAAGCAGACAACTTCTCTAGGCCATCTCGCACCCTACGGAATGACACCCGACGCAGCTCTCAAAGCAGCATGGGCCATCGTCCTCTCCACCATCTCCAGCACCCACGACGTTCTCTTCGGCGAAGCAATCCAATCCTCATCTCCGAGCCCGGACATCATAGGTCCCATGTCAAACATCCTCCCCGTCCGCGTTCAATTTCCTCCAAGTCACAGCACGCCTCTCGACTTGATGAACTGCATCCAACTTCAGCGCCAATCGCACGCGCGCCACGAAGCGTTCGGTATTCAGGAACTCGTCAGCAAATGCACACCCTGGCGCTCCTGCACAAGATTCAGCACCATTGTACAAAACTACGTCCCGGGTTTACTAGACGGGTCTTCAACAATGAACGTCCACGGCGCAACGTTTACATACCGCATGATTGAAGCGTGGACAAAGGACTTTCCAGATCTTTTCGTCAGATCAACCGTCGAAGCCAACGACGTCGTAACCCTCGAGATCAAATACTCTGAAGAACGCCTTTCACACTCTTTCGTGCAATCATGTCTGAGTCTTCTCGTCGCAGCTTGGGAAACGCTCACACATCCTGATATGATCCATCAACCTATGATACACTCATCCGACGAAATCGCCCGTTCAGAGCGCAAGATTCCCTTCCCCGCGCGCCAATCCCCTCCAGTCGAATCCAACATCGACAGCGCGCAACGAAAACAACTCCAGGAATCGATTGTTTCGGTATGGACAAAAGTGATTAACCCATCACCGTCCATCCCAAAGAATAAACTCCCCAGCACCCCCTTCTACAGCATCTCGCAAACCATCCTCCCCGCACACACTCTCGCTTCAGAGCTCAACAGCACACTCTCTCTATCTCTCACAGCAGAGGACATCCTCGCTCATCCAAGCATGAACGCCCAACTAGATCTCATAGCAGGCACACTCCCACCCAAACACACCCCCAGCATCTTATCCACACTCAAACCCAAACCCGCTCAAGACCGCTCTTTACGCGCCAGTCTCCGCAGCTTCAAGAACCGAAACAGCGTTCTAAGCCTACGAACGAACTGGATAAAGACCAAGCGCGCGCCATCAGAGATATCAGATGAAACAACAGCGCCGGCTACAATCATGGAAGAAGTTCCCACCATTGTGATACCCGAGATAGGATCGTCGGATACGCCTGTGAGCATAAACAACCATTTAGTTGAACTGGATGCAGGACCTGTAACGCATCTGCTGAGTCCGGTTCAGAGCGATGATCGGAGAAGTAGCGGTGGTTCGTCGCGGATGATTATTGATGAAGTGAGTTATACGCCTTCGCCGAGGATGTCGACTTGGGGAAGTAGATTTGAACTACCAAGGAGAGGAACATCACCCATGACTCGCAGATGAGCACACACACAAACACAAACACATTTGACATGTGCTTTCTTCTTCTTCTTCTTCTTCTTCTTATTTCTTATTTCTTATTTTATGCCAAAAGGCTTTTGATGGATTATGATACTCATGTCTCTCTCTTATTTCTTAACTGTTAGATAAATAGTATGGATTAGATACCAATGAAGGAAAAAGATACCCCAATCAAATCAAACTCCAATTAATGCTTTCAGTGTCAATCTCATATCTTGATTCAAGTTTCAAAAAAAAAAAAAAATGCCATGGGATAAACATGCAACCCCCAAGTTTAACATAACCGCTCTAACACCACCTCTGAGTACATGGCATTATAACAAGTTTTTTTATACAATATTTTGTCAATGCGACAATCTTCTATGTCAATGCGATCGGGGTATATAAAAAAAGTCTCCATTTCCAGGTCAGTTTCCCAATACAAACAACGCACGCTCAAAACATTTTACCATTTTACATTGCGCCAAATCATCTCATCATGAAGCCAGGACACGACCGACTAGTGAAACTCTCCAACTCGAGGACCAAAGTAGTCGCTGCCGTCCAGAGGTTGAAGGGGGCAAGCGTCGTCTTCGCATCCTGTATAACCGACGGTATTGCCCCACCACTTGAATTCGGTACCTTCGAGCTGGAGGGAGAAGAAGATGATGATGCCTGCAATGGCAATGCCGCAAGACCAAGCTGCTGAGAGCACAAAGTTGTACTAGATAATGTTAGTAGGTCTCAGTGAAGACAATACGCGACAACTTACTTTTGACCACAAGCCGAGATAGCGCGACTTGAGATAAATCCAGGAAAAGTATGCAATAGGCACTGAGGGCCAGACGTATGACATGTTGTAAGGAGCCCAAACGATACCTCCATACATGATAGCCACAGGGTGAATCTGTCGGGTCCAGGTCCAGTGAGGGAACCTCTTGTTGATAGCCCAGACAACAAGCACAACAACTACACCCAATGGGAAACCGATCAAGACCTCAGTGTAGAGTCCGTTCTTTCCAAAAATCTTGCTGGGACCAACAGTACCCCAAAGGACAGAGGCAGTGAAGAAGGTGTTGACACTGGGACATGTCATCTTCCATCGAGCATCCTCAGTACAAACGCCATCGATCTGTGTCATTTGGAAGTTGAGGACACCAACACAAACAAAGGTGCTGATAAAGGTGGCAATGATCTGGGCAAAGAAGGTGTGTCGCGGAGGGATCTTGACGTAGTGAGCAAGCTTAAGATCGTTGGAGAACATGACAGCGTGAGCACAAGTAACATAGCCGAATGACTTGAAGTAGTTCATGGCCAATGCGTTGCCCTCAACGAAGGATCCTCCGATGAACTCGGCAAGGACAGTCAAAGTGACTTCGATACCAGTCATGGCCTTGATGATTCCGACAGGAATGACAAAGACCAAGCAAAGGGCAAGACCGTAGA
The DNA here is from genome assembly GCA_032355295.1 of Fusarium meridionale. Lineage (NCBI taxonomy): Eukaryota > Fungi > Ascomycota > Sordariomycetes > Hypocreales > Nectriaceae > Fusarium > Fusarium meridionale. Next base: position 11,260,150 of record CP126884.1, on the reverse strand, counting down.
AGATGACACCAGGAGAAGTGTGCGTATCCCAGCCAGCGATGCCAGAAACACCGAATGCCATAGCACAGAGAAGACAAACCAGGTACCACCATTCGGGAACTTCGCGATACGCCTTCATCAAGCGGGTGTGGACGTCGAGATCGTGAACCTCCTCGGCGCGCTTCGACTTCTTCCTCATGCTGTTGAATAGACCCTTGAAACCGGTAACGATCTCACGACGATGGAACAAAAGGGCGTAAGTAAGAGTCGAGGTGTAGATGCCAAAGAAAAAGATGTAGATCACAACGTTTCCAGCACCAAGGAAGGGGGGCGAATAGTCCTCGTACTTTTTCGCGTCAAACAGACCACGATCGTTGATAGCACGGGTGACATTGTACAGCTGGCCCCAGCGATCATAGACACGGTTGCTGTTGATGGGAAGGTACCCAGTGTTGTAGATGTTGGAGTACCAGAGTCCAAGAACCACCCACATGGAGATGAAGGCGCCAACGAATCGGTTGAAAGTACTGAAGAATGGAACCATGAGAGGATCGGCAGAGTCCCACAGAAGGACGTTCCAATCCCAGGTAGGGAATGGGTTGATGCCAAGACCGTTGTTGAAACCAGTAATGGTGTTGAGATCGCGGTTGTAGGGGTCAATCCAGGACATCCAGCTAAAGTTGGAGAGCGAGGTCCAGATGTAGTTGGGGAACCAGAACCACACGAACATGGCACCAAACATGACGTAGAAAAACTTGATACGAGAAACGCGCCAGATCTTGGCAAAGGGTCCCTGTACCGGGGAGTTGTTGTCAGTGTGGAAAGCCGAGTTGAGCGCAATGGTGACCAGGGAAGCAGGCCAAACGCAGTACGAAGGGTAAACGAGGAATCGACGGCAGACACCAGCCATTCCGTAGCCGATAAAGTTGGTGCTCAGCGCAATCAGAATCTGGTAGGCAAAGTGGGAAGCATATGGCTGGTTAAAGTACTGTGGGAGGTACTGAACCCAGATGATCAAGTTGGTGTACGGGGTGTTGTACGCAACGTTGGCCATGATGGTAATAAGCATATGCTCCTTCTTGGAAAAGGGACCTGGGTTGAGAGAATGGCGCACTCCAAAGAGAGTGATGCCATAGTCAGGAAGCCACCTTTCGCAACCTTTACCAATCGGGTATGAGAGCAGCTGAGCAACGTTGGCCATGATTCGAATGGCAGGCTGACGGATATCGAAGAGCTGGTTGGTAAAGGCTAGAAGCATGGAAAAGATGAGGCCGATAGCCCAACTTCGGATTGTTGAAGACGGGATGGACGTGTCATCCTTGTTCTCGACAACGGCACGAACTTCGGCGTAGGGGCTGTTGTTGGTGATGAGGGCGGCCTCGAGCTTCATCTCCTGGACCAAATTCTCGTGCTTCTCGGGGTTTGTGAATAATTCATCGTTTTCGAGAAATGCCTTGATCTTTTGGATGACGGTGTGCGGAAAGTTGGGATCCTTTTCGTGAATGCGGTAGACGCGAGCCATTATGTGGCGCACATCTTCGAGTGTGTACTTTGAAGCGAGCTCGCGAGCCTCAAGTAAGTCGTCTTCTGTGACGTGAAGATCTTGCTCGGTGGTGTGGTAATCGCGCATGTCATCTTGATCGTAGGAGAAGGACTGTTGGCCTATGTGTTAGTCTGATTGATGCGTGGTGGAGACGTGGACGTTTATGAATGATGCAAAGTAGCGCAAAGCAGTGCAACTCACCTCGTCATACTCGGAAGCCGAATCGCCAGCGATGGGAAGCTGAGTCGGGGGGAGCGGCTCAAGAGGGATCTCATGAGTCTCGGAAGAGGAGAGCCTCTTCTCGTTGTCGGCCATGGCCAAGGGGCCTCCTTCAGGCGATGGTGTGTTCTATTCCTCCAGTTTCACTATCCGTGACAATTTCCCTCGACCTGTGGTCGCTCTTTCTGCGTGTCGGATCGATTGCGCTGGAGTGATTGATGGATGTTTTGGTGATGGTCAAGCGACAGAGGTTGATGGAGTAATTCGAATCGCGTCAATAAAGCCGAGATGGGGACAAAGTATCGTGATGGTTGATTGTGCTGGTTGACAGGAACAAGAGAGCGACAATGGCGCGAGGGAAAACAGGACCCTGGTTAGAGAGTACGAGGAGCGCAACAACGGAGGAGCCGGTGGTTGAGTACAGTTTTGGTTACGACGGGGTGCGTGGAATCAAGGCAAGGCGAGGAGTCGAGTCGAGTCTAGTCTAGACAGAATGGGTTGTACAGCGAGAGAGCACTGTAGACTACTAGACTCTGCTGGAAGTACGCGTGCGTGGCGCAGCCGTCGGAAGGTGGAATTGGTTATGTCTCAAGTTATCGTGTCGCAAAGGAAGAGCGGGAGAAGAAAAGAGAAGAGAAGAGAGTCGGAGTCCGGCAAAGGACGATTTGGAGTTGAGTCGAGACGATACGAGATGAGAATTGGACAGGACAGAAGGGAAGGAGAGAAATGACGGATAATGCAATGGAAGGTGCTAAGGAAGGTGAGATCCATGCCTGCGGCCTGCCTCTCAGTAGTATCTGTGCCTGTCCTGTCCTGTCTGTACCTGTACTGCACTGTACTGGATTGGCTTTGCTCACAGTGAGTGGCGGGCCCTTTTGTGATCTTTGGTAGGTCAGGATTTTATTGTGGGTTTATCTGGAAATCCCTATTGGCCAAAGTCTAACGGGGGGGGGGGGGGGGGGGCTTGGGGGAAGTTGGGAAGGAACAAGAGTACCCCCAAAAAAAGGCTCGGGCTCGGAACTAGGGAGCCGGTAGTCCAAAAGCAAGCAACCCAACGGCAAAGACGGCAGGTTCATTGCCTCGGGAGTTGCAGCAAGTACAGTGAGTGAATTACTGTTACCTGTAACTCTCAATCGTTAATTTTAATGCATTTGACGAGAAATGCAACTATTAAGTATAAATAAATCACAGACCTGAAAGGTGCTATAAACTAATGAACCATCTTCAACCTCGAAATCACTTCCTTGTTCTTCTCTACACTTGGCAGCAGCTACGAATAAGGCGACAGGAATCAGTCACTACTTCTAGTCAGTACGTACATACATTCCTTGGCCTTTGGTCCCCTTCTCCATGTCTTGGCATTGTGGGACAGACAGGACAAGAACTGAACAGCCACGCACCACCACCACCACCAACAGCCTAGTCTAGTTCCATTATCCCCAGCTTCCAGGCTTTAACCAAGCAATTTGTCATTGTAGACTCAACTCGCCTGTCAGACAATTTCATCTTGGTTCACCATCTTCAACAAGACCAAGTATATAAACACCCCAGATATCCCTCTCCTTCTACCCCTTGTCTAGTACCTATCTGTCACTGACACTCTCTCTCACGGCAGTCTCTCGGTACGTACCGCTTCTCGGAAGTAACGGCACGGCTACCGGCCTGTCTCGTCTCGGCGCTGTCCTCTCTCTCTCTCTCGTCTGCTCAACTCAAACCCACGTCAAAGGTCAAGGCCGATTACCCGAGCTCTCTCCAAATCTACAGTGCACTTGTAACCTTGACGAAACATGTTCTGTGATGCTTATTGGCTGCCCCGGAATATCCCACGAATTGAACTTGACTTTGATCATCAACCACCTCAGAGTCCAAGATGCAATGATGCGGTTATCGGCACATCACGACACATCACGACATGCAGTAAACGTAAACAAGTCCACTGTCGGGCTTCATTTCTCGTTTGTATTTATTTACAGTAACAACTTCACCACATGCTTCGTATTGAGTTGGGTAGCATCAAGGTACTGACTATTGAGATGCCATGCTACCCTGCGCAACCATGAGACCAAGAACCATCTGCCATGAATTGACATCTTGGCACATTCAGCCGAGACCTAGCTGCAGATCTAGCAGGCATTTTGTTGATTCAGACTATCGCACTGTACTACAGTATAATGGCACTGATCTAGTGGTTGATGGAAATATTGAGTCAGCTTTGGTGAGTATATAGCCTAAAAGCGTGCCAATAGTTTTGTCGAGTTTGCGACCCACTCAACGGCTCTCCCTTAGCAGCTGGTATAGGGTGGTTGCAATTGAGATAAACATTATTCTATGAGATCTATAACTCGTATCAATCTACCACCCATATCCAATGACAAAGAGAACAATTCCTTGACTACTTTACAAAGACTTGAGAATACCATCGACATTAACAAAAGACAACTCCCTGTACGTATCATACCAAACCTTGTCAGCAAAAGCTTGTCCCTCCTTGGTGTGCAATAATTGTGTGTAACTAAAGAATCTGTTAGTCGTATCCTCAAAACGTATAAATAGGGTATACTCACTGATGAATTCTCCAATCCATGATATACGAACCATGACTCTCCTTTCCCATCACAACACCAGCCTGAACAAGTGTACTCGCCCCCTGCTCCAAGTTCCGCGCAATAAGCCACTTCATCACAGCGAGGACCTGCCGAACCACAAAATTGCCCTGCTGCTGAAGACCCGTGTTTCTTACCAAGCCTGGATCAACGAGGTTGACAATCACATCATCGGAGCTCAGACGCTCAGCAAGTTTGTACACCCAAAAGTGCGCGAGACCTTTGTGCTTGGCGTACGAGGGCATGGGGTTCATGCCACCCGAGAACTTGGTCTCGTCGTCGTAGTGTGCCAGGACATTATCGTCATTGACATTGGGATATTCAGCCATCAGGGAAGTCCCCGAGTTGACAATCGTGAGACGTCCCGGTTGACCAGCGGGAGCTTTTTGCTTGAGTGTGGGAAGAAGAAGTGTTGCGAGCAAAACAGTAGACAGGTAGTTGACCTGGAAAGAAGACTCATGACCTTCAGGACTGAGCTCGAACCTTGTCCACTGAGATCCAGCGTTCAAAATGGCGAGATCAATTCGATCGAGAGTTTTGCACTTGTTGGCAAAGTCCTGGACACTCTTGTGAGAGAGCATGTCGACTTGCCAGACGAGAATCTCGGCTTTGGAGTATCTGGAGCGGAGTTTGGCGGCGGCAGATTCGCCTTTTGAGACAGTCCGCACAGCAATGATGAGACGCTTGAGATTTATAGACAGAAGTTTCTCTGCTGTAGCATAGCCAATGCCTGTGTTTGCGCCGGTGATGATGATGGTGCTTTCTGTGAGGGAGAGGTCTTTGGGCAGAGGGACGGGTTTTGTGAATTGGGAGCCAAGGAAGTGGTAGTCGTCAGCGACGAGATCAAGAGATTTGGGAGCCATTATGTTGTTGGTGAGTTTATATAAAACGTATTAAATGTGATGGTAGTAGTACTGTTGGAGGTTGATTGTATTGATGTGCTAGATACTCTCAATGCTATAGCGAACGAACTCTTTTATATACCTTACATCCGAGCATTATTAAACATTTAAGCATATTGGCAAAAGACCCAAAGAGGAAAACAATTATACAAAGCTGTTAAGTCCGAGTTGTTGAGTGTTGTATCGTCATGAAGCAATTGCAAGCCCGTTGGACAAGTCCCAATCCCGAAGTCAGTGACCCTTGACCGAAAAAGGGTTGACAATCCCAAAGACAGAATAAGACAACACATATCATAGTCTAGACGCACCTAAATGCTTGAGCTATTCTGTCAGCTGCTCAAGCGGATCGGCATTAGCTAGTGCTTATCCCCATGGATCGCGACACTAACCCTTATTAAAGTAAATTCTAACCTGAATAGGAAAACAATCGTGGTCTTGGCATGGAGATGAAGGATCGTGCTGACTGATAGTGATATTGTCGCTGTCATTAATACTGAGATTGTTTTCCTAAAAGAGTAAATGGATCATCTTTAACCTTGACTTCCTCTCTATCATCTCTGCCATCATGCTGGAACCCTTCTTTGCTGCGCCTACTCCATCAGTTGTTGACCCAGTCAAGACAAAGCCACGAGCTCGCAAACCAGGTCCTCGCCAACAGGGTCGTGAGTTATTAATAACAAACCACTTAGTTACGATATGTACCTGACTAAAAACGTTTAGCTAAAAAGTTTGAGTTTGTGTCTTCGGGTCCCGTTGGTAAACCTGCGCCCGAGACTCGAAAGTTCATCCGTAGCCATGTAATGCGCGGCAAGAATACCAAGAAGACCCCAGCAGTACAACCAAACCAAGATGACGTTGAAGAGATTCATCGCCCTGCGCCATTGGCCGTCACTAGCTTCACAGAAGAGTCCTTATGGACCGTCGGACATACACACTCCCGCGGCGACAGAGCTTGGATCCAGTCACCGTCTCTCATCGCCCATCTAATCAAACCACCCCCCGATCTAGAACTCTTCACATTCGCTACTCCACTCGATCAAACCTCTCGATATTTTATATACCGATGTATGTATATCCCCAATCATCTAGTGATACTCTGTACTAACTCCCCAGTTCTAACCACCATAAAAGATACGCTCTACCCAGCAGAATGGTGTGTCGACTCGGATTACCAAAAAGCATGCTGGTTCCACTGGCTTTTGGAAGACCCTGCCTATCTGCACTGCGTATGCTTCATGGTCAGCGCCTATCAAGACCTCATCGCGGCCCAAGGTCGTGGAAAACACGCGGGTTGGGCTGGAGAGTGTTCTCTCTCGACGAGGAACCGGCTGCGACATACTATCAAGCTGTTGCAGGATAGACTGCAAGACCCCAAAAAGCAAATGGATGATACTACAACTGCTACTATCGTATCTCTGGCCACGATGGCCGATGCTATGGAGGATCCTCAGGCTTTTGAGGCACACTCTAATGGATTGAGGCGGATAGTTAAAATGAGAGGTGGTTTGGAGGGATACACACATAACCGTCAGCTTCAGATCAAGCTGTGCCGGTTAGTCTCCCCAGTCCAACATTGTATAAAGATACTAATTGTTGAAGCGTCGATCTCGGATGGTCTATAAGAAACGGCTGCAAACCCGAAATCTACAGCGGCAGACCAGCCTGGGAACCCCTCCTCGAAGCCTTTGGAACCGTCGCAAGCTCCTTCGAGATCCAAGAACCATCGCTAAACTTTATGAACATCTACTACACCTGGGACTGGCGTCTCCAAAACGCCTTCAAAGACCTCCGCGATTTCTCAGCACTAGCCAACAAACTCTCACCCGGAGCTCAAAAACTCAAACCCGAAGCCTTTCAAGAAATCATGCTCTCGATCCAATACAGATTATTACAGCTTGACTTTTCCTCCCACCCAGATCCTTTACAAGAAGCGCTCCGCGTTGGTCTTTTAGCCTACGAGTCAACCATCTTTTTGCAAATACAGAAAACAAAGTTAAAGTCGGAGTCTTTTGAGATCCAGTTGAGGGAGGCTATACAGGGGATACCCGTGCAGGGAGAAGCAGTTGCGAATGTCAAGCTGTGGCTTTTGCTTGTTGGGGCAATAATGGTGTTTGAGGGGACTGAGGAGTGGCTTGTGCAGTCTATTCGGAGTCTGGCAGGGAGACAGGGATGGGATGAGGTGAGGGAGCGTGTGAGGGAGGTTATGTGGATTGATGTGATTCATGATGGGCCTGGTAAGGAGGCGTATCAAGCTGCGCAGGTTTGTGGGTAACGTAACTAAATGAACTCAAAGAACATTGAAGATGTACAAAGTCCATTGAACAACCTATTGCTCTCTCTGCTTGGGCGAGAGGTGTACCAGGCTGCGCAGGTTTGTGATCATCAATGCTCCATTCAAGCAATAAACATAGGATCCATCCAAGAGCCAGGGGACCATCAAAGACCTCAGCACATGGTTCAGCCTGCCATTACCTTCGAACTCACAATTGACGGGAAGGCACTTGTAGCTTGACATCTAGAGGAATTAAGAGTGATCGCTTTATTAAATAGGATCTAATGGATTATACATGGGAGCGGAAACATGCAGGTCAGGATAACTAAATGGACCTAGATCATTGAGGATGCCTATCAAAGACCTTAGCATATGGATTATCACGCTGTAACATACAATTAACGGCAAGGCATATGGGGTTTGGCATCTAGCCTAATTGGGAGTGACCGCTTTGTTGAACTGTATCCAATGGATCATCCATGGAACGGAAACATGCAGCTCAAGCATAACTAAATGGACTCAAAGACCATTAGGGAGGCCCATCAACCAAGCATACCCATTCAATAACTTACTGTTCTAGCCCCATGAAGCCTCCATTGTTTGCGAATGGCCAAAGTCTTTATTCTTTGCCAAAGACTTGCATCTCTACCTAGTCTGTAATGCCCAGCTGTACGTGATATACCACAAAACTAAAGTCAGGCTTTCTGTGAAATCTACATTTCTATGTATCCTTGCAGGTCTTCTTCTTTGAGGTTGCCCTACCCAAGAAGTTGTGAATACCACGACAAAGGGACAACATACGTACACTCAAACAATTGCAAATGACGCGACATCACATTCATTATCATGATGGCTCTAACACGAATACAAATACCACTCTGCTCTGCAACTCAGATTCTCAAACCACCACCAACTTCCTGCACCAAAACAACACCCCTTCACACATCAACCAACCTCTCATCTCACTACAACTCTAAGCACTACACCGCAACTCGTTAAAATGGACGAACGCGCCCGTACCAACGCCAGGAAGGAGCGAGACCTCCAAAGAGAGCGTATCTTTGACCAAACCAAACCCATCCGTTTCGCCACTCCCAATACCAAGATAGCCGACCGCCGACCCGTCGAGCAATGGCAGCTCAACGAAACGAACACCGGCATTAGTGATATGGCCTCACAACTTAACAACATCCGGGAAGAGATTGCTGGGTTCAGGGACCGATCTGGTCCCATGGACGCGGGACACGATGCTGTTGAAAGTCGACCTGCTACGGACGGACAGGTTAGCTTGCCCCAAAAGGCTATGCGATTCTTCTGGCGTCTTTCCAGTCTTTTTGCTCTGGTGTTGGTCATTGCCATGATTCTCTATCTGGTCGTGTATCATGTCTGCGATGACTGGAACTTTGGGGGATACCTTCTGGATCTCCTTGACATCGACTACCCACACTTCTTTTAAGGACATTTGGAGGTGGTGGATGGTGTAAGAATATGGATAGACGATGTGATGTGGGTTTTTGGGAGTTATTCATTTTCGCTTTCTCTTTTGTATGGGTTGCCAGATGGACAGTGGGAGACTGAGCTTTGGGGGTTGATCATTTTCGCTATCTCTTTTGTATGGGATAGTAGATTGGCACAACAACACTTGATCTTGGGCAATGATTGCTGCGTATTCTATACCTTGTCTATCTGTGAAGTACAACTTCATCTTTAAATTGTCAGTACCTAGTTCAAGTCTAACCAAAAACATTTGCAGAGGTTGTGAGATTGAGCTGTTGTGCAGAGACGGTTCAATCAAGCCAAAGGCAAAGAACAATCCTTGGACATACGAAACGCACTCACCAACTACCAGCTCACCAATAGTTCTCTGAGTCTGAAGCCTATACTCAATAAACTTCGTATGAGATGAAATCCTCGGTTGCCTTAGCTAGGTGACCGAAGGAACACCCCACAGCTGAGGGCTCACAAAGCAACTCGTGAGGATGCCTAAAGGTTAAAGCACCAAGTTTTTCTTAACTAGAGAACTTAGAGTCAAACTTGTCCTTTTTTTTTTTGAAGATGATATCGCCCTCCTCCGTTCTTGAGAGTCAGGCTCAAGAGAGTTGTACACATTGGTGTACGATCTATGGTCGTGCCTGTATGTTTGCTTGTCGCCATCGAACCTCGTTCTCCTTTTTAAATCACAGCATTGTTACGCAGATATTATCTTACTGTAGCCTAGATTTATAAAGTTGACATCGCAAATATGCCTAGCCCTACCGTCACATATCTCCATTGTAGTTGTTTGTTGAGTTTTTGAGTTGAGTGAATATGTCAACTTTATCATCAACAAGTATCTAGAAGGCTTGGTTATGTGTCCAAAGTCAGAATGAACTGACGTAAAGTAACTCTCTTAAGCTTTTTACAAGTATTTTGTCTTTACATTAAACTCTACCAAGAAAGATATTTAAGCTGGCGAATCTTTCCAACCCATACACTTCCTTATCTTCATCTCTTCTCTTCTCTTCTCTTCTATTACCGCTGGAATCTTTCAATTTCTTACACTTCACATCTCTGCGACTCATAGTAATTTCAACTCACTACAAAATGGATGAGTTCTATGCGAACCCATACTACCTAGTCCCTTACAAACCAGACTGCGGCGGATTAGTGCACTTCAATGTTTCGAATTGTTGCAGCCATTGTCATGAGACGAACTCAGCGGTCAAAAAGGCTGCTGTCTTTTACTGCAAGGAGTTTCCTATTGGCACCTGGAAGCTCCGTTATATGACGATTTCTGGTGGGAATCATGTTCATGAAGATGCCTCGATGTGGCGGGAGGAGGGTATCTGCTGGTGTAACTATGCTAGTGACGGCGGCGCTTCAGGTGGATTTCTTCTATTGCACCAAGAATGCCTCGCGCTCCTCAATGATGCAGAACTGCCTGCGGAAAGGATAGATGATCTGGGACGAGCTTTGGCTTGGATGAATACAAACTCCTTTCTCCGTGGCCGCAAACCATTAGATTTTGACACCATCCTTGGCACCCAAGACTACCGCCACGATTCTATCGCTCACGTGGGTCAGAAACTTGGGCTCCCACTCGGTCGTCTTCCACTAGAGCTAATACAACAAATCCAGTCAGACTGTCGAGACGCTCCGTTCTGGGAAAGAGTGAAGCATTCAGAGATTGCGCCCTCTTTCGGCACAAGGCCAAGGACTGAGGCGGTGACAACTTCTCTTGCCAGCGTTGTCCAGTGGGTACGTGGAAACACTTCACCAGTGCTTTCGCCGATAGAGGCCACCTCTGGGTGTGTTCGTGTCATGATAGACAGGCATGGCTTTTGTCAAATCGAACAACTCTTCGAGTACCCGCCTGTATGCCTGGTTAGACACGAATTCGAACGGTTTGTTATCCTCGAAATGCACCATGCCAAGCTCGTTAGTGCCTACTTCAAAGTAAGTTCAGCCTTGATATTAGTACTGGCCACTCCAAGACTGACCAAGGATGTATCCAGGACGGAATTTGTTGGCTCGGGCCATGGTCTGCTGATAGAATCCCGACTCTTTGGGACATCCCATCACCCCCTGCCAGGCCTGTCAAATGTATGCATCGCAATATTATTACTTCGCATTGTCCAGATCCCGAAACTTGCAGCATAACGGATTGGAGATTCGATGCAGACAGATTTGAGACCATCAATCTCAGCATCATTACTGGCTTGTGCTTTCACTTCGGTAAACACAACAGACTTGAAGCCATTGCTTTCGACAAGCCTGCACCGTTGAGTCACGGCAGTGTAGTAGAGGATCAACGCCAGTGGTTGTATTTGCCGCTTGCATCTAACGATAGAATCCTATGGATCCAGTTCCGAGAGGAGTGCAAGTCTACCAAGAAAATACGTGCTGAAATTTTCTCCAGTGTATTGGTTTGTGTTCATTCCCTCTTCCACAGTTGACTACTGGCTAACTATGCGTCAGGTCAAGACTGAACTGTGCGGTGTTATCCACCTTGGACGACATACCAGAAGACCTACCGACATATTGGCCTTCAGCAAAGCTCCCCGTGCCATCTTCTGTGAGCCTCAGGACGGTAAGAATATACAAAAAGTCGTCGCCTTCTATCCAAAAAGCGACCCTTCCTCGGCCCACGAATTTCCCGGGCTCGAAATCGTTGGTCCACCCACTCCTGATGTCTTCGGGGATAACAAGTATTGTGTGCCATGGTGGTCTTGGGCTCCTTTGGAAGACATAAAGTGCCTGCACGTCTTCTCAAGGTCATGCGACGGCAGTTTTCTGGGAATGCACATCACCTACAAAAATGGAGGGCAGCGTTTTGTAGGTGACGGTGACAGTAACATACATGCCGCTCGCGATGAGGAGCGAATCGAGAATCCGACTCGGCTTTTTGTTGAATTCGAGCCGGGTTGGGGTCGCCGTGTGTCAGCCATCTTCTATAACGACGACAGTTATAAAGATGAAGACAAAAACATGAAAAGGTTTCTTGGTGACCCTGAAAGATGGAGTCAGCACAAACTTGTCGGCGAGTTCCATTATTGGCATGATCAGGATTCCCAACACGGCGATAATGTAGTGCAGATTCTCCCTTCAGGCAGTTGGCGAGGCCAGATAAAGTCAAAGAGGACAGAGTCACGATGGACATGGAGGTGTTGACTATTTGATGGTTTATACAACGTTAAAAAAAAAAAAAAAAAAAAAAAAAAAAAAGAGGTTGCCTTGTATCTGACTATGTTCTCTGTTCACAGTATCTCATCTTGAACAGGCGGTAGCTACTTCTCTTAGTTCCAGCTAGAAAAATCACAAATTGAAACAAAAACCTGAAGTATTGAAGAGTGTTGTCAACAGCTCCTGGCTCTACGTGCATGGCATTTGACGTGACTTAGATGGTCACTACCCGGGACAACACTCGCTCAAAAAACAACATCCAGACATCTCTACAATAATCCAACTTTCTCAGCACCTACTCCAACCTACCCTATCCTCAGAACCAACAAAAACATGCATCGGAATATATTGTTCCATAACCAGCATCCAACACAACATGCCATCCGGACATGCCCCGTACCATGCATATCAGACAACCAACCAACAACAAGACCCGACAGTCTGGTAAATAAACGGGCCGTTTACAAGAAAAGGAATAAGCACCCTTTTCTTGTCTTGTCGTTCTGCAACTCGCTTGGTTCAGACAATATACCCGTCCCGTTCAGCCCGTATCGTGCACCCAATTTTGCCTAAACCTCCGAACGCAAAAACAGTTGGTGAAACATGTTACCATAGAGGTACATACAATCATACGCTGTCTACCTATTACCGGAAAGAGAACTTGTTGATCAAGATGTGCAGATCAATGTTGGTAAACGAGGTAACCAGTCACGTTTGTCATGCGAATCTCCATCCATCTCCTCTTTTTTCCTGTTTTATGCACAGTCGGAGATTCTTTCCAGGCCCAGCCCTACCGACTGCGTTGCATCGTGCTTCAATCCACCGTCATTGTAGAACTGTAATAACCCATGAAAGAACTTAAGTAACGGGGAATATAGAAGGGAACACTTGAGTCAATAGTTCGGAGATCATCTATGCAATGCCGTATGACGTTTCCCGATTATGTCAAAGGACCGAACGCTATCTCGCGTTCGTTCGCATCGACGTTCCAATACCTAGCTACCCCTGGATTGCCTTACCGCTCGAAACCTGAACCATGAATCTCGAAAGAAGATAAACCCCACTCTACAAGTAGTCAAAACACCTCCCGTTCCAAGCCAAGGGGCCCTGAACAGAGTTGAGATCCCCTCATTGACAAGTCCAAGGATGTGGAGGTCCGCGGTCTCCGTTGCCGCAACCAGCAGTGGGGTGCGGGTGGTGGGCAGCGACCCAGGGTTACATCAACGAGGAAGAGGAAGAAGAAACACCCGCGCCGGAGATTTAGTTATACATACTACTACCAACTTTGCTGCTTGATAGACTAAAAGATCATATCATGTTGATCAGAAAGACGAGTTAAGATTGCGATGAGGCACAGCGTGGTTAGATCCCAGCACTTTCATTAACAACTTGACATTATCTCGATCGTAGACTTGTAACCAGGTGGAGTCTAGTGCTACCTGGAACCACTGCCGTTCCGCTGACGGAAAATGCAAACGGCACTTTGCCTCTGGATGTCACGGTGTCGTTACGGTACTTAAGAACCTTTCCACTTTCCATCCTTCCCCCAGGCCCGCCAGCGCCCTACCAGGGGGCCAGGGGGCCAGGGGCACCTCAAGGGCTGAATTAATATGGAGACTGTATACAAACCTAAAAAGATAGTGACCAAAGACCAGAGCTTGGACGACGTCAGAAGTCGGGACATACACATAATAGCCTCCGTCCGACCCCTTTCGGACCCTCGGACACTGCTTGATCTTTGACGGAAGAGGCGTCTGGGAAAGGTAAATACCTCCGTTCTAGAAGGTTTTCTCGGGTTTTAGAAGACGTCAACGTCAAGTATGTTTTATGCCCCATATGATCTGACCTGTTGGTTGACACTCGCCCAGAAAAGGCTTGTACAGAAAAACATGCTATCCTAGTTAGGTAGTTGACATGTATCTGTAGGTAGGGATTCCCTCATTTAGCATGTGCCTACCTACCTACCCATGAGGCGTAGTGATATTAAACAGTCAGTGCTCGGGCCTGAATCCTCCATTCACCCGTTTTGTTACGTTGCGTCGTGAGTTGTCAATAGCTAGACTAGACTAGCTATGTACATGCCCTTTTCAAACTTGGGCTAGTTTCCATCTTCCAAGCTCTCGGAATCACTAGATCGAGCTTCAAGGCCCAGACCTAAGACACGCGGCATCAATCCCGCTTTTCTAACTTGCAGGGTGCGGAAAGATTTGAACTTTCAGCCAGGTGGATATCACTAAGAGCTATAGCTCAGGCTAGTAAGTCTCTTTTAAATTCCGCTATTGATCAAGACGGAATTGTACCGTATGGAGATCAATCATCAGGTCCCAAGCCTTAAAGATGGGACACAACAAGTGTCAAGGAAAAACGATATGAGAGAGCGGACCTCCGAGCTCGTTCTTGTGTCTATCCTTGTAAAAATGCATGTGATTGTTTCGAATTAACGAACAAGGCCTATTGGGGGTACGTACTTTAACAAACCCCCAGGTCAATATGTGTCAGTGGTAAACGACAAGGGTATAGCTTTTGAGTGCTAAAAGAAGCCTGGTTCCGCATAAGCACCGAAGTGCGCCCTGCAGAGAGTTTGGAGCTACTTGCAGGGCAGTTGAAATACGGTAAACTAAGCAATCAGTCATGTAATGGTCTAATAGTTCTTGGAAGTTGGATATGGAGAAGAGGAAGCCCATGTTGAATCCCTGGATGGATAGCAGATAGCTCATCAGTACATATAGACAGCGTTTACAATCTGTACATATTGTACAGCACTCCCTTTGACATGACAGGGAGGGAGGGCCCCCTGTTTATACAACCCCAAAGAGGAATTATTCCAGAATAATTCTGGAAACATTCCAGGATTCAAGGCGAGTACGAGGTAGGTAGGTGTGAGGGGTTAAATTGGTCCCTCCTCCTCCTCATCCTACCACGTCCATCATCTGTCACGATGCTTGGCCTATTCCCTTGTCAATAACACTCACCTTTAACAATCCATCGCTTCATCCTTCCAGAGCTAGACACGTGAACAAACAATTTACAGAGCACAAAGGTCACCAACATGTCACCGCTCACAACGTAGCAGTCTCGATGGATCCCCAATACAACTGACAAGGCCATCCCATTCAATTTCTACCAGAATCCTTCTAGGCAAAGCAACCTTATTTAAACCCGTTTCAGATAAAGGATCGACGTCGCTAAACCACGCTGTTTTGGCCTTCGGTTAACAGCTTCACCCAAATATCACTGCGCAGAATGACGGGCTCCGGCACTTGACAAGGAGAACTGTACACACTTTCTTCCCACTGATAGAGTAACGCCCTGTACGGGGTGATGTCCATCTCATTGTGTAGCCCTACGGATAACGATAACCTAAGTTTCTCAACGGCGGACAGGCAATCCTTGTTTGTTGGAACAAACAGGCAAGTGACAGAATGTAGGATCAGCTCTGCAAGGCAGGATTGGGGCACAGGACCCTCAAGCCCTATTGACAGGACAAGACGCATGCCATGAGTCAAGCATCGCGGCGCAGAATTGCGAGACTGACATTGAGTTTTGCATCATTATGAGTCGCCTTCTCTTTATGTATATAGAGTTCCAACGACGGGCCGACAAACAATTAGGCAGATGATGCTGTGTCACTGTATATACCTAGGTACCTTTTCCCTCTGTGGTTCATTACCTGAATGAGGCCATCTTGGCGGTACCCTGGACAAGGCCAGACAGTGCTCTCATCAAGGTCAGTGCTGCATATTACAGTACATGTCCATGAGACACAAATCGTGTTGAGTTAGTTGACTCGTTCAACAATATCCTCAGGCATGATCTAGAAGTACAGAGCCCACATGAACTGCCCATCGTCGTGTCATACAAGACACTCTCATTTGGGCTGATTCCTCAGCGTGTTTGGCGAGTAAGTCGAAGCCCGGATCGATCGGTCAACAGATCTTTGAGCTCGGAAGAAAGGAAATAAAACAAAAATTATTTGCTTTTTTCCCCCATCAGCAAAAACCCCACAGATCTTCTTTGCCCCCCCCCCCCCCTGGTCCGCAGCTCAGCTACCGACAGACAGCTCGTATGTATGCCTATCATGTGTATAAGAGAGACCAAGTGACTCGGCTTAATAACGTACGCGATGCGGCAACTCAAGTCTCAGGAATCGACACAGCCTTGGAGGCCTTTCGGACATAGCACACAAGTCAAGACTAACGTCCCGACTCTTGACTCCGCTGGAGACAGGCGATCCGGCGGTCGATCCATTATCCATACATACAGGTCCAGCCGAGGCATATGTGGACTCAGCACACCTCTGGATAGGGCTGTGAGGTTTCCCGCGCTGCCCAGCAAGGGGGGGGCCCAAGTAGAATTGGCCATTTGCCCCGATATAACAAGGGGCGTGGAGCCTTGATGTCTCTGCTGAACGTCTTGCCAAGCTGACATTGTGAACCGGACAGGGAGGCAAGCCGAAGCTTGGCTGATACATATGATGTTGGGCTGAGGTAAACTGTGAGTTGCCGTGCATAACTGATGATGAGAAATTACAAACACGACAAGACAAGACAAGACAAGACACTAAATCTGCCTTGGCTCTCTCTCTGCCTACCATGATGAATAAACCACACACCCCTGAGTCAAAAGGATAGTTCCGTTCTGTATCGCATGACCTAGACTCAGACATGTCAGTCAATGGGTTCCAAACAATCAGTAGCCCTTTTCTCCGCCCCAAGGCGTCCAGTCGCATCTCAAGAAACAGAGTCTCAACTTTGACTAAGTTTTTTAGTACTAGAACTAGTTAACATACAAAAACAAAAGTGCGTACGTGCTCTGGTTGCTAATTTAACGCCGGGCACTTGAGTTTTAGACGCGCGGTTCACTACCAACAGGCGGAGAGGGATTGGATGTTCAAGGTGCTTGTTGAAACAGTATCATTTCGACTCATTCCTTGCGGCAGAAATGGGCCAAGATATGATGGGGGACAAGGCTCCATGTCGATCGTGACACTAAAAAGGTAAATCCCATACCCTCTGAGCCTCCCGGATACAACAGAATTGCATGCCCGAGGTAAACAAACCGGATGTGGACGGAACGCCGGATTTATGATAAAAAGTCAAGCAAATCTCTGGCTCGGTTATATCTCCGAACGAATCAAGTTGAGTTGTAGCCAAAATAGTAACAAAATGTGTTAATAATATGGCCTCTTAATATACATAACGTTATTGTTCCAGACGCCTGTTACTATTCAGGGTCTTTGTCAGTCTTGAATTGGACCTTGTAACCCGCTCGACGTTGTATTTGCCACAGGAATCTGCAATGCAATGTAATGCTGCTATCTCGTAGAGTTTTCGAGCCGCATTTGCCAAGGATACCTTCACAGCCAATCCCGCCTCGCTGGGCTGAAAGCCACTTCCTTGGAAAATGGTCCCTCCCTGTAGATAGAGTCGCAGTGAAGAAAGAATGATCTGGTTGTGGCGCGCCTCTCCCGCCCGCGACCGCAGGGCTGTGCTGTAATTGACTGTCTCTGAATGGGGTGAGAGGATAACGAATGACTTACAGTTCGTTATCCCTCGTTTACAATCCGATCCCGAAGGGTTTCGGTAGACGCCCATATCGTCATTGCGTACGTATCCCAGATCCAGAGCCTTGCGTTTTGAGCCTCCGGTAATGACAGGGACGCCAGTGATAACCTCGGCAGCACCCCCATTCGTTCGTTAGTCTCGAATGATTGTCACAACCTTGCCTTAAAGGAGACAATATCCCGGGGATGACTGTTTGAGGGGCCCAGTCTGCTGCAGGACAGTACAGGACAGGGCGGAAGTACGGGTTTAGAAAAAGAGTCGATTGAAACACCTTCTTGTTGATATTTGGATGTAATAATGACAGGTCTACTCGAATATAAACGAGTTTCGATTGGAAAAGGTTACCCGTCGACAGTGAGTCTGTCTTGTGTGGGTCATAATAACGCCAAGTAATAGGTGCCCAAAGGTTCTGTTTATCGAATCGGTTGCATTGATAACAATTCCATCCCATGCATCAAGGGTCTCGCTGCTCATCTGTCTGTCTGTCAATCATCCCTAGCCATAGGGCACACTAAGGTAGTCAAGTTATTAGTTCGCTATCGAGATCGACGCCCGCTATTTCACGGGAAGGAGGAATAAGGTGTGGTGTTGGTTTGCTGCGCCTCGTTCAGTCGTCATCCACCAAGAACCACTCGCTCGTACTCTGTGCAGTTAGGTACTGTGCTCAGCGTGCTGCAATCTGCTATAATAGTCTCGTCACTGGCCATCTAGCGGTAACTCTGGACGTTCCATTTGTGGAATGGACTCATTCCTGAAACCCCCAAGTCGGTGCGACAAGGCAAGGTCATGCCATGCCAGGTCAGTCAGTCAATCAAGGTGCTGACACCGCGCAGGGACTTGCCGCTCGGCAGTTGAGGGGGGCATGGTGTCTGATTGGATCGCTATGTACTGTACATGACTGCTGCGCAGCGATCGCCTTGCCTTGTCCTGATACGAAAAGTTCCTCCCGTTAACAGGCCGTCGTATTCTCTGCTGCTACTGTACAGCCCATGGCTCAATTATCCGAAACGGCAGTAAAGCGTCAACGGCAATGCAGTTCGCTGCAACGTCGTTGGGGCAGGCAGGCAAGGCTACCAGGATATACCCAGATGAGAGGGGGACCTAACAAGAAGAGGGGACCAGCACACAGGGCTGAAGATAGCGACGGGGACTTTGCGAACTAGTTTACGATTCAAGAACGTGGCAGTATGGATCTTGAGGGGGATGGCGCTTTGGGCTCATAGGATAAGGCGAGGCGCCATGCTGGGGAGCCATTTCATTCTGTGCGCAGCGATCTGAGCGACATGTTGCACTGCACAGTAAATATAGAAGATTACAAACCTTAACAACCAACAGCATAAACAAAAATCCCTTGCATCGCGACAATAAAAGAATCCACTCTGCAAGCAACGGTTCAACAGTGGATTCTTTTTTCTCCAGGATTTCCCGGTTGGGAAAACTGGAAAGTGAACCAACAACAAGCCAGCATCCGCGACGGAAGATGCCATGGCGGTTGAGTTTTCGTTTCCTTGGTGTCCGCGCGTCAGTCTTTTGGGACAAGATTTACCGAAGATTTACGGTCAGGGGACAAAACGCCATTTTGCCGAATTGACTTCCTTTTTGGTGATAGAGCCCGAAAGCATGGAGAGCTAAGATGGACGCTTGAATAAATCTGTGTGAGACAGACTGACTGAGTGTCGGAGAGTGGGAGAGAGCCGGGAATGGTAGCCGTAGACATCCACCACGTCAAGTCAAATGCAGATGAAATGGCTGAGCAGAATGACGACGACGACAATGACGAGTAAGTAACCGTCAAGACTGCAGTGTTGAGAGGCGTTGTGTCATGGTACGGCGATGGGCTGGGCTGTAATGGATGGTGTAGAAGATGCCATGGAAGCACAAAAGAAGCAGGTACTGAACTGCCGAATGCCTGTCCGAGCCCAAGCCAGCCTCTGAGAGTCTAAGAGTGCACCACCAGGTGTGGCACAAACCGGTAACGTCGGTAGTCTAGTCTTGTCAATGAAAGTTTGAGATTCAGTCACAAGTCACACCCTCCCTCCCGTTGATCGGGGTCTTGAACGTTACCGAGAGCCCTAATCTGTACACGGTGACAGTCCCAGACTCAGTCCCAGGCTCCCTCTTTTTGCGCATATGTAATAATTCCGCCGTGGGTCGCAAAGACTGACTTCATTTCCTTTCTGATACAAGTGGGCTTTGACGTCTACGGAAAGTCGATCATGTCCAGATTCGACATTAGATGCTGCACCGAGCTTTCTCTTCTCCACATTCGGCAGATGCATGTAATAATATGAGTTGAACTGTAACGTTGCCTCTTCTTATGAATATGAGATAAAGATAATATACAAGATAAGAATAAGTACGTTTGTAAATGACGTCTGTAGGGCAGATATTGAGTAGAACTGCATGAAAATCAACCGCCACAGCCCTAAGACGAGCAAGGCAATTCAAACCAGTGCCAAGACCGGGCTGCAGCTTCCCTCATTTTGTCTTTGGTAGGGCTGAAGAAAGCTGGAGCAAGCAAGCAAAGGAAGGAAAGACACACGCACGCTCACACACCACCTTCCCAGCAAGTCCACGCTAGTCGCGCCATCTGGTTTTCACTTTCACTTTCTTGGAGAAGGAGCACCCCCGCCGAGGCCCGAGAAAAAAGGAAAGAAAGAGAGTGTGGCTTGACAACCTAGTCAAGCCACTACTCAGCCTACACCCACTTGGGCTAGAACTCAAATTCTCTTGTCTCATCTGTCGACACGAGTCCACGAGTCACAATGCAGAACCAAGACGAGGCCTGTAGGGCTTAGCCTGTACATACTGTAAGTAGGCTAGCCAAGTTTACCGCCCAATTTCCAGTCAATATTTCCCTCTTGGCCTGCGCATGTGAAGTGCCGGGTTGGTAATCATGCTATAATCCAGACTAAACGTCGTGAACCAAGACACGAGGTTACCTTGGACGGACGATCAACAGTGACGACGAAATGACTCCATATCGACATCCAGTCGGTGCTTCGCTCGCTACACCCGACAGGCTGGTTTCACTCTCCCTGTAAGGCATCACCGCCGAGCACCCCGTCCAAGACATCACGAGAAGCCAAGCCAAAGTCGGTTCATCAAAGTGTCGTATCGTAGTCGCGTGCATGGACACCAAGTGGGCAATTCATACCATGCATGGCACGTCCGTCCGTGATAAAGCGGAATCCTGGAGGATGAGGAGCAACATGCTATGCTGAAACCAGTACTAGCAACAGCAGGTTAGTTAGCTGCTCCGTCCCTAGGCCACTAGGCAACTGAACTACTGGTTCACGTTCGGCCGGGCCTTGTCGGCCTGTCTGGGGTTGATCTTTTTAGTGCCAGATAGATCAGAGACTCAACTGAACTGAACTGAGATCTGCCATTTCTTCGAATGGATACGCCGTATAATACAGGACTCCCTTGTGCCAAGAGTCAAGAGGTCCGCTCGCTTAGGAAAGATAGAGGTCATAAAGGATCGAAGGATCTATCTAAGCTCTACTAGCTAGGGCTGGAAGCTTCTTGACAGCAGCGCCACAGGCTCGGTCCTCGTAAACCTGCCAAACAGAGTGTGATGATTTACATAGTCCCCAGCTAGCTAAGCTAAATTTTGACATTGACGCACGTCGCCCAAATTGCCTGTTCTTAACTTCACCTTCTCCCTTCCCATCGGGCGATGCCTATTGAGGGCGATGCGCTTCAAAGAGGGTCCGCCTGAAAAAGGATCCTGGCTAGATACAGTGTTTAGCTGGAACTGGGGATCCATCCGAATCAACTCCGCGTCTCCTTGGACACGCGGGGTCAAGTTATTGTCATGTACTGTGCCGTCGTGTCCAAACAGTCGCAAGAGAGGCGATCGTCCGAAAACGGCAGTAAGAATCGCATGTTATTCCCGCTGGCGTCAAGAGTGACATATCACTTGGAAGAGAATTCCCGCAAGATAGAGACTTTCAACCCAGTGAAAATCACACAGCGACATCTAATGTCAAAGCGGCTTACCCTAACTATCGCTGTGTTTGGCAGGTTGCAAGAGATATGGGGCGAAAAGATGGAGGATAGCCAACATTGTTTGCAAACGCTGCGTACATAATTTCATTTGATGCTGATCAATTGAATCAGAGTCTTCGAGTCATAGTAATAGTCACTGTCTCTGATTCTTGAGTATGGCCAAGTCTTGGAAAGGACGCTTACCAAGGAATGAGAATTGAAGATGCCACTCACCGCTGAGCCTCATTTCTTGTCTGGGTTAAACAAGTTAAAATTACTTGGCATTTCTCAACCGTGAAGGCTTCAAACGACAATTGGATGGAAAAGTTTCCCTTATGAACCAAAAGACCAAGTCGCAACCGTTTGACCCATCACTCCCCCCAAATTGAGTTTCGGGTGGCGCGTGGGTAAGGGGAAAAAAGAAAAACCACCCAAAAGGGTCCCTAAAGGGAAATCCCAAGAGCATGTGAGGTGAGGTGGTAGCGTAGCCACGAGATTGGATGACGAGGCGGCAGAAACAAGGGAATGGATGATGTATGGCGATTTCCAAGCCACAATATTCGTATCATCATGGCCCAGATAATGCCCAGGTTGGATATACTTGGCAATTGTATTGTTCGGAAGTTACAGTTACCGCTCTGGAATGCAGATGCAAGGCGAGGTTGACCTGTTGCAACTGCTGCCCTGCTACCCTGTTGTTGGAGAAAATAGAAAATCCAGTGTCGTTTTGTGTTGGTTGTTGGTGGGTTCCAGATAGGAATAGCAGCGGGAAGGCGGACGGGAAGTACGCGAGTTAACCAGTGAGAGTTGCAGTTGAAAGGAAGCGGGAACGGGAGCAAAAAGGAAGCAAGCAAAGACAGGGAAGAAGCCTGTCGACAACAATACCACAGTACAGAACATCTACAGAGGAAAAAGCGCCTCGAGAGAGAAACCATTTCTCATGTTCCTGGGCAATGGGCTATTAACAGACAACGCTGACAGAAGGATCAGACGAATCTCAAATCTACGAATATGACTGGGCTGTTGGCTTGCTTGCTTGTTTGTTTGTTCGCCTCGGGTGAGCAGACTGCAGACTGAAGGATCGTGACTATTGCCTAGTGTCTTGCTTGTCAAAAATGTGAGGTGAGGTAAGTAAGGCAAGCCAAGGCAAGACAAGACTGTCAGTGTACCTCGACCAACATCCAAGATCTCGTACCCTGAGAATTACACACACCCTCGACAAATCAAACGTCCTAAAGAACTGCCCTACACCCCTCCCTCCCCGCGAGAAGCTAAGCTAAGCTAACCTCAACCCCCCAGGCAGAAGAAAAAGCATCCCTCCGTTCCGCCCACGCCACAAGCAAGCACAGCACACCCCTGTGCCCGGGGCACAGACAGCCCTCCAGGGCAGAGCGCAGGGCTACAGGGCAGGCTGAAGTGACCGGCCGGACAAGGCATCGGATCCCCAAATACAATGGATGTCGAGCCCCGTCTCGTGGAGACAAGACAAGACAAGACAAAAAAAAGCAATCCCTGTAGGGCAGGACAAGGACAGACTCTGTCCATTCTCAGGAGCAGGAGCAGGAGCAGCAGGAGCAGCAGCACCTCACTGGAGCATAGCAGGGGTTTGTGTTCTAACTGGTGGATGGCCCCTTGTAGTAACAGCAGCATGCGGACTTAACAGCGGATTGATGCCGCACCCCCTCTGCTTTGCTCTGTGCTTCTGGTCTGTTGTTTTTGATGTGGCTTTTTCTCTCTCTCTCTCTCGATCTATTCTGTTGTTTCTATGGGACTGACTCTCTGTCAGAGGTAGTAAGCAGAAAAATGCGAGACAGAACAGCCAGGTTCTGCAAGATCCGAGGATTCCCACCTTGGATGGACAGTTAGGGTTGAGTGTAATACGGCGTTTATGTAAGAGCGAGCGAGACCAAGTGGAGGGATCTAGCAGAAGGAGATGCATCATGATCTTGACAAATCTGTAGGAGGAGGGACTTTGGGAATGACTGACTGACATGACAGTTGGCCTAGTTAGCTGTTGTATGTATGTAACACATGCACTTGCTTGCTTGACCTGCTTGAGATGGAGAGAATGCCGTGCCATGCCGCTGCACATTACCTACGGTACATGCCATGCCATCCGTGCCCCAATTCAATAACTGCCCATACCGTTGAGACTGATGTGATGTTACCTACGGATACAAGGGACGGACGGATATGCAAACTCCATCTGGTGACAACCCAAGTTCGTTCGATACTATCATCTCGCTGTCTGTCTCTTCTGGTTTCGCCTTTTTTAGCTGGGCCTTACCTGTACTTGTTTTATACACCCCTACGACGTTACTGTGTCGGCAGATGCTCACCCCCCCTAGTCAGTCATGACTGACAACCTGCTCCTCAGTGAGTTTTTTGCTCTTCAGCTTCCTTCTTGCACCCTCTACACCACATCTTATTACTCCTTTGGATAAATATCACAAAAAACAAGAAATAATAATTAAATCAAAACATGACAAGACAAGACATACTGTGTATACATTTCTTATCATTTCTTTCTTAACCGCCACATTGTATTAGGCTTTGCTTGTCTTGGTCCTCGGAGCTGCTCCTGTCCAGTACCAGGCCGTTGCCTGTTCTTTTCCACTCCCGTCTTCAGCCCTTAGGTTTTCCCCCCATAACACAGGGCCCCGCTCTCTTCCTCCCCCCCCCTAAGTTCCACCCCCATAGGGCGTAGGGTTAGTTCTACAGGGGTCCCAGGACGCCTGCCGAAGTCAGGAACAGAAGGGTGTGACAGGGCCAGCCCAGTGAGCGTCAACGTCAACACAGGCTCGTTCATTAACCTGAGGGTAGGTCAATTGAACTGAAGTCAACTGAACTTTAACCGCCCTGGCTCCCACCTTCCCCTTCTCATCTGGATTCTTTTTTACATCACATCACATCTCGCACTTTCATATTAATTCTCTTCTCGTCTCTTTCATCCATCTCTGTATTTCTTGTTGGCCAATTCCCAATACCCTTAAAATACCAAGACTCCAACCAATACGACTCCCTCCCCCCGACAAGCTCTGCCATTCGTCCAACTCTCTGCACCAGCTGCACCAGCATCTTCGGTGCTGCCGAGAAGCCATCATCGCCACAGCACACAACCACCCCCATATCTTGCCCTATCACCAACCGACCCATTCGGACCCGAATTGAGTTGAACTTAACAAAAAGGAGGCGAACTCTAAAAATAAAGAATACTACTTTGGTCATCGGAAATCGACTTTCTTACGTCTTCAGATCCGTCTATTTCATGACGGAATAGTTTCGGTCCTATGTCATCCTAGTTCCAACCTCGCCGTACTTCAGCTGCCATTACTTTGCCTCCTTCTCCATCTTCAGCTCAAGTTGCCCGACTGCCAAGCTAAACACCATGGCTTTCCCTCCCCAATATAGAGAGCCCGCTCCGGCTCTCCCGAGCATTATAGTCCCTCCCTCAGGCGACCGACATAGAGCCCACGCGAGCCACCACGATTCGCCTTTTAGTAGAAGTGTTGCCATGTCGATACCTGGAGGACCCTTAAGAGACGACGTCCCTCCACCGCTACCTCCTCCCAGATACTTCGATCAACCTAGTGCTTTAGCTGAGAATATGAGAGAGAAGCGGGAATATGCCAACGGTTCTTTTGCAAGTGGTTATGGAAGCATGAACTCATCATTTCACGAAGACCGTCCAAGTTACCAACGAAGAAGCAACACCAGCGACCGAGATGAGGGCTATGCCAGTTACTCATCAACCGACAGGTAAGGGCTACCGTGCATTGAGTTGAGCATTGGTTCAGCTCAGGCCTCCAATGGCTCGACTAAGACGTTGGGTGAACGAGACTTACAAGATCCACAGGTCCCGCGAATCCGCTCCCACAGGCTTTGGCCGCTTCCACAGCCACTACCAGTTCCAATCCCCAGCTGAAGTAGATGGCGACAACCTCAAGAAGAAGCTCGACCAGACTCGATCTTTAGAAAAGACACCACCTCGATCTCTTCTCAGTGTTTCGGCCAACGAGCTCCTATCCCGAAGACCTTCTGCAGAAGGACGATTCCCTCCAGCTCTTAGCGTGCCTGTGCAACTCCCCATACACTCCCGCGGTGGCATCCTAGCTTCTCCTGCAAGGCTTACCGACACACCAATCCACTCTGCCATTTCTCCCCGAAGCACACCCTTTTACCATGGAGACCGATCGCCAAATGATAGCTCCGATATCGATCGCTCACCTCGAACACGAACAAAGAGGAACAACAGCGATGATGCGACATCAACAAACTCCAGTTATGATTACAACGGAGTAGATGATATGGATATGGAAGATGGCCAATCCCTCAAGAGATTGCACATTGACGATGCCTACGTTCCTGGTGGACAGAAGAGAAGGGCTGCTAGTCCTAATGACGAGCATGTTCTTGCTATGCTCCGACGTACATCCCCCCAGGGTCGTTTCACCAGCCTTCCTCGCGGTGCTACAATGCCTTCAGTGTCGACCTCGCGATCCAACTCGTACATCTCGACTATGCCCATGGCCATGCACCCCGCTAGCATTGCAACAGCTAACTCTTTCGGCCGACGCTCACCTGTGGGCCCCTCCCCTGGTGGCATCTCACCCACATCTTGCAACTCGCCTTATACAGCCCCCGTTTCCCTCAACCCAAGCCCTCGAACCTCCATCTCTGGCCGGGGGTCCATTCACTCTAGGACTGTCTCGGGTGCAAGCACACGTAAGATCACCGAAGTACAGAAGCCGGGCGGATCCAAGGTCCAAGGCTTTTTCATGTGCGAGTGCTGCCCCAAGAAGCCCAAGAGGTTCGAGACGGCTGAGGAACTCAAGTAAGTTAGATCTCATCTACATCTCCGCAGACCCACTCTTGATGAGGCTGCGTGAGATAAGTGTTTACACGAACCCGATGCTGACTTATAACTAGTGCTCACGAGGCTGAAAAGCAATACGAGTGTTCATTCTGTGGCAACCGCTTCAAGAACAAGAACGAGGCAGAGCGCCATCAAAACTCACTCCACGTGCGCCGCCATTCATGGTCATGCTCAGCCCTTTCTGGATACGACAGGGCTTTTCATGATTCTACTAACCGACCTGGCGAAGCTGACACCTGTGGCTACTGCGGCGACGAATTTCCACGATCTGGACGCGGCCCAGGCACTGGTGCCTTGAACGGTGGTAATGCGCCTCGACACGCTACTGAACAGGACTGGGATGAACGCATCAGGCATCTGCAAGAGGTGCACAAGTTCCGAGAGTGCAACTCGTCTAAAAAGTTCTTCCGAGCGGATCACTTCAGACAGCATCTTAAGCACAGCCACGCGGGCACAAGTGGAAAGTGGACCAACATGCTGGAGAATGCTTGCATGCTCGAAGAAGACCCAACACCTCGGTAAATGCATCATCCGACCCCGAAGCAACACTGCATAAAACCGCACAGACTTTGTCGTGTCTCTGTTAATCCCAGCAAAGACGACATACTAGTCGGCCGCTAAGATGACGAGTCAAGGCCAAGCGTTTTGTGGGTGTTGACGATTCTACTAAGGATCAGGCGGGTGAGGGCGGGGTACCAAAGAGAAATCGCCGGTACCAAGAAGAGAAGGATCAGTGGGGTCTGGAGTCAAGAAACGTTCTATTGGAGCTGTCAAGAAAGTGATCTGCGTGCTGCAATCAGCATGCCGTTGGGGAGGTCTGGAAACAACAAGCTAGCGGCAATTGTGCGACGCCAACCGCCCGCAACAAGATCAACAGCCATCCAAACAGCGACTTTGCAATGGCGAGGCATACGACAGACGCGGAGAAAACTCTGTATCGCGTGGGCGGTTTGCCGCATGATGCAGATGCGGCAAGTCCAAAATGAATCAAGGCGCCGCTCTGCTGCGTCCGTTGATCTCGGATCAATTGGTGCTTCCGCGCGCACCCAACGCATGTAGGGATGCGGTTATCCGCCATGGCACATGGTTGCCTCTCAGGGCTGAAGCACCAATGTGGCAGTGCTGTCGGAAGGGAGGGACAACGAACCAATGCTACCTTGGCATGTTCCGTTGCATCTGCAAATTTCGCAGCACTGATTTAACGTTTAATCAAGATGAAACCTACATCTTCCAGCTTGGCGTTATTTTCCAACAGCCACGCTTGGCATTTGACACGACTAGGTTGTATGGTGGCGATCCATTTCAACCCCCCCGGTCCGACAGGATGAGACATATTGCGAGAATGAATTTTGTCGATGGAATATTGGAGAGAAGCGACACAATTGACCAGACGCATAGCCTGGGGCCATGCGTCTGTGGAGGCGCTACTTTCTTACTGGGCTTGACATCCCTGCTGGGAACCCAGTCAGGACGAGCTACACGACTGCCGGAATTTGGTAAAGGAGTACATACAGGAGATTCATGGCAGAAAAGCCTGGCGTTGTCATTATGGGCTAGCATTTGTGCTAGCCAAGGCTCCCTGACAAGTGAGGAGTGTTGTCGGGGAAGTCAAATTGGGAGGACAAGGGCTTCACTTCGTATACATATTAGCTGACGCAGCTTGATGCTGTTGTCGGTTGCATCAATCATCTATCTTATCTATATGGGTAACGGCACAAAAAGGATCAATCATGGAAAGGGGTACGGTTCACGGCGCGACAGGCATTGCTAATTATTGCGAATCAAGCGAATACATCAGACTAGGATAACTTAGAGATATAGCAGTCTGAGAACACAAAATTGAGAACGAGTTAAAATACTTTGGAATGATGTAGTGAAACCGAGTGTGTTCCCAAAGCTGACGCAACTCACACACTACAAGGCAGAGTGTAACCACCATCAAAAGACGACATCGCCCACTCACAGTGAGGCCAAGGTTTAGGTATCGGCACAACTCGACATTGTCAGGCTGAATTGAACCGTTGCCCCGGGACTCCTTTTCCAGCTGGGCGGAATTCAAGCGCTATATTCAGTGACAGTCCCATGCAACCCATTCGGGCAACTCGTACAACATTCACGATATTAATTGCTTTTTTCAGCTGGCCGTTCACTAAACGTTCAGCTGGGCTTTTCGTTTATCTCACACCACATTTCGCTTCGGAAATAAAAAAGAATTAGGCGGATTTAAAAGGTTTGCGTGGGTAGCTGTTTGAACTGCTCTTTTGGGTTTGGGCGGTTATGCGAAGTCCTTACTGTTTTGGGGTTGGACTGAGAGATGGGAATAAATGGATGAGATAATGTGGCGTTTTGGAATGTGGCGGCGATGGCGGGGTAGTTTCATGTGTGGCGGTTGAAGGAGGGGCAGAAAAGTTATGGAAGGGTCATGATTCACACCGAGATTGAAGCTTAAGTTTGCTTTTTGTGATGGACTCATTGTTTTCTCATTTGAAGGAGAGGGTACTACAACTGCAATATTCTACGATTGGCTGCATAATTCTGCACATTTGAGAACCGAAACCTCCCATTCGGCAACTTGCGACGACATACAAACTGGTAGAGGACGATCCCACAACGAACGAAGGAAAAGAGTTGGCTTTGCGACAGGACCACGAGGACGATTCGAAACCGCAGCAGTGGGAAGAATTTGGTCATACGTTTCAACCCGGAGAGCTTGAGCTACTCAAGCAAAGCATTGTTCAAATGGCCCTCAGCAGGATCGATGGGCAGGACGAGCTATTCGTCGGAGGGTAAGTCCACACGACGCCACACGACCAATTCACAACCAGAATACTAACCAAGTCACCTTCCAGTCTCTGGGCCTTGCGCCGCTCTGACTCGCTAACCGACCGTCGCATCACCCACGTCCTCTCCCTCGTACCCTTCGACATCTCCAGTCTCAAGAACTTCAAGGACGAGCCCTGGATCGACTACGGAAAGGACTTTCGTCACCAGCTCATCGATATCGACGATGTGGAGGATTCTGACTTGCTGATTGAGCTGCCCAAGGCTGTTAGGTTCATCGAGGAAGGTCTTGGCGCGAACTATATGGAGCATGCTGACGATGATGGGGGCGTCTCGTTAGAAAAGGACGTTGATGTCGTGGAGAAGAAGAGGAAGAAGAAGGGAGGTGTCTTTGTGCACTGCGCTGTTGGAAAGTCGAGATCTGTTTCGGCTGTCATTGCGTATCTTCTTCGTCGATATCCAAGCCGTTTCGATCCCAACATTACACCTACCGCCATCTCGGATC
Organism: Fusarium meridionale; assembly: GCA_032355295.1. Classification (NCBI taxonomy): domain Eukaryota; kingdom Fungi; phylum Ascomycota; class Sordariomycetes; order Hypocreales; family Nectriaceae; genus Fusarium; species Fusarium meridionale. The sequence continues at coordinate 11,230,254 of CP126884.1, read as the reverse complement.
CGTCTCGGTCTACTGGTACCGAGACATCAACGGAGAAGCGCTCAAGGAAAGAAACAGCCCAAGAAGCCGTCCATGCCGCTCTCACGTATGTCCGCCGAACACGACCCATGGCTGAGCCTAACGAGGGCTTCATGGAGCAGCTTGCTCTGTGGTGGGAGATGGAATGCCCAGACGATGTCGAGTCACACCCTGTTTACCAGCGGTGGGCTTACAAGCGTGAGATTGACGAGAACCTTGCAGTAGGCCAGGCACCGACAAGGCTCCGCTTCGAAGATGAAGAGACGCAGCCTCATGATGACTCAGGTCTTAGTCTACGGTGTAAAAAATGTCGTCGCACCCTTGTCACAGCGCCGTTCATCATGGAGCACAAACCTTCTGAGAAGAAATCATCTGCGTCTACGTGCCAGCATTACTTTGTTGAGCCGCTGAGCTGGATGCGCGGAGTGCTTGAGAAGGGAGAACTAAACGGTCGGTTGCTGTGTCCGAACGACAAGTGCGGTGCTGGCGTAGGCCGGTATGACTGGAAGGGTTTCCGGTGTTCGTGCGGAGGATGGGTGACGCCGGCGTTCTCGCTACAAAAGGCGAGGGTAGATGACGTTGTGAAGCGGCCGACGGGCCAGAGCATGGGGATCCGGATGCCGCCCGGACAAGCTCCGCGGAGCGGGAACCTGTGAGGACTAGAGACAAGGGAACGGGAGCCCTTACTGTTGTTGCGGTACCCAGATGACATACGCGCCGCGTAAAAAGCCGATCAACAAAGACTTTCTGCTAACGCATCCGTGACTATAAGTCTCCGACTCGTTACGGGGCCCGAATGACATGTCCGGGGACCCCACAGGACGCCGAAATCTTGGCTTTGACGGGCCCGCACATCCCTCGGATAGCTTTACCCTGTCGAGGATTTTAATGCTATGGGAAGCTATACGTTGTCTGCATTCTTTTTCTTCCGCAGCAGCACTTGTCGACATGTTGGCGAGCGAACCATTGAGACAAAAGCCAGCGGGGTAGGCATGTCAGGATAAGCCCTAGGGCTTACAGGGCGTGAGACGATCAAGACTGTGCATGGGAAGAGACTGGCATACTGAACGGAAGGAAGACGACCGGGAGCTTCGGGCTCCAGAGAGAAGAGACGGGATGATGGGTTGTGGCATGGTTCCGTTCCTCATGTGGGTCATTTCCGAGCGACGGATTCACGATGCGAGACGCAAAGTCGGACCTACGGTAGTCGGGATTGGTCCATCAGCACTAAAAGACATCTTGATCTGAAGTGATACGACACTTCCAGCCAAACAAAGCAAATACCACTTGTATCCGTGCACGCCCCTAGAGCCAGAGAGCCTCACAGCCCTGCAACGACAATGTTGCACTACACCGTCCTTTGGGGCCTATAACCGTGATGTGATACTGTAAGCCCTATGGATCTGATTATCTATCCCTTGTCCGTCGACTCTATCTTAACGCTTTCACCATCTTTATCAGGCTAGCGTTGGAGTTTGTCTGGAGTTACTCGCAAAGTTTACCCACTCCAAGGACTTTCCGACTAAGCTACTGTAGGGCTGACCCGTTCCTCAACCAATAGCGAATACAGCATCAATAGACGATTTCCAATAAAGAGAAAAAAAGCCATTGCTACATACTTACTATACGCGATACGCATACGCCCGGTTGCAGTTTCGCCTTGATGATAGAAGCTTTTTCAAGTCCCCCCCGCCTCCTTCTGAGTGGGCTTTTACCTACCGTAAGCCAGTCAGCATTTTGCATGGAACACCCTGTTCGGAGAGTTCTGAAATAAGATTGGACTCTTGACGGGGGGTTTTGTATCACGACAACAATATCATCTATGATGCATCAACTTGTGGGACGGAAAGAAAAATAGCCTCTGTTCTTGGCAAAGAAAAGACCACTGCTTACTTTTTTTCTTGTCTAGTGAAGTTGAGTGATTATCGGCGATTGCCTTTTGGGGTATAACATGGTCTTACCAGCCTGGTCGTTGGTTGTATCATCTGCATATAGCCTCACGATCAACGGGTACCGCTTGGCATAAGAGCAACAGTAGCTCTAGGTGGTCATAGCTCCCATCTCGGTAGATATGTTGATGACGTTTTTTTCTTTCTCATGAGGGGAAACCTCGCATCTTGATGCCCCTTTTGATGTGACAGCTATGGTCATGAGATGAGATTGACAGCTCAACTTGAGACACACTCTGCCAATGCAGAACAGTCTCCGCGCCAATATTGAGCTGTTGTCTGCGGAGACTACTACTACTTTACGCCGTACTGTATCATCTACCCGCAGTATGCTTCATCGGCATGACTGCATGGGGGGGGACCGTTATGCCCTTATTGGTTTAAGGAGAGTAAGAATAGCAACGCATTGGTTTCCGCTTGAGGAACGGACGATGCAATGATACCTACTCTACAACAAAGACGTTGTATCCAAAACCTTGTCGCTCCGTTTGTCCTGGAAAGAAGCAGGTAGCTTGATCTACCTTCTTTCTTTGTCAGCCCTACCGTTCAGTCCAAGCTTCGGCAAAGTAGTTAGGTTCTTCCTTCTAGCAAAGGCCCTAGAAAACGAGGCAGTGTTTCAGGGGAGGGGGTGTCTTGTTTGTGGCAGCTTGGGATCCGACGGGGACTGCTCTGTTGCACACACCCCTATAAAGGGTACTTGTCAATCTGACGGCATACAAGTACCGTCCTGGACACTTGACTGACGCTGGGCTAAATGTCCCCGAAGGGAAAGGTCGAGCACGGTTGAATCCCCCAGCGCTGCAACCCCAACCCACGAAGCAGGACTTGTGGTGTTGGACCCTTGATAGCTCTCCCGTCGTGGAAAGCTGTATAGAAGGAGATTCCGTAGTGGCATTGCCGTCTTACCCATGCGATATCCCGAGTGATGAAACTAGATTTCCATCAAACACTTGTTATAAAATTAAAGCCGACGTCAAACGCTGCATGTGTGGTGCATGCCATGTCATTCGGCCGTATTTGACCTAATGGGTCTTACAGCTATCATCAAGACAGCCACAGTGACAGTCACAATTGTGAGCCAATTCGCCAATGATTAGTATTCACCGCTCAAGCTGTGGAAATCACTCATGAATCAGTCACATGTCTATATCTCATGTCAGCCCTATAATCATGATGTGGAGTGAAAGCCCGAGATGGGTCATTGGAAGCTGTTGATCCACCTTGAAGGTGATACTGACTTATTAGCGATTCATGCGATGGAATTTTCCAAGCTGAATCCAGGTACCTACGGCGTGGCTGGTGATCCTTGATGATGCATGTCACCCGCTCACTGAACTATCGATCCTCTTTTGTTCTGCAGTCATCACTCTAGAAGGAAGCACTTCACGAACCCGGCCTTGCAAGTCTTGGAACTATAAGCATTTGGTAAGTTATGTAAAAAGACCCTTTTTTATTCTTGACTCGCAATAATACGGTCAAAAGAGCGAGTTTCGGGTCCGACTCGTCACCGGCTTACTTGAACTAAGAAAACAACTACGAGCAAGGCTGGTGTGAGAATCGTTTCTTCCTGTGGATTGTCAAGGGCCGTGATTCAGCGGAGATCTGACAAGGATGCATATTTGGCACTCGAGCCATTGACGAGTTGTCACGATACCCTCCCCATGTAACTCGTCGATATCTGAGCAATGAGAGCTGTACCTACAAATCTCTGACAGGACAAATCGTCGCGGCTCTTAAGCAGAGTAAGCACTAGATAAAACCATGGATCAATATTCTACAGGATCCCCGCACGGAGGGTCACATCCCATTGATGACAGTAGTTTGATCCTGTTAGATGTCGACGAATGCGAGATTTGCAAGAATCCCATGTCGCGGGAATGGATGTTGGTCGTGTGTGTATGTAGCAGCAAAACGTTTTCCGAACAGACCAATCTACTTCTAGTCCGTACATGCATGTGTTTCAGAAATTGGGCATAATCTACGCGGTGAGAAGTGGGATAAAAGAAGATCTACACGGATGCTTGATGGGATGTCTGGTATGCGCAATGCTTGCCTTGTACGTGCATGTAGCTGATGTAGTTATTCCGGAGTTGAAGCCTTTCTTGGTATTTTTCTCTCTTGCCTAAATAATATACAGGTCCCTGGCCTGTTGCAGGGACGATAAGTAGTCGATAAATATTTGTGCTGGGAAGAATATGTGGCTTGCGTAGAGATATCGGGAGGTCCCCGATGTTGGTGTCTGTGGTCGAAAAACAGGCTTCAGATATTGTATTGAATATTGACAAAGGAGAGGTGAAGATGTTACCACTGAGTTGAGTGTAGTTGCAATTGAATATGACATGATTGCCACTGGCTTGTTACAACGTTGCTGACATGGACTTACTGTCAACGTTGTGAGCGGCTCTTATGTGAACGTTGCGCATGCAGTATGTCTGACATAAAACATAGAGCTTGCGGTTGATTGGAACTGCAATTGATGAGAGTAGATATATTCGACGGTTAAAGACAGAAATTTAGTTTGCTTGATACTACAATGGATGAGAGTGAGACCTCCTGGATGCGATGTAACTGCGAGTGCCAATCATGTAGCCTTCGAGATCTTGGAAGGGGTTAATGGCAACGTTAACCCGTCATGTTAGCAGAAGAGATGCACCGGGCTTGTTCACTTCTGTTTGTAATCGCTTTGTAAGACATATCAAGGTATTGTTGGATATGAGATGCTATGACAGTCTATTCCATCACTCAGGACATCACCTTGTACCCAGGAATGAATGGGTAAGTTGCTGGTTGACATTCAGGAGTTGGCTCAACTCGAAGGAAACCATTTGTTGCCAACGTTGCGTAGTGCTTTGTCGTATACTGTGTAGTTACCTCGAACATGCTATGCTGTCCATTATTGAACAAGACAAAAACATCAGCAAACGCCATGTTACTAATAGCCAGCCAGCTTATACCAAAGATCGTGAAGACAGACTGGCGGATTGGAGTCTGACCTATCACGAAGTGTTCACAGTCTCTGAGCTTAGGTATTCCCTATGACCAAGCAATTGACGGGTCAGAGCCGTTGAATAGAGACTCAAAGGAGTGGTGATCAAATGTTGCTCACAAACTCAGGGGCAGCTTGTACGTAGCTGCATCTAGGGAATTGTATAAAACTGGTTAACTCACACAACTTCATCAAATTTGAGAGTAACTTGTGTTATCACGGGTTAATCTCGACAAACAATTGGCTAGTTGTGCATCGTCAAGATTTCAGTCTTTGACGATGAATGATATACCATTACAAAGAAACAAGAAGACGCAGAGAGCTGCATCAGGACACATCCCACTTCTCTCGCACAAGAGTAGTTGTCTAGACGCTGTGCAACTGGAACTCGAATTCACAGCAGCATGAGAGTCGGACGTATGCCATGTAATACCATCTCAAGACCAAACGACGTCAAGCTCGCTGCGTAAAACAGCACAATTAATGCTCTTGTTAGCTTTATAAAATATCTGGCTATGCTGTGACAAAGAGAAAGACGGAGTCCTCCCATTCACACCGGGTCTCTTGAACCCAAGCATGAAGGCTGAGTCGAATGACTCAACGCCCTGTTGCTCATGATCGACTGGGAGCATCTGATGGTACAGATGGGAAATAGCCTGGCTTTGACGATCGCTCTCGATCCAGCTTTGCAGCCTCGGCTTGTCGCTTCTTTAGCAGTCTCTGCTGGTAAAAGGCGCTGGGTGATGTTAGTAGTCTCATATGTGAGAGGTGTAAGGTACTTACGCCTTCAACTCGAATACACGGGGCTCTTCTTCAGGTGCAGGACTGCTCTCTTCTTTATCCTAGATATATAAATTAGTCAACAATCTTTCGTCGTGTGTCAAACTCACCTTGTCCTCGTCCTTCTTCTCATTTTTGTCCTTGTCTTTATCCTTATTCTTATCCTTGTCATCCTTGTCCTTATCGTCTTTATCCTTCTTGGCTTCCTTTTCCTTCTTCTTCTTTTGCTTCTCCTCGTACTCCTTCAAGACGCGCTCTTTCTCCTCCTCCAGCTCCTTCTCGCGCTTCTTCTTGGCCGCTTCCTCATCGATCTTTGGTGTCGCAAAATACCGATCCTTCAAGTGAACGGGACAGACAAAGAAGAAGTCCTACCATGTGAATGCATGAGCCTTGAGTGAAGAATGAATTGTTTAAATGGTTTCGGCCTTGAGATTTCTCATCAGGCATACCTTCTTGTCTGGGGTGATGAGGACGGATGTGCTTGACTTGTAGCAAACGTCACACGCTTTGGCAGCTGAGTCAGCGACTTTGCGGTGTGTGTAGAGATTTGGAAACGTGGTAGACATGATGAGTTTCAAAGAGAGACAATAATAGTGACAATAATAGAGAGTGAGTGTTACTTTGTTGTGGTTGTGGTTGTGGTTATGAATTGGGCACCTTCGAAGCCTCGCGGGGAATTGAAGCGCGGGTCGCCTGACGTCAGAAGCTGATAGGGCGAGCATCCCCCTGAAAGTTAATGGCAGCACCTGTAACACCACTAAAGCTCGACTGTCCTAGCGTATGCGCCCTGACTAATAAGCGCTCTCCATCATGAATCGCTATCTTATCGCAATCCAAGGAAATATGATGACCTATGCATCTTGGATCGCCACGACCAACGGTAAACAATTCTTTTCACTCAAAACACTTCTTTTTTCCACCCAGAACAAAACCATTTATACATTGACACATATACGATTCGACCAAAAATGGGCAAAGTTCTCGATACAGACAAGCTGGGCTCCGTATTTGGCACCCGACCTGATATTCTCACTGGCATCCAGAAAGCAGCAGGTAAACAAACCATGAACCCCTGAAGACAACATTGTTCACCATATTCTAACAAATGTTCAAGACTCTCCTGCAAGAATCGACTTGTTCAATGAAATCGCCACCCATGTCTACGATCAATTACTAAGTGGAAGCGCTGAACCTGCCCACAAGAAGAGAAGAGTCGACCTCCAGCAAGCCAACGGAGCCGCGAATGGCACAAAACCTGCTACCAAGGTCCAGACCAATGCCGCCGACGAGACTGTCTTGCTCGAAATCAAGGAAATCTCCGTTTCCGTACCCCAGAGGAAGAAGTTTGAGTTGTGTTTTACCGACGGCCACATTTACGCTCGTGCGCCAAACACCACAGCTCCTATTCCAGCCATAACATACGCGTGGTCAGACATTGGTACGCGTTGCTGTCATGTTGCCCAAGGTTACATGCTAATTTCTTGCCAGAATACGCCTTTTATCTACCCGTACCCGAAAAGAACCAGGTCCAGCACAACTACATCCTTTTCCCACGAGGAACATGTCTTCCCTCCAAGACGAACCCCCCGACCGAAGAGCCGCTTGTCTTTACAGTACCCGCGACGCCGCCCAAGCAGGGCACGATAGGTGGACTTGACGCTGGAAGTGCAGCAGCCGTCTCGGACAACTACAAGTCCCTCTTCCACTGGGCATTGAACCGCCATCTCAAGCCCATTGGCGTCGACATCACTGCGTCAAACCCCAACAAGTTCCAGAGCATGGTGCGACAGCCTCACAGACCGAGCGAAAAGGCCGTCCATGTCAAGGCTTTCAGGGGCTCCAAAGATGGATACCTCTTTTTTCTCGAGACTGGCATTCTCTGGGGTTTCAAGAAGCCGCTCATGTTTATACCTCTGAACCGCATTGCCGCGACGAGCTTTACCAATATCCTCCAGCGAACATTCAACATTGCCATTGAGGTGTTTGCAGACGAGGGCGATGCGACAGAGGAGGTTGAGTTTTCTATGATTGACCAAGAAGATTATGGCGGTATCGACGACTACATCAAGAACAAACGTCTACAAGACCGAAGCATGGCAGAGCAGCGAAAGGCCAAGCTTGAGCTTGCTGAAAACAGAGCTAAGAAGACCGGCGAAGAAGGCGAGGAGGTAGAAGCTACAGCTGGTGGTGACATCTCAGAGCTTGCAAAGGCGCAATTAGACGCCGAGCAAGCGCTGCAGGACGAAGAGGATGAAGATGAGGAAGATTACGATCCTGGCAGTGATGCCGACTCTGACGGTTCTGGAGAGTCTGACGATGACGATAGCGATGATGATGATGATGAGGACGACGAAGATGACGAAGACGATGAAGGCGAAGAAAACCCAGAGGAAGAGGGCGATGAGGGCGATGAGCAAGCCGAGGAGGAAGAGGAGGAAGAAGAAGTCAAGCCAGAGGTGAAGCCAAAGAAGGAGGTCAAACCCAAGGTGAAGGAAGTGAAAAAAGAGGTCAAGGCAGAGCCCGCACCATCGCCACCAAAGCCTGTCCAGCAACCTACTGTGAAATCAGGCTGGGCAGCACTGAGAAGCGTCCCTCGAGCCCCTGCACCAGAGAGCATGGACCTAGACGAGGAGAAGTTTGACGTTGTTTAAATCTGGTGTTTACTTATGTAACGATAGAACCGGTTGGATGGTGTACTTGATGGAGTGTGGTGTATAATATAGTTACAGAGAGCGAGTGTTATCGCATAAAAAATACAATTCGAGATCATCAAAGCCAAATGTTTACTGGTACATACACTGGGTAGTGATCAAAGTTCAATTAATAGCAACGAAAAGTCCAATTAATAATCCATGTGGTATCATATCGCAACCAACTCAAAGCAAAGCAACATTCTCCCCATGCAACATCTTCCTTACTTCTGGAAGTAGCGCACTTCAGTTCTGCCACTTCGGTGGTAACTAGCAAGCGGCATGTTACACTATATCCCCGTTAGCACATCCCATCTTGACATCCACGAAGAGGGTAGACTTACATTTCCACACTGATGATGAACATCCTTCAACGACTCAATACAATACGGAATACAACCCAAACAGGTAAAAAAGCAGACACCCGCCGCAACAGCACTACACTCAAATCAGTATATAACCTTTGTCATAAACGTATCTTTACTTACTGCATCATTCCTCCAGACTCGGTCTTTGTAACCGTCATGGCTCGCACGCCACAGCTAGGACAAACTACCGGTACACTCTGGCTTTGTAGGTTCTGGATCGGCACGTTCTGGTAGTTCTGCTGCTGGGCTGGTAGAAAACCTCCATCTTGTTGATGTGTAGGTGGGGGACTGGTAGGATGGTTGTTTGTGAGAGGCGGTTGGGCGAGGGGAGAGCTAAAGTCGCGGTTATCGTACTGCGGCGGTTGCTGGTCGTTGGGAATGCTCTCTTGAGCGTGCTCGGGGTGCTGAGACTGCTCAGCAGGCGGGCCGTAGTTGTTCGAAGTAACGGCTGTAAGCTAGTTAGTACAATACTCGTCCCATCAAGTATAACAACATACTAGGTTTCTCCATTGTGAATAGGTATGATGATGATCTAGTATTATGGCTTGAACACTAAAGTAAGTCTGACACAATCTATCTATATCAGGAACCTTCTTGCGCTCGAGTTTATATATACCGTTGACAGAACGTGGCTATGATGAAACGATATTCTCGGAACTTTCTTAATCAAGGATCTAGCCCCGTCACACAGCCTTAAAGCTTAAAGGGCCATGCTTGGCTGACTGGGATCTTGAGGTCATAATACCCAAGCGGTACAAGTCACCGGTTACGGGATGCCGAGTGCTGCTCCGTCACTGTGCTGCATGTTTTACTTCGCTGGTCATTGCTGGATGGATACGTCACGAAGGATTTCTGGACCGACGATCTCTTTTTTTACAGTGACACGTTTTTGTTTTCATTTGCCAGATGTCATGCAATAACAGGGAGTGAGTGATATATATAAACCTGGACAGAAAGGGGAGGATGTTGGTTGGCAGACGTCACACTCTTGGCGGAGATGAGTGTGGCAGGACTTGTGGCTGTGCTTGAGGGTAGCATTTAAATATCACGAGGGGGAAGGGATTTACAGCAAGGCAGACAGACTATGGATGAATTGTGTATTCTCTTTTGTAGTTGAAGTTGTTTGGTGTTCAGTCAACCAGAAGCCAAGGAACGAACGATACACCCAACCCAAGACAGCTTTGGCACTACCTACTTGCTGGCAACTTGACTAAATAACTGAAGAAAGAAGATACCAATGCACCTCCAACGCAGCGACAAACAAGAAAAGCTTAATAGTAACACAGCCATCAAATACTGACTTGTCCGATACTCCCGAACGCTCAAGTGACGTGGTCCTCACCCCAGTCGTTGTTACATGTTCCCCAAACTCAATATCAAATCCCAGCAAATAGCCTATATCCGGTATGGTGTAGTGGCTAACATTTCGCGCTCTCATAACCTGAGAGATCAGTTCCGCGGAGCCCAGGGTTCGATTCCCTGTACCGGAGTTTCTTTTTTGCATCTTTCCCTACCAGTTGGCCCATTTTTTTGAGACTCTGTCAAGCATCGCGTGATTTCTATCCCAGACTTTAAATCACCGGCTCTTATCTCCGAGTATTATCTTATCGCTCACTATCTTATCACTCCACTGCCAACACGTGACCTCAACTCCAAACTTTCCACTCCATCCATCATCACGACCCTCACCTAGTCGTCGCCCAATTGTCCATCCATTGCCAGCTCTTCTTCGTCGTCGTATTCCACTCACATCTCTCGCAAAAATGGCCGGCCGTCACAAACCGATTCGTCTCCCCCCTCTCAAGACGCTCCGCGTGCACAATCCAAAGCGCCAGGTTGAAAACCCCTGCATTGCCATCATGTCTAGTGTTCTCGGTAGATCTCTCCTTCCCTGCTCACTCTATTTATACACAAGAAAGAGAGAAGGCAGAGCTAACAATTGGCAGCATGCTGGGCTTCAGCAGGTTACAACGCAACAGGCTGCGCAGCAGTAGAAACCCAGCTCCGAAAATGCATGGACGGTCCCAAAGCTCCCCCCGCGCCTACGAATACCATCAATTACCATTTGGCGCGTATGCAACAGTACATGACGGGACCTAGGAAGCAGAAGTAAAGAATACGCAAACAAAAAGAAAAAAGAAATAACAGAAGGAATGGGAATATGCTTCATTTTAAGCTGGGGAGGCGTCGGTAGAAAAAGAGCGCTGCTTTACGAACGAACGGACGAATTGGATGGGAAGGAATGGGAGGGATATCGATCACTGTGTAACAATACCCGTACGGGGATGGAAAGAAGAAGTAAGAAGAGGAGATGTATAAATATCTCTGTACAATCACAATACGAATGATTACAAGTCACAACACGCGGACACAATACAGGGACTCAATGGCAAGTCTACACGAACCAATTCTCATTCACAGCCACCAACACAGACCGAATCTTCATTCAAAGTGTTTGCATTTCAACTACCTCACTCTGCAAATCACCCTATCTTACTATAAAACCACAACCACAACTATACCCCCATCATGAAGCGCACACCCAATGCCCATATTCCCCTACGCCCCTTCGTCTTTCCTTTCTATACACAGACAACGAGGGGGAATCCCAACAAAAGGAACGACAAACCCGAGAGGGAAGAAGAAAGAAACGGAAAAAGAAAACAGACGAAAAAAAAGTAAATGACAATGAACGAGAAGAATTACAGAAACGCCCCCATATCTTAAAAAAATAGCGCCGGATCCCATGAAAAAATGTGTAAAGTGGAACTGACAAGATGTTGATGTGATCCCAGGAACCGAACAATAATGACTCCATGGGGTGTAAGTGTTGGGAAGGCTGTCGAACAATGCCATTCAAGACGCATTACATGTCACTAACGACTGCATATGCGAATTGAGTTTGTAAGAAACAGCCCTCCGATCAAAAAGTAACCCAAGAAAAGTGCGTCCATCAGGACGAAAGAGTGGCTCGAGTTGGCAGTCCTCGTTAGATGATGACAAAAAGAAGATGTGTTCGAAAAGTCGAGTCGCTTGCCGTCTATATGGTATGATTCGGCCATGTCTAGCCGTCCAGACGCCCTTGGTTGTTCGTTATCGTGCCTTGATCATGTTATGGTATGAGTTTGAAGTAAAATGTATGATGTCTTTTTCCGTGCGCCGAAAAATGCGGTAATGATCCGTGGGTATCCCAAGCACAATGCACCATTTCTACCTCCTCTCCGGGTGTCAATCGACATTGGGTGCGCGCGCGTGAGGTGTCTAGGCCGTGTCGCCGACGCAAAAGAGCTCTATCTCTCCTACGCCTCCAGAGTACATGTTCCTGACTCCTTCGCGCCACTCCGTAAAGGCGATCTGGATGTCGTCGTCGCCTTCAATGGCAACGTAGTCGCCGTCTTCGTCGCGGTATCGCAGCTTGAGCATGCTCTTGCTGATGCTGCTGGTGGTGAAGCGGGCGAGCTTGGCATCGATGCGGTCGACCAGAGATTGGTAAGTGATGTTAAAGGCCACCACCAAAGTAACGTAGTTGCCCGACTCGCAGTTCACTCGAACCTTGAGCTGGGTCGGTAGAGGGATCTCGGGGCTCAATGGGTTCGCCGATGGTGGCGGCATTGTTGCTGTGCCGAGAGCTGGAGACACAGTTCGTGAGTTTGCAGCAGCAGCGTCGACACGTAGTATCTGGTTTCCACCGCCTGGCGTGATTGATCGCGGGTGAACTGGTTGAGCAGGGAAATGGTTCATGCTTCCACCCACGCTTCCCGTGGGCTTGTGCATGCGTTCTCGCTGAGCTCCAGGACTGTTGGTCTGGGCTCGAGTGGGTTGATCATTCCTGGGTGATCCTGTTTGATCTCGAGAAAGGTTGGGGTTGTGGCCAGGGTGCAAGTGTTGAGGAATTCCGGGCACTGCTGGGATGTTTCCGTGGCTAGGTTGACGAGTACGTGGCATTCCTGGTCCGTTAATATCGGGAGTGCTGTACGAACGGTTCCTCTGCTGTGCCGCCAAAGCGGCCTGGCTGCTGGAGGACATTGCTGGCAGCGAAGGTCCTCGTGGGTTGCGAGCGGGGTTTGGTGAAGGACCATCGCGGGATGGAGCACGGGGCATCGCGGGAGCAGTATATCGGTTGCCGTTGGCGTCTTCCCACTGCTGTGGGTTGGGAGTGGCACTCTTGGGGAATCCGTATTGAGGTGTCGAGAACATTCCACTGGTAGTGCTGGTCCTTGTGGAAGCCGGTGACTCGGTAACAGGGGAGAAGTAACTGTCGCCGGCCCAGGCACTGGGCGAGTGGGCGCCGTTTGGTTGAGTCTGAAGACTGAGTGATCCGGGTGGTGCAGGTAGGGGGAATCGGGGTGGAGGGGCTCGTACCATTCCGGCAAGAGACGCAGAACTTTCGCCAGTTCCTGCTCGAGCACGGAGATTGTTGCTGGAAGCTGTTCGGGGACCCAAACTCATGGGATGGGTGACTCCAGGGAATCCGGCGGGTGCTGTTGCTGGACCGATATCTTCGTCGTCCTCGTCGTCGTTTTCCTTAAGGTAAGGATTCTCCAGGCCAGCTACTTGGTCTCGTGTCCAGGCAAAGTCGGTTGAAAGCGTGTCCGAGTTCGTTGATTGGCGTGGCACATTATGCTTCCTCTGGGTCTCCAGAGTGTTCACCCATTTCTTCAAGGTCTCCTCGTTCAAAAACTTGATGATAAAGTTCTCAACACCTGGGTCTCCCTTCCACCAGATCTGCACGCTGTGGCTGCCTTTGAATAGTTAGTTCTGCTAATCAGGATGCCCGAGTTTCAAAACTCACCTGGCTTGGTGAAGGACACGATATCGGTCACGTTGGTCATGAAAATGCGACCCTTTAATTGAAGCTTGGCGCTCTTGTTTCGGGCCTTGGGGCCTCCCGAACGCAACTTGTCCTTCTTATCCTTGCTCTTGCTTGATGAGATTTCCTTGCAGCACAGAAGGATAGATTCGAAGAGGTAAATCTCATACTTTAGGTGTTAGTAAAATTCGCGCGAGTTTGAATGGCACCAACTTACATCCTTCTCTTGATCTGTCTTTCCAGTGATGACCCCGTACACGCCATGCAAGAGGAGCTTGCCAAACTGCTCCACCTTGTGGCTCTTCCAGTCTTCCACACGGCTGGTGAGATCCTCGACAGCTTCGTCCAAAAGATCACGGTTGACTGCTTCATTGGCTTTAGACAAAACCCTTTCAGCGGCTTCGCAACCAGTGGTCAGGTCCATCTTGACCTCGTCATCCTCAGTTTTCTTGTTAAGATCCTAATGTGTGTTAGTTGCTGGTCAGCTCGTGAAGCGCATCAACCCACCTTGAGCAACAACGGGTATTTGACCAGTCTTTGCATGGGCTTGAGCAGGAAACCATCGAGAGTGTTGTAATCGGCTGCGACAGGGTGCGAAGAACGTTGGATCTTGTCGAAAACCTGGTTGGCGACCTGGGCGGCCTTGCGCTGGTTTGCGATAAAGGGCTGGTAAATGTCGATCAAAGCATCCTCGTAGTGGACAAACGGAGCTCCCCATCGTTGGTTTAGAGCAGGCATAGAGTTTGTTGTTTCGACTCGAATGAGGAATCGGCGCTGGAAATCGAGAATTGCATTGATGTTGAAGAAGATCTGATGCAGGGTATCGCCGGGAATCTCGCCTTGCTGTTCGAGCGTCTTTTTCAAGTCGTGCAGATTCTCGAGATCTTGGACGTATTTTCGCTCGGTGTCGACAAGTTCCCTAATAATATGATCTCGGTATGTCATCTGGCCACCGGTAGGCTCGTTGCTCTCGACATCGGGTTGAGCTTGCATGAGATAGCCACGTTCCTCTGCTCGGTCCAAGACGTAGTTAACAACCTGAGTAACCTATAACAATTGATGAGCCCGGTTCACAATGACGACAAAAGAGTCACAAACCTTGACGAAACCGCTTGTGTCAGTACCCATCAAATCAGTGATCACAAAGCTCTGAGTAGAAGGAATCTCTAGCTCCTTCATGCATGCCTGAACAAATTTGAAGATGGCGATCTTAGACTTCTTAGCTTCATTAGCGCTACTGGAGTCGTCGACCTTGAGCTCCTCATTCGGTCGCAGAGCATTGTAGATGAGAAGCAGAGGGTATCCGGAGCGGAAGAGGTTCCATAGAGGGTCGACGGGATCCGTGGGGTCTAGCTCGTCGAGATAGGGACCAAAGCCGGGGACTTGAGCCAGGCGCTGCTTGAGAGAGATGCAGATCTGGTACAGAGATCGCGAAGCATCGGCCTTTTGATTGATGATGTTGGCCGTGGCATGGACAGGACCGCCATTCGTAGGTGTGATTGTGGTGGCGGTCGCTAGGGAGCTTAACGAAGCTGAGGAGCCAGTGTAGGCAGTCGAGCCCGAAAGCTGGCTGGCGCGCGGCGCATGGTTCATACTGGTCTGCGGAAGGCCACCGAATCCGTTGGAGTTTGGCTGAAAGGCCGGAGTTGTATTATTTCGAAGCAACGGGGCATGGGCCATAGCCTTCTACGCCATCCGTCGAAAGATGAAGCGTTGGGAGAATGGATAGGCGGCGATAGCAGCAGGGAGATGCGAGGCAGACGTTTGTTGTCGAGGGAGGTTCGGGACAAGGTACGAATGTCTAGGGATATCGCTTGGCGTCGACTCAGGAACGTTTCAACGAGCGGTTCGACGTCATTCGGCGGTGAATCGAATCGAAGTGTAAGACTTTGGCTGCTTTGGCGGGCGCTGGGGATTTCGCAGTCTTGACTGACCCAGACAGGCGGGGTAAGGGGTTGAGTTGAGAAAGGCGTCGAAGCGGTTTGTTGAGAGAATCGCGAAGGTGAAGGGATAAAAGACGGATCGCGGGTGGAGGTGGCTCTCGAAAACGGGCAGCTATACAGGAGGTAGTCCGGGCCTGGTGATGGCTGGTCTTGAGTGTAGTATAGAGGTGGTGGTCTCGGGGACAGTCAGGCGGTGGAGCGATCGAAGGGGGGTCTCAGAGATGGAAGCGGATCGACGATGCCGGTGTTGAAGAAAGAGAGAGGTTTGAGTTCTAAATCTGGCAGGCGGGCCAAGTAGTCCGATGTGAGATGATTAGGACAAAGAGGAATGAACAAGATTAATTAATCGTCAAAGTTTAATTCTCTTTTTTTTTTTGCCTCTTGAGTTCAGAGTCAAAGGAGACAGGACAGAATAGAACAGACAGCGGGCAGACGAACGAGGCTGGGCTGGGCGTTGATTTAGGTTAAACCAAACGGCAGATGTTTAAAGGAGGAAGGAATGGCCGGCCACTGGCTGGGAGAGCTGGACCGGAAGCGCTACTGGGCTGTTTAGCGGGGGGGGCTGCTGGCGTTGTAACTGGAGCTGGAGTTGCAGTTGGAGCCAGTGAGTGGAGGGTTCAGTGAGTAGGTGTCAGTTTAGGTGATGCTCTAGGCGCTGGGCTGACTGATTGGACATGGATTTGTTCACATGCTGATTGTGATTCGATAACTGACAGATAGTTCATGTAAAATCTGTGTAACTGTCTGTACCTCAGATCGAGAAAGACACGAGTTGATGATCTGGAGGGGGATCAGAATAGGGGATCAGGATTACCCAGAACTGCCCAGTGCACAACATCACACAGTCGACACTGTACTACAGGGCGCAACTCCAACCGATAGAGTCCGTGCGGATGAGTGAGTGACTTAACTTTTAGGGGACGTGCATTTCTTTTTGGGCTTGGGCATTAACAGCATCTTTTTTCCCCAGTGCTTCGCTTCTTGTTTCGAACTAGCCCAAGCCATCTTTTTCTTTCTCTCTCTTTGTTTCCGGAATTTCAATTCATACTATATTTATTTCCCTTTTTCTTGTTAAAAGGATCGATCGACGAGCGATTAAGTTTTATACCAAAAAGAAGGTTTCTAGAAAAATAGATCCCTTGTTTGACGCATGAATCGTACCGTACCTAAACTAAAGCAAGACCCTGATCCTCACTTGACAGCAAGAGTAAAAAAAAGAAATGGTCTGTCGGTATTGATTGTGTTGCCAAGCATTCACTAACCACTTCTAATCCATGCTCGCTCAGAATTTATGATTCAGGGATCAACAGGGGTGCTAATCCCAAATTCCCATCCGCTATCGAACACATCACCACAAACTAGACTGCTAGTCTAGTCTGCTCAAGCTAAAGCACAAGAAATCTTGCTGTCATGACCATCACATGGGAAATACAATTCCATCCTAAAACAAGATTGACGCCCAAAGGAGGGCCTGATAGAGACAGAAGAAGAGGGGCTTTGAGAAGGCCGATGCCATGGAACCATGGAACCATGGCATGGCCTGGACATGGATGAGCCCCTGAAACCGTCAGAATGGGTGGTGGTGTGGTTCCCCCTCCCCTCCCTTCCTTCTGGAAGGCCGTACAGTAACAGACTGCATTGCATTTGCATGAATCAATTGTTGATGAAATCGGAGGAATCAATTCCGCATTACAATCACACGATCCGAAAAGCATCCATCTCAACGCGCGTTATCAACAACCGTCCGTCTTGAGCTATTGTCACCATTGCTAGGCTCAATCTACCGTTCAAAGCAACGCCATGTCGCACTGACTGCGGCGGTTACCCAGGTACGGATACTCGTACTCACTGTCCACCGATTCCCTCTCAAAAAGCAATTCCTCAGCAGATATTTGCATAAAAAGCAATGCCACTATCCGATATATTTTCTTTTTGTCGTCAATAGACTCGGTCAATCATCCCATCAGCACATTAATCCCCGAGTCAAGAAAGAAAGAAAGAAAGAAAAAAGACCCTTCAAAAAAGAAGCAACCATGGAATCCCACTCAACCCCCCCTTGCGTTACATCATGGATCCTCTGCAAGCCTCTCGATAGGTCGTCGAGCTCTTCATCTCTGCAAGCTCAGGGGGAGCGCGCTCGCTAGCTCTCCCCTAAGGTAGAGAAGGTTTCATGGAACCTTCGAAAAGATTGTCCAGCGACCCGGACGTGGAACCCGGCTCCTCGATCTTGTGCTCTCCTCTGTTGGTTCTGCACAATTTAAATTTAATGCTTCTCTGAAGCGGGGGAGGACTAATCTAGCAGCTTAGGTACTCTGAGTCTCCGTGCATTGCGGCACATGGCAATCTGAAACGACCGGTTTCAATGCACCATCTTAAACAGGTCTCTATCATCACGCCAAGTCATTGTTACTCATTCATATGAGGAGCTTGCACAGATTGAATTCAAAATACAACAGTCGATATCTCGATACAACACAGTACACGCCAATCTGGAAGGAGAGCAGCACTCAAACTCACGCTTTGAGACTAAAGTGAGTAGCTTGAAACATTCAACTTCCCGCTTTTGCTTCCTGCATGGTCTCTTTATGCCTCAACTGCGACGCAGCGATGATCATTCACACAAGCGCCTCGGGGATTAACCAGATTTCGTAAACGATCAGCGTTCTGTCTACTGTGCAATATCCGTCACCGTTCAGAGTAGACTCTTTGCGTGTCGTATCAGCCATCACCCGAACGCTGTGAAACTTTCGTTTCTTTTTCTGTCGCGATCAAGTGCGATAGGCTAAGCAAAAGTCCGTATTGTTAATCCCCGAGGTCTGTATCAACCTTGTGCGCCTCGTGGGATCGCCATCAAAGTCGAGGTGCTATCCCGACTTCGTTCGGTGGAGAGGTAGAGTTCATGCACTACCAGAAGTGGAAATACTTCCGCCATCAGTTAGAGGGCTTTTTCGTTTCAAGAAAAAAAGCCTCCACATGTTGATGATGTTTTTGTGTTCCAGCCTTGTGGGTTTCATGGATAGCAACCTTTTGTGGCTTCTCGTGGCGCATCTTGAAACGTGGTTTGGCTGCGTTAGACTCCAGATCGGTGGCTGTTTCGAGCTCATTTTTCAATCGTAGATGTGCATATGCACATGCACGAGAGTTGTATGTCGATAGTTAAAGTGTTGAATGCGTTTAGTGTGTTGTTTTGTGTGTTTCAACAGCGCTTATTAGAGCTGTGGCGCATATATGGATGCGTACATTCGTTGATGTTCTTAAGGTCGCAGAAGAGGTGGCCACTATAAAAGAGACGAAATTAGTAGAACATCGTATGGGGCTTGGCATATGATTGCTGTTCATTTATTTTTGACCCCAAAGCTTAGACGTCATCTTTCTGCTACAGTACCCGCCAGACTACCCATCTCTCCTGGGTATTGGACTGCTTCTATGTAGCAAATACTCCAGACCTGGTGCTTGGTACATATTTGAACAAGTCTGATGATGTAATAAATGACATCGGATGCTACGGCATGACTCTTTTCCAATCCCGTCTCACAAAGCCTCGCGAGATAGTTGTCAAGGTGACTGACTACCCTGTATCTGTACAACTTGTGAGTCTAGAAACATCACTATTGTCTCCTTTGCTGTCAGTAGTAGTGTAATTAATGACTATGTTTCATGTGACATAAGTTCTCCTCATTTATTGTATTTTTTAGTCAATTTTAGATAATCCGCCATGTATATAGAGTTGCTGTCATGAGGGACAACACATAGTCTACTTGGGCATCGTTGGGCTTTTAGTTCATGACACAACAGTGGCACCAGCTAGTCACGACAAACAAAGGCACCTGATGGAAACAAAAGAACAAACCTAAAATACAAACTCTTAAAGTGACATCGTCTCTCCTTTGAACTTCGTTCCAAAACACATGAATTTTGTTAAAGCGGAGGCATCATCGCCCATCTTCTGTTGATAATCGATGCTGATTCGTAGACCCTCGGCTATCATCAACAGTGGGTTAAAAGGCCAATCACTTCCCATTGAAGTAGGCCACCCCGCGTCCAAATCATCTGGCGGTCTGCGGCTCAAAACTATTATTCCAAAAGTCTAGTCTTTTGGGTATTATTATATATCACTCGTTGCTCAAAAAAGGTGAGCGAGACCGTCATACACACACTCATTACCTTGTTTACCCTGGCGGGGACGAGAGGGCCTAGCCAAAGAAATAAGAGAGAGAGACAGAGACAGAGTTTTGACTAATGCGGGACATGAAGTTTTTCCAAAATACACACACACATACATATACCTACACACGCTGCTGGCTTGCTTAACCATTATGGTACAACTCGTCACAGTAGCTCTGCACCATCGAGACCACTTTTCCGTCGGGAATGCTCGACGAGTCTTCGACAAGCAGGCCTATCACTGGAGCATCATGATCATACCCGAGGGAGGCCAGTCGGAGAACTGCCACTCCTTCGATGCCACCGACGCCTCCCACATCAACCCCGTCACCTTCCGCATGAACAACCCTACCATGGACTGGTGGTTCCGGTCCGAGCTGGACATCAAACCGCAGCGCCATGAGAAGTTGCTGGGACGCATCGTCATCGGTGAGATGCCCGACGAGGTGTCGGGCGAGGAGCTGGGCGAATTCTTCCAAGGGATCCCCCTGCCCATGAAGAACACGAATCCTCAGCAGAGCTCCGTGACGTGGATCATGGACGCCATCCAGGCCCTGCAGGAGAAGGGCTGGACCCACGATTTTGATTTGGACCGCTTTAAGAACTTTGCTGTTACTTATGCTGATGAGAAGATGAAGGGTGCCGAGGCCGAGGAACCAGATTTGAAGTTTTATGAGAGTTGGAAGGCTTCTGTTCTTTAGATCTATGTCATGCCATGTTCTGTTCTGTTCTAGGAAGGGAAGGGAAGCGAGATAGATTACCTCTGCCGGGGAAGCACGACTATAAATGATATCCACAGCATGCCGAGCTACGAAATCTACACTGCTGTTTTTGATTTCAAACAAACACCAACACATCTCTCAACACCACAGACTCAGTTTGGATACTACATCAAGACTTATAGGCCAAAAGAACCATGCCCTTCAAGACTAGACGTCGGCTTTATCCGAGTCTACCCAAGCTCGTCCTGAGTCTAGACCAAGGCTGGAAGCTCCCGAGAAGCATGGGTCCACACTACCTTGTCTCAGTACCTTTTCCGACTTCAGTCTTGCAGTAGTGTTACTCCCCGCCTATACCTATTACATACCCAACTTGGTCGACTCTAGAATAGCCTCAAGCTCCAAGACGACATCATCGTAAACCTCTTGTCTAAACCCATCCTCGTCCAATCCACGAGTCTCGGTACAGTCTATGCATCTCTGGATGACGGCTTGATACGTCGTATTAATCAAAGCAACCCTTCCCAACAACTTGTGTGCCACAATTGAATTCCGAATCACACCGTTGTAGTCACCATAAATAGGCTTCTCGTCCGGCGACCGGAGTTGTTCGAAGGACTGTCCAAGGATTATCTCTAGAAGAAGGATCCCCAATGCAAACAGCGTGGGGTTGTTCAACGGGATGCATCCGGATGCAGTGATAGGATTTGGGAGTTGTGAGGGATATTCCGGAAAACTTCGTAGGAGAAAAGGGTATTTGTATGAAAGGGTTTCATCTCTTCGAAAGAAATGCACGTTTTTTCTTGTCAAAGCTTCTGGAAGCCAAGGGGTTTTGCTCAGCTGAAGGACACTCGATGCGATGGCAAGTGCAAGCTGAGCCTTCTCAGTAAGAGACACCAATGGTTTGAGACCCTTTTTACCCTCAAGGATGTCACTCAAGGTCACTATCGACCAGCCGTCACTGTTGGCTGTAGTTCCTAACGGATACACTTCGAAATGTCGATCAGCACATTCTGTATCGATAAGATGACCGTAACAGACGGGCCGCGCCTGTCTTGCATTTCTCAGAGCCATGCAAAGGTTGAGGGGCTGTTTCGTGAAAGTTTGCCTTTCTTCGTCACAGGTTTTGATGAAAGCGACATCCGTGGCGGGACGGCTCAATGATGCCATTGCTGATTTGACATCGTGTGTTGACCTTGTGGAACTCATGAATGATAAGCTTTGCTTGATTCCGAATGACACTCTCTTCATAGTTTTTGTCTGAATTTGAGGTGGACATGGCTGTGATCCTATTTCTTTGACCGAACTTGTTGTTTTGATGTTGACCTCGTCCCAAAATCGCTTTCTGGTTGAGGCTTCTACTATCTCAAATGAAATAGCCAACCTGAATTGTGCATTTCTCAAAATTTTCTCGTCTTCACACCCATATCCTATTTCAATGAAGCGTGGAGAAAGCTCAAGGCTTACGTCGTGTGCATCAGTGCAGAGGATGCTAGAACAGAGTGCTCGATAGATACTGGTCGAAAGGTCTCTTAGGATCTTGAGAAGCTTGCCACGAGACTGTTTCCTTCGACTGGGTTCAAGTCTTATACTCAATTTAGTCAACGCCTCAAGATCGCTGATACCTTTTGATATCGTAGCAATATCATCTTTGTAGTCGTCTCTGTTGAGGCGATACAGAAGCTTTTTGAATTCTCGGGTCATGCGAGTTTTGTTCACCCACTCAACCTAGTCACTGTTAGTAATGGGGTGACATCTGAGATGGATCGTGTTACCTGTCCATCTTGAGATATTTGCACCCTCAATCGTCCCATGATGCTCTCAAGTGCCTCTTTAATTTCAGTAACAGTCTCCTCAAATGGACTGTAAGCATCCCAAAGCCTCCGCCGAATCCTCTCATTCGTTTCAGGGACTCGCCAAAGGGGCCCGAACGGACTGAGAAGCATCGGCTCAATATCTCTCTGTGGTACCACGTCACTGATGAGGAGATCACAGACGTTGTATAATTTCGCTCGTTCCGTGGTCAATTGGCGATTCAGACTCTTCAGCTCTGAATGGGCTTTGCCCCAGTCGCGCATGAATTTGCAGTAGGTTTCCAACGCTGTAACGAGCAAGGGGAGCGAGCCCAGGACTATGCCAGCGACTTCAAACCCAGACATAATGAGACGCTATTCAACGAGTTTCTCGGAATCAGGTTTCCGTATTTTCGGGGGTTGATGAGAATGGCAGGCTCTGGTGAGTCTTATGAGGTGGAGGATGAGTCTTACAGCCTGCATATAACGAGTCCAAACAACCCTTGCCGATTGCCACTGAGGCGCATACCCCTCTTTCAGCTCAAATAATCAAGAGCCTCATCTTGAAAGGTTCGTTTATCTGTTTCTTATTATTAGCGCGAGGCATCAGGATCAAAGCTCAACATATCAACGCTCCCAAAGCGACAACAGGCGATAACGTACACAGCGCCTGATCCGACAATTGTCTTGTTACTAAAAGTTTAAGTAACATGAGACAGACCATATCATGGAGCACAATGAAAAAACCAGAGTCAATTGCAAGCCATGTTGCAAAGACATTCGAGTCTTTCCAAGACCTTGAAGCCGCTCTTGCCAAAGCTACTAGCTCTGATGAGCCTTCGGAAGGTGCTACTCTCAAGAGTCTCTTACCCGTAATAGAAAATGACTTCACTCGTTTCAAAATGTGGGCAGGTAATCAGGCAGCTCACCAAATTGGTCCTTCCTCTTTAGATCATCGACTTAGGGAGGCTCCTCATTTACAGCAGCAGGTTATTTATCTTCTCAAAGATATGTGCGAGTCTTTGGAGGATGCGTTATCAAAAGTTTGTGAGAGTGTAGAGCCTCAGGATCAAGAAAAGGGAAGAGACCAAGATATTCAAGACATTGACGCCTCTTCCATGGACTCAGCTCAAGATCAAGAGTCTGATTTCTCTGACTCCGATTCTGATTTCGACTATGATGCACCGACTACGGTTCTTTCAACACTCCTACTAGACGTAAGGGAAGCCACAGACTGTCTTTTACGCCTTTCAGTGGCCATCGCGAACCCTGCACCCCACGAACGCTTCCGAAAATTCGGGGCCGGACCTTCTGAAGATATCTCCTTCTATGAATCGCATGACATCGCCTACGTTAGAGACAAGTTCCCGAAAATCACCGATGAGCTAGCAGATGCCCTGGGGAAGTTTATCACTCGGCGACGACAATTCTTTAAATATCGCCTTACTCACCATGAGAAGTTAGCTTCCGGCATTGAAACGTTGGCGTCGAATAAAGAAACCGATACAGGTCACACAGAGGTTGTTCCAAAGACTATCGCTTCTTCTCTACCTGACGAATTCAAGGCGCTAGCCAAGTTTGACCCCCAAGTCGCCGTTATCGATGAAGACATTCGATCGGATACTGGAATGTCACAGACATCTTACGCTACTTCGGCCGGATTCAACTTCGAAGGAACAGATCAAGAGACGCATAAACCTGCACCTCCGCTAAGGGTACCTCCAAAACCAAGTGCTGCGGAGGACGGCATATTCGAGTGCCCATTCTGCTATAGGATGACTTCTGCCAGGACTAGAAGAGCATGGAAGTGAGTTCACTCGTTCACCTGAAACCATCGGTATATCAAAAACTTAATGTCTCGCAGGCGACATGTTTTTGGAGATCTTCGTCCATATACTTGCATCTTATCCCACTGCACTGAATCAAATGCAGACTTTGATCGTCGACACAACTGGCAGTTGCATGTTTCTAAATACCATTGGCGATCATGGTCATGTCCCTTTAAATGCCATCAGCCATTCTCTTCAGCTGTAGACCTTGGCAGCCACATCAAGGATCAACATTTACCAACTGGAGATGAAGAAGAAATCAAATCAGTTACAGCTCTTGGCGAAAAACCTGCCCCAGATGATACCGCCAGCCGTTGCCTTTTATGCGGGCACTCTATCATGGGATTGAAGAAATATGTAAAACATCTTGGCAGACATCTTGAGCAGCTGGCCCTTTTTGCGCTCCCGAGTCTAGAAACAGAGGATTTGGAGATAGAAATGGGGAGCAACGAGCGAAACAGTGTCAAATCTGGAACAGATGCTAACAGCTTGTATGGTTCATCCACAAGCCCATCCGCAATCCTTACACCAAAACAAAGGCCAGTTACTGGCTTGGCTGTCGGGGAAGAGGAGGACGAAGAAGACAAAATAGGCTCATATGAATATGAGAGCCCCGAGGACCTGCACGACTTGAGTGAAAAAGCCTGGGGCAAGCTACCAGCCACACATAACTTTGGGGAAAGTACTACCCAGAAACATACCGAATCCTCCAGTGCACAAGAGTTTGAGAATGAATCGAGAACTGGAACAGGCAGCAGGGTAGGACCCCCACTGCTATCTCATGAGGTCTCTTTGGGGGACTCCGAAAGCGATAAATCTAGGGAGAAGAAATTGTCAAAAGACCTTTCTGAAGCTCGTACGGATCCTAAGGGGGCAATGGACTTGAGAAACCAAGCTGATCATGGCTCAGACTCAGGCAGAGGCCATCTGCAACAAACTTGGGTGTCCCAGGAGATGGCCATTCTTTCACAGGAAAATAGGAACGAGGTTACAGAACTTGCCAAGGAAATGCTCAACGACACCTCTGAACAGGAAAAGGCCTCCACCCTTGCAGAGCTTCAATCTCAAGTCTCTCCTGCCGAATTGGCAGAGGCAGCTGATCAGGGGACTGATCTTTTGATGAGGTATTACCTGAATCAGGGCGTTCAGATTTTTAAAGCAAGTATGAAATATCGGCGACAACAGCACCTTGATACAGCAGGTGTTGAGCCGGCCCGTTATCAATGTGATGAGTGTTCAAAGGTGCCCATGCCCCCATTCTCGAATGCTGTCTGCTATCGTTGCTAATATCTTCCAAGTTTTTCAACAGCGAGGGAAATCTGAGGTTTGTGACCGACTATGTAGCGCCTTATACTTCTTGCTGAACTGACTGACTTAGACGACACGAGCTCACCCATTCACGAGAACTCTTGTTCTGCCCTGTTCCAGAATGCAGAAAGACATACCTTCGCAAAGACCTGCTAGAACGTCATGTATCGACGCAGTATGTCAGATTATTGGATCTCACATGGGACTAGACTAATAAGCTATAGCGACAATCAAGGAATGCAAATTGTAGGCTTTCCACTACTACATGATGCTATTCCAGCAACTGGATTGCAGCCGAGCGCGCGACCCACAACTTGGACATGCGTAAGCAATATGAAACTAGCTACATTGATA
Organism: Fusarium meridionale; assembly: GCA_032355295.1. Taxonomy (NCBI): domain Eukaryota; kingdom Fungi; phylum Ascomycota; class Sordariomycetes; order Hypocreales; family Nectriaceae; genus Fusarium; species Fusarium meridionale. The sequence continues at coordinate 11,204,543 of CP126884.1, read as the reverse complement.
GCATGCTGATTTATCCAGTGTATCTGTGATCACGGCTTCTGGAACCTCAGGACCGACATCGTTTGCCCTAACTGCAATGTCCCTCGCTGTCCGCGATGCCGTTTTTCTTAGGTTAGTTAGATAGATAAGACGACTCCGTTTGAAAGCAAATATCATGATGAAGTTAAACCGTGGTTCTGGCTCTATTATCAGTGGTTACCAATCTCAGCATGTCGAGGTAGGTCAAGAGGAACTTGACGAGTATTCTCAACTGGAAGTCGACATTAAGGGTTGATCAAAGGTTGATAATTAAGCCAGCAGGCCATCCATTGTTTTATCAGTAGCGAACGATGCTCCTACTCATTAATTAACAAAGAGACTGCGGTGACATCATGCCGGCTATTTGGAACGTCTGCATCACAATATGGAAAGACTTCTTTTTCAATGCAACGCCACAAGTCTATAACAAAAGATTCAATCTTCTATTCCTAAGCCCCATATCAATAGTACAAAACAAACGCTAGTCATGATAGCAAATCATACAGAATCAATCCCTTTCAGAGCCTTCACTCATCATTACTCCATTGCCACGCCTCCTGAATGGCCTTCCAGTACTTCTGAGGATGCTCACGCATGTGTCCAACATGGTTTGTTCCGTCAAAAAGCTCCTGTCTCGTCTCATATCCTCTCTGCTGCGACTCAGCAATATATCCCTCGATATCCATATGAGAAATGATCTCATCTTCCTTGCTGTACAAGTACAACCTCTTAGAATCCAAAGTCTCATAGGTAATATCGTCAACAGTACGAAGGGCAAAAGCACCAGAAGGCTCACTGCCTATCAACTTTTTGAAAATAACATCCAGGGTCAAAACAAAGCCCCAAATACCCTTTGTCACAACAAAAGGCCAGGGGAAGAACTTTGCAGTACCGATAGCCATTGCATGAGACCACTTTCCAAGTCGTTCCCATGACCAGAATGGATTTCCGGGCGTTGAATCCAATACCAAAAGCTGATGCGGCAGCGTTCTGCCCTGCTTATCCGCAAAAGCCTTGAGCGTGGTAGCATAGCTAATAGCACCAGTGTTGGACATGCTATGCACAAGAATAGGCGCAGTCTTTTCATCCAAAAGACCATTCAGGTTATCGATAACAACCTGCATAGCGCGCATTCGCGTCTCGAGACCTGTAAACATGGCATCGGAGATGGGACTCAGAATGATGATTTGCTTGGAGTGAGGGAATAAAGAACGGTAGCCATCTGCGTATTTTCCGACATGTCTGGCTTGACCGTCGCCCCAGCCGTAGATGAGAATAGCTGCTGGATGGTCGGAGGGTGTGTTTTCTGGTGAATCGTTGCTGATGAGGATGTTGGCGTTAATGGCGTTGAAGCCAGGTAGCTGAGGAAGTTTTTTGCCCGACATTTTGAGTTTTTAATTAATTGAGCTGAGAAGTGGAAACAAGATAAAATAAAGAGTAGTAGCTGACAGACACAAAGCTTTTTATAGTTTAAAAATAAAAATAAGAAAAAGACACTAGTCGATCATGAACACGTCTATTGCTGACGTTGTACCACAGGATAGGAGATTGATTACAGATTATGTTGGGGCGATGCAAAAAGAGAAAAGTCCGTCGGACATGTTTTGCAACGTTTCGGACGAATTACTCGTTTGGGCTCCGCTCTCACCAAAAAAGCTTTGGACTAGAACTCAACAATATTAGAAGCCGAGGCTTTACTAAATACCGAATTATCTTATGGAATTAAAGAGAGATCGTAAGATCGAATGATGTTTAATGGAGATGGTGAGGCTCTTTTCGGATACGACATTGGGTTTAATTGATTCTAGAAGTCAAAATTAACGTCGCTTCATGTGGAGACGGAGAATTGGGGATGATAGACAAAAATGGCATGGATCTTGGCGTGTGTCAGAAGCTAGACTAATGTGCGTCTTAGTCCAATCTCTCAGTGTGTGCCGTCTTACTCAGATTAGGTTGCTGACATGAGCACCACTTACAAAAGTCATCTAGTGATATAGAGGGTAAGGGGGAGGGATTTTGATAAAGCTGTCTCGTTGTGGATGACAAAACACATCCCTAGAGTGTTATCCATGGCCAGATGCACCAGACCAGAGAAAAGGCATCACAAGGTGCGGTCTAGTTGAGTTACCATTATATATTCATTATAATCCAAATCCAATGCTAGTGAGTGGCGTCAAGTAAAACACAGCTACCTCCGTATGCTCATATCTATCCAATTATATCCCAAGGTATCAAACATGAATCAAAAAAAAATCTTTTAAAATGTAGCCTTGACCTTCCATCCAACACGATGAACTCTCGCAGCGAAGATGAACGTCGTGCCAACAAAACAAAACACTCCTGCATAAACCTTTACCCCAATCCAACCATTGGGCTTCTCAAGAATTTGGCCGCTGATGGGATTGGTCGTCAGTCCACCGATGGACGACACGAAAAACACCATGCCGGTGCGGAAGCCAATCTCTTGTAAGGGCGAAATCTGAGCGACAAGGGGTGCAATGAGAGAAACATAGGCGCCAGAGCTGTAACCGAAGAGGGCAGCAAAAGCGATGAGGCCATTTTGCGTGTTGCATGGAATCCAAAGAGCCAAGATCCAGATGGTAGACAAATAACACACAATGATGAAAATATTGTAACGACCGATTCTGTCGCCGAGAATTCCCGAGATGATACGCCCAAAGAGACTCGCAGCGTTGAGGATGGGAATCAAGTACTGAGTAAAGTTGGGGTTCACACCAGCCTGCAGCGCTTGAACGGGCAGGTAGTCGATGGGAATGAACATGCCGAAAGTGAAGAAGAAGAACCCAAGCAGACAAAAGACAAACTCTGGTTCTCGTAAAGGCTTGACCAACTGCGAGCGCGAGACCTTTTGGGGATGGGGTGGTGTGAGAGACTTGACGGTTAGGTTGGCGATGATGAGGAGAAACATAATCATGAATGCGCAGATTCGCATGGACCAGCCGAAGCCGACGAGCTTGATGAGGTGGGTGACCATGATGGGGAAGATGACACCGCCGATGCTGGAGCCGGTGGATAAGATACCAAAGGCGGCTCCTCGCTTGGAGTCGAACCATCCGTGGACGACAGATAGAGCTGATGATGTTAGTTGGGTTGGGAGATGGGGTGGGATAGATAGAAGTAAGTTACTTACCTGGTTGAAAAATGGCCGAGACACCAATGGCAGAGCACACACCCTGTGACAGAAGAATCTGGTAGTACTCTGTACTAATAGAAGCCATCATGATACCGAAAACATGCAGGAAACTTCCACACAGGATGAGCCATCTGGGACCATAGTTATCGTAGAGTTTTCCAATGATGGGACCCATGCCCATGATGAAAAAGATTTGTAATGACGGGATCCATGCGATGGTACTGGAAGAGTATTGTTTCAAGAGATCATTCTGATAATACTCCTGGAACGCTCCGACACCTAGTAAAGTTGGTGAGTGAGACAAGTTACACTACAGACGGCGAAACATACTGTTGATCCAGCCAAAACTGCAGAATGATGTACACCAGACCCCTAGTACCACAAGCCAAGCTTCGAGGCCACCATCAGGTGCACCACTGCCAGCCACAGGCTTCACAGGTGACTGTGTACCACCATCTTCAATATCCGACTTTTCGTTGTTGAACCCTTGACCCTGAAGGGTGAGCTCCGATTGGCGAGGCGACTGCTGGGCTGTTGGTGCTGACATGTTGTTGGAAGAGATGTACCGATGAGGCTCAAGAAACGGTGCCCAGGATGATGGAGACTTAAAGACTATATAAGCTCAAAATAAAATAGATCCGATCCTAGACCCTTCCGAGCCTAAACAAGCATATCGGGTCATCTTGGCCGGCTTTTTGTAATTATTAATCTCGCGTCGCGAGAAAGGGATTCCTTGAGAGTTGATTCAGATGTTGTGATTGGCTGTCTCGGCGGCGGGGGATGTTGCGTCGCCGAAGCCGAAGCTAGATCGCAGATAAGATCGCATTATTCACTCCAATACACCGAAACTCTCTCCTCGGCCGGCTCTACAAAAACGAAAAGACCGAGACGAAACATTATCAATCAATCGATCGATTAACCAAAAATCCCGGTCTTATGCAGTGATCATCCATCTGATATTCGGCGAATTAAAACAGACAATGTCATCATCTCGGCCGAATCGTCGCATCGAACGGTCATGCGAGGTGTGCCATCGCCGAAAAGTTCGCTGCGACAAGAAATCCCCTTGTTCGCAATGCATTCGGAGCAAATTCGAATGTTCTTATCCGTCTTCTGTTGCACCGCCTGCAAGAAGGCCCAGAAAGACGACTATCAATGATGTTGCTACTCGCATTTCGCAGATGGAGAGGACCATTGAGTCTTTTCGGGCACAACAAGATGCGACTACTGCTAGTACTTCGCCCCAGCCAAGTGCTTCTACAACGACTTCTGTTACATCGGCAAACACCCCTGTCGTTTCTGAAACCATGACAGCTGGTACTGGAGCAAGTGATGGATATTCAAGACGACTAGAGGGTCTTTTGTTAAACA